>JAQPPZ010000199.1:500000-1700000 GCA_028583015.1 Wollemia nobilis
TCTGTTAGAATCCAGAGTTAAAAAGTCCATAACCACAACTATGACACGGTTCTAGGGAGCTTTGAGGGTCATTGCATTGTATCCATTTTGCAATTTTAGGAGATATTAATCTTCATCAAGAAATAAGCCCAATTACCTAATGAGGGAGTGCTTCTTCCAATTATTTTTAGTGTCATTAACTAGGAGCCCTGTCACCTCCCCACCAAAGCTACAAAAATTTAAAACTCCAAACCACCTGTTTGGACCCACCATTTTCTCCATGAATGTTCCAACTACCTGGCCAACCCCCTATGGTGTCTATGGAAGGATTGAATGCAATCCATAAGGTCACCTTTATGAAGGTTATTTCTAACCTCATCATCCACCTCTAGGAAATTCAGCTCCAACGGTAACCTCTGACCCTTTAGAAGCCAACCATGGTCCATTTTCCACAACCTAAACCAAACAAATTAGAGTCAAAACCTCCACACCATCAGTAGACCACGCTAATAATGATAACCTCGAATGAATTTAACAAGCAAAGAGATACATTCAATCCCTGATAGGTAGTTTTAATGAGAATTTGAAACTCATGCTAGAAAGTGTGGTGCCACTGATACAGAGGATGACCATAGGGAAGCACGCTTCCAATTATACCATGATGACAAAGCTTACCATAGAACCAACCATTTAGATTGAAAATATTGAGCGTACCATCTCCTCCCACTTTCCAAAACTGATTGAAGCATCTTGTCAACCAAAAGTGTAATAAGTTAAAGAGACGGTTTCTTTCCCAAGTGAAGGAATCAAAGTTGTCACTGACCCAAATTGAAAAAAACATCCTTTAAATCTATGGATGAAATGACCACCCCCATGCATAGACATTATAAATATTAGCGGTTCAGATCCCAAATAAACCTATGGAAGTATGATTGTTGATGTGGTCTATCACCTCATAAATATATTTTCTTGCAAATGTTCTCCTACTCCACCTGTTTCCACCCCACTCTTGACCATTGGTAGAGTATCTCTAATGTTGGTGATATCCTATTATGTGTACAATTACCTCATAGTTGCATAGATCACCAAACATCCCATTTTGCAAAATTGAACAACCAGGTCAATCCTTGGAACAAGGGCGAATCCCCTAGCATTGGGGGTTACTAGATATGTGGCCAATCATCTATGTGCCACTATGATTCCAACTACTCCACCTAGTCCTATCACACCCAACTGCTTCCTTATGAATCTTTTCCATAGTGGAATAGTTTTTTCTGGAGCAAGAGTTGTTAATTCTCTAGCGCGTAAGCTTTAATATTTTTAATCATAATGTTAGTGGATTGATTCTCTAAATAATTATCAAGCAACTATAAACCATCCAACTTCTAATTACTAAGTTCATCATTATTATTGAGTATTTTATTGAAATTTTTTGCTTATTTCCTCCTCTCTTATTGAATATATAATATAGAATTGTTTGAGTAATCATTACATCAAGATGCTTAATCCTAAATTACATAATCAAGTAAATTGTTCATTTCACAACACTACCTTATTATCTTGGGTTGTATTTCCATATGTAAAGTTACACATATATTGGATTTAATATTCTTTAATTGAAAAAATATCTTTTAAACAAATATGACCATGTTTAGTATTTAATTTATTCTAAACTTATTTATCCTATTATAAATCTAATAGTTTAACTTTTTGAATATAGGCCTCTACTAGTCACAATTAATTTTATGTTGATTAATCTATTAAATTGACCACAATTAAAATCTAATTCATTTAATTTTTTAAACAATAATATCAAATCATCTATAAAACTATTCATAATTTCATAACATCTAAATATGGTAAGGGCTTTGGCTCCTCTTTGAAAGGTGTAAGGTTCAAACACCACTTAGTATGAGGGGACCTCTCATAAAAACCTATGTAAACTCATTGAAAGAAAAAAATCTCTTAATTTGAGATATTTTGTTTCATATTATCAAGTTAATAGTATTTTTTCTTTATTTTAAAAAAACCAATCTTCATATGACAATAATAAATAAATCATAATTTCAATATATCTTTTTTTGTGGAAAACACCCCAAATGGAATGCCACTTTCAGGTAAGTCCCAAGGACGCAGGGGTATCTATTTCACCAAAACCACCTAGGTCTTGCACCTAGCCTACCCCTTCGACACACTCAAAGAGCATGCCTAAAACAACAAAAACACAAATAAACACAAAAAATAGAAAAACAACAAAAAATAATAATAAATAAAAGAAATAAATAAAACATAAAAATAAATACAAAAACATAAATACGACAAAAGACAACAAAACAAACACAAAAACAAAAAAAAACGTACAAACAACAAACAACAATAAAACAAAAAACACACGCAAAAAAAACCACAAAAATAACAAAACAACACACAAACACAAAAAAAAACACACACACACAAAAATAACAAAAACACTAAACACAAAATAAAATCAAAAACACCAAAAACAATACAAAAAACATAGAAATAAAATAGAACAAAAACAATTAAAAACAACACACACCAAAAAACAAAAAAGGAGGAAAAATAGAAAACAAGTTTGGCCTTTCTAGGCCAAAAGGCTATTCATGCAATAATCAACAAAGGAAACATAAGAATTATCAGTCTATGCAAGGGAACTAAAATATCCTAAATGAACAAAAGAGAAGCAAAAAAAAAAGAACTAAGTACCTCTAGTACTGAGGCCATCTAGAGAAGTGATAGAAAGAAGAGCTTCACTTATTTGTGAATCCCACAATCTGGAAGGGTGGTCATTGTGAGTAAGATCACCTTTATCCAATACCCAATTAGATAAAGCATCAACACTCCTGTTATGTTCTCTGACCACATGATTGCATTCAACTTTCAAAAAGCCCATCTGGATTAATTAAAATTTCTCAACAATTCTTTTTATTCTCCAATCAACCTTATGATTCTTAAGAGTCTTCAACAAATTAATCATGACTTGAGAGTCATATTCAACCAACACCTTTTTTCATATGACCTTAGTATCCTCTCGAAGGCCTCCAAGGATACCATATCCCTCAGCAAGGTTATTGGAAAGTATACCTCAATTCTCAACAAAAGTGAAAACCAAGGAACTATCGAAAAGTATACCAATTCCTCATGCACTAGATTTTCTAGGGTTCCTCCTAGAGGCTCCATCAGTATTGAATTTTCTAAAATTCTTAGGATAAGGTTGCTAATTCCTCATTCTATCAATATTTTGGTTACTCACATTCCATTTAATTTGGTTGCCCTTAAAAGAGTTAATCTTCAATATTTACATCACTTGATCCCATATTTGGTGGGGGTACTGATTCAACTAAGTTGACAATGGTATTTTTCCATATATAATGATTGTCCTTTATTTCTTGATTGAAAATTTGGTTGTTTATTTTTTTCCAAATATTCCAAGTTAGGATGGTAGAACCCATCCAAACTAGTTGTCTAATAGAGAGATCAACACCCTCCTGATTAGGCCAATCCTCCAAAGATGTTCAAAAGTAAAAAACAAATGGACCATTGTAAGCCAGGTAAGATGACCATTCTCCTCCATAACTCAAAGGCTAAGGTACACTCAATAAAAATATGGTTGAGAGTTTCCACATTCTCTCCACTATAGAAAGGGGTGAGATCATTCCCGATATGAGAGGTGAACTGATCGAATAGACGAGACAAGGAATCGACATGAGGTCTCAGGGTACAAGGTAACTCAGACGTCATAGGGGTTAGACATCCGACTGGTCTCTCAGTCAATTGGTTGGGACCATACATCTGGGTACTAGACGTCTGGGGCTGGGAGACCAGAAGGCTAGATGTCTTGGACTAGACATCAGAGGGTGAGACGCTTGGAAGGAAGACGTCAGGTGGCTAGACGTATTGGGACTAGACGTCTAGGGACTAGACTTCTGGGAGTTAGACGTCTTGGACTTAGACATCTAGGGTCTGGACCTCTAGGATTGGATATCTGGGGTGTAGACGTCTAGGCATCAGATGACTGATATCATGGCTCCTACTTCCAAGTACCTGCAAACAACTTGCCAGGTAGAGTCTTCAACCTGCATGACAATAACAACACAACCTCAAATGACACTCAAGCATACACAACATAACACAAAGATGATCAAGCACTATCTCATTCTCTCTAGAAGGTTACAGATACAATGCAAAAGTAAGGGGGTATTTAAAGGCTGCAGGAGCGGTTTTCCAACTACCTGCGCCAACCACCCAATCGTTTGCCCAACCAACTAGTTAGATGTCTAACTAACAGTTTAGACGTCTGACTAGCCAGACATCTACACTAACTAGATGTCTGGATTAACTAGCCTTAACCCAAATAGCGGTCATTTTGTCCATTTGTGCATTTAATCCTTATCTTCTAATTGGATGATTAAACTAAGCAACACTATGCATTATACAAAATGGCATTACAAAATAGCATAAATCCACATTTGCTATATACATTCAAAATTTCTTGGGACATTTTCACAGTCAGTTCCTCATTTTTGTTGTCTGGAACTGTCGTCTACATATATCCTCCCCTTCAAATAAGTTGATGTCCTCAATGACTTTCTCCGCTCAGTTTTTGGGGTCTCTGCCTCTACTTCAGGTGGAACTGGGTTCTTAATGTTGACAGCCTCTATAACATCTTCATACTCCTTCATATGCATCTTCAATAGCTCCCTCTCCTCCTTGAGTTGGTTGGTATAGTTATAAAACTTAGCACATTCCACCCCAAGGTTGTTAGCATGATCTTCTGTCTATTTGAGAGCATCCAACAACTTAGTCTCCCTCTTCCTAAAGATCTCCTTCATCCATTGTTCAAACATTGAGCCAGAATATGAAGGTGCTCTCTGTGCTAACTATTGCTATAGATTTGCCTCCCTTTGGCGTGTCTGCTATAGTTCCTCCTTCAAGCTTGCCTGCTCCTTTTGCCAAACTTCTTCTTTCTTCTGCCATGTAAGCTTGGACTAATTTTTCTGTGCTACTAAGTCTATTGTCTGCTTAACCAGTAACTCCTTAGCCTTCGTCAACTAGGAATTATCTGCCTCCAACTAGGAGATCTATCGAGTTTTCTCTTCCATTTGCGTGCTAAGGTACTCCATGGTCTTCTAAATCTTATCAAGTTCCCTTCTCGTGCCATCAATTCTATTCATACCTTCATCTAGGAGCGTCTCCTTCTACTGTATTGTCTCTAGAGTAGTTCACAGTTCTTCATCAACTGCTTTCTTAGCTATGTGTACACACTTCAAACCTTCCCCCAACAAACACAATAAATGGGCAATGAAATTCATTTGTGCATACACCGGTAATAGTTCAGGAGCTACTTTCGCCTGTGCTCCTGGTACTGTAGGTTGTTGAGGGTTCCTGTTGCTATGGCCACACTTATACACTCGTGCTAGCTCCAGATAGAGAGTAGGTGTCTTCTCTGGCAATTATGCAATCCCCTCCATTATGGTCAAGACATAAATGGACAAAGTCCATGGGATGCCTGATATATCTATGATATGCACTTTCGCAATGGTCCTTATGCTTCCCAACTGACCAGTTTCTCCATATATCCCTCTATCATTCCTTGCCATTGCTTCTAATGGCCCATGCATGCTGCTTCAAACTGCAAGCGTATATTATCCATAATATCCGTTAACTGTGAAAAATAGTCAACCGCTTGTTGATACATGTTGTCTAATGGGTCCATAAAATTTGGTACTGTTGGTCACGAATCTGCCACAGGAAAGGATTTTTACAATTGCGCCCTAGACCCGGCCAACATTGAAAGGCTGGAAGCAAGAAATGGCTCCCAGACCAATCTCCAGAGTGGGCTGGTTCCCTCTACTATTCTAAAATTGGGTTTAAGATAAGGGTTGCTGGAAAGAGATCTAAAAGGTTGCAGAAAGAAATGGGAAATATGGCCACGGGCCGAAGTGATGGGATCGAAAAATAACAGCAGGAAATTTAAAGTGCAGCAACAGCAAGCAATAAAAGTTATCAACCTAACTTTCGCACGATGTACGTAGAGAAACCCTCCAAAATCACATTCCAGGAATCATACTCTCACGGAAGTGCATAAATCCAATATGCAGAATTTAAATGCAACAGCCATTAAGACATACAAATGCTATTAGAAATGCAACATAAACAGAAAGGAAATCACTCATGCAAACGCTTGAAAAATAGAAGCCAATCCTTTATTCCTGCAAATGCACTTCAGTTTCTAGCAGCAAGTTTTTCCAACCTTTGCAAATGAAAATTACATTGGTTTTTATAGAGGTCCGTCCTCTTTGCAGCATTAAAAACGTAAAACCAACTTCCTCGTGATCTACAATAATATCTTGAAAATCAGGAACACGACCCCTTAATAGCGGCCTCGAGGAAATAAAAATTAAATACCATTAATGTTCGCGGCCCTTCATTAAATTCGATTTTTCAAACATGTGCATGAAGCCGTTAAAATAATCCACGAACCAATACTTTGAACCAATAAATCCTTTAATTTTGGTGACCTGGGCGCTTCTTCGACTTTAACCGCATCGGAAATCCGCAAAATATTTAATTCGGGTTAGCATTAAATCCTCGAAAATCGAAAAAACCCTTTCGGCCGTTCATATTGCACTTGGCGGGAAAACTGCGCAGGTCGCGAAAATGCGACGGGTCGCGAAATCGCGACGGGTCGCGAAATCGCGACGTCTTATCATTCAAGGACGCTTTGACCACCGTTGACCCGCGAAAATGGAACATGTAGCGATTTCGCTACATGTTTCCGCCGTTGGCTCCTCCCTGCGCTCTGCCCCGCGAAATCGGAACATGTCGCGATTTCGCTACATGTTTCCGTCGCCGTACAAAACGCCATTTTTGGTCGCGATTCGCTGACATGTCAGCGACGCGCTGCAAGTTTTCACTTTTTGCCTTCGACGCTCACCGGGTCGCGATTCGCTGACATGTCAGCGCGTCGCTGCAATTTTCAGACTTAGTGCTTTTTCTGCCCGCCGACCCGCGATTTCGGAACACGTCGCGATATCGCGACGGTTCCGCCAACCTGCCTGCGTTGACTGCGTTGACCGCGATTCTGCGACATGTCAGCGCGTCGCTGCAATTTTCAGACTTAGCCATTTCTTGCTCAATTTTTCTCCTTTTTCGCCCAAGCTGCATCAATCAAAGGTCAGATCCCCAACAATACATCAATGCATTCATCAATGAGAATCAATGTGGCAAAAATGCCAACATTCTTGGCGGCTCGCGGGGTATACAGCTCGTCGTATGCAAGAATCCAAGCCTTAGTCCATTGGGCACAGAGTCATATTGGAACTGTAAACAAGCTGCTGCAAAACATGTCAGGGGACTGCTGCAATCATCTTCTGCTGAAAAAGCTGAAACTGAAAGAACCTGCATATGACTGGTTATGAAATGCGACAAATGGAATGCGATAGTGGAGTGAGCTCTTGCGATTGCGCAAGCGGTGAATGCAATGGAGTGATGACAATAATGAAATGATAGATTGACAAAGCAATGTGGTAGACACAATAGCAGAATGTTGTTGTACTACCATCTACAATGGATGGAATGAAAGTGAATGAACGGATGGAATGGAAATGGAAATATGAATGTTGTGGAATGAGAATGAACTGAACTGTAAATAAATGCGTAAAATGACAGAACTTAGAAGAAAGCGATAAGAAGGAACGGGGAAAAACAGAAAAGGGAAAAGAAACAACAGTTGTGGCTCATTTTGTTTTAATGCAGAAGAAACAGAAGGAAGAAGATGAAGAAAGGAAAGAGAGGAAATGGGGAAGGGAAAAGAAGAAAGTGCTAGAAAGCCACCAAACTGTTGGGAGGAGAAAAACAAAGGAAAAAAAAACAAGCATCTACGGCTCGCAGGCAACAAGAACCGAGATGAACAAATAAAAACAATACCACTTTTTTTTTTTTTTTTTCTCTTCTTTTTCTATTTTTTTTGTGTTTTTTCAAAATACTATATACAATAAGTCACGACATGATTGGCATGTCGCCACCAGACACCCAATCTCAGAATGTTATCCGGTAAATCTGCAATGTCCCGACCAGATCTGATCATACTTAAGTCGGTCCTTGAAATTGGGCTGGCTCCTTCCTGAAGTTCTCCATGGTGCTGATACTGGCAAGTTATCATACATGCCAAGACCTACACAACTGACAAATAATGCGGAAAAGAAACCCCACCATCTTGAAAAGTTCTCTGACTGTGGACTGAAACGAGGTTCCTCCAACTCCTGGATCCGATCACGGGAATTGTCCGACAACGAGTTCCTTCTTCGAGGATCTCTTCGGACTCTACCGTTGATCGACATATTTAACGAGTTCGACTAAATGCTTGCATGTCATGCACGACTATGCCTTCTTGGTGCTCGGGTTCTTCTTCTTTTCTTATATCCTCTGGATCTATGCAAGCAACCATATTGTCCATTGCCGATCCTTGGCTTTGGATGAGATCTGTCCCTTGAGCTCCACACAACGACATCTCAGGTTTCTGTACAGTATAAGGGAGCTGGCATGAATGTGCAGGGTAAACGGGAGCAGCAACCATCGGAGAAGGTAATGGAGTTTCCCCCCACGGTAACTTTCCTGATAAGTGCAACATCTGTTCTGCTCGCACTGCTTCCTCAAAGATTTGTGGGAAGCGTTGTTCACCTGACTGCAGAAAAAAGAGACCTATGTCAGAATTAAAAGCGCGAACATAAAAGAGGTGGGCCTGGGTGGGTGATGGACGGATCTTCTCTGGAATTCTCTGCCAGCTTCTCAAGAATCGGACATTGAAGTCCGTGATGCTCTCTTGAGGTGCTCTCTTGATGTACATGAAAAATTGGTAGAGATCCAAAGAACTGTAGAAAGGATCTTCATCAAATCTTTTGATCAGTGCTCCCGCGAGATCATCCCATGAGTGATGCTTTGACGTTTGAGCGATCTGTACCACTTGCAATGCTCTTCCTTCCAAAGAGCCGAACCGGAAGTCGGATCATAACATCTTCGTGTTCTATGACATGGATCATGGACGAGAATAGCAATATCTTCAACATGTGTCAGAGCCATGCCTTCGGTACCATCATATTTTGCCAGATTTTTCGGGGCACCTTCGGGAATTTCATGCCGAACTTGCAGATTCAGAGGGCCAGGATCATCCCATCTAGAAAAAACCCTCGCCTTTGTGGCAGTGGTCTGCGGAATCACGGCCATCGCCATTAAGTCAGAGTCGCCAGATAAACATTCTTTGAATTTTTTTTTTTTTTTTTTTTTTTTTTAAAAACAATAGGCGTCCACGAACAGATCTTCAACTCAGCAAAGTCGCCAGATGAACTTAAAAATCTCCATTTGTGAGGCCAAGACAGCTCATCAAATCTTGAGACCTCCGGGTGTTAAAACGTGCCAAAACTGTTGGCACCGGTGGGGTTATCACTTTGGAAAATTATGCGTATCCCACCGATTATGAATTCTTGGAGACAGAAACAGTCTGTCCCACCGGGCGTGCCAAAAACTGTTGGTCACGAATCTGCCACAGGAAAGGATTTTTACAATTGCGCCCTAGACCCGGCCAACATTGAAAGGCTGGAAGCAAGAAATGGCTCCCAGACCAATCTCCAGAGTGGGCTGGTTCCCTCTACTATTCTAAAATTGGGTTTAAGATAAGGGTTCTGGAAAGAGATCTAAAAGGTTGCGAGAAAGAAATGGGAAATATGGCCACGGAGCCGAAGTGATGGGATCGAAAAATAACAGCAGGAAATTTAAAGTGCAGCAACAACAAGCAATAAAAGTTATCAACCTAACTTTCGCACGATGTACGTAGAGAAACCCTCCAAAATCACATTCCAGGAATCATACTCTCACGGAAGTGCATAAATCCAATATGCAGAATTTAAATGCAACAGCCATGAAGACATACAAATGCTATTAGAAATGCAACATAAACAGAAAGGAAATCACTCATGCAAACGCTTGAAACATAGAAGCCAATCCTTTATTCCTGCAAATGCACTTCAGTTTCTAGCAGCAAGTTTTTCCAACCTTTGCAAATGAAAATTACATTGGTTTTTATAGAGGTCCGTCCTCTTTGCAGCATTAAAAACGTAAAACCAACTTCCTCGTGATCTACAATAATATCTTGAAAATCAGGAACACGTCCCCTTAATAGCGGCCTCGAGGAAATAAAAATTAAATACCATTAATGTTCGCGGCCCTTCATTAAATTCGATTTTTCAAACATGTGCATGAAGCCGTTAAAATAATCCACGAACCAATACTTTGAACCAATAAATCCTTTAATTTTGGTGACCTGGGCGCTTCTTCGACTTTAACCGCATCGGAAATCCGCAAAATATTTAATTCGGGTTAGCATTAAATCCTCGAAAATCGAAAAAACCCTTTCGGCCGTTCATATTGCACTTGGCGGGAAAGCTGCGCAGTCGCGAAAATGCGACGGGTCGCGAAATCGCGACGGGTCGCGAAATCGCGACGTCTTATCATTCGATGACGCTTTGACCACCGTTGACCCGCGAAAATGGAACATGTAGCGATTTCGCTACATGTTTCCGCCGTTAGCTCCTCCTGCGCTACGCCTGCGAAATCGGAACATGTCGCGATTTCGCTACATGTTTCCATCGCCGTACAAAACGCCATTTTTGGTCGCGATTCGCCGACATGTCGGCGACGCGGCGCAAGTTTTCACTTTTTGCCTTCGACGCTCACCGGGTCGCGATTCGTCGACATGTCGGCACGTCGCTGCAATTTTCAGACTTAGTGCTTTTTCGGCCCGCCGACCCGCGATTTCGGAACACGTCGCGATATCGCGACGGTTCCGCCAACCTGCCTGCGTTGACTGCGTTGACCGCGATTCTGCAACATGTCAGCGCGTCGCTGCAATTTTCAGACTTAGCCATTTTTTGCTCAATTTTTCTCCTTTTTTCGCCCAAGCTGCATCAATCAAAGGTCAGATCCCCAACAATACATCAATGCATTCATCAATGAGAATCAATGTGGCAAAAATGCCAACAGGTACCCATACCTAAAACACTTGAGACCATAGGTCCTATTTTTCCTCCTGTTCTTCCTCTTGTACTACCTCTTTTCCCTTATATGATGTTGACTTATGACTGCTCATCTGTAGCTTTACCCTGTTATCCAAATCGATCCTAGGTGGAGGTTGTTCTCCCCCTATCTCAGCCACCTCTTCTTGCAATATTTCTCTTTCCTCTACCTGGATAGGGTCTTCCCGTGAGTGTCCTGCAGTTCTTGCTTCCTCTGGGATTTAGCTTCCCTTCACTGTAGTTGTGGTAATCTCTCTCAGATTACCTAATTGTTTTTCCTCATTTGTGGCAAATAGCTCGTCAATTGATACTGCCTCTAATGTTGCCATAAATGTAGTTGGTCTAACTAGTGAGTCCCCAACTGGATTTGGTGAGCTGGCATCAACCTGGAATGCCACGTCCACAAAATACTCTATTGGTCCAATGTGGATCATTGTACTGTATCCCATTGTTATATTGTGAAGGGTTGAAGGGATGTTGAGATCCATCTCCACCCCTTGATGAGTTTCTAACTGTATTTGGATTGAGCGAGTTGTCTCTAAAATCCATTGAATGGTTTGAATTGCATCTTTAGAGAGAGCTAGGGGTGGCTCATCAAACCATCCCTTCTTCTTCCTTTGTACTATTTTTGGTGACTGGGTAACTGTTTGTTCTGTGGTTGTTTTCTTTCCTAACCATTGGGTATCCTCCCCTTATGAAGTAGTCATCGTCTTATCCTACCTCGGTGGTTTATGACATATCTGCTTCACTTTCACCTTCTTCGTTGGTGTAGTCCTCTTTGCTAGTGGTTGTGCATCTATCCACCTTAAGACACTTGGGGATAATTCTAAAATTTTCTTCTCCAATCCAAAGTTGGGAATTCGTACTCCTGCTCACATGGCTGCATCCAAAATCAGGCCAATGGAATGAAATACCATGGAGAAATTCTTTTCTACTCTTGATAGGAATGCCTAGATGTGGAGCGACAAATGTTGTGCCTAATCATAAGCAACTCCTTTATCTATTCCCTGTAAGTACAAAATTAGCTATATGGGCAAATCTAAAATCCTTTTTTCCCCTGATAATCTGGCCATAATGATGTTCATTATCACTTCTAGCCTAGTATGTCTCAACTACGTCTATTTGATGCCTCTTCCACCATGGGTGTTAAGCATTGTATCCACTTCTGCCCTGGCCAGAGTAGTGACACTCATAATCAATTTTAGCGTCTTCTTGGGGTCTACCCTTTCATTCACCACTGGCTTACCCTTCCTAGGTAGTCCGAATATGCATTGAAATTACTTAGGAGAGAATTCCACTATCACCACATTATCTCCTATGCGTACATAACTCCTACAGTTGTCCTCATTGTAGTTCTCCAAAAATTGAATCAGATAACTTTTAAAGAACTCTTTATCAAAGTTCAAGACTTGTAGTATAAAATTTACTCCTGCCTCCTTAAGTCTTCCCTTGATAGGGTTATCATAAGTTGCCTCTGCCCATAATTTTTGACAAAAATCACCCTTCGGACAAGTCCATGTAATCTCTGTTGTGGAAATTGGTGCTTTTCCACCTTGCTGGTCTTCCTTGCTCCTTTTGCTAGCCAATTTTGCTACCTCCCTCTGCATTCTTGTTTGCCTTGGGTTCTCCACTTGTCCATGTACCTTATGCTCCAGGTTATGTCGCAGCCTCTTTGCCAACACAAACTTTATTTTTGATTCTACCTGGCTTGGATCCTTGCCAGGTATGTGACTTATCTTTCTCGCTCCAACTACTCAGTTGCCTTCCTAGCTGTCTGTCCTTTCTAGCCAGACGTCTAAGAATTTGCTATATGTCTACCTTACCAGGATGCTAGACGTTTGCAATTTCTATTTGGACATCTGCTTCCTAGTTCAGACGTCTACCCAAACGTCTACTCTTCCTACCCATACGTTTGTCTAGTTGTCTACTAGACGTCTACTCTTCCTACCCAGACGTTTGTCTGGCTGTCTGCCAAATGTCTACTCTTCCTACCCAAATGTCTGCTTGGCTATCTTCCAGATGTCTACTCTTCCTGCCCAGATGTTTTTCTGGTTGTCTACCATATTTCTATTCTTCCTGCCCAAAGGTCTTCTTGGTTATCTACTAGACGACGGTCCTCCTGGTCTAGACATTTGCTATGCCTTAGATGTCTGCTCAGACGTCTGCTTGCCTAGCTCGTCTAATGGCAATCCTCCTAGACTAAACATCTTCTTTGCCCTAGAATTCTACTCAAACATTTGCTTGCCTAGCTCGTCTGACGGTAATACTCCTTGGCTAGACGTCTGCTTTATCCCATACGTCTATTATGGCGTGATATCTTCACCACCCTCTCGGTTGCTTCCTCTCCTACCAACCATGATCCTTGCCTTCTCCTCTACCTGCAATTGTTTGGAATGGTGAAAAATGGATGCTTAGCCTCTTTTTATAGCCTCTTGTGTATTTCATAATGGTTTCCCTAATCACCACCTAGCAATCATTTCCTCTATGTGCAGCACCTAGCTAGACATCTGGATTTTAAATGTCTAGGGGTGTTGTTTTATCTTTTTCCTATTTTTTTATTATTTTAATATCTCTGACTAAACTGCATAGCCATGATGATGTGGATTTCAAAGATATCTGGCCTCTCATTCCTTCTATAATGGCTTCGATTGTTGAAACTACTAAAACCATCACCACCCTCTATTTTTGCTTCATCCGACTCTTGTCGTCTCCAATGATTACTTTGTTTATGGCTAGTTTCGAGCTGAGGTTGCTCTGGGCATCTAACTCTATACCTTGGTACAATTTGCCAGTTCAGCTGCTCTGCTTTCGGTTGTTGTCTAGATCCTTGTTCTGGTAACTGGTGCCTACTTCCTTGACATCCTATGTTCTGTCAACTTCTTTATGTCACCACCCATATTTTCTCCATCCAATCCTCTACCAGATGGATTTCTCTTTCATCTGGACTATCGGTATTTGGATCAAATTCTTCAAAAACATCCTCCAAGGGTCTACTCATAGTGCTCTGATGTGCCAGTACTACTGCTGGGGGATCCAGATGTCTCTGCCATGGGATCTGTTTCATGCTTTCTTCATGGCATCGAATGATTACATAATCATCCAAGTAATGAAATATTTCACTTCTCTATTCAGGTCGATCAAGTATGTTGTGGTCAGGCTATTGGGGTCCTGACTATCTCTGATTTTGATTATTTCTTCTGGCCCTTCTGCCTCTTTCTCGAATTTTGCCATTCTATGGTTGCTCAACAACTCTTACTTGATTTCTTTATTCTAGATTAATATGCTCATTCTAGGTTCCTCTCCTCCCTCAAACCTGGTTCCTGTGGCCTTGGTCTCTTTTCAATCGATTCTCCCTATTGTAGGGCTATAGTACTCCCAACTACCCAAGATTCAATCGGTCCATCTATCATTCCTGATGATGTCTTCGATTCCTACGAGCTCGCTGATGTTGGCCCATAGGATTAACCTTAGGAGCACGTAGTGATGGGTTAACTATGGTCATGCCCATTGCTATACCTTACGGTTCAACAAGTGGTCTGGTCGACCTAGGGGTATCCTGAGTTGAATTTCTCCCACTATGGTTATCGATATGAAGGTTAACCACACTCCTCCCTTGGTCAGGTAAGTCTTGGTCACTGAGTGGCTCTGATGAACCCTATGGATTCCTCAAAATACCTCTATTTCGGCCTTGATTAATGACTTCGGCCCGAGAACTCCCTTCTTGGCATTGGTTTTCTAGGGTTAGTTATGTAGAATTCGCAACCTTCGGTCTAATCTTAGCAATATCCTTTGCCACCTGGCTTCCTCAAAGCGCTATTGAGGTGCACATTGTGCTAAGGCTACCTGATATTGTTCTAAAAATTTTGAGTCGGTACTTGAATTGTTTACATTTTCATATGCAAATATGGGCCAATTGGAAGTCTCGTGCACTCAACATTGCAACCTTCTCACTTCCCTCTTGTGTCACCTGAGGTCCAATTCTGCTAGCCTGTATCAGTTTACTTCTTCACATTCAGTAGGACGCTGCATGGCTGTGGAATATGGAGTTCTGAATCGTCGAGGTACTAACAATTCTGATATTTCATCTATACTTATGTTAGCAATGTTCAGTCCTTCTTCTGAAGAACTTCCACTCTTGATCACCTATATTTCATCTGCAAACCATACTCTTGTCTGTTGATCATGAGTCAGGTGTCGTGGGTTTCTTTGGGGACTTACTTGGGGAATGTCGGGATCAGGTTGATTTTCATCACTACTTGATTTATCCTGCCAACCTCTTTTTCTTGTTCCCTCTGTTTCTACCTGGACATCCTTCCAATTTATTGCTACCATATCTTCTCTTGTTATTATATAATTGGTAGTTGAACTCTATCCTACTTCCCAGACCCTCAGTATTTTAGGTAATTCCATTTATTCTTTAGATCTTGTAATTTGTGCATCGTCTGAGTTTGCTGAATCTTCTGAGTTCAGTATTATCCTTAATGTGGCTGAGGATGAACTCATGGGCTGGTCATATGATGCTACTATCTTCTCTCTCACCCTCTCCCCTTGGTCTCCATTGGTTAAGAAAAATAGACTACTTGCTAGGGAATTACCCGATTCAGTCCTTCGTTCTTCATCCTCCTGTTCTGCCCATTCATCTCTACGTACCTCCTGACATTCTTTAATTCTCTCCATAGTGGTCTCCAACTCCTGGATGACTTGCCCTCGCAACTGGCTATTGTACTATCTCAGAGTTTCATACTCTTTGTGCAATCTCTAAGTTTCCTACTACATTTGTTGCAGAATTCTTGCGCCCTCTTTGTTCCATCCTCACAAAATTTGTATGAAAAATTCTGCTGGTACCTGAAGTTATTCCTCTTTGCTATTCGAAGGGGGTTGTTGTAACTATTGTTTTTCACCTCTTCCAGTTATCGGTCCTTCTTTGGTTCCAAATAGCCATTCCAGGTTATGACTTCCCTCCTCCCGAACAGCATCACTCTGCTCATCATTATCTAGAGTTTGGGTACCTATATTTGATCCATCTCTCCTACTTCTGGGATTTCCCTTTGATTGTTCTAAACCAATCATGTTTATCTGAACATGGGGCTTGTATAGTTTTAGTTTAGAACCGTTTACTGCTTTGGGGCAAACTGTTCCATCTAGTTTCCTCAATCTGACTGCCCTGTTCTCCAATACCTCTTCCACTTGGATGGGTCCAAACCATAAGGTTTTCAATTTCCTAGGTTTGATCTCTCTTTTTCCATTATATTTGAGGACCAATTCACCAGCTTTTAGGTCCATCTTTCGAAGATGCTTGTCATGCCAAAATTTTCTCCTTTTCTACGATATCTTCGTTGCCCATTGTGCCATGACCCTTTTCTTCCCTAGTCGAACCAATGTTTTTAGCCACTCCTTGATGCTCTATTCTTCGCTTAGTCGATTTTCGACTGCTACCCCTAGGCTTGGTACCAAAAAATATATCGGTACCACTGCTTCTTGACCGTAGATTAGCTAAAAGGGTGTATTGGTTCATTGTTGGTTTGAAAGTAGTCATGTATGCCCATAGTATTGCAAGTAACCATTCCTCCCAGTTGGCTCCTTCCATGCCACATGTCTTGTACATGATAGAAACCAAGATTTTTTTAGTTGCCTCTACTTTCCCGTTCGCCCTCGGGTAATACGGGCTGGACAAGGAATGAAAAATCTTGAATTCCTTCGTTAAGTTCTGAATAATCTTGTTCACGAAATGGCCTCCTCTATCACTTATCAGATGAAGGGGTATCCCAAATCTGGTGATTACTTGTTCGTACAATAAATGAGTTGTGCTTCTTGTCAAGTTGTAAGGTAGGGCTCTAGCTTCCACCCATTTTGTGATAAATTCTATAGCGACTACAATATATCTAAATTTTCTTCTATGACTTATCCGTAATGGACCTACAATATCCAACCCCCATCTCTTTAATAGTTCCTAAGATTGTGTTGGATGCAAAGGCATGAAGTCCCTCTTCAATGGCTTCCTCGTTCTCTAACACGTATCACATGCCTTGACAAAAGTTGTCGCATCATGATAGAGGGTGGGCCACCATAGACCTGCCAACAACATTTTCCTTGTTGTTGCATCTAGTCCCATGTGTCCTCCTACCAATCCCTCATGTGTCTCCTTCAGGGTCTGTTGAACTTTGTCCTCCATTATGCATCTTCGTAGAATCTGATCCTCCCCCATCTTGTAAAGCAATCTTGTAATTAAGGTGAAGGATGTTGACTTTACAATCACTTTTCTTTGTTTTGTCATCATCATTTCTTTCGGTAGCTCTCCTGTCGATAGGTATTCCCCTATGTGTTTATACCATACCGGTATGTTATTGATCATAAATAATTGCGCATCAAGGAATTTGTCAGGTATTCCTCCTTTTGCAGGTTCATCGGAGTGTATCCTTGATAACTGATCAGTTATTACGTGCTTCTTTCCTAGTCTGAAAACTATCCGAAACATGAACTCATGCAAGATGATGAGCCATCAGCTTACTCATCCATATATTGTTGGATTTTTTATTAAGTATAACAGGGCTTGATGATCCACATAGAAAGTAAACGAGTTAACTAGTAAATAGTTTCTAAACTTTTGCACTGCATACACCATTCCCAATGCTTCCCTCTCTGTTGTACTATAGATTTTCTTGACTCTTGACAGTAGTCGAATTACGAAATATATGGGTTGATCTAACCCAAATTGGCCCTCCTGATCCAAGGCACATCCTATTGCAAAGTTTGATGTGTTGACATGTACATGAAACTCCCTTTCCCCGTCTAGAAAAACTAGGATTGGTGCCTTCACCAAATGTCCTTTAAATCCCTCAAATTCTTCTTAGTGTTCTTCTATCCATCTAAATGGGACACCCCTCCATGTAAGAGCATCTAGTGGGTATGACATGAGAGCATAGTTTCGGATGAACCTCCTGTAGTACCCCACTGTTCCCAAAAAGGTCTTTACTGAGCTCACATCATGTGGCTCCTCCATCAGCAATACTACCCAATTTTTTTTTGGGTCGGGTTTCAAACCCTTTTGGCACATTATATGCCCTAATAGTTTTCTAGAAGGCACCATCAGGACGCACTTATCTAGATTTAGTGATATGCAAGCATTCTTGCATAGTCCCATACACTCTTCTAATACCTTTAAGTGTTCTTGCATCCGGCCATAGAGTGACCAATCATCCAAAAAAGCTTTAAAGTTTCTTGTAGCCATATTGTCGAATATGTATAAGATGATTCTTTGTAAGGTTGCTGGTGCATTGCATAGTCCAAATGACATTCGGTTGTAAGCGTATATCTCATTCTCCACCACAAAGGTTTTCTTTAGCTTATCCTCTTTTGCAATGCTGATTTGGTTGTACCCCAATAATCCATCCAAAAATGAATATATCTCATGGCTTGCTACCTCTTCTAGAATGGAGTCTATGAATGGGATTGGGAAGGGGTCCTTAATAGTTATGGTGTTCAAACGTCTGAAATCCATGCATATTTTGATTTTTTTTGCTTCCTGTTTGAGCGTGATTATGATGGGAGACACCCATTCGCTTGTTGTAACTTTAAAAATTATGCCTGCATCTAGCATCTTTGCAATATCTATGTTCACCCGAGCTGCGTATTTGGGGTTCTTCTTGTATGGTCGCCTCCTAACAGGTAGAGCTCCATAAATCAACGTAATATTGTGTACACATAGTTCGTGTGGAAATCCCTTTAGGTCCTTATATGTCCAGGAAAAAACATCTTTATACTTATTAAATATCTTAATTGTAGCTGCCTTAAGCACTGGATCCCAATCATCCCCACACTTAATAATCTTATTCTCATATTCCTCTCCCAGGTTTACCTGAATCATTTTTGGTCCTTCATACTTTATCGATTCAGGGTCTCTCCCGAATTTTAATACCTCAATGGGGTGGGTTGGCTTAACATCAATAGTTGCTTCCCCCATTGTATACTCTATAAAGTTTTTGGGAAACATCCACTTCTCTCTCTTTATACTTTTCTACTGATGTCTATCTTTTGTTACTGTTTCCCTCTTTAGTTTCTCTCTTTTTATCTTCCCATGTTTCACCTTTTGTAGTGATGCATAGGCATTGCAGAGCGAATACCTCATAATCCTCCATCTACCAATGGAGTAGACCCTTATCTTGGTCTTGCTCATCCTCTGTACATTCCTCCAAGTGTAGCACTCCTTCTTCATCTGGTTCATACCCCATTTCACTTTCGAATAATGAAGATTATGAGTCATCTAAAGTTGCGATGTCCTGACTCACTGTCTGATTCTTCATATTGATCACATACTTGTGCTACCCCTATTTAAAGGATAGACGCTCTTTCTCCCAGTTATGGTTGACTTTCATAGTTCTCAACCATTCGTGTCCTAGCAATGCATCATATGTGGGCTTTTGCATAGCTATAATTACAAAATCAAGGACAAAGTCTTGCTTTGCTATGCGTATTTTTTGGTTCATCAAAATGCCAATTATTTTGATGTTGTATTGATCAGCACCATAAACTTGAAATTTGAAGATCGCAAGGTGGGTTGCCCAATAGTCTGCCATGTCTTTTTCGGCATCACATTCACGCTATATCCTCCGTCCACAATTACTTGACTTAGTTTATGGTCAAAAATCTCCATATGGACCATAGCAAGTCTCCTTCCTGCTTTTATCATTATAATTGTGGGGTCTATGAATTTCTCTTGTTTGATTGCTGCTACCTATCGTTGTTCATCCTTCCTCTTGATGACTTTTCCAATCGTAGCATACAACTCAGGTACTATGGTGAACAGGTTTTCCACCTTCACCTCTACCTTTGTGTTCAGTACCTATGCTACCAACCCTTCTATTGATGCCTTCTTACTCGTCTTCGATCTCTTCAATACTTTCTCCAGAACTTGTCGATTCTACTTTTCTTTCTCTAGTTCTTTCTAAATCAATTCCTGGGCTTCCTGCCATCGCTTCTTCTCTTAGGCAATATTTGGGTACTGTTCTATATTTTTTGCCTGTGCCCTTGTCACAGTCAACACCTCCTTCTTCTCCTCCATTACTGGGCTCACTTCCTCAATGCCAACAAAATTGACATTCTGAGTCCCACTGGAACTTGCTTTATTCAAGAAATTTACCTCTGTATGGTTTCCTAGCCCACACCACTTACACATTTGTGTGGTTTTACTGGTATTGTTGTTTTTTGCATTCTGGGGTTTTGAATAGTTCTTCACAAAATGTCCCCATTCTTGACAATTTTGATATTGAATGATAGTTCGATCGTCAGAGTCGTACTATAGTCGACTTTGATCTCCTTGTCTATCGCCTCTATTATTATTTCGATAGCCCCCACTTGTAGCTCCTTGTCCATTCCTTGTTGCATTCGACTACTCTTATTATTGTATGGTCATAGTCTGATGTCATTTACTTTTCAAATTGAATAGGCAGTCTGTGATGGAATATCCTACAATATCACAAATGTTACAATATGTCATATTTGGGCAGTTGACATTTGTATGTCCTTCCATATTGCAATCCGAGCACCAGATTTCTTTTCGATCTTTGTGAGTGTCCCCTTTGACTTCTTTCAAAATTTTATCAAATTCCCTTTTAAACGAAAGTATTGTGCTCTGTACTTTGTCTTCTTCATCACTGTCAGAATCTTCATTATGCTTCATATGTGCTCCAATCCTCACAGTCGTCTGCTTACTCTCAATTTCAAAATTATTTGCTTTCTCCAGTGCTTCTTCATATATTGAGGAAGGTACTACCTTCATCTTTTTCCTATATTTTTCTAGTAATCCATCCAAAAACCAGCATTTCACCATGCCATCGGTAGGTGGAATTTCCATTTTATCAGTTAACCGCTTCAGTCGTCTATTGTAACTCTTGACATCCTCATCGGGTTTTTGTTTTGTTATACATAGTTCCGTGATGATGTTTGTATCATCTCTTAATGGTCATAATTCTTCGATGAATGGTTTTCTCAAGTCTTCCCATTGCACAAAAGCCTGTGTACTCTACTTTTTCAAATACCAGTCAATTGCCATGCCACATAGTGTGGTGAGAAATAGTTGCAGCCATTCTGTATCCTGCGTGACTCCATTTGCTCCCCAAATGGTTATGCAAGTTCCCACGTGTCTTTACGGGTCTTCTTTTCCCTCACCTAAAAAATTTGGGCACTCCAGTTGTACTATCTTACTACCAATACTTGCCATTTGATTTGTGTTTTGTCTCGAATTACTCGATGTTGATGGTTGTTTTGTTCGATTTGGTTTTTTGTCTATTGTTGATGGTGCAAAGTTATATCCAAATAACATTCTGCCCAACTCCAATTGGTCTCTATTCCATGATCTCCTTCACGAATATACCAATCTTGGTTTTTTTCACCCACCCCATGAACCCTCGCATGGTTGCTCAGATACAAGGTCTTCTCCTTCAGTATCCTCTTGCCAATCGTCTCCCATTGTTTTAGGTGTCATCGTCCTTTCCTTAATGATGGGCACTTCTTTCGCTATTTACTCTTTGTCTTCTATAGTCATCGACAATATTCCTATGTTCATACTCTCTTCCTCCTCAGGATTCCAGACTCTCTCTACGTCCAAGTGGGAGATCTATGTCACCTCTCATGATCTTAAATTCGCCAGCCATGCACTTCTTCGCACCAATACCTATGTACTTTCTTGTAACCTATGATCAGTCATTCACCTATTATCTTTGTCACTTATGCTGCTCAGACTCAAAGTTAAATTTTTTAGGCAACGATGCCAAATGTAGATAGGGGTGAGTACATTCCCAATATGAGAGGTGACTTGATCGAACAAATGAGACAAGGAATCAGAATGATATCTCGGGGTACAAGGTAACTTAGACGTTTGACTGGTCTCTCAATTAGTTGGCTGGGACTAGATGTCTAGAGCTGGGAGGCCAGAAGGCTAGATGTATTAAACTAGATGTTAGAGGGTGAGACACCTAGAAGGAAGATGTAAGGTGGCTAGACGTCTTAGGACTAGACATCTAGGGACTGGACGTCTGAGAGCTAGACGTCTAGGACTTAGACATCTAGGGGCTGGATGTCTAGGACTAGACATCTAGGGTGTAAACGTCTAGGTGTCAGATAGCTAATATCATGGCTCCTGCTTCCAAGTACCTGCAAACAACTTGCCAGGCAGAGTCTTCAATCTGCATGACAATAACAACACAACCTCCAATGACACTCAAGTATACATATCATAACACGAAGATGATCAAGCACTATCTTATTATCTCTAGAAGGTTACAGATACAATAGTAAAGTGAGGGGGTATTTAAATGTTGCAGGAGAAGTTTCCCAACTACCTGCACCAACCACCCAACCATTTTACCAACCAACTAGTTAGACGTCTAACTAACAGACATCTACACTAACTAGACGTCTGGCTTAACTAGCCTTAACCCAAATAGTGACCATTTTGTCCTTTTGTGCATTTAATCCTTCTCTTCTGATTGGTTGATTAAACTAAGCAATGCCTTATACAAATGGCATTACAAAATAGCATAAATCCACATTTGTTATATACATTCAAAATTGTTTGGGATATTTTCACAGTCAGTTTCTCATTTCTACTGTCTGGAACTATCATCTACATCCACACATATCCCATCTAAACAAGCCATAAAAACCATATTTCATAAGTTGCTCACCAGTAATCACCCTATGATGCAATAAAATCCATGTAAATAACCTCACCTTAGGCTAGAGTTTTTGAGCCCACAACTACGTAAATATGTCATATGATTGGTTGGGATTATTATGGCATAAGGCTAAATAACCTTGAGCAACTGAATACTCACACTTGGTAGTGTTGTTCCATCCAAAATAATCTTTATCATGGGACCAAGAGAGAGATATCATATGAAGTATTCTTTGGATATCTTCACTTTACCTTTATGGCATTTTAATAGGCCACTCCTCAATAGGGATCCAATATCTACCAACTTCTGAATTACCAGTATGGTATCGATAGTAATTAACAACCTTTATCCAGTTAGCTCGATGAAGCTCTTCCATCCAAGGCCTCTAATCAGGAAAATGAGTTATCAAAGGTTGGTGACCATCCCACGAATCTATCCAAAAATTTACTTGCTGACCATTATGAATGATCCTGAATAATTTTTGCTTAATCAAATTCTCACCAATCTTAAGAACCACTAAAATGGGAGAACCTTTGGTAGGTAAGTGATAGCAAAGAAGGTCTTTAGGACTTTTGTTCTTAGCATATTTAGCATGAAGATTCTTGGTCTAAAGAGCATTGGGGTTATGCAAAATCCTACAATACATTTTATCAGCTAAAGCCTTATTGTTATTAATAGTAGACGAGATACCTAACCCCCCTTCATTATTGGAAATGCATAAAGTATCCCATTTCACCAAGGCCCATTTTATTTTCTCCTTAGTACCACTCCAAAGGAACCAATGATTGATTTTATCTAATTCTTAAATAATAGCCTTTGGGATATTCAACACAATAGAAACATAAATAGGTATAGCTTGAAGGACTAATTTTATCAAGGTAATTTTACTCCCAAATGAAAGCCACCTATTGGTCCACTTTCAAATTTTCTTTTACTCTATCCAGCAACCAGTTCTAGTATTTATTTTTTTGTATTTGAATATTGATAGGAATGCCTAAATAAGCGATTGGAATGGAGGTCTTCTTATATCTTAATTTATCCAATATCATGGATTCTTGTCTAGGAGAGTAGTGAAATAAAATGACTTTAGAGTTGTCTTCATTGATCAATTGCCCAGTAACATTAGAAAAATAGTTGATGATTTGCTTAATTTTAGAATATTCCTTATCTGTAGCTTTACATAATAGAGTAGAGTCATCAACAAATTAAATAGCTCCACGAGCAATGGTAACTCCCTCAAGGGTTCTATTTTCTCTATTTTTGGTTATAGTCCTACCCAAGCATTCAACAATAATGATGAATAAATAAGGGGAGATGGGGTCACCTTGCCTAATACCTCTGGAAGTAGGGAAAAAATGAGAAGGCTTGCCATTGATAAGAATAGAGTAGGAAACCAAAGAGATACATCCCATAATCTAGTCCATCCAATCCTAAGGGAAGCCAAATTGCATTTAAACTTTAACAAGAAAGTGTCAATCCACTCTATCATAAGCTTTAGATAAGTCTAAATGAATGAACATAGATGGAGATTTTTGCATTTCCATGGAATGTATGGCAACCTAAGTAAGAACTATCTTATCCACTATTTTATACCCTTCCACATAACCCCCTTGTTCAGGGGAAATAATCTTATGCAAACGAGGCTTCAACATTTCTACCATGATCTTTGTAATGTTTTTGAGAAGAACATTACATAAATCCATAGTTCTAAAAGTTGAGATATGATCTACCTCTTGAGATTTTGGGACAAAATCTATATAAGTTTTATTGATAACCTTCAAAATTTCTTTGGCTTTCCTAGCTTCTTCCACCACCTCTAATAAATCAGCATGAATGATATCCCAAAACTCTTAATAGAACTCAATAGGAAAACCATTAGGACCTAGGGTTTTTCATTTTTACATTTTTAAAAACACCTGTTGAAGCTCATTTATAGTAATTGGAGAAGTAAAAATAGAGTTCTCCTTAGAAGTGATAAGAGTAGGGATGGCTTGAAGAATATTCTATTGAGAAGCTGAGTCAAGAGGAGCAGCAACAAACAAATTGGAAAAGTAATTGACAACAACAGAGTTCATGTCATTCCAAGTGTAGACAAAATCTCCAAAATTAGATTTCAGGGAAGAAATAAAGTTGTGAGATATTCGAGCTAGAATATATTTGTGGAAGAAATCTATGTTTCGATCTCCTTCTTTAAGCCATTGGATTCCATATTTTGCTTCCATAAGAGTTCTCTCTTTTTTTCATTCCTCTAACTAAGCAGTGAGTATAATTTCATCTATACTTCTACTCTCCATGAGGTCATCTAAACAAATATTCTTATTCAAATTTTCAAGCTGAGCAATAACTTCATGTTTTTTTTTGGACATCTCCAAAATTCTTCCAATTCTAAATCTTGATTTTGGATTTAATGTATTGCAACCTTTTGGTAAAATAAAATATCTTAGTCCCACACCTTAGTTTACCTTCCTTCCACTATTATTGCACTCGAGGTCTAAAGGAACAATCTCTAAACCACATTAACTGAAATCAAAAGGGCAAGAAACTCACATTGGTTTTCCAAATTTACACCGTTATTGGCTAGTGATCCAAACCAACATTGTTATGAGTCTTCACCTTAGGAATGTGATCATGGATTAATAAATTATTAGAGAACAAGAACCTATCCAATCTATCCATAATACATGCTAAGCCTTACCTTCTATTAGACCAAGTTATAAGGCCATTATTTGACTGGATTTCCACAAGATGAAGGTTTGTAATATATTCACTCATGAGGTCAATGCTTTTGTCCAAATTTTTATTTCCCCCCATTTTCTCATCCAAATAGATGATGGTATTGAAATCTCCTCCGATCAAGATCCAAGATTTAGGAAAATAAGAGATAATAAGAGTTATATCCTTCCACTATTTTCTCTTTTCCTCCAAAGTAGTCAGAGCTTAAATAGTTATTGATGCAAAAAACTAAAACTTATGCAATTGTTTACGAATAGGAATCTAATGAACATAATTAAATATTTCTTACCACTTAAGGAGGGATAATTCCTTGAGAATACACAAATTATATTATTAATTATAGATTATAAATCAACCTACAACTATATATTATAATAAATCAATAAATTGGTGAACACTTAGAAATATAGCCAACTAGCTATATTGGTGTTGTAACATGGCTCCCCTCCTAGAAAAGCTTTGTCCTCAAAGTTGGAAATGACTCAATAATACTTTATGTTTTCTATGTAGCATCCTCTATTGGTAAGTCCTACCATTTGATTAGAAATTATTTTATGTAGTGAGATCGAAGAAGTCCTGATCTGCTCTGCAATATTGCTTCTGGTTGAAGATAGATATGTTCTTCATCAAGTACTGGAAGCTCTAACTAAGAGTGTACACTTTGTCCAATTACCTTTTTGAGACATGATACATGAAATACTGGATGAATACAGGATGAGGAAGGAAGCTCTAGCTAATATTCCACATTGCCTATGCGACACACTATCTTGTAAGGACCATAAAATCTTGGAGTCAACTTCTGACTAGTCTTGATATTTAATGACAATTGTTTGTAAGGTTGCAGATGTAAGAAAACCATATCTCCTATATTGAATTGTCTTTTTGAACGATGTGAATATTTTTGTTACTTCATATGATTTTGTGCCTGGATCAAATTATCTTTGAGAATTTTAAGCATTATCTGTCAATGTTGGAACCAATTGTCTACTTGAGCTACTTTGGAAGATCCTGGAACATAATATGCTATTGTTGGTGGTTTTACCCCATACAATGCTTCAAATGGGGATATCTTGATGGAGTAATGGTATGAAGTGTTGTACCACCATTCTGCTAATGATATCTAGTGACTCCAATAAGATTGCTTATCTTGAGCAAAGCATCATAAATAAGTACCCAAATATTTATTAACAATTTCAGTTTGGCCATCAGTCTAAGGATGGTATGTAGAAGACATGTTTAATTTGGTACCACTAAGACGGAATAATTCTTGCCAAAAATTACTAGTAAAAATGGGATCACGATCACTTACAATATTTTTGGGCATTCCATGTAACTTGAAAATGGAGTCCATATAATTTGATAGAGCTAAAGGACCTATCAAGAAATTAGCCTACCTATAGGAGCAGTTTATGAAGGGCAAATAGAAAGTGATCAAAATCAAGGCTGATGATGAGGAAACAGATGCTGAAGTAAAAATCTTGAAGGAATTCATCATCTCCACAACCACAAGTATGATGAATGCTATGGTGAATTCCATTATCGACCTTAGGGAGGCCCTCCACATGCTTTTCTTTCTTTGAGCAGTATAGGCAGGATGACTCCAAGGAGACCAAGGCCTACTCAGTGGATGAGGACAATTTCAAGTTCAAGGAGGAGCCCAAGCATTAAGTGAAATATAAGGATAAGGACATCGATGAGGAAGTCACTAAGGATTGGCTTTTGTGTTACAATTTTTTTTATTTTTGCAGCTACCCTGCGCGGAGCCTGATTGTCCTTGTTGTGGTTTGTTTTTCTAGGGTTGTGACCATTTTTCTTTTATCTTGCATTTCAATTGGGGTTGCATCCCCTATTATTCTTTTGGGTGCTTTAGGCCTAGGGCTGCATCCCCTATTGGTGCTCTGTTTTCTTTTAGCATATTATACTATTTTTTGTACATAGGTTTTGGGATCCTTAAAACCTGGTACTTAATGAAATCCATCTAATTTACCAAAAAAAATGGATTCCATAAATACCTTAGCCACTTTGCTTGCTAAAAATGGTCGTTGTAGAGCATTGAAGTGAGTATACTTGGAGATACGATCTACTACCACAAAAATCATTATTTTACCTTCTGATTTGGGAAGACCTTCAATAAAATCCATTTATATGTGTTCCCACTGGCGGTTAGGAATTGGTAAGGGTTGAAGGAGTCCTGGAGATTTGACTATTTCACCCTTATTGCATTGGCATACTTCACATTCGAAAATAAATATTTTGACATCATATTTCCATCCTTTCTAATAAAAGGATTGTTTTACCCGCATATATATCTTCAAAAATACTGAATGCCTTGTTGATGGAGAAGCATGTGATTCTTCAAGGACCAGTGTTTTAATAATGGAATTTTATGGAATGAAGATGCAATCTTTCTTTCTTAACACCTTGTAATTATATGAAAAATGAGGATGCTTGGACGATCCTAGAATCAAATCTTGAATAATTTGAGCAGTTTCATTATTCACCAACCATTCTTCTTGGAGCTGAGAAACCCAATAAGAACAAGGACCTTAAATGACGTTGATGGAAACTTCATCTTCATATTTACGATACAATGCATCTGCTACCACATTTTCTTTGCCTTTCTTATAATCGATAAAAAATCATATCCAAATAACTTTTTCAACCACTTGTTTTTCTCTGGATAGGAAAAGCGTTGTTGTAGAAAATGCTTGAGACTACTATGATCTATTTTTATGATGAAACAGTTGCTAATAAAGTAGTGTCTCCATTTCTTGACTGTATGTAAAATAGCCAATATTTCTTTCTCATATGTGGATCTTCCCAAATTTTTACCTGAAATTTGCTTGCTTTTGAATGCCAAGGGATGACCATCTTGCATTAATATTGTCCCAATACTTGTTCCCGAAGCATCACATTCAATAACAAATGTTTTATGAAAATCTAGAGTTGCCAAAATTGGAGTAGTACACATGGCTTCCTTGAGTGCCATGAATGCATGAGTGTCCACATCCGGCCAATGAAAGGCATCCTTTTTTATAAGAGCAGTGAGAGGTGCTGTAATTTTACCATAATTACGAATAAACTTATAAAATTAATCTGTAAGACCCAAAAAACCATAAATTTTCTTGATGGTTTTAGGTAAGGGCCAATCTTGGATGGCTTTAATTTTATTAGAATCCACTTTAACACCTTCATTAAAAATTATATGACCCAAATATTCAACTTCTTGAACACCAAACAAACACTTGGAGCATTTGATAAATAGTTTCTCCTTAAGTAAAACATGAAGAACTTTCCCCACATGTATCTGTTGGTCATCAAATCTGCCCAGGAAAGGATTTGGGTAAGTGTATGCACCCTAGACCTAGACCAACATTGAAAGGCTGAAGGGAAGATATACCCCTCATACCAATCTTCGAAGAAAGGCCGGATCCTATACTAAACTACTTTGATGTTTAAGATAAGGGTGTAGGAAAGAGATAAACAGAGTAAGGGTGTAGGAAAGAGATAAACAGAGTAAGGGTGTAGGAAATAAATAAAAGAGTAAGGGAAGAAATTTTAGTAGTTTAATGATGGAAAAGAACAAGAAGCATGATTACTAGTCAATAACTTGAAACAGTAGCAAAGAACACCAAGAATAAACGAAATGAACGCAGTATTAGCCCTCCTATGTATCCTCTAGACGAGTTCCATGATTCTCCTTTTCCTTTCGCCAAAATTCAGAGTTCATAGTAACAACAATTAAGAAAAGTGAATATAACAAAAACACTATCCACAGGCAGCATAAAATAAAGCTAACACAGTGTTTTCCTCTCCTATGTGTCCTTCAAAAAATCTCAGGTTTCCACTCCAATCACACACCTAAATCCAGAGTTCAGAATTACAGTATGCAAATGAAGAAAAGATAAAAGAAATAATCACAAAAGGCAGCATAAAAGAGAGAAATAGAGTCTAGAGCTCTTTAGTATTAATCACAGGAATCTAAGTTACAGCAGCTTTCTAGCATAAAGTTCCCCCCCTTTTATATTATAATGTCTGGGTTGTTATAGACGACCCGACCCTCTGAGCCATAAATGCACAAAATGGAGAAGTACACCCTCGAAACCTGAGAAGTCGGTTCTTCATAGCCCTCATGACTGAGCTCTCAAATCTATTACCAAAACTTACAACTATGACCAGGTCAGTTGTGGAAACAAGCATTAATGAGCCATTCGAGCATCCTTGGCTTCTGGGTACAGTGCTCGAGTGGTCGCCATGCTCGTCGAGCTCTTCTTCTAGGACTGATACTTCATTTCCAATTGCTAAAAATGAGCAACGAGCTTATCGAGCACGTAAAAATGCATTTATAAGGCACTTGATCGCCTCAGGAAAATACTCGGCTTGGAGTGCGTGCCCTTGAAGCGCTTCACTGAATTTTGTTCGCAACTTCACTTTGAAATGGACTTGTGCCAAAGCAGATCCTCCTTATTGATTTGTATGTCGCATGGTGGAGCTTCGTAAAACTGCTTTGGGGATGGTGGGTGTCGAAGCATATTTCCTTCGCAATATGGGCTCTTCACTTCTCGTTGCTTCATTGGAGAGATGTGCCAAAACTACTTTGCTGATGAACTATTAAAATTCTTCATCGCGATCTTCCTTCAAAATTATGGTTCGGGAGGATTTTTGCCGAAGCACATTCTTACCTTTAAAAATGCTTTGACTACTTCCACTTCGGGTGAAAGTACTTCGCACGAAGGTTTGCCGAAGCAGATGCTTTGCAACGACTTTCAGTGAAGTAGAAATGGTTCGCTGGCGGGGAGGCCCGAAGTGGGTGCTTTGACGGTTTTTCAGTGAAGTATTTTCAATGTTGCGCTCCTTCAAATCCCGCTTCGCAAGTTTCTTGCCCGAAGTAGCCTTTTGAAATGCTTCGGGTGCGAATTAGTTTTCATTCTTCTTCCCTTGTATTTTTTCTTTGGAAACACTGCTTCGCAAAATTCTCGCTTGAAGTAGTTGTTTGAAGTGCTTCAGGCCCGAAGTAGTTTTCTCTGACTTAGTAAATTCAGACCATGATTTTCTTTGATGAAGCTATTCTTTTGAAATGCCACTTGAATTTCGCTTCACAAAACTTTCGCCCGAAGTAGCTGCTGGAATTGCTTTGGGTGTGAAGCTCTATTTTATGGCTTCTTTGAATTCCTTCTTCCGCAATGCCGCTTCACAAGATTTTTGCCCGAAGTAGCAGTTTGAGGGACTTCAGGCCCGAAGTAGTTTTCATATTTCATTTCTTCCCTTGAGGCTATCTTCCTTAGCTTGTTTGTTAGCAAAGCTCTTTCATCTTCATTTTATGTACAAGGGGGAATGGCAGGGAAAGCAAAAATTGTTGCAACACTTGAAAATGTTGTTTCTAAAAGCAAGGGAACAAATTCATGAAATTGAAATAAATACTTTACAAAAAAATTGATTTTTCTACCCCATTGTGCAATGTAACAAAATTGTCAACAGTATCAAATGATCCTTCCAAGATTTACTATATATTAAAATATCATCAAAGAAGACTAAGAAGAATTTGTAAAGAAATTGATGAAAGACATGGTTCATGAGACTTTGGAATATGGAGGGGGCATTGGTGAGACCAAAAGGTATGACTAGGAACTCATAATGACCTTCATGAGTATGAAAGGTGGTTTTAGGAATGTCCTCATCCCTTACTTTGATTTGATGAAACCCTGAATGTAGATCCAATTTTGTGAAAAATTTAGCACCATGCAACTCACCTAATAGATCATCTATGACAAGGGTAGGAAACTTGTCTTTGATGGTGATTTTGTTAAGGAGTCGAAATTTAGGACACATACACCAATAATTATCTTTTATATGGGCCAACACTACTGGTGAAGAATAAGGACTAGTGCTATGACAAATAATTCCATGTTCTAATAGTTCTTGGATAATGTTTTCAATTTATTTTTTTTGAGGTTGAGGGTATCGATAAGGATGTACATTAGGTGGAAGACTTCTAGGGACAAGATGTATGGCATGGTCATGAGATCTCTTGGGAGGGAGCCCTTTTGGTTCCTTGAAAACTTCATCATAGTTAGCCACAATATCTTGAATATCCTTTGAGGGAATTTTCATTGTATCTTGTTCTTGTACTTCCATGTAGTTGATTTGAGTTATGAATCCATAACCTCCTTTCCTTAGTATTTTTTCTATGCTATGAGAACTCACTACCTATGATGGTGGAGTTTGAATTCCTTGGAGTCGAATAGTCTTTCCATTTTCTTTCCAATCCATAAATAATTTTCAAAAATTTAAACTAACAGTGTCGAGTTGTTCTAGTCATTCAACGCCCAAAATAACATCTGAACATCCCAAACTCAAGGAATAGAGTGCCTCGCCATGTGTAACTTCCCATTTGTATTGATATTGAAGAGGTTCTACCAATACATTGAGAATTTCCTCCATTTGCAACTAAAACTTGAAACTTGTCTTGGTTGGAAGAATTAATGTGCAAATTCAATGCTTTAGAAATCTTGATGTCGATAAGGTTATGAGTATTACCTGAATCAATCAACACATTTATTTTTTTGTGCCTAATAAATCTTGGTACCTTAATTGTATGGTGAGTTGTTAATCCCATGAGAGCATGCACCGAGATAGCCATAGTATCCTCTTCTGGTATTGTGTCATTATATCTATTTTTTCTTCATCTATGGGTTATTCTGGTTAATTGACATCCTCTACTTCATCTTCTTCATCCTTATTATCATATTCTATTTGAAATGTTTGTCTTGGTACACATGCTTGATCTCTTGGATGATTATTGTGACATTTATAGCAAAAATATCTTGATGGTTGTTCATTTTTGTGGAAGTAATTATTGCGATATTGAGGACGTGTATTAGAGTCTCATCTAGAAGAAGTCCAATTTCAAAACTTCTTTTTAGCAATTTTAGCAATCCTTATAGTTTCATCCAAGGTGTATGGATCATGTAAATCCACTTTGAGTTGAATATTCTCCCTTAAACCATGTCGAAAGGCCAAAACCACCACTGAGGCATCTACTATTTCTATGTAAGCAAGAATACTTGTGAACTCTAAAACATAATCTTGGACAAAACCAAAATGTTTGAGGCCCAATAGACGAAAAATGTAGGAAGAAGAACTACCATTGTCAAATATCTCGAGAAAAAGATCTGTAAATTCGGGACATAATATGGGATGATTATGTTGACGTTGTTTCCAAGGGAACCATTGGTAAGCTTCTATACCCAATTTAGAAGAGGCGTAATAAACTTTTCCATCTTCAGGAATATGATATAAGTGTAGGATACCCTCCATTTTAGCTAACCATCCATGTGGATCCCCACCCTCAAAGGTGGGTATATCAGTACGCAGAACATTAACACCTATAGGTCATCTTGCATATTGATAAACTTCCTTTGTATCTTGATACACATTATCATTTTGTCTATAGTAATTATTTGGGGAAAGAGGAACTTCTTGGTTTTGTTTATTTATTATTCATCCCAACATTAGTGACATGTTCATATTAGTCATTATTTGAGTCAAACATGTTTGTAATTCTTGGTTTCCTGTATTGGGAATTACTATTTCCTCATGTGTGAGATTTTCTTGGGATGAGTTGGATGAGTTGGAAGGAGCCATGGGATTAATAGTAGGATGGTTGGGGTTAAAATTGTTAATGCATAAAGGATAATTATGCTACGTACCTTTATTTCATGAAGGTCTTCTTGGTGGGTTTATTGGTCCTTCGTTTGGAGTATCTTCTCTATGCAATCTTTCATTTGGATCTCGATTCCACCTGTCACTCATGCACTTGCTGTATAAAATTCTGTAAAAATTTTGGACCAAGTTGTCCAAAATTTGATTATTTTCTTGCAAAACAAAAAAGTGGTAATTTTGTTAATTGGAAAAAAATTTGTTTGTTTTGTCAAATTTCGCTCCAATTGCGAAACTATCACTCCAACTATGATTTTGAAATTTTTCTTCACGTAATTTGAATCTCAACGGCTAGTTTGGACCGAACCCAACAGCTACAAGGCGAACACTAGGTAGATCTCAATGACTAGTTTGGACCAGACCCAACAACTACAACACGATAGGGGGAACACATTAGGTGTATTTCAATGGCTACTTTAGACCAACGACTAGTTCAATAAGACTTTTTGACTAGCTACCAATGACTAGAATAGACATGGTAATAGACCGGCTACCAACGACTTTATTGTCTTACCGTATAGAATGACCGACTTGAACTAGATGACCCGATACTGGACACGCGGACTACAACTAACGATGCAGATGATACTTGGACAATAGACGACATGAAACTGGACATGCATACTCTAATGATGTGAATGATACTTGGATAACATCATGTGAAACAATTGAGGAGACACAAAAATAGATGATAGGACACGAATCAATAGGGGATAGGACCACGAGGATGACCAAAAATGAATCGAGAAGGGACACAAATCAAGAGGAGATAGGGCTATAAGTATTGGCTTCATGAGATGAATGCAAAATGAGATGTGTCACAGCCACAATGAGCAGGTTACGTGTTAGGATCCTATCCTAACATTAATTAATAATCTTAATAATAATAATATATTATATCCTATGGTCATAATAATAAAATAATATAATAATAAATAATATAATAATTAATTATATTATTTATTATATTATTATAATATTAGGGTTTGGAAGCATTGCAACCTTTCACCTATAACCCTAGAGGGGTATAACACATTGTAAGAACTTATCATTCACTCATCCATGAATATGAAATATAATACAATTTATTGAAGGGACTTCTCGACAATACAAAAGGCGATTCTTTTAGTTTTAGGTCTATTTATTATTTATTTATCATTTTATGTGCTAGGACCCCTAGGTTCCTACCATCTGGTATCAGATCCTTATGGATCCAACCACATTGGTCAAGGAAATGAAAAATGACATTGCAAAAATTAGAAGAATGATTGAACAAAAACAAAAAAATAAATGGAACGTTTTGATCGTATTATACAATATTTAATGGAAATGCAAGAGAAGACCCTAGCCATGGAATCCCAGGAAGAAGAGAAGACCCTAGCCATGGAATCCCAGGAAGAAGAGGAGCCCATAGCCATGGAATATGATGTGGAGGAGGAGCCCATAGCCAGGGAATCCCGAGTGGTACCCATTTCTCTCCCCAAGAAAGAAAAAAATGTAATTGAACAAATTGCTCCAAACCCTAAATTAATTATTTCTTTGGATGAACTCATAACCATAGAACTTTCGAAAATACCTATTGCACTTCTGGAAGAAAGTAATAGAAACCCTAATAATTTAAAAGAGATAAATGAAGAGGATGGTATCCAAGACAAAAGGCTGCCACAATTATGTTTTGCAGATCTACCTAAGGGTGATGCACATAGCCAAAAGATGATCTTGATGCAACAAACATTTTTTTCAATATCTCCAATACTGTCCGAAATATTTTTTGGAATAGTTTAATTAATGCCAAAGAAGGAAGTGTATTTACAAAATCAGTATATGATCTATTAGGAAGAAATACACTACCAGTAGCACCTGATGTCACCACATGTGGGCATCTATCTTCTACAAGGCCTCCACCTTGGCCACCACCATTGTTCAAAGAAGTATCGTAATTTAAAAATAATAATAATACTATTTATGTAACTTTTGAATCTGGCTATTACATACGTTTTTAAACCTTTTTGAGTGACATGAAAATATTGCCTCAAGGCAATAGAGTGATCATTCTACAAGCTGAGCCAAAAAAAATCACATTAAAAGACTAATAAGATAAAATAATATTAGGAACTATTTAAAGATATGTGAGTGAAGATAGTAAACTCCTTTTTGAACTTTGATTGATGTTTGATAAAACTACAACCAGATGTCAGTTTTATTTCTACATCATTTCAAATGTAATTCTTACTTTTAATGAGAGAAAGTAATACCCAGATACATGCAAATCGCCTCACACTTTCAAATATTAAATTCTATTCCTCTAAATAGGCATAGTGCCAAGGAAGACCTTGTTGTGTATATAATGAATGCCTCACATATATCCATCAGCAATGGATGTCTATTCCCTCTGTGCACTCAAGATCATAACCTCCATTTGTGTAAAATATGGCCTCAAATATTCATGTTTCCCATTTTCCTCCTACCAATATATCATCAAACTAGCCGACACTGAAGTTTCTGTGCACAACCTTCACAACGAGAACAAGAACGTCACCATGCTTTATACCGACGAAGACAAAAACCACGCAGACATGGGATACGATTTTGATGTTTCTGTGCTGGCCAACGCCACAGACATGGACAACAATGATGATGATTTTGAAGAAGAAGATAGCGTGAGTGCTATTTCAATTGTATTAGGCTAAAGTTTGCATGTTTATGATAAGTTCCCAGAAAAAAGTATTATTTCTACATCTTAGATTATAACCAAAGCAAGTGTGCAAGTACAATAGCAAAGATTCTAGTTGCTTAAGCATTCCAAAAGTCACAGGTATTTCTCTGGTAATATTATTATTGGACACATTGAAAGCATGTAGACCTTTAAGATTCCCAGTTTCTGAAGAAATCTCACCTAAACAGTTCATTACCAGATAAATCAATGGATATTATAAGTGACAAAATAGAATCAAAATATACCATGGTCATTTTTTTGGTTGTCACTTGCACTTTTTCTTGCAGTAATATCGGTCTCAAATTTCTAAGCTTTTTACTTGTTCATTTTGCATTGCTACCAAGTTTACCAACTCTCTTGGAATGAAACCTGTTAACATGTTATGTGATATGTCCAAGACATGAATGCTTGACATATTACACAATTCATATGGAATACATCCTTGATTTTCCCTTAAGTCAAGTACCATCAACTTAGAAAATTGAGCTAGCCAAAGTGGTACAACTCCAAAGAAGGAATTTTGTTCGGCGTCCAGAATCTACAGATTTGAGCATTTGAGAAGACTAGATGGCAAATTTCCCAACAGCATATTCCCATTGAGGTGCAAAGATGCAAGTTTTTGTAGTCGTCTTATATCTGATAGAATTTTTCCTCCAAAATTAGTGTTACCAAGTTCAGTTTTACCAAATTTGAGCAATTGGTGATGCTCAATGATATTACTCCAGATAGCGGGTTCTCTAACAAATCTAAAACCTGCATTATGTAAAAATGGCCAATGGAAGGAGGAATCTCACCACTTAGATTATTCTTTGAAAACGATAAGAACACAATATGATGGATAACGGTGCCAAGTTCCTCTCGGGTTATGCCTGTGAATGCATTGTAGGAGAGGTCTAATACACCCAATATGACTACCATGAAGGGAACGGGAAGAAAGCCATTGAACATATTGTTATCCAAATCTAGGACATAATATTGGTGTAGTTTTAGGCTAATAGGAACTTGACCTTCGAAGTGATTGTATGAGAGGTTAAGACTTAACAGATGATCAAGTTCCTCCAGCCAACTTGGAACGCTTCCATAAAGGTTGTTGTTAGAGAGGTCCAAACTAACTAACTCGTATTGTGCTAAAATAAATGCAGACACTAAACCTTCTATGCTACAGGAAGCCAATTGCAAATATTCAAAGAGCATACTTGGTATCCAATCTGGACTAATATGGACAATCAAACTATTTTATGATAGACTCAAAAATAAGAGACTAGTGTAGTTTTGGAAAGAAGTCTCTTTGAAAGACTTAAAAAAACTCGGACAATCTGTTCATTTTTTAAATAAACAGTATCGCATGCATCCATTGATAAGTCAATTCCCAAATATGGAGTTTTATGAAAACCATATCATAAATGACCCAACGTTAAAATGGAAACGTATGACAACCCCTATGTTAAGTCTGAAATGAAGTATGGTAAATATGCTTTTATTAATGTGGCAGATGGAAGAGAAGAGAAAGCTAATTTTAGTAGGAGTAAAAGAAACCTTGTGGAGGTTGTTGTTGTCTTGCATATGCTTTCAAACTTGTATAAATTTTGTGACAAAGAAGGCAAAAAATTTAGTGTGGGTATGATATCACCTTACATTGCTCAAGTTCTGTACCTAGAGAATAAGTTAATGAAACAAGATGAATAGTTTTTTTTGATCAAAATGTCAATCCACTACAAGACCAGGACGCTTAGAGAATTCCACACTATAATTTCAGCTTTGAGGACAAAGCTATTTTCAAGAGGGGTGGAATGTTAGGATCCTATCCTAACATTAATTAATAATCTTAATAATAATAATATATTATATCCTATGGTCATAATAATAAAATAATATAATAATTAATTATATTATTTATTATATTATTATAAGATTAGGGTTAGGAAGCATTGCAACCTTTCACCTATAACCCTAGATGGGTATAATACATTGTAAGAACTTATCATTCACTCATCCATGAATATGAAATATAATACAATTTATTGAAGGGACTTCCCGACAATACAAAAGGTGATTATTTTAGTTTTAGGTCTATTTATTATTTATTTATCATTTTATGTGCTAGGAACCCTAGGTTCCTACCATTACGTGTGAAAGCGAAGGGCTCGTGTGGCCGAAGCCACGAAAATACTAGCGCCTTGTAATGAATATAAAGGTGCAAGTTTAATTTCCCCATCGTATGTGGGATAATGCTTTATACCTTGGATGGTGAACTGCAAATTAAACCTTATAAAATCACTTATATTAATGTTACTTGGGTGTTTTTATTGGTCGATGTACTTTTCATTTCCTTCAACTACGAACCGTTCAATTGCGAGTTTGAGGTGATGGACTAAATTGACGATCGTGCGGACTTGTTTCCTGCTCTAGATAGCCCTAGTGCCACCCAACAAATTGCCTCACACAGATAGCACTGTGATCTTTTATTTCACATAGTTTGTAAAATGAATATGCTTCCTTTACTTTGAGTGAATGCTACATACCTTTTACTGCTAGTTGGAGAATAAAATTTTGCACATTTTAACTTCCATACGTTCCTTGAGCATTCAATGATTTGAGAGAGTATTTTAGGAATTACTTAGAGTTTACCTCATGTTATCTTTCAGGCTACAAAGCATCAACTTCAACAGCAAATTTCCTTCTTTATCTCATAGGCTACGAAGCTTTTAAACAAGACGAATATACCTCCTATTGCTTTATATTTCCTGGACATCACTACAGAACATAATTTTCTACCTTAATCTTGTTATGAGATTCCCGTGAATTCTACAACCTACATGCACTCAAAACCTGCAACTCTCACGAATGTCAAAGATAAAGAGAAAAATATATATTTTTGCTATTGTTTATCAATTCGATGAACCACTTATCCTTCCACTAGCACAGGTTCGATTACTCTGATACCACTTGATGCAAAAAACTTATGCAATTGATTATAAATAGGAATTGAATGAACAAAATTATATATTTCTTACCACTTAAGGAGGGCTAAGTCCTTGTGAATACCTAAATTAGATTATTGATGATATATTATAAATCAACCTATAACTATATATAATAATAAATCAATAAATCGATGAACACTTAGAAATATAGCCGACTAGCTATATTGGTATTGTAAGAGTTATATAAAATATAATTTGGTTAAAATGTCTACTTTGAATAGCTATAGCTAAAAGACCCCAACTGCAAACCATATGATGAATAATAACCTCTTTTGGGTCCCAACGGCAACCAATGCCACCAAAAGTACCCTAGGAACTGAGAGAAATAACTTTTCCAACTGGTCAAATTTTACTAGTAACTGAATCAATTTTCTCTATCGAAATCTTTGTTTCCTGAAGGAAAAAAAGATGTGGATGATTTATCTTAATCATACTTCTAATTTAATTTTATTTTGAAAGACTTCCTTTGAGTACTCTAATATTTCAAGTGATGATCTTCATTAATACCAGGACTAAGAAAATTGGTAAGGGTAGTAATCTTACCTTCCTCTACAAGATTTTCACCTTCTTTTACCATATGATGTTGATTGATCTTGTGATCTACCTTTTGGTTGGAATTTATCTTTAGTTTTTTTTTTTTTCTGTTTCTTGACTTACCCCAATTGAATATGAGGTGGCTTCTAACCTCGAATATTGTGTGTATTAAGCCAAAGTGTTACTATAAGGTTCAACATAGTCTATCTTGGGACTTGCATTATATGAAGTCTCAACATTTAAAATATTGTTTTCTTGTGTATATTTCCTTCTTTCTTTTCTTTTTGAAAACATTTAATTTATTGTTTTATCTCTGAGTCTTTCCCTACATATTTAAATTGTGGTTCTAATATTTTTGTCTTCATTATTTCCTCTTCCTCATCTGGGACATTATTTGTGGAAAAAATTTCAAACATATTAGCTGATAACTTTGATTGATCCTTAATAACTAGTTTTTTTTAGTGTTCTTCTTAGGCATTTGGAAACCTGCTAAGTTTGTATCCTCTTTATTTTGATCTAGAATTTTATTTGGGCGGACACTAGCCAAATGACCATATTCATGGCAATTTTAGAAATGAAAAGGAATGTTATCATAGTCCACCACTTGCTCCCAAGTGTCCTCCCCAATTATAATGAGATCTTTTTAGGTGGAGGTTTGTCAAAATCTATTAAAACACAAATTCGAGCATAAATAATATGTTCAAATTTTTTAGTACAATTAGCAATCATCATAAAAGTTCCCAAAGAGTTTTCAATTGAAGAAAAAATAGTCGGATTTCAGAATTCAATTGGGAGGCCAAAGAGTCTAACCCAGACAGGACATATAGAAGGCATCTCTTCTTCAGCTTTAAATTTAGTATGCCAAGGCTTCATGAAAAGCCCTGCCCTTCTAAAGAAATAGGAACCCCCTTGAAATATTTTCTCTCTATCTTCATTATTAACAAATAAAACAAGAAAATAACCATTTGGATAAATAGAGATTTGTAAATCACCTTTTGTTTTCCAGTTTTTTGCAGCCTAAAATTTGAAAGCAGATAGGCTCGAATGAAAACCCAAGAAACAATAAATTAGTCCACCTTTTTCCAGATCTTCTGCGCTAGTTTGAATGACATTCATATCTAGCTTTACAATTAGAGTTCCATTATCTGCCCTAAGACATCCCGACTCAGTTTTCCTAGGATCAATCTTAAGAATTCTCAAAGGTTTACAAGAAACCCTAAGATTAATGTTAGCATTAGGTTGAGGCTATCCACCATGGAGGGCATCCCTAAAATTTATTTTTACGGCCGAGTCTTTGAAATCCTTGCCCTTGAAAGAGGTTTCCATAGTAGATTTATTTTTGGGGTGCTCCTTAGCGTTAGATTCACTTGAGATCTGAACCATTTTTTGATCAGCTACTTGAAACTTATTTTGAGATCTTTTTAATCCATGCCTTGAACGCCGAGAAAAGACATGATTTTCACTTTTATTTTGTGCAGCAAATTAGAAGTCGTTTTCAATCAAGTATGTCACATAAATATATGTTGAAAGATATATTTCTAACCCATCTTGGGTCCCCTGCAACATATCCTACTAAAATCTAGAGCATAAATCACAAAAATATTGGTCGCTAGGGTCCAAAGACCCTTAAAGTAACCTTTAAAACTGCTTGCACTCAACACAAATGAAACCCTCGCACAATTTGATCCTCTACCATCTCCTTAACAAGTTCATGGTTCTCTAATTTCAATATATCTTATTAGTATCTTATGATTATTATTATTATTATTTTAAATGAATCATATGAGATTAAAACAGGGTTTCACCAGTATTACATCATTATATCATAGTAATATTAAAATAAAGTAATAATTATACATATATCTTTTGACAAGATTAAAACCTTAATCTTTTTCTAAAATGAAAAAAAATCTAATCAATCAAACTAATAACATTTAATTATATTCTACTATTTTTTATCTTACTAAATTTCAATATTTTTGATGCCCAACCTTATGGCCTCTGAGATGTTTATTAACTACACACAAGATCTATCCTCAAATATCCATATCTTATATTATCTAACTTTATTATATTCTTAATTATAATTTTATTTAATTGATTTCCCCCTTCCACCAAAGGTTTGACTTAAACCCAAATGCAAATGTCGTGGGATCCCGACTTATACGTGAAAAGGTAAATTGGATATCAAAAATCAATTCTTTATATAAACTAAAGATTTTGTTTCAAGCACAATTGCATGAATGTCAAACCATTGGAAAATATTGATGTGATGGTATGTATTTTCTATGGGTGTGGTTGGGTATTGGCACTACAATCCCATCTTCCCATCATTTCTTGCAAAGGGAAATAAATATTTATAATTATAATTTTTAATTAAATTTTAAAATTTTAGAAATAAATTTACAATAATAAATTATAAATTATTTTGTAATTTAAAATTTAATATTGTAAAGATAAGAAGATTATAAAGGTTGGTGAGTAAATTCAGTGTTTAGTTAATTTGGATCATCATTGTAAAAATATGGTTTCAAAAATTGGCTCCAATGCAGATTTTCTTTTACTATTGTAAATAGATGGACAACCATTGTAAAATTATGGTTTAAGAGATTTGATTCCAATGCAGATTTTTTTTTTTTTTTTTTTGTTGTAAACAAATGTTCTCGTAGGGTGGGAAGAGTCTCATCCCAACTTGTAAAATGATATTTTTTTTAATTTAAGTTTTCAAAAAAATAATAATAATAATAATATTGTACCACAATATTTTATTTTTAGTTTTTTAATTTAGTTTAAAATTTAAAGAAAAATTTTATAACTATAATTTTTAATCAAACTTAAAATTATAAAATTTATATTTATGGTAATCATAGATATAAAAATATATTTTTAATAAATCATTTTATTATTCAAGACATGAAAGAGAATCTAAGGAAATCTATAGTTTATTTATTTGTTTAAATAAAAAAAAATGGAACAAGTATTTTTTTACAATTTCAAATTCCATTTTGGATTTTTTTTGTATACACACTCACATTTTTGTAGTTTGAACTTGGGTCTCTCAAATGAAAGTCCAAAGCCATACCATTTCAGGATTTTAATTCCACTCCAAGAGAATCTAAGGAAATCTATAGTTTATTTATTTGTTTAAATAATAATTTCTTTTGGAACAAGTATTTTTTTACAATTTCAAATTTCATTTTGGATTTTTTTGTATACACACTCACACACTGTTGTGGTTTGAAGTTGGGTCTCTCAAATGAAAGCCCAAAGTCATACCATTTCAGAATTTTAATTCCACTCTAGTAATCTTTAATATTTTCAATTTTCAATGCTCAATGAAAGCCCAAAGCCATACCATTTCAGAATTTTAATTCCACTCTAGTAATCTTTAATCTTTTCAATTTTCAATGCTCACATCATAACCATTGTCTCAAACAAGATTTATAAATATGATTCTCATTTAAATAAACATCTTAATTAATAAGTAACATAATTATAAAGACAACAATTATAAACTTAGCAACTTTATAACCAAACAAGATATCTAGTATTATTCTCACCAATTGACCTACTTTTACAATCATAGGTATAATAAGAAGACTTGATTTTACTACTTATAATTGGTAATTCAAAACAATAATTATATAATTTGACTCGATACACTAACAAATGATATACATTATAATTTTTTTTTTTTTATTGGTAGAAAGGGTGTTGAAAGGTCCCTGAACCTTGTACAAGAGAAATTACATGAATTCTAGATCAACCGAGGTGGTCCAAGAAATAAAGATCAAAGAGCGAGCAAACCTCCACATGAGGAAAGGTGTCGCGAAATCACGACCAAATTGGTGATGTCGCGAAATCGCGACAAGTTGCACCGTTGCTGCCAAGAGAAGAAAGGATGTCGCGAAATCACGACAAGAAGCGCCATCGAAGCCGAAGGAGGGAAGAAGTTGTGATATCACGACATGTTGCAAGGTTGCTGCCAGAAGAGAGGAAGTGTCGCGATATCGCGACGTGTTGCTAGGTTGGAGCCGGAAGAGAAGAAGAGTCGCAAAATCACGACATGAAGGAAAACCGCAACCGAACAGAAAAGGTGTCACGAAATCACGACAAGAAGTAAGACCGCTGCCGAAGAGAAGAGGTGTCACAAAATCGCAACAAGAAGGAAGACCGCAACCGAAGAAAAAAAGTGTCGCGATATCACGACAATTATGGAAGACCGCTGCCAAAGAGAAAGGGTGTCGCGAAATCGCGACAAGATGGAAGACTGCTGCCGAAGAGAAAAAGTGTCATGATATCGCGACATTATGGAAGACCGCTGTCGAAGAAAAAAGGTGTCACGATATCGCGACAAGATGGAAGACCGCAGTCGAGGAGAAAAAGTGTCACGATATCATGACAAGATGGAAGACCGCTGCCAAAGAGACAAAGTGTCGCGATATCGCGACAATATGGAAGAACGCAGCCAAGGAGAAAAGGTGTCGTGATATCACGACATGATGCAAGGAAGAGAAAAAGTTTCGCGATATCGCGACAAGATGGAAGACCGCTGCCAAGGAGAAAAAGTGTTGCAATATCGCGACAAAATGGAAGACCGCAGCCGAAGAGAAAGAGTATTGCGAAATCGCGACATGATGCAAGAAAGCGCCTAAAGAGAAAAAGTGATGCGATATCGCGACATGTTGCAAAAATGCACCCGAAGAGAAAAAATGTCGCGATATCGCGACATGTTGCAAAAACGCACCCGAAGAGAAAAGGTGTCACGAAATCGCGACATGTTGCAAAATCGCGGTCGAAGAGAAAAGGTGTCGCGATATCGCGACATGTTGTAAACTTGCAGCCGAAGAGAAAAAGTGTTGCGATATTGCGACAAGTTGAAAGACCACTTTTGAAGGAGAAAAAAGTGTCACGATATCGCGATAAGTAGCAACCTCGCGGCCATAGGAAAAAGGGATGTCACGATATCATGACATGCTAAAATTTTGCGGCCAACGATGAAAAGTGTCGCGATATCACGACAGGTTGTCGAAACACAGTCGAAGGGGGAGAAGGAAGAAAGGACACGAAAACTCGACCAGTTCCAAGAGCAAACAAAACCAGTTCCCTGTTAACCACTCACATTGTGCAGACATTGGAACTTGTAGAAGCATCCCTTAGGCCAATGGGAAAGGAGTCTCTCCAAACATGAATTTCCATTTCGCCAACTCCCTTTTTAGCAAGCCAGTCCGCAGCTTGGTTGCCTTCCCAGTACTGATGCTTAATGACTAGTTCTGGGTAAATGCCAATTAGTGCCTTGCATTCTTGGAAGATCGAAACAAGGGCCCAGGGAGGCATAGAAGTCCCATTGAGCCAGTTGATGCAGTGCAGTGAGTCTCCTTCTATGATAAGTATATCGATGGTCAAGCCTTCCAAGAGAATCAATCTTTGGAGCAGAGCCCGAGCCTTTGCCATATTATTATATTGAATTCCCAGGTTCTGAGCAAAGGCCAAAATAATTTCTCCTCTATGATTTCTGAGAATTCCTCCTCCGCCAGCCGCTCCTGGGTTGCCTTTGGCCGCACCATCGAAATTAAGCTTGTGCCACCTAGTAGGAGGTAAGACCCACTTGATGACAGACCTGTCAACAGAAGTATGGGGTGTGGCAGAGAAATTGGAAAGATTGAACAGTTTTGTTAGGTCTGATTCAAGGCCAAGCGAGGGGGGTTTGGAAGACAAGACAAGAGAGGCATTCTCCATGACACAAGGGCCAAGATTTTGGCAACAATAATCTTCATATCAATGGCTTGGTTTTTGAAAATTTTGGCATTTCTCTCAAGCCAAATCTGCCACAGGAAGATGTGAATGCAAGCTTGCCACATGAATTTAAGTTGATTGTTCTTGAATGGCCGGGGCCATTGTTGAAAAATGAGGGGAATGGAATGAGGGAGGGCTACGGAGATGACGAAGGTGTTAAGAACCTAGTTGAGCACTGCAAGAGAGAAGGGACATTCCAGAAAAACATGTGAAGTTGACTCACAGGCATTTTTACACAGGATGCACCAATTGGGGATGAGTAACCCTCTGATTATCAAGTTGTCAGTGGTGAGGATTCTGTTTTGGATGGCCAACCAACAGAAGAATTTGACCTTGGGAATGATCTTGGGAACCTAGACCTGATTAGATAAGTCCCGACCATCATTGGGAGTTTCTTGTTTGTAGTAAGCTGATTTAACAGTGAAATTCCCTGAATCTTCAAGGTTTCAGACCATGGAATCATCTTTGTGAGAGATGGGGATGATGCAAGTCCTCAGCAGGTTTTGTAACCGCCTGAGCGCCTCTGTGATATGCCTAGGCCAATTAAGAGCCAAGTGTTTCCATTCAGGTCTTGTAATACCTGGGTTAATGAAATGACACACCTTATCTCCAAAGGTGGCTTCGGTAACCGTCTTAAGCACTGCAAGATGAGGATCTTGGCTGAGAGGTTTGTCACGGATCCACGGGTCATACCAGAAACGAATGGTTGTTCCATTACCAAGACACCACCTTAAGCCTTCCATGATGATTTTCCTTGTTTTGGTGATGCCATTCCAGAAATGAGATCCGCTAGGAAGGTTGTGCTCTCCAAGAAAGGGAACCTGATGGAGGTACTTAGCTTTGATGATGTCAATCCAAGTGACATTTTCATTGGTGGAAAGTCTCCATGACTACATTATAATTTTATTGTCTATTCAACTTTTTAATTTTACATGACTTATATTTCATATGGAACTTTCAAAAGTTATTATTAAATTGATTTCAAGACATGACAAGTGGGGATGAGGCTTGATCATCTTGCCTTCCTTAATCTCGATAGGAAGTCTAAATACAAAATTACCATGAAAAACTTTGTTACCATATAACATACGATAATCATTCAACATAAAGCAAAAATTTGTTTGATGTGCATATCAAGGGCTCCTATAATTCTCTTAAGATATAGTGGAAAAATATGGATGAGAGCAACTCCAAATCCACTTTCTATTCCTTGGAGAATCTTTGCTCCACATTGGCTTCAAATAGCAAAGATGACCTCAACCCTCCAACTAAAGAAATCATATAGTATATTTTTCCTCTCCACTCCTTAGTGTCTTTCATATGGAACTTATCACTTTATCATGTGTTGCACACTATGGACAATCGATATTACCCCTTCACTATAATCCCATTTATGAAACCCAATGATGAAATTAGCTATACCATTAAAACATTCCATTCAACTTACACAAGAAACACATTATCTAATAGTTCACACTTATAAACCTCCATAACAAAATACCATATCATCCAATACAATTAGAACCACCATCAATACATAGATCAAGAAGGCTCATACATATCCAAACTAAATTTAACTAAAAATATAGGACATAACTCAAAATATAGCATGACAGAGAGTTATTATTTTAAAAGTAAGATATTCTTATTTCTTATTTTTAATTCATATGTAGTGGTTTGGGGGTTCTTATGTAGTGGATGTGGTCCCAAAGAATTTCATATACGGAAGAAAGCAATTACCAAAGAATTATTAAGAGTAACTGTCAATACAGAGCTTGTGGGAGTTTTTTCGATGACTCGCTATGTGTGTCTGCAGTTTTTTGTTTCTCCATTGTTTCAAGGAAGATATCTGTGTCTGTTTCTTTTTTTTTGTAATAATGATGCAGGTGTGTTTTCTTGGGGTGTACCCAAAATGTTGTATGGGAAGTTTCTTTTTGATAACAAGCTATGTGCCTTATCGGATGTAATGGCTTTAGCGACATGTAGATTTTACATATATAGGATCCTTAGTAAGGACATGTTCATCAACAGACCTGGGCTAATTTTTGTAAAAGGTTTTGGGTCAACCTGTAAAACTCGGTATTAATGCTATAGTATCTTATCTACCAAAAAATATATATTTTGTTTTAGTTGTTCTCTTATCTTCTTTATGCACAAAGTTCATCTTAACCATTTGGTATTCACACATGGTCAACTCTCCCTTTATGCATTACAACTAAGATATATATTGTGCTTGCTCCTAGATTTTGTAATGGCTTACTAACCATGGATTATGATGGTAATTATATTAACATGGTGCATATTCTCTACTTATATTTTTTCTCTCAAAACTTTTTCCATTATCGTAAGATAAATTTTAGGTATTTTTCATGCTAATACCATATTTTCTATCTATGTAATTTTATTTTTCTTCATCTTCTCTTATTAGATTCGTGTGCACACTCTTCCATTTTTTTTCCATTTTTTTTGTTCCACTCCACTTCCATATTTTTCTCTCTCTTTTTATTCAATTCTCTAAACCTCCACCCCCCTCTTCCTCTTCATTAACTCAAGTTAGCATTCTTTCCCCGAATAAGGTTGGCTTGATAATCTTGTCATAATTTAATTTACTCAATTACCTTTCCTAAGGAACCAAGGGGTGAGTTTACATCAGAGGTGTAATAGCTCCAATATAGCCATATGGACTATATTTATTTTTATTATCTTAGGCCCTAGGTTTAGATAGTCAACCCTTGATCATTAAGGTTAGGGTTAATATTGATTTAGTCTATAAATAGGAAGATTTATGTTGTAGTTTGAATCATATTTTATATTCAAATATTTGTCATCTCTATTATGCATATGAGACTTCATCCTCTCCAAGTGTCTAAGAGACTTCATCAATAATTAATTGTAATATATTAGTCATTTAGAGGATGTGTATATGAGCAAAAAGAAGTGCCAACCCAAAAAATTATGATAAGCATCACAATAATCCTATAAATACCAGTATTTTTAACTAATGTCTTATTTATTTTATTAAATTCCATGGCTTTGTTTCCTCCCAAAACCTCTTCTCTTTCTCCTTATTCTTCCAATAACCCTCACCCTATCTCTCCTCTTGATACCCTTTTAATTGGTAATCATATTCTCAATACTATTGGTTATGGCATGCATACCTATCTTGAGAATCAATAAAGGATGGTTGATTCATTTACAAAGGCCTTAGTTGATATCTAATGCCTCCTTAAAATATCATGTACTATGCATAATTGTATCCATGGGTCTTAACTATTTAACCTCCTAATGTGCATCCTTACTACTATCTCTAGCCCAAAAATTTTAAAATTAAGAAGTCGATTTAAGAAATATTGGAACAAGGAATCATTTGTCCAAGAATCAATCCTTATTCCTCTTTGTTGGTTATGATATGGCATACAAACAATTATTTATGCAAGTGCCTTAATTTTTGATCTCTCAACAAGATCACCCATCAAAGATAAGTTTTAAATTCTTGTTATAGATTGTTGTATGAGTTGCTTGGTGTTGGATACTTTACAAGATTAGACTTTCATTATAGGTTCCATCAAATTAGGGTTAAAGAAAAAGATATCCCTAAGACTACTTTTCACACATATGATGGTCATTATGAGTTTTTAGTTATACCTTTTACTCTCATTGATGCTCCTTCCAATTTATAAAGCCTCATGAACTCCATATTTTATTCTTTTTTTGTAATTTTATATTGGTTTTATTTTATTATATCTAAATTTATAGCAAGTCCTAGGAAGAACATCTAGTTTATGTGGACAAAGTTTCTCACTTATTACAAAATAAAAATATCTTTATCAAAAGGTCCAAATGTTCCTTTGAGTTCTATGAGGTAGAATACTTGGGACATATAGTATCTCAGGAAGGAGTCTAAAAGGATCAAAGCCATGCAATATTGGTACTTGTGTGAATCCCTTAGACAACTCTATGGATTTTTAGGGCTTACATGAAACTATAGGAAATTTATCCTGCAACTATGACAAGATTATGGCTCCTTTCATTGATCTAACTAAGAAGGATGCTTTTATTTGGTCTTAAGTTATTTTCTAATCCTTATAGGACCTAAAGAAGGCTATGTATACTACTCTTATTTTGGCCACCCCTAAGTTTTAGAAAACCTTTTGTCATTGAGTGTGATGCTTTTGAAATAGGTATTGAAGCTATTTTAAATCAATATGGACACCCATTGGTATTTTAAAGTAAATATATATATATAGCAAGAATTTAGGATGATCCACTTATGAGAAGAAATGCTTGCTATTTTGTATATCATAGAGAAATGATACCTTATTTTTTGGGGTGTTGCTTCATCATCAAGACCAATCATAGCAGTCTTAAGCATTTCTTATAACAATTTCTCTCATTCTAAATAAAATAAATAATTGACCTAGATCTTGGGTTATGATTTTATCCTTGAATATAAGAAAGGAAAGGAGAATGTGGCGGTTGATGCTTTATGTTACAAACATGAGTATGTTGTTACCATCAGTGCATCTCTAGTCCTCTTCTAGAATAGATTTATTAACTTCAAAAGAATTGGGTTTCTAACCTAGAGACTACTCATATCATTAGGAAGTGGAGGTTAGCCCATCAATACTTTTTTTTCTCATTGATTTATGCATTTATTTATAAAAATGATTGTATTTATCTTCCTTAATCATTGGCTATTAAGATGGGTGTCCTCAAAGAATTACATGCATTTATTTGGTGGGACATTTTGGATTCTTGAAAACATATCAATGGGTGAAGCAACATTTTTCTTAGAAACAAATAAAAGTATATGTCAAGACTTTTATGGCTAAATATGAGGTATGTATGTTTAACAATGGAAAATCATTAAATTTCTTGAATTGTTGTAACCCTTGCCTATCCCTAACCGCCAATAAGAGCACATATCCATGGAATTCATTGAGGGCCTTCCTAAATCTAAGGGTAAAATGGTGATATTTGTGGTAGTGGATCATATTTCTAAGTATGCTCATTTTGTGTATTACAACATCCATATTTAGCAAGTAAGATGGCCAAGATATTCCTCAATTTTATTTTTAAATTGCATGGTATGTCCAAGGCCATTTTCAATGACCATAGCCTTATTTTTATCAGTAATTTTTAGAAGGAATTGTTTTGTCTTGGTAATACGAAGTTGACTATATCCTCTTCTTATAACACTTAGTCAAATGGATAGACAAAGGTTATAAATAAATTTTTGGGTACTTACCTTTATTCTTTTACTTAAGACAAGCAGTATTGGATTTATTGCCTCACACTAGCTAAATGGTGATTTAATAATTCTTACCATTATTCTTACTATGTTCCAAGATCCTCCAAAGTGCCCAAGTAGATTATTTTTCATAGTAATAATGACTTATGCTTTGTCTTCTTAAAGATAATTTGACCCAATCCCAAAAGCAACAATAGGATTCACACCATTCTAAAAAATAATTTACTATTAGGGATATAGTCTTTTTATGTTTACATTCCTATAAGCAATTATCCTTGAATACCAATCCCATTTAGAATTTGGCTCTTTAATTTTAAGAGTCCTATAAGGTGGTTCATTGCATTGATGAAGTGGCATATCAATTGGATATTCCATTGTCTTTTTGCATCCATCATATCTTTCATGTGTCTTATCTCAAATACGTTATTTTCTAGAAGGTGTAGTCCTAGATAGATCTTCCAGTGCTTGATGAAGAAGGTTGAATCACTCTCCAACTAGAAGCAATGTTGCAGTCTAGAGTTTATCTTCAATGGTCTAACTAGATTTAGGAGTTTCTCATCAAGTGGTAGGACCTTCTAGAATAAGATGCTACATGGGATCCTAAGATCATTTTCTATTCTTTTCTAACTTTGACGACAAATATTTCTAAGGGGGACCATTTAATGAATCCAATATAGTCACATTGGCTCTATTTATTTTTATTAACTTGGGCCCTAGGTTTAGATAGTCGACCCTTAAGCATTAGTGTTAGGGTTAAAATTGATTTAATCTATAAATAGGAAGATTTATGTTGTAGTTTAAATCATATTTCAAATTTAAAAATTAATTTTCTCTATTGTACATATGATACTTTACCCTCTCCAAGTGGTTATGAGACTTCACACTCTCCAAGTGGTTAAGGATTTGTATTTATTTGCATATTTGATTTTCTAGCATTGGATATGAATTATTTGTTATTAATGGATGTTTTTTATTATGCATTGTTGGATTTCTACTACCAGTATTGAATTTCTTAAATTTATTTCATTATAATAGGCATGGTTTACCTTATCAGACTTTATGTATGGTTCTATGGTCTAATGGTGGAACTTGCTCATTAAAACTCTTATGTTTTCTCTATATGGATATAATATTCAACCCATTTACCATGGTCTCATATATTTTAGCTTATGTTTCCTTCACTTGCCAGGGTACCTATAGAACATGACTCTAATAGACCCAAATATTCAATAAATCATACCTTAACAACATAAATAATAAACACAATATATTCTGGTACCAAGGTGTTTAAAAGTTTTAAATGATATTTTTCATCTCCCCTTGTGATCTAAATGTGTAATCATATTTTTTACTTTTATTTCCATCATTGGTTAATATACCATTTTAATAATAATAATTTAATACATGGAAATCATTTACTTAAAAAACTATTGTGCTCCACAATTTATTACATATTCGTCAAAACCATTTCAAGAATGAATAATACTTTCCTATTTGTTCAAAATTATAATTTAACTAATTCCCAATACATAAATAGTTCTTATAGATATGTATTCATGGAATAAAAAATAACATCAATAATCTTGTTTGACTGTTTATTTTCATCATATATATTTCATTTTCTATTTCTAATGCTCAAACCATCTCAAATTATACACATAATTTACAATCATCAAGTTAAATTTCTTGAAGTTAATAAAAATGGTGGGAATTACATATCTCTCACCTCATAAGAATTTCCTCTTAGGAGTTACTCAAAAAGGTATGGAATATTTTGTAATATTTATAATTTATCTAGTTCAATGTATATTGCCCAATGGCCTACACAACTAGCACCCAATTGGTATCCCCTTGTTTGAGATAGTGACAAGTGATATCATTCCATTTTTGGTATATTATCCTATTTATTCTCATTTGGAACCCCTTGGTCACTTTTGTAGTGACACATGGTGGAATCCAATTCGTTGTAGGTATAAAAATTATTTTTCAAAGTTTAAAGGTTTTAGATGCATTCTATGTGATTTTAGGGCCAAACTTCCAAGGACCATAACTTTTGCATTTAGAAGCATTTTGATCCTATATTTTTCAAATCAAATGATTTTCTAATATATTTTATTGGTAGTCTTGTTTCTAGTCACAATTACATGCATGATTTTTTATTTTAGTAAGAAAATTATGGATCAACATGTTTCCTTGTTGATTTTTCAAAACTATGCCACTTTAAAAATTAAGATTGTAGCCCTGCTTTGAAGTAAAGGGTTGCTCAAATATATAAATGATAATATCTTATAGAATAATTTTAAAGAGATAAAGTAATATTTCATTGATTACAAGGATGAGGCTTTTAGTGTGATAGCTCTTCATATTGAGAAGATCTATGACACCTATGTTAGAAACACTACAAATCCCAATAAAATACTTGACAAATTTTAGGAGCTATGTGATTTAATTAACTTCATAAAAATTAAAAAATTGGAGGTAGAGATTGTTACCTTGGCTATGGAATCATTTGATACCATTTATGAGTATATCATTTAGTTCAAGAATTTATCAAATTGTATCTAGACTACTAAAGACATTTCAAAGGGAATGATATAGGAACACAAAGATACAAATATTGAGAATATTGTGCTCAACATCTCAATCATATTAGATCGTTGTTATTATGTTTAAGATATTTCATCTCTACTTCCCATTTTCTCCTCATTTCATTGATGAAGTATTATATTATCTCCTTCACCGTCAAGCTCAAATATAATAATGTAAGGGTCATCCTCTCATCAATTAGGCTCATGCAAAAGGAGTGATTAAGTATAAAACTAACATGAAATAGAAGCAAAATGATGTCAATACTAATAAACCTTTCAAAAATACAACCTATGAGTTATTTAATAAGGAGAGGGCACAAAGTAGATTCTTGTCATATTCACATCAAGAAGTTTGAGGAAGCAGGCAAAAAAGTGGGTGTTGATGTTGATATCTTCTATGCATAGGTTGAGGACAATCACGATGGTTAAATCTCACAAGATTATGTAGTTTTTTATTTAGCATACCAGACATACATCTCTTATGATGAGTGGATTGCAAATTCAAGGGCAACAAGACACATAACTAAGCATAGACACCTTTTGTCTAATTACACCACATTGCATTCAATATAACATCTTTTCGTTGGAGATTATTCTTCCTTATAAGTGGTAGTCTTGATAAGATTTATTAGGAAAGTATTAAATTATTAGAATTCATTATGATATTACACCTCACGCTAGATCAGGAGATTAAAAAAGTTGTAGCCATTGGGCTATTTTTGATGATGGTTATAACTACTTAGCATGTTTTTTGTTTAGCTAAATATGATTATGTTTTTTGGATGGTTAATAACCTCTAAAAAATATATAAATATACGTACAAGATCAATAATATAATGGTTTTGATTTGACCTAATATTAGTATTAGAGTGGGTTTGTATTTACATGTTAGATCTTTAGCATCCAAAAAGTGTTTATCAAGAACCCATAATTGGTTGGTTCTGAAGGCATACAACATAGTAAATACTCACAAAGAATATGGAGATCTATGAAGCATTCTATCTGCTTACCACGTTGGTTTGTCTCCTCTACCTAGCTGCTACGCTTAGAGGATGACTTGCTCAATTTTCATCAAAATTCCAAGGAGTTCTACCACCATGATAACCGTGAGTGTGGTTATGACACCATGGATTTCATCAAATTGTGCATCTACCTATATATGTCTATCAATCAACACCATGCACTTGTCCATAAAAGACAAATAGCATAATAGCTTGTACAAAAGTATATGGAACTCGATAAACATGGAATCCTTTAAGCACACAATAATCATGTTACCTCTCTAGTCGCATCGACTACTATGGAGATGCATGCATATTGCATTGTATCTCACCCATTATTGAATAGAGTGGTACTCAATGCCACCATTACAATTATATCACTATTTCATACCCAACAACAACATATTTCATTAACCTTATGAGGCATCCATGGGACCTAATATATCAGTCATAATATACTAGCCTGATAATGTCATCGAGCACAAATTCAAATTCAGCATTATGATAGTTTAGCAAGGCCCTTAGAACTTTGGCATGCCTTTACTTATTTCTATCTTTAAAATTTAAAGAAATCATTCTCATTTTGTATTACATGATGATTTTACCAAAAAGATATTTACAAAAGCGGATGGACCATATACTATATATTTTTTAGGAGTGTATAATAATGCATGTAGGCATAGAGACTCTAGGATAATCTAGCTTTGGATCAAGTGATTTCTCATGACCAAATCAAATTTATTGAACAATGCCAGAAGGAAAACAATAGTTACATGGAGTATATTTGGTCTTACATTCTATGCACCTTTATTTTTGCTATTAATTTTTTGTAAGTGAACTATTGTCATGTTTAGGATAAGGTATTGAATGGATATTCTTGTTACATTCTCCATTATTGGTTCCTTAGGGCTAAGTGTGGTTAGTTGTTTTAAAAAATAAATACATGGAGTTTTTTGGCATTAAAAATAAATAAATAAAAAATAAAAGGTTGAGCAAAAATGAAATCGAGATAAAAGATATGGGAAAGAAAGAAAGAAGCAAGAGGAAGTGAGTATTAAAAAAGTCTACATTTTACTCTACTCTCCTTCCTCAGAGATATAATAAATTTAGCTACAAGCATCTCACAAAGGCTATATCAAAATTATGGAGGTGCAATATTTTCTAAATAGGTCAATAGTTGAATTGGCATCAAGGCCAATGCAAAGATTTACAAGGTTGGTGGTTTTAAGTTAAATTCCCTAATTTTAATTTTTTGCTTTAAATTGCATATTTTAAAAGGTTAAAAATAGCCTTCTTTTTTTATGCATGAAGCATTCAGTAGGGAGGTTAAAAAATTAAGTAAATTTCTTTTATAAAGGTGCATTCTCGACTATGACCAACTCCTTCAAAATTTAAAAATTTTACTTTACAATTTTATGCTTTGAATACCTTTAAACCATATGCTTAAGCACACTAGCAGTTTTTGATATCAACATCTCTAGCTCATGTTCATACGTAAATTTTGTGTATTGAGCTATTGTGTCTATAGTCTACTAAAGTTACCGTAATGATGTTTGGGCATCAACATTTTAAATCAATAGGGATATATAAGTTTATAATTTTTAATACCTTTTCTTCATCATTATATGTTATTTATCACTATCTCTAGATATAAACCCTAAAATTGAGAAATCCTAGTATATAGGGAAGTTATGACTATATACAAGGATTTCTCTTTAGGTAGGTGTCATTTATAGGGTGAATCTCTTTTCATACTTCCTTGGTACATTGTACCATTATTTTTTATATACCTTAAAGTCTCTCTCATGTACAACTACATATATCAAGAGGACTAGCTTCTTCCACATAATGATGGGTATATAGGAAGTACGGGTATATATAAAGGTTTGATATATCAAACTAGTAGTATATTTAAAGAGGGACTTTGGGGCTTATAAGGAACCATCACCATGGTTGTACCAAAGTTCTTCTTACTTATTCATAGCTACTCAAAGGCTAAAACTTTGGAACTTGGAAAACTAAGATGAAACCCATCTTTATAGTTGAGAAACTATGGGGTATTATCACCAACAAAGTCACTCGACCTATAGAGAAAGAAGATGCACAACAAAAATTTAATGATGAAAATACTAAAGCATTGATGATCATCATTCTTACCATAAAATATGTTAATCAAAAAAATATTTTTGAAGCACAAACATCCAAGGAAACATGGTACATACTTTCTACCATCTACAAAAGAAAAATTGAATCCACAATACTTCACCTTTAGTCTCAAATCCACACATTAGATATTGGAAATAATGTCTATTCCATAATTTGGGTTATGTAAATGTATCCTCCAATATACATACCTAGATTACTTCCTATGCAAGTTATCTAGTGACTTCATGCATTGTAATAAATGGACAAGTGTCCATGTGCAAGGTGTCCTATGCACAACTAGTTAGAGTGTTAGGCAAGCATCCTATTTTTCCATATATAAGGATGGTCTCTTAGATAGATAGAAGTATGACAGGTAGAGGAAATCCAAGAGATATTATTTGATAGTGTAGGTCAGTGGATTGTGTTCCACATAATTTACTGGTGATGGATATGATGTATATATGTAGCTTTGTTAATGGAGTGCTCACTTCCTCCATAGCTACATTGTAATATTTTATATCTTTTATATTTCAGAATTATTTAGTCATCTAGTAGATTTACTTGATTGCATATTATTCTACATCTTGAGATTGTTATCTCTCATGGCTAATGCATCAAAAGCTAATAGTGGTATTAGAGCTACGGTAGATCTAATCTATGCAGTTCTTTAAGGAACCACCATTATTGGTTTGCCTAAGAGTTTTATCAAACTGATGCACCATTGGACCAACCACTGGCAAAAGATCTCAGGAGCATCTAGGTGGTAGATTTTTGAAGAGTCACAAATATAGGACTAAAAGGAATATTAGTTTTATAAAAAATGATATCATTTTCATCTAGAATTTGTTCCATAGAGTTGTTATGAAAACTCATGAATACTAGGACTCAACATTTTGATCCTCTAGATTGATATATCATCTAGTGAAGATCATCCAAGTCATATGGAGTTTTCTAAAATGTACCTAAAGTTTATTTTGTTGTAGAAAATTAATCCTAAAAGGATTGGGACTCCTATGACAAACAACTAGGAGACTCCAACTTCATTGCCCGACGATCGGAGTGCCCTCATAGTGTAGAGGTTATTTCATCATGCAAGAGAAGAATAATCCAAAAGAATACTTCCTATGAAGGATTGTGGTGAATATAGGAGACTGAAGATATCCATTGTTGGATTGTAGAAATCAACACTTGAAGAACAGGCCACAAGAGCCTTGATACAGAAAGTCCATATAAGCCTTGTAGAGGAACCCACAAAAGTCTTATACTTAAAAGGCCATAGAAGCCTTGATATTGAAAAATGCCATAGCAACATTGATACTAAAAAAGGCCATAGGAGCCTTGGTATTGAAAAAGGCCATAGAAGCCTTAACATAAAATAGGCCACAGAAGCCTTGATCCTGAAGAAGAATATATGATTCAGAAGAAGATTAAATATTTTAGTACTAATATTCTTGTTACGGGAACAGAAGATTCAGTGAGTTGGGATACTTTCTACAAGAGAGTTAGGAAGAGCATCTTCTTCAGAATTAGCTTATCTTGAAGCAAAAGAGAAGAGATCAGGAAAATATCTCATTGAAGAACTTCCAGTCTTGGAAGAAGAAGAAGAAGGACTAGGAGAGTCCTACTCAAATCTAGAAGTAGCAGAATTAGAATGTTCAGGAGAATATCTCACCACCAACACTTCCAGAAGCATAAGGTTGAAGAAAATTTCTAAGGGAAGACTATCAAAAGTTTCCAGATCAAATACCTTGATAAGGTATCATCGAGCATCCTAGAATTGCTAGGAGAGACTTGTTGAAGATCAAGAAATTTATTTGAGACTCATTGGATAATCCACTATCCAGGTGAATTCCCTAATAGTGAAGGACTTGAGACAATTTTCACCATATGGCAACAAGCCCAAAAGGAGAATTTGGCAAGGAGTACCAAATATGGGAAGAAGAAGTTTGGCAAGGAGTGTCAAACCCTAGAAGAAGATCCTGCTTGAAGTCAAAACATGGGAAGAGGACTTGAAGACAGAATAAGCTCACCAAATCATAAATATTTGAATATTGTCTATAGCAGAAGGAGGAGAACAAACCACCAAATCCTAGGCTCGTAAAAGAAAGTTCAAGACCATCATTTGGTGAAGGAGTTATGAATGACATCCTATCAGAAGTAGCAACTTGGTGTTTCTAGAAACCAAGGTCTACATCATATACAAATGTGGGAGAAGAGCTACATAAAAATATATGCAACTTATGGTGCAAAAAGATTCATTAAATTGAACTACTTATTAGATTTATTAGAGCACCTGAAATTGGATTAAAGTTGCAAAAAGAAAATCAGATTTTCAGTCTTATAAAGTGCAAAGGAAAAACATATTTTTTTTAAGGATTCAATTGCACATTTATTAGGAGTTTATTATATTCCATATTAGTTTCTATCAACTACCTATTATCTATTATTGAAAAAATAATACTAAGTCCTACAACATTGATTGTAGTGAAATTGCAGAATAACTCCTAAAGATTATTTTTAGTTTATTCTTGATTATTTGTAGTAGATGATTAAGTACATTTCTTTGAGATTTGATTAGAGTGATAAGGTGTAATATTATTGCATTAAAAAATTTGTACTATTATACTACTCTCAAAAAGAAAATTAGTTTTTGTGTTTCTTGAAAGGCACAAAATGTGATTTGTATCAAGTGTCTAAAGACACTATTGAAGCACAAATATCTGCAACTTGGTGTGGCCAATAGAAGCCACCAATAAGGGTTAGAATCCTCCATATTTGGAGAAGAACATAACTAACCTAAAAAACAAAGATAGAAGCTTATGAAAGTAAGAAGCATTACAAATAAATACAAAAAGAAAATAATGCAGAAAATTTGCATCAATTAAAAGAATTCCTATCTACTATTATTGAGACTTGGACTTTTTATCAAAAGTTTCCAAGCAAAAATGGGAAGGTGTATCTATTGTAAAAGACAACCTCAAACCCTTATATTGCAAGAAATATACCATAAAAAAAATCTAAAAATATGGAAAAAAGAGTCCAAAAGAAGATTTATTAAAAGCCTTATTATGAAATACATTACATCATCTTATGCTCCTCTAATCTATTTGTGACAGCATAGGTGCAGATTTAAAAGTGTCATATTAGGGCAGGTTTTCCTACAAGTAAAAGAACAACCATTAAATACCAAACATCAGCACTCCTCCTCCCAAGCTAGAAGGATCCATTCAAGAGCTCATCCTTGGATGTACGCACCTGTAGAAGCAAAGCTCATTTTAGAGCCATATTTACGTAGACAAGCGAGTGCACTTCAATCTCAAAACAACATCAAATTAGCAGCAACAAAAGCAAAATGTTTGGAGGCATAAAGGAAAAGAAGAAGGGTGTTACATGCATGGCCTCAACCTTGGAGGAGACCACTCACCAAAGGAAGCATTGAATGCTCCAAGCTCCGTAGCGCATCACCCATTCACCTGTGGAAAAGATAGTTTGCTTGCTGCCCAAGCAACATTGGAAAACAAAAGGAGATATGGAGTTATAATCTCCATTCTTGAGGGTGTTACAAGAAATCTTGTTTGCTGCCCAAGCAATGTTAAAAAGATATAATGTTATGGAGTTATAATCTCCATCTTCGAAGGTGTTACCATAAGGGTCTTCATGCAGAATTGACACTTGGTATTTTAGTCATCTTTCCTCTCAACATTGTAGAGGCTTCTACGAAGGAGTTACAAGCAAAGACTTTCCACTTAAATACTTTTATCACCTTCACACAAGGGCCTATACTTTTTCAAGAAGCGCTAGTAAATGATTCTGGAGCGTTACATAAAGAAGAGAGCACTCACTCATAATGGATGTGACACTTGTCACAACACCAATGATCCATCTTGTTTAAAAGGCATCTTCTAGTCCAAGACCAGCATGCAAGTACAAAGCACAAGCAAGACATTCAAAGGATGAACGTACCGTAGTAAAGGGGCATGAGAGAAGAAGCAAAAATATTTTGCAACATGGAAGACAAAAGAGGAGTATTAAAGGCTCCCTATTTTCGAAAAATCAACATTCACAGTGGCTACGTATAAAATTCATGTTGAATATCCATTAATATGAGCACTCAAGTTACACTTAAGATGTTATATTCAGTCGTGGAAAGCACTGAACATCAAGGAGATTTTATGTAAAAGGTAAGGTCTAAATCCCATTATTTATTGCTTACATAAGTGGGAGTTATAAGGATTATAAACTAAGGTTGAAACTTAGGATTTGAAAGCTTAAGGGGTGACTTATCTTATTATTTTAATATTTGTAATTCTACTTAAGAGGAATAAGGAATTTAACTTGGATTAAACTATATTACAAATATTATTGTCATTTCTATAAATTTCCAAACTTGGGAGTCATAAGGGTTACTCCATCAAATTTATTTTATTTAGAAATTAGAAATATTCTAAGGGATATAAAAGAGGTTATTAAGGGATTTTATTTAGGTAGGATAAATTTATATTTTACTTGTCTCAAATATCTAAAGGAGACAAAATACTTCCAACATCAAAACCTCTTTAAAATGAAATAGTGCTTAGTTCAACTAGGATTAATAAGGTGTTAAAAGTTGATTTTTGATTCTTACAAGACTTGTACAAAATCAACTGAATTTGAAATATATTTCTACAAAAAGCACTGCATCATTCTCTTATCACTAGGGATCCATAAAATAATACTATTAAGGTCATATCAAATTTCAATTCCAAAGAAGCATTATGGATGAGATTTTGAGGAAAACTTTCAATAATGAAGAACTATTCCATAAAGTGGAATTCTACTCCCAAAATATAATAGATACTTTAGAAGGATACAAGTATCTATATTCTAATGATAAGATGACATTTTCCTTATTTCTTAAGGAATCCAAAGAAGGCAGCTTTATGGCCTTGATTAACTATATTCATAAAATTCTCTTCGTAGTATGGTGGAACTCACAAAGATTGGTTATTTTTTCTCCAGAATAATGTGTGATGATTTATCTATCATTAATTGTGTTCGTACTTACTCAACACAAGAAATAAGTTTATGATAAAGAACAATACTTTTGTGATGATAGACTAACTTATATTAAAGTTGAGGTTTCACCTACATCAAAGCAGATCCATAAGAAGAGAAGAAGAGACATACAAAAGGGAATCAAGACATGAATATTAAATCAACGGAGAAAAAATCAGCACATCAAAAAAGCAAGCACAAAAGAACGAGAGGATAATTGCATCATGACCTACTTATTCATCAACAATCAGAATCAAATGAAGATACTTGCAAGGAGAACTTTAAAGGTGGTTGGATAGAAGATGAATCTAAACATATTAGAAATTATCCAATGAGGATAGAAGGCCTAGCAGCATCCTAATTTGCATCATATGAAGACACAAATTACATGTTGAACCTGAATATAAAGAATGCAGAAGAAGAAGACTCTAAAGACCAAGTAGAAGTAGATGAAGAGAATCCATATTGAAGATTAAAGCCTTCAATACCCAAATAATGTAATACAGGGGATGATGGAAATAATGTTTATTCCATCATTTGGGTTATGTAAATGTATCCTCCAAGATACATACCTAGATTACTTCTTGTGCAAGTTATCTAGTGACTTAATGCATTGTAATAAATGGACAAGTGTCCATGTGCAAGTTGTACATGTGCAAGGTGTCCTATGCACAACTAGTTAGAGTGTTGTGCAAGCATCATATTTTTGCATATATAAGGATGGCCTCTTAGATATATAGAAGTATGATAGGTAGATAAAAGTTGGGAGACATTGTTCGATAGCATAGATCAGTGGATTGTGCTCCACACTATTTACTGGTGATGGATATGATATAGATCTGTAGATTTTTAAATGGAGTGCTCACTTCTTCCATAGCTACATTGTAATATTTTATATCTTAGTATTCTTCAGTCATCTAGCATATTTACTTTATTACATCTTATTATGCATCTTGTGATTGTTATCTCACATGGCCAATGCATCAAAAGCTAACATGAGAGTCCACAATGGAGAAAGAATGAAGGTTTTACTTTGTCTAGTTGTAGATTTGAAAGTCATATTAAATGTCATGGAATAAATTATGGATGATAAGTTCTTGGTATCCATCATACTTAGAGCTCTACCAAATTCATTAAGAGTATTGATCACTTCCTTGTAAGTTTCAAATAGGAAGCTTTTCTTTGATAAGTTAGTAAGCATGCTTCAAAAAGAAGTAACCAATAAGTTAAGGGATCAATTGATAGATAATGCACGTATTTCCAAGAAATCTAAGAAAAAGAAGCCACAAAAGAGTCATTCCACATTATCATCATCATAGAAATAACCTAAAAAACAAAAGAGGTATTGTCACATTTGTGAAAAGGACATGATACAAATAGTTGTTGGTATAATTATATAACTCAAGGAGATCAAGTCTTCAAACCTCATCCAAATAAGATATAGTTCAAACCATGTCCCAAGTAGAAGCAACAACATTGGCATGTTGTGCATGAAGAACAAAAAAACTACAATATGATTTTTAGTATATTGATTCCAATGCTAACAAGCACATGATTGGGGACACAACGTGGTTTGACTCATTATAATCCAAACATAGGAAATCAATAGCCATTACCAATGATAAAATCTATCATGTCAAATGAGTGGGAGATGTTCATCTCAATATTATTAAAGGAAAATACATTTTTAAAAGGTGTTATATGCACTTGGATTGGCCAATAATTTATTGTCTATATCACAAGTTCTGGATTAAAACATGGTGGTCAAATTATGAGTTTTTGATGGCTTCAAGAAGAGTTTTATCACAAAATATGGTAATATTATGGCAAAAATATCCTACAATAATATCTTATTTGCACTCTATGTTATATCATCTCCTACTATCACATTATTTGTAATAATGACAAAAGCTACCTCCCTTTGGCATAGGAGATATGGTCATCTAAGTTTAGGGTAGTTACTCTAGTTAAGTAAGCAATGGTGTTAGGTCTGCCAAGCCTTTCATCAATATTTCTAGTATACTTGGGTTGTTTAGCAGGGAAGCAACACCAAGTACCTTTTGAGTTGAGAACTCATAGAGCAAAAGGATTTTTTGATTTGATACACATATATCTATGTGTATCTATGTCATCCAGTTCTAATGGACATAAGTAATTTTGATTATTTGTGGATAACTACTCATGAAATATGTGGATGTATTTCTTGAAATTAAATTTGGATGCACTCAAGTATTTCCAACACTTCAAGAAGCATGTAGAAACAAAAACTAGGTGTCTATTAAAGTTCTCTACTCAGATTGAGAGGGGATATATATCTAAAATTTTAAGGTTTCTCATATGGAATGGAATCAAGTGATAGCTCACTATAGCATACACTCCATAAAATAATAGGGTTGCTAAAAGGAGGAAATCTTCCATCATGAAAATGGTTCACTCCATGCTCACAAGAGCCAATTTGGATTAGCAATTTTGGGTTGAAGATATCTTCACTTCAATGTATCTTCTAAATAGAGTTCCCATAAAGGAACTACAAGTAATTGCACCTAAAGAAGTTTGATCTAGGAGGAAATTTTCAATTGTACATCTTAGAGTCTTTGGAAGTAAGACATACATGCATGTGCCAAAGCAATAGAGGACCAAATTGGATGTAAAGACCTTATCATGCATATTTCTTGGGTATGTTGATTAGTCAAAAGCTTATCAACTGATAGATTCAGTTATCAAGATATTGCATATAATTAGAGATGTTGTGTTTGATAAAGAATTTGAAAATAATTCAACTACTATGAATTCTAAGGAATCTGAAGATGCCACATATCCAATTATGAGAACGAAGTTAGAGGAGGAAGTTCATGAAGAAGTTATAGAAGTTGTTGATGAACCTATAGCAGTTTATGTACCTACCATTACATCACAATGAAGAAAGACTCCAACATGGCTCATAAGTACCATCAAAGAAGCTAATATTGATGCACCTCCTAACCTAACTTCCACACAACCATGTAATCAGAGTAGTACATATCAAGAAGTAAAGTTGGGCTTGATGAATTTAGTGATGGATAATTTAGAACCAAAATCAATGAAGTATACATCTAGTTTTCCATAGTGGAAGGCAACTGTGGATGTAGAGTATAATCTCTAATGAAAACAAAATGTGGGATCTTGTTGATCTACCAAAATAATAGAAGCCCATAGGTTGAAAGTGGGTCTTAATAATCAAATAAAAGATAGATGGATCCATTGATAAGTATAAGTAATGACTCATTGTAAAGAGCTATGCAAAAAAAGAAAGAATCGATTATGAAGAGACATTTACATCCATAACGAACATTACAATCATATGTGTAATTTGTGCACTTGTAGCATAGTTTGGTTGGAAAATTCAACAAATGAATGTCAAAAGTGCCTTCCCTAATGGTGATCTCAATGACTAGGTGTATATGACACAACCTAAGGGCTTTTTTTTATCAATGGGAAAGATCAAAAGGTCTATAAATTGATCAAGTTATTTATGGGTTGAAGTAATTTCCCAAATCTCAGTACATCAAAATTGATAATTACCTATTATAGTATGGTTTTACCAAAAGTCCCTCTAACACAAATTTCTACCTTAAGAAATTTAGATATAATATAGTGATACTTGGGTTGTATGTTGATGATTTTGACACCATTGGTAGTCCAGATAATCTAGTAAATAATATGAAGAACGACTTGAAAAAGTCATTTGACATGATATATCTAGAACTTCTGCAATATTATCTTAGATTGATAGTATGATAAAGAATGAATCACATTGTAGTCTCACAAAAAAAGTATACTAAGACATTACTTGAAAAATATTAGATGATAGTCTATAAACCAAATCCAACACCAATAGAGTAAGGTTTACAACTGTCCTAATATGATATGTCACCTCAGTTATCTAGTACTTTTTGTCATCAGTTGATTGGGAGTCTCAAAAACCTAATAAATACCAAGCCTGATATCAACTCTGCTATGAGTTATCTTTCAAGGTTTATGTAGAAACCTAAGGTGAGTCATTGGAAGGCAATAAATAGGACATTGCATTATGTCTGTGATACAGTAAAATATGAAATGGAGTATAAGAAGAATGAAATTTTTTCCTATAAGGATACATGGACTCAGATTATGTCAAATATATAAATGATAAGATATCATCTATATATGTATTTGATCTAGGATTTGGACATATTTTGTGGCATAGCAAGAAATAAATACAGTGGCCTTGTCATCCATAGAGATAAATTATTGCACTATACGAGGAGTTGTGTGTGAAGTGATATGGTTATATTACATACTATAAGATATGAGTGTACCTAAAAATCAATCAATAATATTGAATTACAACAATCAATCTATTATGAAATTGGTCAAGAATCTAGTATTTCATGAAATAACAAAGTACATTGAAGTTCATATAACTTCATTCAAGAACAATTTTAGAATAACCAAATTCAACTCCAACACATTCCCATCAAAGAACAACTTGCTGATATTTTTAACAAATATTATATTAAGGGGGATGTTAGGTAGGTATTACATTATTAGAAGTTGTTATGATATTACACCTCATGCTAGATCAAGAGGTCAAAATGGTTGTAACCATTGGGCTATTTCTGGTTATAATTATAACAATTTAGCTAAATATGATTATGTTTATTGGATGGATAGTAAAATCTAAAAAAATCTATAGATATACCTGCAAGATCAATAAAAATAGTTTTAATTTGACCAAACAAGATTACTATTAAATATTCTTCATTTGATGAGGTTCTTCATATTCCTAGTATTGGCCCTAGTCTTTTATCTATTTATTGCATCACTCATACAAAAAATATAGGGTTTTAACCTAAATGATGGGTGATCAAGGAAATTAATGATGGATTCGAGACAAATACCTTTGGGTATTTTGATAAGTTAGATCAAATGTACAAACTGGGTAATACATCATGTTTTTCCACTTCCGCTTGGAAGAGAGATTTTATGGATATGGTGGCACAAGTAGATGATGAGATTTAGTGATGATATCATATACTTGGGAATCTTAGATATGGAATACTGAGGTATATGATTGTATATTGGGATTCCTCATAATTCTCCTCGTAATGGTGCATATGGGATGCATTTTGGTGAATCATCATAGAGATTCCTTTCAAAAAAAGACAATGAGCTATGCCATATGAGCCTTAGTGATCATTCACAATGATATATGTGGACCCACGGGTACACCATCTATTTTTGAGGAATAGGTACTTTCTTTATTTCATTTATAATTTCTAATGATATGTATGGTTGTATACTATTCATAATAAAAATAATGTTTTTGAAAGATTCAAGGTATTTAAATCACTAGTATATGATCAACTAAAAAGAAAGATAAAGTATCTTAGGATAGATAGGGGAAGTGAGTATATGTGCAATGCAATTTTCAACAAAATATTTATATACTCCATAGTAGAATGGGATAGCTGAGAGGTAAAATAGGGCAATTATGGATATGGTTAATTGCATAGTTCATGCTAAGGAGATGGAGCATATATTCTAGGGTGAAGTCATCACCTATGTAGTGTACATCATCAATAAAGTCCCTACCAGAGTAGTTCAAGGTATGGCATCCTTTGAGAGGTTGAAATACAATAAACCTAATGTGTCCTAGTTTTGTATCTTTGGATCTTCAATATGGGATCACATTCCAAAAGATATTCATAAAGGAGGTATAAAGGAGTCACAAATGTATTTTTGTCGAATATTCAAATACCTTTAAGGAATATCATATTTATATCCTCAAATTTATGAGGTTTTTATTTGTATAGAGGTGATTTTCAATGCAGTTCTTCTAATAGCTCCATTATGTTATCCACCTAATTGTTTGGCCAAAGATCCTCCTATTTCTCTGGCTACTTTAGAATATTCTTCAAAGATTCTTATGGACACTATTTCTATTTGTTATTTCTCTTTACCTTATATCGATAGCCCTATGTCTATAGACTTGAACCTATATCACATTGCATTATCTCCAACACCTCTAGTCTTATATTCTGGGAATGATGAGCTTGACAAAATAGTTTTATTTTTCATAGTAATGGATGTTTTTTTTTGGCTAGATAAGAGGTTGTACTCAGGTCCCCCACCCTTGATAAATTACAATTCTCTTATTTAGAGCTTGAGATTTTATAAATAAATACACTTCTCATCTCAATTGAGATGTTATAGCTAGAAACCTACATCATTTTACATAAAATATCTAAATTCTTGATTTTCATTTTCTGGATCTTTTCAATTTTTTGTATGAATACAATTATTCTATAATTTAGCATCTTTCTTGATATTTTCCTATAGCAGCCTTCACAATACCAAAACTTCACCTCTACTATATATGTATTGCATCTTAGTAGAGTAATATTTCCAAAATATCGCACTATCATAGTTTGCTTTACCAAATATGGATTCCTAGTTTCCTTCCTGAAACACAAGTGCAACCACAAACATTATAATAAATAGTCTAAATTAAAATGCATTATTATTACAAAATAAAGCAAATATTAAAAATGGAAAACATTAAATTAAATCTTAATAATTAATTGAATCAGGCAATCAACATTTTCTTGTCAACTTCAACTAAACTTACTACTTCCTCTAATCATCGAAAGGAGAATTTAACTTCATGATCCTCAATCAAAACCACTCCATTAGCCAAATTTTCTATATATTTGTTTTCTTCTCTTAATATATGTGTAAACCTGATTTCTTTAAACTCTTTAGCAAGATCTTGAATTTCCATAATTATCTCATGTATGTTCCATGAGTCTTTGTTTTCCTCAAAATTTACATTTATTACTATGAGATAATCACCTTCCATGCTTACTCTATTCCACTTCATTTGTATAAATATTTTTAACCCTTATAAAGTTTTCCAAGATTCAACTTAATTATTTCTCTTAAATCCATATTGAAAGCATAATGAGATAAAATCTCTCCTCTATTATTTTTAATTATTCCTCCTACCCCTACTAGTCTTTGATTTCCTTTAGAAGATCCATCAAAATTTAATTCAACCCACTCCACATCTGGTGGTTTCCACTTTATATTATTTGCCTTCTTTTTGCTTCTCTTGTACCCAACATCATAATTCCAATTAATGACTTATGTCCATCTATCAAGGCTTTCTACTTCTATATTAGGTACTGGGTAAGTTGATAGGGTTAGTTTAGACTCCTCTATGGCTAAAAATATATTATTTTTCATTACCTCTAAATTGCTTTTCTTTCCTTTAAATATTCTTCTATTCCTTTCTAGCCATATAGTCCAAAGTATCATATCTTTTGATATATTTCATATTGTCTATAAAAACTCACTTTTATAAGTGCTCTACCATTGCTTTAACCAATCTTCAATTCTGCTATTCATCACCATGCATTTACCAAACATATTAAGAATCCATTGCAATAGATTTGAGACTATTAAGCAATGTCCCAAGACATGGTCTATACTCTCCTCCTTTTTACAAAAAACACATTGAGAGGGGCCATGAAATATCCTTTTCATAAGGTTATCCCAAGATAAAGTTCTTTTATGACCTACTAGCCAAACAAACATTTTAACTTTAGGAATTATTGGGCTATCCCAAATATCTCTCCATATTCTATTGACATTATTATCTTGTTGGTTTTGTACATGTACACACCCAAAAGTTGCACACTGCTATACCTACGTACTTGTAGATCCTTTTGGACACTTGTAGGTTTACATAGGTCATTCTAGGTATCCCTAGGCTATCGTAGACTAGCGTAGACTATTGTAGATCCTCCTAGACATATGTAGATTATTGTAGTCATGTGTAGTCATACATAGACGGTCGTAGTCATGTGTAGTCATGCATAGATCACCATAGATTGGCATAGCATCGTGTAGACTCCCATATAGTACTTCATAGGATTTCAGGTCCTAAAGCCTCATAAGCCTTCAAAATCACATCTCGTACACTGGGATATCCTTCGACAACCTAATTGCACTCAATTGAGGCCCCACAGGGTATTAGTTGACAAAAACAATTAACAAGTCAATACCTAAAATCTAATTTAATGTTGACTTCACTTAAGTCACCCTTTTAGGGTAAAGTTGATTAAAAGAACCCTTAATCTTGATTAACACTAATTACATCCTCTCACATGTGTGAAATTAGGTTTTTTTAAGATATTTCTTTAATCATTTTCTAAATTGACTTAAACACCTCCTAATTAGGATTAGCCCCAATCCATCCTCATACATGTGTGAGGATGAGATATTTCTCATAAGGAATGTGATGTTGCCACATTGCATTTCTTAACCTAACCCTAGTCAGAATAAAACCTAGGTTTAGTCTATCTAACTCCCCCTGCACCTTGCATTTTCCTATAAATAGTGGGTCCTAAACCCCTAATTAGGAGACTCTCACAAATTCAACAAAGCACAAAAACTTTGCAAAAATGGAAAGTGAACATTGAACAGTCAGTTCTCGGTGCACATAGTCGAATTTCAACAGCACATAGAGGCACCCCAGCTACCTAGGAATCGACCCACCGAAAGGATTTTGTAGAAGAGGCCTCACAGCTCAGATCGCCCCTTGCCCCACAAATCCGGCCTCAGTTCATCCCTCGGGTGGCGAATTGGGTCTACAGGCCCCAAATCACTCCATATTTGGGAGGTAAGCTCTATTTCATCATATTATTACCTTCTGCACAATTTATTTCAGCTTTTGTTATGTTTTTATGGTCATTTCATCTTCATAAACATGGGGCCTAACTAAGGCAAGCCCCCCATCACACTAACACCCTTTTGCAGGTTCTTCACAAGTTATGTAGCAAATCTGAAGAGGAAGAGCAGCATCAAATCAATAGCAACTTGGTGGTGGCCCACATACAAATAAGCCCACCTAAACTGAAGAACGATTGAAGAAGATATCAAATTGATTGTAACATTAGTAGGAAAATAAATGGATAAAGGGCTTCATGTCCCTCTTGTAATATGTATCTCTTAATATCAATGAAATTACAGTTTCTTTTTTTAATGCATCATTGTGTTTTGTGTTAAATTATCAAATGTCATTTTCTACCCGTTTCATTCTGGCACGCCCGATGGGACCCCCACAACGGACATTGCTAGGTTAACTATTGCAAGTGAATCTAAATTTGTTCTCTATTTTTTGTGTTTTCAGGTACTGTATCTATTTTTCATAGAGATCTCCAAAGCCCTAGGAACCACCCTAGGCCATCATATTTTAGATTTGGAGCTTCTAAACTGGATTCACCCCCCACCTCATAAACCAGACACCAATTTTCCCCCCGGGTGGTGATTTGCATCTAAGTGCCCCAAAACCTCACAATATTGACTTCTTAGACCTCCCTATAATCTCCAGAGGTCTTCTAAACTATCAAATATCATATCTAAACCTTCAAAGCTGAATTCACCCCCTGAGTGGTGATTTGATAATAGAAGCCTCAAAAACCCCCAAATCCACAAGGTTGACTCTCTTAGGGGCCAATAAAACCCCCCATAGCATAAGAATGTAGGTATGCCTCATTTTACACCTCTGTTCTATAATATTTTGAAATCACAAAGAATGCACTAGTTGAATAACAATTTCTAGGTGTAGATTTGCTTCCATTTCAAGTTCGTAGGATTGTTAAATTTCTCTGAAGTTTCAAGACCTACAACTTTCCAGCAAGTTCCTAAAATTTATTTTCAAATAAATTTACATTTCCTTTAGTTTTTTGCATGTAGTACAAATCCTACCTCATTTCCCCCTTCATTTATAGCATCTATCGCTAAAATAAATGCACATTTTGAAAGTTTAAAATTAGGGTTTCTTAATCCCCTACTTCATGTCATTTAATTTCTGAAGCATGTTGTAATATATAGTTTAAATAAGAGTTTCCTAATCCCCTTTTATTTCACACACTTGGATTGCATATTTTTATGCTTTGCAAAGTAGATTAATTTGTTTTATAAAGGCATTTAGGACTAGACATTTCTTTGCAAAGAATATAAACTATATAATCATTTGCTTTCAAAAAGGCATTAGGATTAGTTTTATTTTGAAAAGGCAACTAGTTAGTTTCTTACCTTGCATACACCGATAGAAAAATGCAAACCCACACACACTTGCATGGTATTTAAACAAGTGGTGAGATTGGACTTCATCCCCAATCCATCGCTCGAGACTGGTGTGGATCGAGTTTCATTCTCCATCATCTCACCCCCCTAGACACCTAGTAGCCATACGAGTGGTTTTCTAGATTTCATCACCGAAAAATCCCCCACTTTTATGATTGGGCCCTGGATTTCATCACTAGCGGTTACCTATGGAGTGGGATAGGATTAGACGCCTTAGTCCACAAGGCTAATATAATTTGTGGATATAGTAATTGTCACTATTGACTAAGCCCGATCGAGGGTGAAGCGAACGCATGGGGTTGTTGACCATGCCTAGCATGTCGTAGACATTACCACCTCTTTTTGTGAGAGGATTTAGCGGACTCACTTCAGCATAGTGAGTTCCACCCCTTTAGGATATCATTTTACTGCACCTTCCATATAGGTCACCATTTGCACTTTCTCATACCATTCTATTATGTGCATCTTTGGGTGTTGCAGGAGGTTTGATATCGATGACATTCCCATTTTTCTAGAATATCCACTCCATTACCCTTGATTCTACATAGGGAGTATCAACATTACAACACACAAAATGAACAAAACACATTTATTTTTAGAAGTTAGAATTGATTTAGGTCTACCGTTGTTTGCATGATCACGGACCGATCTCAACATAGTACACTATATATTATCTTGCTACACATAGCATGTCACTTACTTTATACTTACATTAGACACAATTGAGTCTGTATCACACATGGTTTATTCCTAAAACCCCTTTTACACATGCTACTATGCCTGTGGTCACCCATAGTAGAGCGCATGAGGAAGAATGCTCTATGGAGGAATGGCCTCCCCCATCCTCTAGTCAGTCCACTCTTACTCCTTCGATCATGAAGGAGAATATCATAGACACATCTGATTCATGCATAGAATCCGATGTACAACTCACACACATGATGCCTCATGATGAGATGTCAACCTTGAGTGAAATCCTTGCTACTTCACTCGTAGAGGATTACCCGCTTCTTTTAGCCCCATCCTCACCTAACCCATCGACCATGTTCTGTGACCATGTGATCTACATATTACAAGGACAACCTCCTCCATCCTTCACCATGGATGAGGAGATCATGCCTACTTCACCCACCTTCACACATCCCTTCTTCCAAAATCTATCTCAATCCCTGTTTGATAATGATTCCTCCCTCCTAAATCGTACCTATCCTGAGGTCGCATCATTCACCCCTACCATAGGAATGGTGTCTGACCCATCCTCCTCCACTACAAGAAGCCAAAAACCATCCTTCCAAACTGCACAACAAATCCCTACCCAGTATGAACAACAAGCATTCCCTCAAACCTCACACCCGTACTCTTCTTAATAATACCAACCATCCTCTTTCGAAGAGCCATTCTTAACCATATCTAAAAGCACCTCCCAACAGCCTCTTAAAATACAAGATGTACAAACCCAAGCGGGAGTGTACACATATACTTTCCCCTCAACCCAAACTCCTACTTCGATAGCTTATCCCACCTTTTTAGCAGCTTTTCCACAAATCTCCAAGGTATTTGGTGTGTACGATACCCAACCTTTAGAACCACCTTTGTCTATGACAACCTTTAGGATACCACCACCTATTCCTTTTTAGGCTCCCACTACCAATCTCCATCCTACCTATGGACCAACATCGATAGCTTATCCACCCACTCAACCAAACCATTCCACACAGTTTACCTTCCCTACTTCCTACCCTCTAGGGCAGAGATAGATCCCATATTTTGATACCTCATCTCGACCACCCCTAGTGCCAGTAGTACTAACACCTACACTACCACCAACTGCACCTAGCTTCTTTACGCCTCCTCTAGTTTGGTCATCACCACCCATGGCTCAACCAGTACAACAAGCTCCAAACAAACAAGTACCTATGCTGCAACCATATACCTCATAGTCATAGTATTACTACCCGTAATAGACACCTACCCCACAACCTAGTGTGCCCATAGACACGACAACACATGTCACCTAGTACCCACCTTATCATGATCAGGCACAATAGTATTCCCCATAGTATTATGAAAAACAACAATACCAATATCCACCACATCCATAGGGTCAGCCTACCATAGCCCAACCCTCGACTCCTATGACACCTAAACTTCAACTCTTACGAGATGAAGTCAAAATATTGAACCTACACACATTTAGCTACGAGCCACAAAAGCCTTGTTATGATGAAATATGCAATGAACTAGTTCACCCATCAGTTCCCATTCCTCCCTATCCCTATCACTTTGAAATACCAAAATTTGAAAAGTATAGAGGTAAATAAGATCCTAGAGAACATGTGAGCAACTACCGCTCATCCTGCTACCAGCTTCATAGTAGTAACCCTCTTATGTTACGTACCTTCTCCTTGTCCCTCATTGGGCCAGCATTGGATTGGTACAACATGCTCCCACGCCATAGCCTGTATACCTTTGAGCAGCTGGCCAACTCCTTTCTAGAGCACTTTTCCATCAACATCAAGAAAAATACCACATTTTCTGATGTCTACACCTTATGATAGGCGGATTATGAACCCATTACTGAGTTTATTTCTAGATGGAGAGAAATTATCCATGACCTCACTCATAGCCTCCCCACATTAGAACTTGTGACACTCTTTTCCAAGAGTTGCCACAAACACATTTCCACATCCCTCCAACTTCACCAAAGTCATACTTTTGAAGATGCTATCTCACAAGCAAAAGTGATCGAAGACATTAAGGTTCAGTCTGGGAAGATTAAGTTGAGATCCAAATCCAACTATAACTCCAACTTCCACTTCAATAGACCCACACCAAATCAACCTTACCCATAGCCACCACAAGCCAACCAAGTCACAGCTACTACCCTAGCACTAGCACCAACTCCTCCACCATATACATCATAGTTGCAAGCACTCCAAGCTAATGCTCCTACCCCACCTCGACCATAGAAATACTAAGGCATGCACCCATAGGGTCCACCATGCAACTTTACACCCTTATCTGAACCGTTACCAGCCCTATTCCATAGATTGTATGAGGGCAACCATCTCGTTCTACCTGAGATCCTTCCATTTAATCCAAATTCACCTAAGCCTCGTGACTATAATGAGTAGCTCTTCTATCCTTTCCATAGGCAGCGTGGCCATAATATCGATTCATGTTGCTCCTTCCATGGGCAAGTTCAAGACCTAATCGATAGGGGCACTATTTAGGTAGCAAACCCTCTAGCCCCATAGAACCAAAACTTAGGGATCTTTTAGAACCCCCTACCAGATCATAGAGGACCCAATCCTCCTAGACCCTTAAATAATCCCTTGGCTCCACCTCACCAAGTTAACAATGTCTAGCATGATCCTCCATCACGTGGTGTAGTAGGTATGATCAACCTTACTATGAGGAACCAACGGTACCTATCACGCCAGACAGCACCTATTGTTTCTCCCCCTATCCATTTTATGTCCCCACAAACATCTCAAAAACCTAATACCATACCACCACCTAAAAATATGATTACCATCTATGGTAGCCTAACCCATCAGCTACATAACACCCTCACGCGACTATCCATCTTTGATCTCTTACAACAATCTCAACCCCATCATGAGGCATTGAATGACATCCTACATTCCATTGACTTAGAGACACATGACACAAATGCCTTTTTCAATTTCATAGGGAACATCCCACGATGCCTCCAACCTTCAATTAGTTTTCATGACCACGAGATAACATAACTCGTTGGTGAAGGAGCCGATCCTCCCCTCCACATACAAGCCAATATCAATGATATCACCTACAAGCGGGTACTCGTTGACACGGGCTCATCCATCAACATTATATCCATAGCATCCCTACATCACCTACACCTCCCTCCAGCCCATTTTGCCATGCCTTCCCTAGACCTGCATGCTTTTGATGGCTCCATGAGACCTACCATAGGATCCATAGTTCTGCCTATTCGGGTAGGCATCCGTATGATTCCCATCCTCTTTCATATCATCCAAGGAGAAATGCAATACAATATTCTCCTCGGTCACCCTTGGATTAGAGACATGTAGTGTGTCCCATCCACATTACACCATTGCCTCAAGTACATCCACAACGGACTTGTTCACTATGTCCCAGCTGATGGATACCCCTTTAAGTTTTGTAATATCAATGACCTTCTCCTGCACCTTCATTTTCATCCTCCCAATTGTTCCTCGTATCTTCTCACTAGTCAGTAGGAGCATCGGTATCCTCCCCAACTTCCACCTCAACATCCTAGTGTTCATCAAGAACACAAGCCTTGATAGCTGCACCATTAGCACCATCTTTTAGGGGGACCTAAAACTGCTACCATGCCTTTCTCACTGCCATCCTTATGGCCTCCACAATCCTCCCAACCTCTACCATTTCAATTTCCACCCATGGTGTCACAACCACCATTGCCACCCACCACACAATCGACTACATTACCTCCTCCACCCTTACATATGGAAGCCCCTATCCTTCCTACACCGCAAACACTTCCTCTTCCCTTTTGACCGAAACCTAAGACATTCACGTCTCCACGTATCCCTACACCTGCACCGATGTCGTCCCCTACATAGAAAAAATAGCTTGTTCAAGCCACAACAACCAAACATCATGAACCCAAACAACCAACACCTAGCTTGGATGAATCTCCACACCCTTCAATCACCACCATCATGGAATCTCAACTTTCTCCTTCTTCATCTAATTCGGATACGCCACCCCAATCGCCAGAGCGTGCCACGCCACGCATATCCATATTCATGAAAAACAATGGCCCAGGAGACTATAGTGTATGTGATGCCCACGTATGTGACACCCCTATCCAATCTACCCGAGACTTTGGTCATCCCTCAACCTCGGTGTTGACTATTGGAACCATTGTCCAACTAGGAAGCCCTGACAACCATACCAATTTTGTATATGTGGGAGTCGACTCTTCGATCCCCCCACCAATTTCTCCACCACCACAATCTAGCTCTAGTGATGCAATTACACACCTAGACAACCCTCAATTTTCCTTGTGCTACCTACAATATTTTCATTGGCATGGGTTCGGGCTAGGCCGTTATGAGCAAAGGCTACGTACACCCATTAACCCTCGTATCCTATCACCCATCGATAAAATTGGCCTAGGTTATTGCCCAACCATCATCTATACATTAGAATACGAGATCCAATATCTATCCCTACACCCTCCTCCACGTCCAACACATACCTTGGAAGAGTACATTGATATGAATATGCTAGAAGATATGCCTTTGCCCACATCAACCATCACAGTCCCCTACGATTTCTTTCAAGAATCCCCTATGTCTGATACCTCCTCATTTTGTGATATGAATAGTTTGGAAGAATACTTCACTACCTTATCCCTAGCTACACCACTGATAGAGTCAGGCCCAGTCCCACCTGATCCACCACTGGTAGAGCTGGACCTAGTCCTGCCTGATCTGCCACTGATACGCTTGCCTATATTCCTACCTATACATAGACAGCTACAGAGAGTAACCTCTTGTCCTCATTCATCGCCAATTTTCCTAAGACCTCCCTTGAGTATATTAGGATGTGCACAAACTATCCAACCTCCCTCACCAAACTCTTCCCCACCTACTTCACCTATAGCATTGATCAACATGGTTGAGGTAGACTTACGCTCTCCCCTCCATTATAGCCACCAGTAGATTCGAGATGATACCCCAAACCTAAACTTTATCGATCTCACACATATCCAGTACCTAGAGACTTCCTTCTCTCTCCTCACATCTTGTGGGTAGAAAATACCCCATCCTCATCCATGTCAGCCCAAACCCCTCAGGTTCATCACACGAGCATTTACATAGATGATGAATACGAGTTTAGTGAGGCCATTGATGACTTCAACCTCATTCCTATCCCTGAATAATTGCGTGATGGATCTTGCATGCTCATAGAGGACATAATAAACATCGACATCGATGATGATCTAGAAAATATGCACATCCTCAAATTAGCCACTAGCCTCTCACTAGAGGAGCACATTGCCTTCACAAATTTCCTTCACAAATATATAAAAGTTTTCGCATGGTCTTACAAAGACATGCCGGGACTTGACCCTACCATAGTAGTTCATAATCTTATACTAGATCCCAATGCCAAACCAGTAAGACAAAATTTGTGATGCATGCATCCAACTATCGCATTGATAGTGAAATTTGAGCTCCAAAAGCTCCTAGACGTTGATTTCATAGTACCCATCGACTATCCCGAGTGGGTATCCAGCATGGTCCCTGTACCCAAGCCATCCGATGATGTTCGTGTTTACATAGATTTTCTTGACCTAAACAAAGCTTATCCCCAAGATAAATTCCCTCTACCCAACATTGACTCCCTCATTGACTCTATCATGGGTCACAAAATGATTTCCCTCATGGACAAATTTTTAGGATATAATCAAATCAGAATCAACCTAGCCGATCAACACAAAACTTCCTTCACAACACCCTGGGGGACCTTTTGCTACAAGGTCATGCCTTTTGGCCTTAAAAATGTTGGGGAAACCTATCAACGAGCCATGACCTACATCTTTCATTATTTAATGCACAAGAACTTTGAGGATTATGTGGATGATCTTATCGCTAAGTCCAAGAAACGTGCTGACCATCTCAAAGATCTCCATCAAATTTTTGATTGACTACTAGAACACAATGTGTGCCTCAATCCTAAGAAGTGCATGTTTGGTGTTACATCAGGAAAAATATTAGGATTCATTGTCTCTCAATGAGGCATTGAAGTAGATCCTAGTAAGGTGAAAGCCATCATTGATATGCCTCCTCCTACCACACTAAAGCAATTGCACAGCCTCTAGGGCAAGATTACCTCTATCCATAGATTTATAGCGCAATTATCAAATAAATGTCAACCATTCAACCATCTCCTCTAGAAAGGAGTAAACTTCAAATGGGATGATAACTATCAAGGAGCATTCGATGCTATCAAAACCTACCTTACATCACCATCGGTTATGTCACCACTGCACCCAGAATTACCACTAACTCTATACATTTCAGCCATAGAACTTGCGCTAGGTACACTCCTAGCCTAAAAATATAAGCTCAAAAAATATAAGGCTATCTAATACATCAGTCGCACACTAGTTAGTTATGAGAAAAGATACGGATACATGAAAAAACTATGTCTAGTGGTCGTATTCGCTACTCAAAAATTACACCACTACATGTTAAATCACACAACTTTTGTCATCACTCGAGACAATCCCCTATGGTACATGATGAACAAGAGTTATAAAAATTCATGCACAACCAAATGGATCATGCTCCTAACTAAATTCAACCTAGAATTAATGTCTCAAAAGTCTATCAAAGGATAAATCATCGTTGACCAACTGGCTGAAGCTTCGTTGACTGATAATCAACCCTTACTCATTCAACTCCTCGACGATTCCATATTTCACATAACCAAAGATGAAGAATATGTCAAACCTAAATTCATGGCTAACCTCACCATGTTCTTCAATGGTTCCAGGTGTCTCCATGCTAGGGGTGTAGGCATTGTCTTATTTACACCAAAAGGAGAATTGCTACCCTTTTCATTCAAACTTGATTTCCCTTGTACCAATAACAATGCAGAATATGAAGCCCTAATCCTAGGATTGAAACAAGCACACTCTATGCACATCAAATGCCTCCACATCATAGGTGATTCACTTTTGATAGTCAATCAAGTGCAAGAACTTTGGCTATGCAATTACCCAATTCTCCAACAATACAAGAAAATTGCACAACTCCTATCCCAATTTGAGTGGTATACCCTCGAAGCCGCTCCACGATCATCAAACCATTTTGCAGACACTATGGCCTCCTTAGGGTCCCTCATCCCACAAAACCCAACATCCAACACAACATTTGTATCTATCCATACACTTACTCAATCTGCTATATCACCCACACCCCCTACAAATGATAGTGGTGTGTATGTGGTAAATACTGAACCCCATGATCCATGGTTTGCACAAATGAAAGACTACATCAAACTAGGTTTCCTACCATGTGATCTACCCCATGCTCAATGTCAAACCTTCAAACAAAAAGAGATCCGCTATACCTTGTTGGGGGACATCCTTTATTGCTATAGCTATGACGACATGCTCCTATGTTGCCTAGAACCGCAAGAATCACAACAGGTTGTACAAGAAACCCATGATGGTACTTGTGGTGGCCATTTTAGTGGTATGGAAATCACTAAACACATCCTCCGCATGGGTTATTACTGGCCCAAAATGGAGCAAGACTATTGTGAGTATGTCAAACATTGCATCAAATGCCAACAACATGCCAACCTAACACATTTACCATCCCAAACACTTCAACCAATCCAATCCATGTGGCCCTTCTCCCAATGGGGTCTAGATCTAATTGGACAAATTACACATGCCTCCTCCAGCAATCACAAATTTATCATCACGATAATAAAATATTTTACCAAGTGGTTTGAAGCCATCCCATTGGTCCAAACTACAGGAGCCAAAATTGCAACATTCATCACAGAGCATATCATATTTCGCTTTGGAATTCCCTCCCAAATCATTTTTGATAATGGGAAATCCTTTAAAAAAAATTGTCTAAGCCTTGTGTAACAAATTTCACATACACCACAGTTTTTCTACCCCATATTACCCTCAAGGTAATGGCCAAGCAAAAGCCACTAACAAAACCATATGTTCTATTCTCCATAAAACTATAGCAGAATCTCACCAGGATTGGCATAATCAAATACCCCTAGTCTTGTGGGCATATCGTACGAGCATCCGTACTCCTACTGGGGCAACACCTTTTTCACTTGTATATGGGGCTGAAGCTATCATGCCTCTTGAGCTTGAGATACCTTCATTATGGATATCTATGAAGGACTTCATTGATGATGACACCACTCACCAAGCTCATCTAGATCAACTAACACTTCTCAATGAATGTCACATTCACGCAATCAAGCACACACGAGTCTATCAAGATCAACTTTATCGTGCCTACAATAGCAAGGTACATCAATGCAATTTTAATATTGGTGACTTGGTTCTCAAAGAGAACCAGCAAATCACGAGTCAGCCTCACCAGCAGCATAATAAATTTACCCCAAACTGGTTGGGCCCATTTATTATCACACACAAATATGGTTTGGGAGCATATTGTCTAGCCAATCTTGGAGGCCTTAATGATATTTAACCCATCAACATCTTGCGCCTTCATGCATTCAATGCATGATGCACAAACACATTCACCATCATGAGTGTCACACAGTATTAGAAGTAAATCACTAAGCACATCACCATGTGAATTTATTATTTCTGCTTTATATATTCTCTATACATGTACGTTTCACCTTTCTACCATTTTTATGCTCGGGGTATTTATTTTTCCTTTTGCATAACTCACATCATCAGCAGGAGAGCTCTATAGCGGCCTAACTTACCACCATGCAAGACCATCCATAGCCATAGTAAAAAACCCATCACACCGACCGATCTAACCCGACCACCAGCCACCCTTCACAACAGGCGCTCCTTGCATTCATCACATTTAGGTCATCATACCTCACCTCAACACCATTCCCCTTGCCAGTGAGGTTCATCCTATTCACCACACTCTAGCGATAGCCAGGTCACCATGTCATCTTTTGATGAAAAGGAGGAATCAACCCAACCCCAAGAACATGGGTCGCCATCTCACCCGTCTAACAATCTCAAACAACACTATTCACCAACAAATCACCCCCATCATCCCATAGGATCCTACTACCTACCTAATAGGGAGTATACACCTAATCCACCTCACCCTGCATTTCTACCCGATCCACTTTCCAATGGCGAGTCCACCTACCCCAAGCTTTGCAAGCTCGCACGGCCCAAGTTGCTCAAGTTGGTCACGTAAACATGCACCCTTCCCATTGACGCCATCGCTTAGATCCATTGCCTATTCCACCGATGCTCAAGATGCCACCTTCCCCTCTATGAGGCTTGTCTTTACGGTAAGCTCTCCAATATTTGAGACCTTTTCATTCTTCCCTATCATAATCGAGACTTCATCCATTATCTCGTGCCTATCAAGCCACACCACTCACATCAAGGTCTTGATCACTACCTTCACCAACGCTATCGCCACAACATCATGATATACAACATATCTTCTCCTGCATAGAGGCTCTAAAGTTGCAGATGAGCCACTACCATTGCCATGTTCACCCACGGTAGTCTCCCATGACCCGTTCGTCCTCACCGCCACATAGACCTATTGGCATTTTTGCCACATTGATCCTCATTTGTTGAAGTACTAAATGCTTAAGTTGTTGAAAATCTAACTTTTGTATAGGCTTGGATGCGGTTTTGATGAAAAAAGGAGCAAAAAGACTAAGTCCAGAAACCGTCGCGATTTCGCGACGTGTCGCGAAATCACGGTCAACGCGGTCAACGCATGCAGCTTGGGAAGAACTGTCGCGATATCGCGACGTGTTCTATTTTCGCGGTTTGTGACAAGCAAAGGAGGGAGAGCGACACACTGTCGCGAAATCGCGACAAAAACTCAGCCGAAGACTTAAACTTGAAAGTTGCAGCGCGGTGCTGCACGTTCCGTTTTCGCGACGCTGGCGGCTTCAAAGACTCAAACTCTAAAATTGCAGCGATTCGCTGACGTCCCAAAATCGTGCGGCGATTGGCTTCGAAAGGAAGTTTGAAGGAAAAAGTGCAGCGATGCGCTGCACGTTCTAAAGTCGCAAAGTGTTTTGTTTCAAAGGCAAAAGTTGCAGCGATGCGCTGCATGTTCCTTAAATCGCAGAGCATTGGTTGAAAAAAGGCTTAAGTGCTAAAACTACAGCGATGCGCTGCACGTTTTAGAAAAGGTCCTGCAAAGCAAAAAGATGTCGCATTTTCGTGACGAAAAATGGAGATTGGTACGGCAAGATGAAGACGTAGCGATATCGCTACCTGTCCCAGAATCGCGGTCATTTTGATCCGAGAAGCAAAAAACATGAAGGTTGTAGCGATTCGCTGCACTTTTGACGATAAGGCCGAGCGAGAGGAAGACGTCGCGAAATCGCGACAGAGGATGGAAGCCGTGCAAAAGACATGCAGATGATAGCGATTTTGTGCAGCATTGTGGAAAAATGACCAAGTGCTTGAAGTGTAGAAAAATCGCGATAGGAAGAAGGATGAAGACATTCAAAGGAAAAGGGTGTTGAATTTTTGCGGCCTATGAGCAAGACCTACAGGCGGAAAGACGAGCGATACGCACATAAAAAAACAAACCCAAACAAAGAAAGCAAAGCGAGAGGGCAAGACCAGAAGATGCACGATGACCGCGTTTTCGCGACCTGCGACAGTTTCCCGCCAAAACGCAGTATGAACGGCCTGAGAAGGTTTTTTCGATTTCCAAGGATTAAATGCTTGCCCGAATTTAATGTTTTGTGGATTTCCAATGCAGTCAAGGTCGAAGAACGCCCAGGCCACCAAAATTGGAGATTTTATTTGTTCGAGGCTGCTCTTCGTGGATTATTTCAATGGTTTCATGCACATTTTCAAAACAAATTTAATGAAGGTGACCGTTGAAGTCAAATTGCATTTAATTTTGTGGTTCTTCAAGGCTGCAATTAAGGGGATCGTGTTCCTAGTTTCCATCGCACAATTGTAGATCTCAAGAAGGTCGGTGGCAAGTATTAAATGCTGCAAGAGGACGGCCCTCTATAAAAACCAATGTAAACTTCATTTAAGGGGGTTGGGAGTTTTTCTGCTAGAAACTGGAAGTGCATTTGCAGGAATAAAAGAGTTGGCTTCTAATTTTTCAAGCGTTGTATGGGAGATTTTCCTTTCTGTCCTTTCGCATTTCTAATAGCATTTATATTTCTTAATGGCTGTTGCATTTAAATTCTGCATAATTGGATTTAAATACTGTTGTTAAGGTATGATTCCTGGAGTGTAGTTTTGGAGGGGTTTTCTGCATACATCGTGCGAGAGTTAAGTTAATGCTTTATGTTACTTGCTGTTGTTGTCCTTCAAGATTTTTTGCTGTTGTTCTCCTGATCTTATCACTTCGGCTACGGCCATATTTCCCATTTCTTTTCGCATTTTTAAATTTCTTTCCAGCAACCCTTATCTTCAAATAAAATTTAGAGTAGTAAAGGGAACCAGCCCACTCTGGAGATTGGTCTGGGAGCCATCTCTTGCTTCCAACCTTTCAATGTTGGCCGGGTCTAGGGTGCACATGTAAAAATCCTTTCCTGTGGCAGATTCGTGACCAACAGTTTTTGGCACGCCCGGTGGGACAGATTTCTTCTGTTCTAAAAGACCCCATAGTGTTGAAGGTTTAATGTTCGCCTTCATACTGAAAAATTAGAGCATTTGGTGACTCTGCTGTACTCAGGAATCTCTGAACGTGGATGCAGTGAAAGCTGTACTTCATGATCACGAGATCACAGTCCAAGAAATTTGGAGATCTTGTCGAGTTTTTTGAGCTTGACGGTTCAAGAAGTGGTGAGCATTCTAGGTTAGTTTCCCCATCCATTCCATTATCTGTTACACAGAACCTTGGTATTGTTACTAGTGTTTCATCTTCCCAACCATATCCACTAGTTCCAATGGCACAATATCCTCCACCCCCACCCAAGAAATTCTTGGCATGGAACAGCTCTGGAGCCTTGAACTTGCAGGCTCAGAATCCAGTCCCTCAGGCTGCTCTGAAGGCTTTGCCAACTTATGATGGTACGGGTAAAACTGCATATGAACATATAAATGATGTAGCTTCTCTAGCGGCCATCCATGATATTACTGATGAGGATGTAATGGTGAAATTGTTGGTATGCTCTTTGAGAGGTAAATTGTTGTTTTGGTACCGAACCCTGCCACCAGGCACCATAACATCATGGGATCAGCTAGGAGATCTGCTAGTTAAAAATTTTCATGAACAGGCTGACCCCTTTTCATTGTTGAATCAGTTTACTATAATCCAGAGGCACCCGTAGGAAGAGATAGCTGATTTCAACGTTCGGTTTACCAGAACCTGGCACAGAATTCCTGATGGTCTTCGGCCTGCTGAGGAATTGGCTGCACTGTACTACCTCAGAGCGTTCAACACAGATATCGGCTGGGCTGTTCGGCAGTCCAATGTGACAACATTTCCAGAGTTGTTTGAACAAGCCATAAAAGCAGAAGCTGATCTGATTGCTATAGGGAGACTTCCTCCAAAGGTAACTATGCCTATTATACCAGATTTGCCTCAGTATTTATATTCTGGCTCACTTCCACAGCCTATGCCATCAATGTATCCCACCCCATCATGGAGCTCTAAAGCACCTCAAATTGCGCCTGTCCCAGCTCCTCAGTTGCCTGCTTTAGCTCCTCTGCCGCTTCCTGCACCCAGCACTCAGCCATCTCCCATTTCCACTTCATTTCCAGCTTTGCCTGCACCACCAGCTCCTTTGCCATTGCCAGCACCTCCTGCACCTGTGAACCCTGATCCTTATACAACATTATTGCAAGAGGTAAAGTCTGCCAATTCGGCAATTAGGGCCATGGGTAACAAGATTACACTCATTGAGAGGAAGCAAGCTGAGAGAGATTTCCAGCCAAGGAGATTTCAACCTCCTGCAATTACTAGAGACCAAGCTGCCTCAACTAGTAAAGCACCTGAAAAAAGCTTAACTGCTTTAGTAAATGAAGACCCAGCCCTTGCAGACAGAATGTATTGGTGCTCGACCTGTAATGACCCTCATGGAGAGGATACTTGTATGGTCCATCTGAATTATGTGCAGACATTGGCTGCTAGTTCTTCGGGTGGACAAGTTAATATGATTTCTGAAGCTGGTCATAGTTTAATGTCTCCAGTGGAAGATCAAGTTTCAGTTCTAACAAGGACTGGGAAGAAGCCTGTGACAGTTGATCCTGCTGACTTAGAGCCATTAAGAGTGCCGGCTGAGGTGAAGAAGCCAGTGAAAGCTCCTGTGCCAGTTCCAAAGTCTGATGCCCCTGTTTTGCCAAAAGATCATGTTTCTCACAGAGTTCAAGAAAAAGCTGCAGCTGCACCAGCAAGATCAGAAGCAGAGGAGCAAGCTCGAGAAAAGTTGAAATATCCCTCATTGACAAAGAGACTAAGAGTGGAAGCCACACAGCAGTATCGAACCAGATTTGAACAACCTGCTGAAAAGAAGGACTCCGATGCAGTTGCATACAACATTGTTGAAGAACTGAAAAAGACCCCGGCTAAGGTAAGCCTCTACGATGCTTTGCAGTTGCCTGGTCAAGTAGATTTATTACAGGAATCATTAAAATCTGTAAAGGATAATGAAAAAGGTCCTACCCAGATAGTGTATGCTCAAACCTTAACCACCTCTGCTACTGGGAAAAATAGACCACCTCCATTTTATTTATCATTGCACATAGAAGGTTGGATTGTGCATAACTGCATGATCGACTCTGGAGCTGCTACAACTGTCATGCCCAAGGGAGTTTGTGAAGCAATGGGAATGGAATATACACGGAGTAGTCCTGGAGTTCTGCAATTGGATGGTACTCCTATAAAAATAGTAGGTGTGATCAAGGATGTTCCAATTGTTCTTCATACTATGCCCCAAATTACTGTTATCCAAGAAATTGTTGTGGTAGATCTAGAACCCTACTTTAGTATGTGTTTATCCAGGGAGTTTACTGCAAAGTTGGGGGGTTATTTGGCACTAGATTATTCCCACTTAGAAATTCCTTTCAAGGGTAGACGTTTCAGGATTCAGAATGAAAAACCTTCCCCTTTTCATATCGAGAAGTTGGAAGAAGCAGAAAAAGACATGCAGTCTGTCCACATGCTTACTGAAGAGTCCGAGGATTCTGTTTTGATGAGTGAAGTTTTAGATAATCTTCAGTTGGATGATCAGTTTTCTATGCTTAATTTTAATGCTATGTTGGAGACTGAAATCGGCTGTTATGCCATCCAAAAGCCTGAGAGTGATACAAAGCAAGAATTTTCACACCAAGTTGATCAGAATGTTGTTACAGACCAACTATGGCAGCTATATTTTGATGGAGCTAGATGCAAGAACGGTGCCGAAGCAGGTATTGTTTTGATTTCTCCTTCTGGTGTGCAAAGAACATATTCATACCGTCTTACATGGAGTTGTACTAACAATGCTGCTGAATATGAAGCATTATGTTTGGGTTTAAAGAAAGCAAGGAAGTTAGGAATTGAACAGCTCAAGATTTTTGGTGATTCTGAGCTTATTGTAAACCAGATCACAAATAGGTGCATTGCTAAGCAGCATTACCTTAAAGCATATCGCAATCAAGTATGGGACCTGTTTGAGTTTTTTACAGCTCTAAATATTCAAGCTGTTTCCCGAGAGATGAATAAACATGCAGACCTTTTAGCATCTCTTGGAGCCAATTTTTCCCCTGTTGAACAAGTAATGAAAAAACCAAAGACAGTAAGGATGGTATACAGGCCAAGTGTGCCAGACAAAGAAACTTTCTGGCAAGTTTTTGAAGATGATGAGCAGATTGTCAATTTCTTGATCCATGAAGCTGCCACTGTTGAAGGGAGAACTTTGGAGCATGAAGAAGCTGAGGGTCTCATTCAGTTATGGAATAATCATATTTCGAAGGGTCTTATAACTCTGGAAAGCTTGTTTGATCAGCATGATCGGTCCAAAAAACATCGGATCGAGATTGACAAAAAGGAGTACATGGAATTACAGTTAGAGCCTAATAAAGCTATTAGAGTTGGAACTGACTCTACGCCAGAAGAACTGCAAAAGATCAGGCAACTGTGTGAGGAGTTTTCTGATATTGTAGCTTGGAGCTATGAAGACTTGAAGGGCTACAATAAACAGATTGTGCAGCATACAATTGAATTGGAGGAAGGAGTCAGACCTTTTCGGCAAAAACAACGACCTGTAAATCCAAAGATTGAGATGTTGATGAGGGCTGAGCTTGTGAAAATGCTGCAAGCTAAAATTATATATCCAGTTAAGCACTCCACTTGGGTTGCCAATCTGGTCCCGGTTCGAAAGAAGAATGGAGACATACGATTGTGTGTAGACTTCCGAAACTTGAACCGTGCATCATTGAAGGATCATTATCCTTTGCCACGTATAGATCAAATACTGCACGTTGTGGCTGGAGCTCAACGTTTTTCTCTGTTGGATGGATTCTCTGGATATAACCAGATTTGGGTGAAAGATGAGGATCAGTATAAGACAACATTCACAACAAAGTGGGGCACTTTTGCTTATCAGCGAATGCCTTTCGGACTATCAAACGTTGGGGCTACCTTCCAAAGAGCCATGGACATTGCATTCAAGGAATTGTTGAACAAGATCATTGTGATATATCTTGATGACATGACAGTATTTTCACATAGACGGGAGGATCACTGTTCTCACCTGAGGCAGATTTTTGAAAAGTGCAGGGAATTTGGGATTTCCATTAATCCAAAGAAGTCAGTGTTTGCAGTAAAAGAAGGTAAGCTTCTGGGGCATGTGATTTCGAGAGGATGGGTTAGCAATAGATCCAGCCCGAGTTGAAGCATTAAAGAAGTTGTCACTCCCTGCAAACAAAAAGGAGCTGTAGTCTTTCTTTGGACAGATCAATTTCATTAGGAAATTCATTTCTGATTTTGCCCAGGTTGTAAAACCTATGACTGAATTGTTGAAAAAGGATGCAGATTTCCAGTGGACTGCTCGAAGAAAAGAAGCATTCCAAGAAATCAAGGAAAGAATAGCACAGGCCCCTGTCCTGATTAATCCTGATTACTCAAAGGATTTCATTTTGTATGCAGTTGGAGAAGCAGAAAGTTATGTTGCGGTTCTTACACAGAAAGGAGACGATGGGAATGAAAGGCCCATTGCTTTCCTGAGTCAGGTCATTCTACCTCATGAGGCAAAGTATAACTTTATTGAAAAATAGGTGTATGCAGTTATGAAATCCCTTAAGAAATTCAAGCATTTTATATCTCAGAGCAGAACAATTGTTTATGTGATTCATCCTGATGTAAGAAATTTCATTCTTCAAGGAGAGTTGGGTGATAAACGTGCTGGTTGGGTCACCAAGATCCAAGAATTTGATGTTGAAATTCATCCAACTAAGCTAGTGCGTGGTAAGGCTTTATGCCAGTATTTGGCAAAGATGGCAGCCTCTGGTATAGTTGAACATCAAACAGAAAATCTTGCTAGCGATGACAATTTGATGAATTGCTTAATTCGGGAAAAGGATTGGACAGAAGACCTCATCGATTACTTCACAACTGGTAGATGTCCTTCATAGTTGAATGCTTCACAGAGGAGGAGATTTCGTCTGCAAGCTCTTCGGTATGTTTTGTTACCAGAAGGACTATTTTTTAAGAATATTGATGGTGTTCTTCTAAGATGTGTAAAAGAAGCAGACAAGGCTAGGCTCCTGGAGGAGTTTCATTCTGGTCTATCAGGAGGACACTTTGCAGGAAGACCGATGGCCTTGAAGATAACTCGAGCTGGTTACTATTGGCCGACCCTGTTCTCAGATGCTTTCAAGATTGCACAAGCCTGTGACAAATGTCAGAGATACACAGGAAGAGTTAGGAATGCAGCACTGCCTTTGCATCCGATTCAAGTTGAAGCACCCTTTCAGCAGTGGGGGTTGGATTTCATTGGGATCATTGATCCAAATTCCTCAGCTGGTCATAGATATATTCTGACAGCTACAGACTATTTCACGAGGTGGTCTGAAGCTATCCCAACAAAGGTTGCAAACCAGACTGTGGTGATATCTTTTATTGAAGGCCTGATTACACGCTTTGGCATTCCAGATGCCATAATTACAGATAATGGGACCCCATTTATTGGAGCTGAATTAGCTGAGTTTGCTAACAAGTATGGCATTTTCCTAAAAACATCTTCCAATTATTATCCACAGGGAAATGGCTTGGCAGAGTCAACAAATAAAAATTTGCTTCGGGTTTTGAAGAGGTCTTTGGGAGAAAACAAGAGATCATGGCACCTTTTACTGAATCAAGCTTTATGGGTAGATAGAATTTTAGTTAAGAAGTCCATCAAGACCTCACCCTATGCCCTAGTTTATGGGAAAGAAGCAAAGTTGCCTGTTCATCTTGAGTTGCCAGTATTGCAGCAGTTGTAGGCTTTTCAGGACAATGAAACAGATATCAGTTCCTTGGATATGCGGATAGCTCAATTGTTGCAGTTAGAAGAACAGCGTTCTGAGGCATATGAAGAGTTTTTCAAACACACACAGGGTATGTCTAAGTGGTTTTGTAAACATTCTGCAGATCGTCCACTCAAAACAGGAGATTTGGTGTTAAAATGGAACGAAAACAAAGCTAAACCTGGGAATCACAAGAAGTTTGATGCTTTATGGGAGGGTCCCTTCCGCATTACCAGCACAGGTGCAGCAAATTCGTTCTACCTCGAAGACTTGGAGGGCAACCCACTTTCAATTTCAGTAAATGGCTTTCATTTGAAAGCCTATACTTCATGAATTGACAGTTCAGTATAAGTTTGTATATAGTAAAAAAAAAAAAGGAAAGAAAAAAAAAAGAAATATACATGTTTTGCTTTTATTTATCGCCTTGGTTCTTGTTTCTTGCGAGCCGTAGGTGTCTTTTGTGTTTTTGTGATTTTCTCCTTTCCCAGCAGTTGGTGGCTTTCCAGAAAATTCTTCTTTTCCCTTCCCTTTTTTCCCCTCTTTCCTTTCTTCATCTTTCTCCTTCTTTTTTCTTCTGCAAATAAAAAAAAAAAAAAAAAGCAAGCCACGACTGTTGTTTCTTTTCCCCATTCTCATTGTTCCCGTTCCTTCTTATCCCTTTCTTCTAAGTTTCATCATTTACGCATTCATTTACAGTCTTCATTTTCATTCCACAGTCTACATATTTTCATTTCCATTCCATAAGTTCATTCGCTTTCACACCACATCGCTTTGTCAATCTATCATTCCATTATTACCATCATTCCATTTGCATTCACCGCTTGCGCAATCGCAGGAGCTCACTCCATTATCTCATTCCATTTGTTCCATTTCATTCTCCGTTATATGCAGGTTCTTTCGGTTTCAGCTTTTCAGCAGCAGTTTTTGCAGCGGTCCCTTGAGATGTATCACAGCAGCCAGCCTTCTGTTTTAATATGACTCTGTGCCCAATGGATTCAGGCCTGGATTCTTGCATACAGCGAGCTGTATACCCCGCGAGCCGCCAAGAATGTTGGCATTTTTGCCACATTGATCCTCATTTGTTGAAGTACTAAATGCTTAAGTTGTTGAAAATCTAACTTTTGTACAGGCTTGGATGCGGTTTTGATGAAAAAAGGAGCAAAAAGACTAAGTCCAGAAACCATCGCGATTTCGCGACGTGTCGCGAAATCGCGGTCAACGCGGTCAACGCATGCAGCTTGGGAAGAACCGTCGCGATATCGCGACGTGTTCTATTTTCATGGTTTGTGACAAGCAAAGGAGGGAGAGCGACACACTATCGCGAAATCGTGACAAAAACTCAGCCGAAGACTTAAACTTGAAATCTCCTCCGCGCTTCAAAGACTCAATCTAAAATCCTTCGACGATTGGCTTCAAAGGCTCAAGTGGTAAAAGTTGCAGCGATTCGCTGCACGTTCCAAAATCGTGCGACGTTTGTTGAAAGGAGGTTTGAAGGAAAAAGTGCAGCGATGCGCTACACGTTCTAAAGTCGCAAAGTGTTTTGTTTCAAAGGCAAAAGTTGCAGCGATGCGCTGCATGTTCCTTAAATCGTAGAGCATTGGTTGAAAAAAGGCTTAAGTGCTAAAACTGCAGCGATGCGCTGCACGTTTTAGAAAAGGTCCTGCAAAGCAAAAAGATGTCGCATTTTCGCGACGAAAAATGGAGATTGGTACGGCAAGATGAAGACGTAGCGATATCGCTACTCGTCCCAGAATCGCGGTCATTTTGATCCGAGAAGCAAAAAACATGAAGGTTGTAGCGATTCGCTACACTTTTGACGATAAGGCCGAGCGAGATGAAGACGTCGCGAAATCGCGACAGAGGATGGAAGCCGTGCAGAAGACAAGGAGATGGTAGCGATTTCGTGCAGCATTGTTGAAAAATGACCAAGTGCTTGAAGTGTAGAAAAATCGCGATAGGGGGAAGGTCGAAGACATTCAAAGGAAAAGGGTGTTGAATTTTCGCGGCCTATGACAAGACCGTCCGAAACCGATACCACAAACTAACACCAACCAAAGAGCCGAACCGCCGCGACCTGCGATAGTTTCTCGCCAAAACGCAGTGTGAACGGCCCGAGAAGGTTTTTTTCGATTTCCAAGGATTAAATGCTTGCCCGAATTTAATGTTTTGTGGATTTCCAATGCGATCAAGGTCGAAGAACGCCCAGGCCACCAAAATTGGAGATTTTATTTGTTCGAGGCAGCTCTTCGTGGATTAATTCAATGGTTTCATGCACATTTTCAAAACAAATTTAATGAAGGTGACCGCTGAAGTCAAATTGCATTTAATTTTGTGGTTCTTCAAGGCTGCAATTAAGGGGATCATGTTCCTAGTTTCCATCGCATAATTGTAGATCTCAAGAAGGTCGGTGGCAAATATTAAATGCTGCAAAGAGGACGGCCCTCTATAAAAACCAATGTAAACCTCATTTGAAGGGGTTGGGAGTTTTTCTGCTAGAAACTGGAAGTGCATTTGCGGGAATAAAAGAGTTGGCTTCTAATTTTTCAAGCGTTGTATGGGAGATTTTCCTTTCTGTCCTTTCGCATTTCTAATAGCATTTATATTTCTTAATGGCTGTTGCATTTAAATTCTGCATAATTGGATTTAAATACTGCTGTTAAGGTATGATTCCTGGAGTGTAGTTTTGGAGGGGTTTTCTGCATACATCGTGCGAGAGTTAAGTTAATGCTTTCTGTTACTTGTTGTTGTTGTCCTTCAAGATTTTTTGTTGTTGTTCTCCTGATCTTATCACTTCGGCTACGGCCATATTTCCCATTTCTTTTCGCATTTTTAAATTTCTTTCCAGCAACCCTTATCTTCAAATAAAATTTAGAGTAGTAAAGGGAACCAGCCCACTCTGGAGATTGGTCTGGGAGCCATCTCTTGCTTCCAGCCTTTCAATGTTGGCCGGGTCTAGGGCGCACATGTAAAAATCCTTTCCTGTGGCAGATTCGTGACCAACAAGACCCCTCCTCTAATCTTGGACTTGACCCATGCCAGATCCCAAACCCATGCCTCCATTACCGAATCAGCCTTAACCTAGGCCCCGATCACCACCAGTAGACCCATACACTTATCCTATGCCTGTTCCACACACACCACTATCCAAAATATTTACCATCTCACACATTAGGGCCTTATCGACCTACCCGAGATTCAACCCATTGATCCCTATCATCCTAAACCATGAAACTATAATGAGAATCAATTTTGTATTTACCATTGCCAACCAGGTCATGACATCGAAGAGTGCAGATCATTCGAAACCCTGGTGCACAACATGTTGCACAACGAGCGTACCCCATCATCGAAGCATTCCCTCCCATTTAGCTGACTTCTAAGTCCTCCACATCACATTACCTCTAGAACCTTGCCACCTTGCAGCACTTTGACCACACCATCCTGTTACATCCACAGTTTGAGATTTGATTATCATAACTATGTTAGTCAAAGCCATTACACATGCCTTACATTATCCACCATCCCTAAAATCATGGAATGTATCACATCCATACAGGTAAATGCCATGATACAAGTTCTTCCTTGGCATATTTTAGTAAGTCCATACATGCATTCATGCATCTATTTCATATACACTTAGTATACATTACGACCATGAATTCATCCTACATGCTTTAAAATAGCAAGTCACATTCTTGCATTCATTTCACATGAATCTAAACATCAAATTACATCATTGTGTTCATTCTAAATACATTCATAACAACATCACATTTGATATCACATCACACTACATTCGAAACATAATCATGCATACTACTCTACAATTAATTCATATGAAAGAATGATAATATATCTAAACCATTCACACATGCATTTATTTATCATACATACCTACAGATTATGTTGTGCTACCTATGCAAACATAAACACAATACATTCCAAACCATAAAAATCACACATGCATATATAACAATAGAAATCAAGGTATATATATTAGTATCCAAAATACCCGTAGGCTACAATCAAGCATATAACTCCTAACTATCACCACGATTCCCCCCACATCCCTCCTAGCTCACTTGCCTCTCCACAACCTGGCTCGACTCTACAATAAACTCTGGAACTGGATCTACAATAGGCTTCTCCATAGTAGGTGGATCCTACCCCTCAACCCTAGCACCAACCTCTACTATCGGAGCAACACTATGCTGACTTTTATGTGAGGGTGCTCGCATTTGTGACTATGTCCCAGACTGTGATACCACCTGCCCATAATTAGGAAGAGGAATTATATGCATCGACAAATAAGTCTCACATAATAACTTCTTGGTAGTCTCCAAAACCAGTCGACCAGTCAGGCTCATAATAGTCTGAGCCTTCGTAGTCATTATGACCTTCAACTACTCTACCTCAGTCCCCTGCCTAACCATATCAGCCCTCAACTACTCCACCTCAAGCTCCAACTATTGAACTCTATACCATAGCCCCCGTGCCTCCTCTTCTGCATCTCGCCTCATTGGAATATCGATAGGAATCTATTGTGCCACATCTATGAATACACCAATATCAATGGTGTCACCCAAGTTACCCACAATATTAGCAATACCTCTCTCCTCCTCTCCCCCAGTAGTCTACCCCATATCCACATCAACATCCATGGGCACCTACTCCATCCTCACGTCTTGGGTGCTCGCTCCACCACCCAAGTAGTGTCATGAGCATCGTAGAGGAACCTCATCCTCATTCCTAGCCACATCCTCAGCCTCAGCTCTCCTATCGGTCCTCCCCTCTGGTGGAGGTACCCCAAAATTATGTGCCACCCACCGATCAATCATGCCTTTGTCAGGCTCCCAACTCTGACATGCCCACCAAGCCTCAAACTCGAGCATAGTCCCAGCATCTACCACATCTAGAATATCTATAGGAGGATCGCTCTCCCCAACCCATGGTAAAACCACAGGCCACTCTCCTCTATCACCTTGTCGCTTGGAGTAAATTATAGGAGCCCCAAGAACATCCTATCGCAAGCCAAATTACCGCCTCACTCTATCAAACTAAAAATACTTGATCTACCGAATATATCTACCTACTATCCACCGACCCTATCTAATGGATCATAGCTGCTCCTCATCCTTATCCCACCTCACACCAACCAACCAAGGCCTCCACTTAATATCATCAGGAGTCGCGTCTCCAAACTTACCCCTCCAAAATAGCAGATCACCCTCATGCAACCTTTTGATACCCTGTTCAGCCATCATGCTCCATCTCAAATCATAGGGTAAATACTCCTTGCCCTCCACATGCATAGACTGAGGCAATAGAGATGGCCTCTCAATAGCTATATGTTCCCATGCCCATACCTGTAGTAAGGGAATCGCACTCAACCCTGTCCTCCTACCATGAATAGCATCATGCAACTCTTGATAAACTTGGGCCAATAGAGAAAGTGCCCAAGAAAAATATCATTTACCAATGGGTCCCCATGCCTGCTGCCATCCACTCTATGCCCTCTCATCATCATCACTCTCAAACTTGTCCCTCGTGCTCCTCTTGTGCTATTGAATGTCTCCACAAATCACTTTCCACCATTGTGCACTGTCAAAATGAACCCCTCCCATGCAAACTAGGGCTTAAATATACCTTATCCACCGATTCACCCCTCAAGGGGTGAACTGAAACCCAATTCACCCCCGGGTGGTGATTTAGGTTAAAATCGGCCCTTGGGTGGTGAACTCAACCAAAACTCCCCAAAATGTACCCAAAACCCTAGGAAAGCAGGCAAATGTCCCCTAAAACCCTAGGAACCTTCCAAAAATTTCTTTTACCTTCATTTGCAATCATATTCACCACATGCATTAATATTTTATCAATTTTTGCATCATCAAATCATCGCATTCCATTCACCTCATTGTTGATTCCTCGTTTGAAGGGGTATTCATATCCAAAGTCATATTTGCATGCAACCACAACTTCAAAAATCCAAAAGTGTGATTAGCCAATTTGTCTATGAAAATTTTTGCTGAAGATTATCATACGAAATAATCTCAATCCCAAAAAAACATGGGTTACATCATGAGAGTTATGCATCACCATGGATAATTCAATCTAGCATTCATGTACATCAAGTACATAATGGATGATACGTTTGAAATAATCCTAGTGCAACATTTGGAAAAGGATTTTGTGACCACACTGATTTGGTCATGATTTAATAATCCAAATGTCAACTAACTCGAGTGGTTTGACACTTGTCACCATGTTCTCATCAATCAATCAACAAAAAAAATTTATGTAGTCTTTTGTCCTATTCATACTTTTGGACCACGCTAATCTGGTCACAAAAGCAAAGCAGTCAAAAGTTGCCATTCTCAAGCAACTAGTATGGCATTGTAAATATCGTACAAACTCAAAAAAATCATTTCATTGCATCTACAATCATCCATTTCCTTTTACCAGCATTATTTTTATTTCTTTCCTCTTTTCCTTTCCTTCTTCTCTCCTCCTTCTTGGCTATCCAGTCAATGTTGCATGGTCACGCTTCGAATGGCTACATACCTTTGATTGGATCCCATTCTTTTCCCTTCTCCTTCTTGTCTATCCAGTCAATGTTGTATGGTCACGCTTCGAGCGGCTACATACCTTTTATTGGATCCCATTCTTTTTCCTTCTCCTTCTTGGCTATCCAGTTAATGTTGTATGGTCATGCTTTGAGCGGCTACATACCTTTTATTGGATCCCATTCTTTTCCCTTTTCTTATTGGCTATCCAGTCAATGTCGTATGGTCACGCTTCGAGCGGCTATATACCTTTGATTGGATCCCATTCTTTTCTCTTCTCTTCTTGGCTATCCAGTCAATGTTGTATGGTCACGCTTCAAGTAGCTACATACCTTTTATTGGACCCCATTATTCTTCCTTCTCCTTATGGGCTATCCAGTTAATGTTGTATGGTCAAGCTTCGAGCGGATACATACCTTTGATTGGATCCCATTATTTTTCCTTCTCTTCTTGGCTATCTAGTCAATGTTGTATGGTCACGCTTCGAGTGGATACATACCTTTGATTTGATCCCATTATTTTCCCTTCTCTTCTTGGCTATCTAGTCAATGTTGTATGGTCACGCTTCGAGCGGCTACATACCTTTGATTGGATTCCATTCTTTTCCCTTCTCCTTCTTGGCTATCCATTCAATGTTGTATGGTCACGCTTCGAGTAGCTATATACCTTTGATTGGATCCCATTCCCCTTCTATCCCTTTTTCTTCTACATAAACCCTTCACATTTTTGTATTAAACTGTGTTCCACACAGTATAGTACAAAAAGAGGCAAATGTAGACACCCAAAAGTTGCACATTGCTATACCTACATACTTCTAGATCCTTTTGTTCACTTGTAGATTTACATAAGCCATCCTAGGTACCCCTAGGCTATCACAGACTAGCGTAGACTATTGTAGATCCTCCTAGACATGCATATATTGTTGTAGTCATGCGTAGTCATACGTAGATGGTCATAGTCATGCGTAGTCATGCATAGATCGCCACAGATTGTCATAGCATTGTGTAGACTCCCATATACTACTTCATCAAATTTCAGGTCCTAAACCCTCATAAGCCTTCAAAATCACATCTCGTGCACTGGGATATCCTTTGAAAGCCTATTTACACTCAATTGAGGCCCCCACGGGGTATTAGTTGACCAAAATAATTAACAATTCAATACCTAAAATATAATTTAAAGTTGACTTCACTTAAGTCACCCTATTAGGGTAAAGTTAAAAAAAAACCTTAATCTTGATTAACACTAATTACATCCTCCCACATGTGTGAAATTAGGGTTTGTTAAGATATTTCTTTAATCATGTCCTAAATTGACTTAAACACCTCCTAATCAGGATTAGCCCTAATCCATCCTCACACATGTGTGAGGATGAGATATTTCTCATAAGGAATGTGATGTTGCCACATTGCATTTCTTAACCTAACCCTAGTCAAAATCAAACCTAGGTCTATCTAACTCTCCCCTCTACATCTTGCCTTTTACTATAAATAGTGTGTCCTAAACCCCTAATTAGGAGACTCACAAATTCAACAAAGCACAGAAACTCTGCAAAAATGGAAAATGAACATTGAACAGTCAGTTCCCAATGCATACAGTCAGATTTCAAAAGCACACAGAGGTACCCCAGCTACCTGGGAATCGACCCACCGAAAGGTTTTTTAGAAGAGGCCTCACAGCTCAAATCGCCCCTTGCCCCACGAATTCGGCCTCAGTTTGCCCCCTGGTGGCGAATTGGGTCTACAGGTGCCAAATCACTCCAGATTTGGGAGGTAAGCTCCATTTCATCATATTATTACCTTTTTTACAATTTATTTCAGATTTTGGTATGTTTTTATGGTCATTTCATCTTCATAAACATGGGGCTTGACTAAGGCAATCCCCCATCACACTAACACCCTTTTGCAGGTTCTTCACAGGTTATGTAGCAAATCTGAAGAGGAAGAGCAGCGTCAAATTAATAGCAACCCGATGGTGGCCCACATACAAAGAAGCCCACATACACTGAGGGACGATTGAAGAAGAAATCAAATTGATTGTAACATTGTTAGGAAAATAAATGGATAAAGGGCATCATGTCCCTCTTGTAACATGTATCTCTTAATATCAATGAAATTACAGTTTCTTTGTTTAATGCATCATTGTGTTTTGTGTTAAATTATCAAATGTCATTTTCTACCCATTTTAGTACACTATATCCACTTCTTGTTGTGTATTCTCCTAAGTTATTCAACTCCCAAATCAATTTATCCTTAGCTTCCCTCAAAATAATCATAGTTGTTATATTTCTATTCAATTTTCTCCTAGTATAAATGTCTTGTATACTTGTAAAATAAGCTTCTTTCCATTTGTATCTTCCTTTTCAATCCTTGTACAAAATGTATGAAACCTTATCACCATATTTATCTTGAAGTAATCCCATCCAAGGTTTAAAAATTGGATCTAAATTGAGTGGTTTTTTATCACACCAAGTATCCATCCAAATAGAAATTTTTCTCCAGGTCCCACCACCGCCACCCATCTTAAACCTTTAATCATAAGATCAGTAGATTTTTTAGAACCATTCCAAAGAGTAGAACTATTTGGTATAGAAAATACAGTAAATATTAAACTTGGGTCATTGGGATCAACATACTTATTTAGAAGAATTCTTGCCCATTATCTTTGACTCTCTTTGTATAATCTCCAAATTACTTTTCCCCTAAGAGCTAATTTTGCATCTGTAATAACTCTTAAACCAAGACCTCCCCTAGTTTTATCATCACACAACTTGCTCTATTTCACCAAAGAAATTTTCTTTTTATCATGTACACCTGACCATAAAAAGGATTGCATAATATAGATTAAACTTTTTTCAACTGATTTTGGCATATAATACAATAACATATAATATGTTGAAATGACTTGTAAGATTGAATTAATTAACTGCACTCTTCCTGCTCAATGATAACCATCTACCTTTCCAAACTAGAAGTTTATTTTAAACTTTACTAATAATTGGATTCCATAAATCTATCCTCATTCTCCCCTCAAATAAAGGCATCCCTAGATAATTTGTTGGTAAATTTACCTCCTCCATTTGAAGCAACCTATAAATTCTTGCTTTGATATTAGCAGGAGTTTTAATAAAGTAGATTTTGGATTTAATCCTATTAAATTTTTTCCATGAAGCTCTTTTGCACTCTTTTAAAAAGTTATGGCCTCATTTATCCTTACCCTTCCAAAAACGGTTGTATCATCTACAAATTGTTGACGTGTGGTGTTATTGATGTTATTACTAACCTTAAGTCCACTTATAAGCCCATATTTGTAAGACTTATTTAAGTTCCTACTCAAAATATCTACCATAATAATGTACAAATAAGGAGATAGAGGATATCCTTGTTTAGGTCCTCTCTTGGCTTTAAATGTTTATGTTACTAACTCATTCACCAACACTGAATAAGAAACTATAAATACACAAGCTTAATCCATCTGACCCATTTATCCTCAAAACCAAACTTATCTAGAACTACAAAAATAAAATCTCGTTAGCCCTATTATAGGCTTTACTCATATCAAGTTTTAAGATCATTGATTTATGTTTTATTGAAGTTGTTGAATGTATAACTTCATGAGCTACTATGATCCTATTAAGCATTTGTCTCCCTTTCATAAATCCTCCTTGCTCTTATGAATTATTTTGTCTAACAATGGCCTTAATCTATTTACCATCACTTTGGAGATAATCTTATATGTCATATTACATAATCTTATGGGTCTAAAAGAATCAAACAAATCAACATCCTTCTTTGGAATTAGGGTAAGATATGTTGCATTTATTTAATAAGGTATGTATTGTTTTACCCTAGATTGTTCCACTACCACCAATAAAGAATCCTTCAATATATCCCAATTATGTTGGTAAAAAGTTGTAGAGAGCCCATCTAGACCTGGGTATTTATCCTTATTAGAAGAGAAAAGAGCTAAATGAACTTCTTCTAGAGTAATAGGCTCCATTAGTTTCCTATTGTATTCATTTGTTATAACTGAAGAAACATATTGAAGAAGTTTATCATTAAGAACTTCGGTCTCCTCTAAACCTAGAATATTCTGATAAAAATACTTTGCTTATTTTCTAATTCCACTCTGATTTTCAATCCAAACCCCTTCTATTTATTTAATTCTACTAATTTTGGAAGTTGATCTTTGTACCATAGCCAAAAATTGAAAAGCTTTGTATTTTCATCTCCTTTTAACCAAGTCTATCTTGATTTTAATCTCTGGAATTTCTCTTCCTTACTCAAAATATTATGATATTCACTAAGCAACTCCCTTTCCTCTGAGCTTGGGTTATTAAGATCACCTTTTTAGAATTTTAAAAGTTTATCTTTTAGTTCTTCTTTCTTCTCAAAAATATTTCCAAAAGTGTTCTTGTTCCATTCTTTTAATCTAGATGTCATAGATTTAATTTAATTTGGAAGAGCATACAACCCATTATTACCTAAAGAATTCTATTTTTGAGCTATCATATGAACAAATTGAGGATGGTCTTCCCACATTTGCTCATATTTAAAATATGATATTTTTCTAAATTCACTTACCACCATTTTAACTCTTATTGGCTAGTGATTTGAACCAATCCTTGTTAAGGTATTAATTTTAGCATAGTTCCTTCATCTAGAAAATGATCCGAGAGAATGCATCTGTCTATTTTTTTTGCTATAATGTTCTAGCCTCTCCTATTTTTGGTCCAAGTATAGTTGTATTCTTCAAACTCAATATCCCATATATTATTGTTTTGAATAAAATTTAGGAAATATTTCATACTTTGGGTCAATTTCCTAATTTCCCCAAGTTTTTCATCCTGCTTGGTTATGGAATTAAAAACTCCAATGATCATGAATCAGATTTCTTGGTCTTTACTTCTCATAAAGGCTTCAATCCCATTCCAAAATTCTAATCTACTTGACTAAGTTGTAGATCCATAGACATTGATAAGGATGAAATAAATATCTGCAAAGTAGCAAGTGACTAAAAAGGCTATCAAATACCTAGATTTATGAATGGTCACACAAGAGGTTCTAGAAGGATTCCAACAAGTTAGAATTCCCTCTACCGCTCCTTCAAAATCCGTAGCATCTCATTCACATCTTGCCCATACTGCTTTCATTGTTTTTGAAACTTCTTCTTTTTCATTTTAGTATCCTGAATATAAATAATATCAGGCTTATTACTTAAATATAGGTCCATAATACACCTTTGCTTTGAGGGGGCATTAACACCCCATATATTCCATGAGATGATAATCATGTCTCATTAGGGGCTTTTGGCCCCACATGTGTATTACCAATATCATTTTATTTTTTGGTAAAGAAAATTTCAACCAATTTAGTTTTTGTTCCTTTCTCTATGTTTGCTCTTGCTTCCCTAGATCTTACTTGATAGTTTGACAGTTTTCCTCTTTTTGCCTTACCTATATCAGAAGTAGGTATTATTATTCTATTCCTCAATATTCTTTCATAATTTTATTTTTCATCATATTTATCCTCTCCTGGCTCTATTACAAAATATTTTGACCTATCTTGTTTATTTTTTAGTATTTCCTTATTAATGGCAAAGATATTAACTTCTAAAACTACATTTTCTTTACCAATTTTTTTTTCCTAAATGGTGCATGGTACTTCAAGAGAGTCTTCAAAATCTAATGAGACACATTCCTTAGGTTCATTGAGAATGTTCTTCCTTAAATCATGATCATACTGAATATATGGTTCCTTGTTAATATGTTGAAACCATTATACTGTATCCTCTAAGTTTTGATCTACTTTTTCTTCATAGGTTAAAGCCTCAAAAGTTTTGGTATTTTTCTAATATCCTTCCTTATTGGTATCCACTGTTTATTTTCTTTTATTTTTCTAGATCTATTTTTTAGAAGTTGAAAATTGTATTCATATATAACCATTTGTAACTTTCTCTTGTGGTTTTCTACAAATGATTCTATTGGACTCTTCTTAGGGCATGATATATCAATATGCCCCACATCATGATATATTCTACATCTAAAAGATATGTTTTTATAATCTATAGTTTGGGTCCACAACTTATCCCCACACTTAAGAATGATTGATTATGGTAAAGCTTTACTTATATCAATTAGGACCAATATTCGAGCATAAATAGCCAAGAATCCATCTTTTGTTATATCTAAAATCTCAAAGAATTATCTTAGAGTGTTGCCTATTGCCTTGAAGGTATATATTTTCTAAAATTCAATGGGTAACGCAAACATCCTAACCCAGACTGGTACTAGGGATATATTTACATTTTCTGGTGAAAAGCCTTCATACCAGTGGGTAAGGAACAGTCCTACTCTTCCCATAAACCAAGGGCCCCTTTTTAGAAATTTTCTCTTTCTTTCCTAGAAAAAAATGGCTAGGAAGAAACCTTTGGGAAAAAATGATAGAATCACTCCTAGAGACTTCCAAATCCTATCAATTCATTTCCTCAAGACTAAAGCCCCTGCCCAATACCCATTAAATTTACCAAAAACTACCCTATCTTGGAGCAACGAGGATCTCTTAGAGGTGTGCTCACTAACCTCTACCACTAGAGATGATTCTAAGGATTTAACTATAATTCAATCCATGGAAAGGAAACTAAAACTCAAAATCTATTGAAAATTATCTAAATGTTCTATAACAAATATAATATTTTATAAAAACTTTATAAAATTCTCATGCATAATTTTCTAAGATAAAGAGAGGGGAAAAAAACTTAGCTAAATTTTTTTTTCCAGATAGAATTTCTTGCCTCACTGAAGTCCTAGCCCTTCTTTGCTCTTCCCATCAAACCCTAGTTGACAAATATTTGCAATTTCATTTTTCATGACTTGAAAAATTGTCACTGCCCTTGTTTCAAATGGTTGATTTCATAGGGTCGTATCTTCCTCAATATTGCTCATATTCTTGCATATGACCACTCATTTTAAATCTATTCAAATGCTGCACAATTTGGTCCAAGAATCAGCTAAATCAGATAACTCTTCGTGAATATATGGCTCCTAAAAGATGATATATTTTTCAAAAAAAAAACTAATCCTTCGCACATTTTGTATGCATTCCTCCATATTAATGGATGTTGATATAGTTGGTGACTATGATTTAAATACTTTAGTTTTAGATTCTAATGTTGATCTATCTCAAAATTGCCTAGATCGTTTATAGTTCATCCAACACCTAAGTGGGTTTTTCCTCTCCTATAGGATGCTTAACTCATTCTTTTCTTGGAATAAAATCAAAAGACCCCTTATCAAGCCTTGCTATTTAAGGCATATAATTTTATAAATTGTTTCACCTACTCCCAATGTAATGGATTTATGAGGCCTTGAAATGCTTCATTTGTGCAACAAAGTAACATTTTCTAACTTATCTAATATATAGGTAATTGTGGTATGGATTGTAAATTATACTAATACTCTGACTAGACATGGTGAAAAGGTAAAATGCATTGCCAAGTTATTTTAGATATATTTTATGTGATTTTAAGCTTAGTTTTGATATTGGATTAATGATATTTAAATATTGTACAACAAAAATTTGATGGCTTGCATATCATCCTAGAGTATTTTTAGCTCTTTGGCACAGGCACTGAAATAAAGAATAGCATTTTAATACCAAACTAGGATATTCAAACACTATTTCGATGTAGACAACTATTCCAATGGAAACTATAGCTATTCCAATGTATATTGTAGCATTCTGATGCCAGACTAGAGTATATCAAAAACACATTGGAAACTTGTGTAGGAACATGGGAACACATGTTGGAGCATGGGACATAGAAAAAATAATGTAGGATGCAACAAATATGAAATGTTTGAGGTACCACGTGTATGCATATTATTGTTTTATCCTTTTTTTAGCCGCTATTTCCATGTGGGATAATATGGAGAAGCTTATTATTTTTCTAGCCTTGGAAAATAAAGATAATAATGTTTATTCTTTGTTTAGATACTATTCCCATGTGGGAAATAAAGATGAAAATGCTAAAGAAGAACCATTACTATAGAGTCAAGTTGTTAGATAGAAATCAAATTTGTTGTGATAGATTTATAATTAATTTAGTTGAATTCAAATTAGTTAGATGGAAATTAGATTTGTTGAGATTGGTTTCCAACTAATTTGGATAGACCTAAATTGGTTAAAATCCCTATCAACTTATTTTGGGTAGTTATCTCCTCTAGATAGAATTGGTTGGATTTATTTCCAACTAATTAAAAAAATTTATCTCGTTAAATAGAATTAGTTGGATTTTATTCCAACTAATTTGGTTGTTATGTTCTCTAGATATAATTGGTTGGATTTGTTTTCAACTAATTTGGTTGTTGTTTTCTCTAGATAGAATTGGTTGGATTTATTTCCAACTAATTTTAGTTGTTATTTTCTCTAGATATAATTGGTTGGATTTGTTTCAAACTAATTCAGATTGAGAATATTTTATATTAATGGATTGTTATTGGATTATTATGGAGGATTTATCTATAAAAGAGAGGGAATAATGCATTATAGGGGTTAAAACATGATGGGAGATGAAAATGAAGAAGAGGAAGAGAATGGATGTGTATGAATTGAAGATTCTTGTAAAAGGGTAATTTCATCCTCTTTTTAATAAAATATGTTTGTGTCATTTTCTTATTTTTGCATATTTTTTAATTTTTTTTTAAAATAAGATTTACTTTCCATTGGGCTAATGAGGAAGGGCCCACTTCATTAGCACAATGGAAAGTATCATCTTTGTAAATATGTTCATAGAATAATTAATGAATTATTATTTTATTTCAATGTCTTTTTATATTATTTTAATTTGTAATTAATACCTTTGTATATTACTTTAATTATTTATTTTAATTTTTTGGGATAGTTTCATGCAACTGCTAGATTAGATTTTATTCTCGCAAGTGTAATATTTATTTCCTACAAGTTGTCATTTACTTTTCAACAAGTGTGATTTCATTTCCTACATGCATGATTTTATTTTGTGCAAGCTTTATTTTCTACAAGGTATGATTTAATTTTCTACAAGGGTGTGATTTATCTTAGCAAGAATGTTTTAGGAACCCAATTACTAAAACATGTCTATAAACCTTTCCTAGCACGTATAACCTTCAAACGCCATCCCAAATTTAATAATAGTAAAGTGATGTTATTAAAACTCATCACTTTTTAATGTCATTGCTGGGGACGATGGCATTGCTAGGAAATTATTCAAGCATATAATATCATAATATTTTTTACTAGATTTGTAATTAGTTATTCATGTATACTTGTGCTAGACCACATCTTTCCAATTGGTTATCTTACCCTATAGTTGATCCACATAGTCATAAATAAATTATGATCCTAAAATTATGATTACATGATTAAAGTTCTTGGAAGTTAAAGCACTAAATCACATTTCTATGATTCTTAGCCCAAATCAATTTTAGTTGATTTTTTGTTACCTCTATTTCCATTTTTTTACATTAAAAAGTGGAATCGATAGACCATGAATAATGGTCATTGTGAGGTGGTCATAAGATTAGGTTACGACTAATCTATTGACATGTGACACTAAGTGATCCTATTTTTATTTAAATCCAATGAGAGAATAACTAATTAAAACCTAATAAGAGATAGTGGTATTGAGAGGTAGTAGGTATTGGAGGAATTAAAATTTAGGATTTTTACATTTAGATTTGAAAGTAGGGGTCCATTAAACTAGAATCTATGAGAACCAAAGAGAAAGATTCATTAGTTAAAACCCCTCATGAACCATAGGAAATAGGTGTCAATTTCAAATAGGCTTACCTCATAACAAAATCAACCATGACAAATTATACAACCTTTGTTTCTTATGTCATCCATGGTTAATACAAATAAATATAGATAAGTACCACTCGTCTACACCATTGAAACCTAAAATTACAAGTATATTTTTATATTGTGGAAGAAACCTCCTCTTTCCATATAAGATATTATTAAAAGTTAAAAAATTGCAAATCAAAACTTTTAGGATGAGTCTAACTTCTAACAACTTTGAGTCTTGCTTTTCAACAATGGACATGCATTAGCCATTCTGATGCATTAAGGTATGTAGTTTGATTTTTATTAATGATTAGTTTAAATATTATGCATAACCACAAATATATGCTATGTTTATTTTTTAGTATATACAATGAAGACTCAAAAGAATAAAGAAGTAAGCATGTAGTCCATGATGTTTAGATGGTATTTTGACACTTCCAAATAATCATGTATTAGACAACTATGTATTATGCATGTTGGGAATATTCTAACACCATAATTCTAGAACTGCATAAGTGAGAACCTAACAACTACAATAGATGACACACTAGAATAGCCAAAGTTTGACGTTGAAAAACATCAAAAAAAACTAGCATCAAAAACATGTTGAAAAATATCAACATTTGCATCGAAATAGTAGAAAAAAACTCAATTGTAAAAATTTCTCATAGACACAACCAAGGCAAAAGATGGATAAAAACTAGAAATGGTGACCTCTTTTATTTAAAATAAAAATATTCATGGATTTTAGCACAAGGTCATGATTTCTTCCAAGTTGAGGGGACATGTCAGCCATTAGTAAGCAACATTAGTAGAGATATGTAATCACATATATGGATACAAAATAAGGATGTATAAGGCCATGCATTAGTTTCAGTTGGGAGGAATGATGAGGCCAACACCTCATTTTAACCACTAAGGAGGAAAAGCTTGTTAACATATTTCTAGATCAATTTCAAGGTAAAAATTAATTTTGATGCTACAACATTGGAACAATATAAAGCACCAAAAAAGTGTCAAAAATTCTAGATTGTAGTATTTTGGATTTATTCTAGAGCATATTTATTATATTCTAGTGTTATTCTAAAGTAGAATGTAGTATTATGGCTCCATTTTGGAGTAGACTAAAGTATTCTAGTGCTATTCCAAAGTAGGTTGTAGTATTTTGGCTCTATTTTAGAGTATACTATAATATTCTAGTGTTATTCTAGAGTAAATTATAATTTAACACTATTTTGAAGTAAACTATATTTCATCAAGAATATTTTGGAAAATACTGTATCGAAATATGCGCTAGAAATAGAAATGATACATTGGAACATCATATGATGCCAAAATTCTAGATCCTTTCTTCATGCAAAAAAGGCTCAATGATGAAAACCTCTTTGAGGCACTACCGAACCAAGGATCATATGAAAATTGATTTTCAACATGCTTTTCTTAAAAAAAATTGGTTGTGAAAATCCCTTGTGGACACAGCTAGGGTAGAAGATGGTTGAAAATAGAAATGGTAGTCTCTTTTGTCAAAAAAATAATAATGCAGGTCTACACATCAGGGACAATCCAACTGCCAATGATAGCTCCATCATTGCTCTAGAGTCTTACTCTTATGGCCAACTTCATAGTGATCATGTTTAAAGCTATATTGGAGGAACATCAAGCCATTTGTAATAACAAGGTATGCATTTTTCCATTCATTATTGTCAAGTTTTAATATTATGCATAATTACATCTAGTCTATATTATATATACCACACATTTTATTCTAGAGTATGATGCACAATCAAAGTTTTAAAATCCCATTAGTTAATTTTTTTTATTTAATATCTTTAGCACCCAACTAGCACCATAATTTGTTTACATCCAATCAAGTGTCCAAATTTTCTAGCACACATTCTGATGTTGGATGCCATGGCAACCTTTTTCTAGACCCCACAATTTCCAAAAAAATATGAAAATGAAGGACCCACTAAGAATGCAACAAGACATGCATTAGTTTAAGTTGGGGGGAATGATGAGGCCTTGAAATACTTCATTTTGTGTAGCAAAATAATACTTTTAAACTTTTTTAATGTATGTGTAACTATGGATTGGGTTGTAATTTATACTAATACTCTGACTAAACATGGTGAAAAGTAAAATTCATTGCCATGTTTTTTTTTTTGGTAAATAAAAGTCTTCACTAATTATCGGGTTTTACAGGTTAACCCAAAACCTATTACAATATCCAACCTTCTACTGAGATTGTAGATCCTAGTCATCCTTGAAACTTTCTTACCAGAAATTGTGTTGAATCCCCTACAACACCTTACTAACAAAGCACACCCATACCTAAACATAACTGTAAACATTACTTACATTGACAGGAATTGAAGTTTAGAACTTTGCACTTGTGAAACCTGTTGCTTGTCCATTTCCTATTCTCTGTTGGAATCTTCCAAGGCTTACACCCTGTTACCTTCATTTCCAATTTGGTATGATTTAGAGGGAAACCCCATAGTTATTACCAGCTCCATGGGGAAAGAACACCCATTCATCTTTCTCCTTAACGGGTAGGTTTCTTTTCATGACTAATAATGTTATTTAATATAGGTTTATGTTATTTTAAGATTAGTTTTAACATTGCATTAATGATATTTTGATATTGTATAGCAAAACTATGATGGCTTGTACATCATCCTAGAGTATTTCCAACTCTTTGGCATTGACACTGGAATGTAGAATAGATTTCTAGCACCAAACTATAGCATTCTGACATCATTTTGATGTAGACAACTATTTTGATGTAAACTATAGCTATTTCAATGTAGACTATGGAATTTCAATCCTAGACTATAGTACATCAAAAACACATTGGAAATATGCACGAGAACATGGGAACGTATGCTAGAGCACAAGAAATAGAAAAATAATGCAGGGCATGGCAAAGATGAAATGCTTGAGGTACCACGTGTATGCATATTATTTTTTCATCCTTTTTCTCTTTTAGTAGCTAAATGTGAGGCCAAAAGCCTTAATTTTCTATTAGATTTGAGAAGTATAAATAATACAAGAGGTAGATGACACATGTCACCAAGATAAACCTATAGATGACACAGGACATGGACACATCTCATGGGTAAAGCAAAAAAAATTATAATATAAAGTGTACATTATAATTATAACATTCCCCCTTAATGTTTACTTTCCTAAAAATAGAAGTAATTTAACATTAGGTACATTCCCCCTTAATGTTGACTTCCATTACAGCATAGAGCATTTTGTTGAACTTGGATAATTTGTCAAGTGCAAGTAACTTTGTGAAGATGTCAGCCACCTGATCTTGAGTAGGTATGTACTCCATATGTATGATAATTAGGAGGTAAAGGAGGACATGGATCATCAATGGGAAGTTTTTCATGTTGAGGAAGGCTTTGACTTATGATGGAAGAGGAAGGATCTTGTGAAGGAGTGGATGCCAAAGGAGCAATTGTTTCCATATTTGGTTGAAATGAAGGGGCCATAGGAGGTGGATTTTGTGGGGGATACTCATTCAAAGTAACATATCTAGAGAGAAATAGGGTCATATAGCTTATAGGATTTGGCACTATTACTTTAACCAATAAAGATGCATTTATGGCACTTATAATAAAGTTTTTTTCTTTTTTGATGAGGTATGTGAGCATAACCATCACATCCAAAGAATTTGAAATGGCCCATATAGGGCGTCTTTCCACTCCAATTTTCCTCTGGTGTTATTTCATTCAAATCCTTAATGAATGACCTATTGTTCAAGTAGTTAGCAATAAGGATAGCTTCCCCCCATAATGTGTTTGGTAACTCAGTAACAAGTATATATTTGGACCTATTTGTGATTATCTGATTCATTCTCTTAGCTACTCCATTTTGTTGAGGTGTATAAAGAATTATGAACTGCCTCCTTATGCCATGATGCTTACAAAAGCTGGAAAAATCTTTGGAGATGTATTCTCCACCATTATCTAACCTTAATGTGTTGATTTGATAGCCACTTTCTCTTTCTACAAGTGCCATGAAGTCTTTGAATGTATCAAGGACTTGCCATTTATACTGAATTAGGTAGATCCATATCTTCCTACTATAATCATCAATAAATGTGATGTAGTATTTATATATGTAGACACCAAAATCTAGTCACTTATCATCCATTTGTATCCTCCAATCACAACCGTCCATTATTTTTATATATGTGTGTGTGTTTATTTTATATATACATAAATATTAATAATTTATATTTATATTTATATATATTCAATAAATATATATGTATTTATATAAATAAATCCTAGACATCCATCATGTTTTAATCTTAGCCATCTATCCATCTCAATCCATGTCACTTGCCCAAGCTTAATCTCCACCCTTCCTCATGTTTTAATCTCGGTCGCTCATTTTGTGTTGTTGAAACCCTAACATGTTCAAGGGAATATTATAAAAAATAAGTCATTTTGATGAATCAAACCCCTTAGAAAATTTTGAGAACATTTGCCCTAGCCATTTTGTTGTCATCTTCACCCCTTGTCACTGCCATCGCATCCCCTGTTTCCACTACCGCCAAACCCTCACGAATGATATATGGTTCTGCGACACTTCTACCTACTTTCGAATGCCATATAGAATTCATTGAATTCTTTTGGGTGTTCCTAGAACTCTATTGGGCATTCATGGAACACTGGTAGGAATTTGCAGCCATCCCCAAATTCCTCCGAGCATTTCCCACAGTATATTTTAAAGTCTACAAGCCCTTAGATGCTTTTGAGTGTTTGCATGACCATCGACAATATAAACATGAGCAAAATTTAGTTTTGACAAGGTAAATATATTCGGTGCACTTTATTTACATTCTTGCATTTTTATTTTTAGTTATATTCTATATTATCTAGTGTTTTAGTAGTTTATCTTTCAAAAGGCCTCACACAGTGGAGCCCTCGTAGGTTTTATTAACATCTTTTTGTTATTTGTTATTTGCAAGTGCAGGAATCATCTTTCTGGAAGTTGTTGAAGCTAGGGTGGTCCCATAGGGATACACAAGCCCAACCACACTCTTGTTTGAATCAAGGATGAACTGAAAGATACGAACTCTTATTTGAACTAGGGCTTTGAAACCCTAGATTTGTAATATTTGTATCAATACCAAAAATCATGTTGTAACATTGGATATTAAGACTCCATTTATATCAATAAAATATTGTCTCTCTTTATTGTTTAACATATTATGTATTGGTTTTATCTATTGCTTTGGTGTTGCTTATTTTGTATTTACAAAATAGTGATCATAGTGGGACCCCCAAAGGGTTCTTCATTTTTATTTATCTTGTCACTAATTTTTGTTTCTATTTTTATCTTACAAGTTTCAAAAGTTTTATCATTCAAAAATCATGAAAACAAGGGTTTTTGGAGGTTGTAGAGTTTGAACAGTGGTCACGCGGATGTCCTGTAGCGTTTGAGGGATGCCTTGCAAAGTTTAGAAAACTTTGGCTTACATTTGGGAGACTAGAGACTCTAGTCTACATTTCAGATACTTTGGTCTACATTCAAGATATTCTGGTTGGCATTCAGGAGACTCTAGGTGAGGTTTAGCAGAGTGAAAAAAAAATATGTAGGCTTCCTGGTAAGCCTGGTTCAAACCCTAACTCATTTTTATTTTCATTTTTTCTACTTTTTAATAGTGAAACTAACAAAAGAAAAATATTCATTTTCTTATTTTAAGTAGTTTGCATATAGGATAAAATTGCATTCATGCATTCATGGTAGTTGCATCATTACATTATATTTAAATTTATGTTTGGTTTTTTACTACTTATCTTGTATGTTGTATGCATTTGAAAATAAAAATTATTCTAGTTGCATGCTAGGGTAAGAAAGTGTATAAGTAATTGGACTCTTTTCTTTTGTCTTGTAATCCTCTAGATTGTGATAGATTACCTTTGATTCAAGTTTTCTCCTGCTATTAGAACCACTTGCTGGTTCAGGGCAGAAGAGTTGGGTGAACCCTCCATTGTTGGAATCATTCATTGATTCAGGGTGGATCTTAAGTGGTGTACCTCAAAATCTCTTTTGAGGGCTTATACTTGACATTGGAATCTCTAATCGCAACTTTTGGTTGAATTCATTACAAATAAAAAGTGTGATTTCTATGCATTTTCTTCTTATGTGTGAGAATCATAAAAAAATAGGAAATATTAAAAAGAATCACACACATGCACATTTCATTTTAAACATTAGTAGTTGGATTTCATCACCAACTACTGATCAAGACCATCGACGATTGGATTCATCTCCATCTATTGGCTCGACCCCCTAGAACGCCATAGCAGCCCATGGGTAGGATTTTTGGATTTCATCACCAAGAAATCCCTCATCTATATTTCATCCTAAGCATCCCTCATAGTTGTTCAGGTTTAGGATTTTTACATCTTAAACACACAAAACCAATAAAAAAATCAAAATTTTATTGCAAAACTTAGGGCATATTTTGTTTGTTTGTTCTGAGTGTTTTCATTTTCATTTCTATTTTGCACACCACACACATCACCCACATTCACCAATCCCTACATGTTCATATTTTAGAGTCTTGACCAAAAATCATACCAGCAACATGAGTCAGACACCCACCACATCCATGAAGTGCTCCACTCCTAACCCCACCAATCCTATCTCCAAATCACTTCATATTCCATCCATGCAAGCTTCTTCTTTCCAACAAGAAAATACTCATTTGTACCTCAATAATCACAACCAAGTCTTCACCAACCCTCTTTCTGAGGTAACCTTTGCATCATCTCATCACAATATTTTACCACAACATAGTCAAAACACTTCCGTCCCATCCACTTACACCACTACCCATTCTAATCCACTCTATGAAGCACAAGTCAATGTTGCTTCACAAATTCCATCTACCATTTCATCCACTATTTCACATTCAATTGTGATACCTTTTGCAACCTATCCTCCATTAACTTCAATTCACATTATTAAGATCCATAGTTCACCTCCACCCCCTTCCACTTCCACATAATATTTTTTCAAAATATCCCAAGTCACCATCCCCATGCCCCCCAATTCATCACACCACAAAAAACATACTCAATATCATCCATTCACCACATCTCAATACACTCAAAAAACAAACCAGGTCTTACAATCAGATTGTCAACACTTTAATTTTGTAATAAATTTTAACTCAACTCACTAACATTGAGTTATAGTTGAGTCATCATCAATTTCATCATCATCCATGTCAACAACCACAATAGTTGCAACATCCAATTCCACAATCCACATCTCAAGTTATGATACCTGTACCACAAATTCAACATCTAATACAATTGGACAAATTCACCAAGCATCCTGCAAAGCCCCCTCGCAACTACACGATGCTTCCAGAATCTTATGCAACCATTTTCAAAGGCTTTATGAAGCACAAGATATTCTATTTCTAGAAATCAAATCAAGAGATCCTAACAAGCCACATAGAAAAGGTTATAAGAAGCACTTGTACTATTCCTATCATCAACAAGCATGTCATGATATAAAAAATTACTATGCATTTAAATATATTTTCCAAGATATTATTGATAGGAAAGTCTTTCCCACAAACGGTTTTTCCAACCCATATGATCAGGATATTGGTACCAACTCAATCATCAAGCATACTAGGGATTCTCAAGATATCACATCCTCTCAATCACTCACATCATCAATCATCAAGCATACTAGGGATTATCAAGATATCGCATCCTCCAAGTTACTCACACCATCAGTCATCAAGTAAATTGGGGATGCTTAAGGTATCGCACTTTCCTCATAAAAAAAACTCCAAAGGAATCTAATCCCTTTCGTTACGTCTCAATTTCAAAAGGCTCCAAAGGCACTAAACATCCATTTGGTAACATATAAATTTCAAAATTCTCCAAAGGAACCAAAATCCTTTTGTCATATACAATTCAAAAGGCTCCAAAGGAACTAAACTCCTTTGGTCACATTTCAGTTAAAAAAAAGCAAAAACAAAAATCATTGTCTTGCATTTGCATAATTTTAGCATTTGCATCTATACGTGTTGCTTGCTGCTATCCGAGTTCATAATATTCAAGAAGCATATAATCTTACCAGGATAGGAGGAGTAGAAGAACCTGAGCCACTGAACATCATACACTTGAAAGTGTTACATACTTACTGTGATATATATATACACATGGCTAATATACAAAAACAACATTGCATTTCACACATTGCATTTTACACATTGTATTTTACATATTACATTGCACACATTACATTTCATACATTACATTCACACCATCATCTTCATACATTACATTTCATATTAGGGACTCATTTATTCAGTTTAGATAATAATTGATCCAATAAATTTTTGTTACCTTAATCAATGGCACCTCCAAATCATCATCAATTTCATTATACCACTCCATAAAGTCCAATTGTAATTTTTAAAACACATTTCCATAATCCCTAGGTGTTTTTGATCACTCAGCCACTCTTAGTGTTTCTAGAAACCTCCAATACATGTCGATTTTTCTCTAGGACAAAGGCACATTCTCACTAAGAAAATATTGAAGTTCTGGGAATTGACTCTAACACTCTTGAATCAAACACAACCACACATCTTAAAAACACATTGTGTCAATTAGAGATAACACCATGATTAGGTTGAACCTCGAAGCAAAATGGGTATTCCTTGCTTGTCCCATTATGCATATAGTCCAAAAATAAAAGAATAGTGGTTTCACCACTATCACAATCATTTCCAAATACAAGAAAGAGTAGTAAGGATAGGGTAAAATTCTCATCACACTTCAATTGAGAATCCGATTCCCCAAAGCTCTAAATATTTTACACATCACACACCACATATTCTCAAGTTGTAAGGATAGAACTACATTTCCAGTCATACGGTTAGGTAGTTCGAATCCACAAAGCTTAGAGATCAGATTCTTGGACTATAAAGCTAATCTCCACTGGAGCTATAGACACTTGTCTGGTAGTGGAGTATGCTCATGCATGGAGAAATGTGTAACACCCCAGGTCTTCTCACCTAGTTGTTAAATGTAACACCCCAGGTCTTCTCACCTGGTTGTCAAAAATACAAATAAATTTTTTGAACAAATCTAGTAAACACCCAAGGTTTTAATTGGTACATAGACATTTGGATATTCGTTTTAAGGTAATTTACTACTGCATACAACCCCTTAAACTTTTAATATTGGTCAAATCCCACAATGTGTGTCATTAAGTTCATCTCCTTTTACTAGAGTTCTATGTTCATGGCATGGGGTTGTCCTTTGAGGGACCATAACACCTGAAAGAGTGAACACTTAACTTCCCTGCCCATAGCATGATATGACTCAGGTTCATTGCTCGAAGCACATGCTATGGTCTAGCATTGAATACCTAGTGCTAAACTAGATACCCATCTTCTTTGGATCCAGATAAGGCCCACCTTTTCTCTAGTTTGAGACCAGGTAACTTAGTCCTTACTACGAGTGACAAAGTGTTGTCCCATTCCAACACTCACTAGATATTTTAACTCTAGGGTTCGACTACTCTTAAACTTACCATTTATCTGCTAAAAATTCCCCACCTGAGTTTAAATCATGAGATACCCTCACGTACCACTCACATATCAGCCTAGAGGATGTGTCTCATTCCACTCCTTGTTACATGTTCAAGGTAATATTCTTGCGTTGGGTTGAAATGCCTGAAATCGACTGAATACGAATCACGATGTTTGCCCTTCCTACAAACATCAGTATTAGGTAATGCTTTTAAGTCTGACCTTCAAGAATATTTTAGTCATTTCTTATTTGACTTCAATGTTTACCCTCAAGTATTTTGTCTATGTTATTATATTATTGAATCATGAACTATGTTACTACAATATTTACCAAATACCTAAAACATCATATTGTTTACCAAATACCCATAACATAATTTCCCACTTTTATGCTAATTTAATTCCTTTTTATAACAAGGATTGTTTTGGTGTAAAATTTTAAAATATAAAACTTTTCGTCCATTACACCTTATCATAAAAAGGGTTTTTATATTTAAAAGAGAGACTATTACCCGAAAAAACCCAAGAAATTTTAATGATATATTTTTGGTTTAGTTTGGAACTTTCTTAAAAGTTACTTCGATTTATTAATTCATCCAATAGTGCGAAATAAAATATTTTAAACTGGCTTTAGTGGATATATGTGTGGTTTACATGAAATGGTCAATATAAAAGTTTATGCAAAATAAAATATCATTAAATACTGCAAGGCTTATGTAAGCCAATCATGTCACAGTGAAGAAACTCTGATTCAAATCTCATGTTTACCATCCCTAGTATAGGTTTGGTTTTTCACCCACAAATAACCTTTTTATAATCTTAAATATTCCTTATATAGACCCTTTTATAGATAGTTTCACATTTATATGAAGCGAATGTTTGATTTCAATTTTGGTCACTTTCCTCCAAATTTTTTATTGTTCTACCTTAAGTAAGAATACATTAAGGTTTGCGTCTTCTTTTGGATCTTTGACATAAACAACTTTGTACTAATATTATGCATGGTTTTCAAAATTCAAAGCATGTATAAATATTTTCTACATTAATAGTTTAATGATTGGTTTTCTTTGATATTGTAAATGACACACAAAGCAAGCAATTCGGTGATTGATTTACTTCAATGTTGTGAAGGTCACACAAATAAAGCTTCCTAGTGATGTAATTAATTTGATATTATGATTTTCACATAAACCAAACAATCCAAGGATTAAATCTGATGTTATGTATAACAGTCCCGCTATAGGTTTGTAGAATGATATCAATACAAGTTTATTTTAGAGGTCTATTTTATGATAGAAGACAACTAAAAATTTGGTCTCCCCAAGTCACTGAATTTTTTGTTATGAGATAAAAGTCATGTTCTACCTACCGTCTTTACGCAAGACATAAATTTCCAAGGCAATTTTTTTATGCGTTCCAAGACAAGGATTTCTTAACTCAAGATGGTAACGAGACATAAGAGCAGAGTAACTATTACTATATTTTCCTCAATTTATCAGCTTTATGTATACATCATACGGACCTGTTTACCTAGCTTGCCTTAGAGAAAAACACATCAATTTTGGTACAAGAGCCTAGCATTTCTTTGGTAATATAACATCATTTAGTTTTCGATTAACAATGCCACCAACAAATTTTTATTTGAAAGGAAGAGGAAGCAATACTTATCTCAAGGCTTCACAATGTTGGTTTTATTTTGTGAGACTCAAATTATCTACGTTTCCAACTTACTCTCCTGCATAAATCCCTCCAATATTAAATTTAACAAACACCATATGGTTTATTTGTCTCACAAATCACATATCCATATTTTAACGATAATCCAAAACATAATAATTTTTCTTTAAGTTACCATTTTGTATATCATGTCTTGGGCTTACAGACTTTTTGAACATCTATGGGGAAACAAATACAAGACTCAGCATATGAACACACATTCGTCCAGAATTCTCAATTCATATACATACAAATATTTTTTATCTAATACAACAACAAGGCGAGCAACCTTTCACTCTAGTCAAACATATTAGCATTATTTCACCAAATATTAAATTATAGATTAATATAAATTGCCAAGCAATTCAAATTTTAACACATCTAAAAAGAGCTTATGGTGGCATAGCTATGCTAAGGTAAATGTGCTTCTCTGATGCAGCCTCAATACGCAAATAATAATCCATCCAAAGGCCTCAAATATTTTAATGACTGTATGAAACGAAAATCAATCATAAATGCATACTACACTTTATTTGATTACACAAGAACAACAAGTCTTACAATATAAAGGTATACAATACAAAAGCTTCTAACTATAGAAACACAGTTTGGAGAGCAGTGTGAATGCAAACAGTCTTCTCAATTTTTCTACTCAACATTGTGGTCTTTGGATATTTAGCCAGCACGTTCTAACACCAAGGAACCTTTTTGTTACTATCAGTATAGATGTCAAACTCCAAATCTGTCATAAATATCGCAAAGGTAAACAACCAAAACGGCTTGCATATAGGGAGACAGAGCGGTCGACTACTCTTATGAATGCAAGCTAATCTAGTATGCATATAAATAATGCAAGTCACAATTATAAACAATTTAATCTTCTTTCCATTACTTCCAGGTTTAGTTTATAATTCATACACAATAAATACTTGATTTTTCAACTTAATGAAATTAGAAATCAATTCTACATACAGAGATAACCATCACATAATAAACTTCCATTAGCATGTCAACACACATACTTCTTACAAATTTTCAGTAAAATTCTTCTCTCAAAACCTAACTTGAGAATTTGCATATCTTCTTCACGTTCTATATTTTTCCAATCATCCATGCAAAGATGAAGTCAATGATGATGTCTTTCTCATTTTTTAGTGGATTTTATAGATGGAAGAATTAAAAAAAATTTAACACATGTAAGGACCATGTAAATGTCCTGGCTCCTATCTAGCCAAGTGGTCCACCAAGTGCATGGGTGGAATATATTTTTTTTAATTTCTTTTAAATTAAATATACTTTATATTAATTTACATATATATATTCATTATTTATTATTTATGTTTATTTTAAATAAATAAATACTTAAAGAAATATTTTTGCATACAAACACAAATCCCTATATGCATCTACATGTATGCACCTATATGGACCATTGGACAGGTGTATCTCCAATAGGACCTTTCATCCTATAACTACAAATTCCCTATCGCTCATCATATTTCCCCACCTTACCTTTTTACCTATGTTCCTCATTTGCCATCAGGAGAATACGTCCAATTCTCTCGATCAGTTCTTCAATAGGGTTTACCTATTCTTGTATCCATTGAACGATCAACAATACCTCATTCGTGCAAATAAAGTAAGAAAACTAGTAGGTAGAATTAGGAGAGATGTTACAACACGTCTCTCTTGAAGAGACCTCTGATTGCACATAAGGACAAGCTAGCTTCTTGGTCTCCTCCATGATAGGTTTCATCTCAATTTGCTCAATATGGGTTAATGAACTCACTTGCACACACATTGGTTCTCGATTACCTCGAGTCATTACCATACTCATGATTTAGTAAATGAATTCACTACACACACATTTGGTCTTAGAGAAATTAGACATCATTTAATGAGTTTGTTTGATATCACTAGTATGTCTGAGTCTCTATAAAACAATCATTTTTTCATATCAACATCCATATCTTCTTCCATATGTATATTTGTATCTTCATATCAACATCCATATCTTCTTCCATATCAATATATGTATCTTCATATCAACATCCATATCATTACATGAGTCTTCCCTCTCATATGCCACCATTTTGGGTAATCCTGATTAAGCAACAATGTTATAATGGTCAAGTAAAATCTAAACTATGAATTATAATTAGAGCATTAATTCATTTGCATTCATACATATAAAAGCATAACACATTATCATTGCATTATCATCCATCACACATATACACATGCATCCACACAAGTATTCACACAAAAGCATAACACAAAAATAAAATTTGTATATATATATATATATATATATATATATATATATATATATATATATATATATATATATATATATATATATATATATATATATATATATATAATATGCATATGCAAAGATCGCTAGAAAGTTCTATACAACAGCACAACTTGGGGGTGTTCAAGGTATCACACTTTTTTCCAATCAAAAAAACAAACACACAACTAGGAGCACTCAAGGTATCACATCTTCCCCACCAATTCAACAAATAATTCAATCACTAAATCACATTCACACCATCAACAAGTCAATTGCCAGGTTCAAAAGGTTGCATCCATTTGTCAAAAAGCTCTAAAGGGCCTAACCCCTTTGGTCACATTTTAATTTAAAAGGCTCCAAAGGAATCAAATTTCTTTGGTCACATCCACATTACATCATCAACAAGTCAAATGCCAAGTTCAAAAGGGTGTGTTCTTTTGTCAAAGGTTGAGTCCTTTGCCTCGCATACACATATCAAACTCAAAAAGCTCCAAAGGGCCTAACCCCTTTGGTTATATTTCAATTAAAAAGGCTCCAAAGGAACCAAATTCCTTTGGTCACATCCATATTACATCATCAATAAGTCAATTGCTAGGTTCAAAAGGTTGTGTCCTTTTGTCAAAAGTTGAGCCATTTTCCTCACATACACACATCAAAGTCAAAAAGCTCCAAAGGGCCTAATCCCTTTGGTCACATTTAAATTCAAAAGGCTCCAAAGGAACCAAATTCCTTTGGTCACATCCACATTACATCATCAACGTGTCAATTTCCAGGTTCAAAAGGTTACGTCCTTTTATCAACGGTTGAGCCCTTTGCCTCGCATACACACATCAAAGTAAAAAATCTCCAAAGGTCCTAACCCCTTTGGTCATATTTCAATTCAAAAGGATCCAAAGGAACCAAATTCCTTTGGTCACATCCACATTACATCATTAACAAATCAATTACCAGGTTTAAAATGTTGTGTCCTTTTATCAAAGGTTGAGCCCTTTGCCTCACATATGCACATCAAAGTCAAAAAGCTCCAAAGGGCCTAACCCCTTTGGTCACATTTTAGTTCAAAAGGCTCCAAAGGAACCAAATTCCTTTGGTCACATCCACATTACATCATCAACAAGTCAATTACCAGGTTCAAAAGGTTACATCCTTTTGTCAAAGGTTGAGCCCTTTGCCTCGCATACACACATAAAAGTCAAAAATCTCCAAAGGGCATACCCTCTTTGGTCACATTTCAATTCAAAAGGCTCCAAAGGAATAAAATTACTTTGGTCACATCCATATTACATCATCAACAAGTCAATTTCCAGGTTCAAAAAGTTGTATCCTTTTGTCAAAGGTTGAGCCCTTTGCCTCACATACGCACATCAAAGTCAAGAAGCTCTAAAGGGCATAACCCCTTTGGTCACATTTCAATTCAAAAGGTCCCAAAGGAACCAATTTTTTTTTGTCACATCCACATTATATCATCAACAAGTCAATTTCCAGGTTCAAAAGGTTACATCCTTTTATCAAAGGTTGAGCCCTTTGCCTCGCATACGCACATCAAAGTCAAAAATATCCAAAGTGCCTAACCCCTTTGGTCACATTTTAGTTCAAAAGGTTCCAAAGGAACCAAATTCCTTTGGTCACATCCACATTACATCATCAAAAAGTCAATTTCCAGGTTCAAAAGGTTATGTCCTTTTGTCAAAGGTTGAGCCCTTTTCCTCGCATACGCATATCAAAGTCAAAAATCTCTAAAGGGTCTAACCCATTTGGTCACATTTCAATTCAAAAGGCTCCAAACCATAATGACACTTGCATTTTCAAAAATCCCATTTCTGTTAGGGAAAAAATATAATCAATCATTTACATTGCCAAAAACCCTTCATCTTTTGGGGCAAAAATAGACTCAATCACTTGCATTTTCACAAACCCCTTTTCTGTTAGGGCAAAAACATAATCAATCACTTACATTACCAAAAACCCTTCATCTATTGGGGAAAAAACATACTCAATCACTTTCATTTTCACAAACCCCTTTTCTGTTGGGGCAAAAATAAAATCAATCATCTGCATTTTCAAAAACCCTTTTTCTAATGGGACAAAAATAAAATCAATCATTGCACCATTTTATTTCATTGCATCTTCATCAATCACAGACCCCTATTTCTATTGGGACAAAAAAATAGAATTAATCATTGCATTTTTCACAGTCATTACATTTTTCTATGTCAAAAACCCCTTCATTTTTTGGGTTAAAAATAGAATCATTCCTTGCATTATCCATACATCCGCATTCAACATCATCAATTCTATTCATCATTACACCTTCATTCAACGTTTTCCAAGTACAAGTGAACCTTGTATTTAGTGGTTTATCCTAGTCACATGGTAGTTGCAGCAACTGGTTATCCATGCAATTCAGTAAGATGAGTAGATCACCATAAGAAAACTTGCATTTTCAAAAATCCCTTTTCTATTAGGGCAAAAATAGAATCAATCATTTACATTGCCAAAAACCCTTCATCTATTGGGGCAAAAACAAACTCAATCACTTGCATTTTCACAAACCCCTTTTTCTATTGGAGCAAAAATAAAATGAATCATCTGCATTTTCAAAAACCCCTTTTCTATTAGGGAAAAAATAGAATCAATCATTTACATTGCCAAAAACCCTTTATATTTTGAGGTAAAAACATAATCATTCATTGCATTATCCATACATCCGCATTCAACATCATCAATTTCATTCATCATTACACCTTCATTCAACATTTTTCAAGTACATTTGCAATTACAAGTGAACCTCGTATCTAGTGGTCTATTATATCTCCTTGGTGATTGCAGTGATTGGTTGTCCATGCAATTCGGTAATATGGATAAATCACCATAAGGATGTTTGGTCATTTTTCATCATCCAATATCTCCTCGTTTGAAATCAAATTATATTTGATCCCTCATATTTGAGTGTGACTATGCTCAAGACCAATTTTCTCAACAACAGTCATTGATGGCCTTGTTTTTGGGGCTTGAAACATGGATAATTTATACTACATCATTCCCTTTAACATTCAGGAATTGAGTGTAGTCACTAGGAGGGTCCTCCTAGAAATCACTCGATCCTAGGATTATTGGTTTCTAATATTATGCATTTTCATCACTTTGCATTTCAATGATGTCAAACGACACTTTCTTCAAAAGCATGGAATCACCCCAAAATTGTGGTAAACAAATTTGATTTTGGTTTCCCATAGCGAGATACATATTACATGATCATGGCATCTACACTTGGCAAAAATTCTTTAATTCGTTGGGGCAAAAATGACATCAATTTACATCATTCATATCATCCGCATTTACATCATTCATATCATCCATATTTACATCATACACTTGCACTTACACCATTCACTTGCATCATTTCCCACAATTCTATCAATTGGCTCATGAGACTCATTTTTCACTCATTCACCAATTGAGGGGGTAAGAAGGGGTAAGCTACACACAAATTTATTGTCTTCAAAATAATTTTTGTGTTCCAAAGAAAGAAAGTTGCTTCATCAAGCCAAACTAGGTGTCTCGTATATTTTTGCATCACATTGTGTTCCACACAACACGATACAAAAAGGAGCATCTATAGACACCAAAATCTAACCACTTGTCATCCATTTATATCATCCAATCACAACCGTCCATTATATATATATATATATATATATATATATATATATATATATATATATATTTTATTTTATATATACATAAATATTAATATTTTATATTTATATTTATATATATTTAGTAAAAATATATGTATTTATATAAATAAATCCTAGCCATCCACCACATTTTAATTTCAGCCATCCATCCATCTCAATCCATGTCACTTGCCCAAGCTTAATCTCCACCCTTCCTCATGTTTTAATCTCGGCCACTCATTTTATGTCATCGAAACCCTAACATGTTCAAGGGCAAATTATAAAAGATGAGTCATTTTGGTGAATCAAACCCCTTAGAAATTTTAGAGAACATTTGCCCTAGCTATTTTGCTATCATATTTGCCCCTCATTGCCACCATCACATCCCCCATTTCCACCACTGTCAAACCCTCATGAACCAAATCTAGTTTTGCGAAACTTTTTCCTACTCCTGAACACCACCCATAGTTCATAAAATTCTGTTGGACATTCCTATAACTCTGTTGGGCATTCTTGGAACTCTGTTGGGCATTCCTAGAGCACTGGTGGGCGTTCATAGCCATCCTTGAATGCCTCTGGGTGTTTCCTATTGTAGATTTTGAATTCTACAATCCCTTGGATGCTTTCGAATATTTATGCGACCATTGACAATAGAAACAGGAGTAGAAATTAGTCTTAACAATGTAAATATATTCAGTGTATTTTATTTACATTCTTGCATTTCTATTTTTAGTTATATTTTGCATCATCTATGGTTATAGTATTTTTATCTTTCAGAGGGTCTCACATAGTGGAGCCCTCGTAGGTGCTTCTAACCTCTTTTTCTTATTTGTTGTTTGCAAGTGCAGGAATCATCTTTCTGGAAGTTGTTGAAGCTAGGGTGGTCTCGTAGGGATACACAAGCCCACCCAAAATCTTGTTTGGATCAAGGATGAGTTGAAAGACACCAACTATTATTTGAACTAGGGCTTTGAAACCCTAGATTTATAATATTTGTATCAATACCAAAAATCATGTTATAACATTGGATATTAAGGCTCTATTTATATCAATAAAAAATTATCTCTTTTCACTGTGCAACATATTGTGTATTGGTTTTATTATTGCTTTGGTTTTGTTCATTTTTGGTTTACAAGGTAGACCCATATCTTCCTACTATAATCATCAATAAATGTGATGTAGTATTTGGTCCCAGTATGTGATTGAACATACATTGGTCCACAAATGTCTAAATGAACCAACTATAATGGTATGTTGGCTCTCCAAGCCACTCAATAAGTTTTCTATAGTGTTTGGCAATAACACATGGCTCACAAAAGCATTTAGACTCCCTAAGGTGAGGAAGTCCTTTTACCAAACCCTTTCTGGACATCATTTGAAGATTATGATATTTTAAGTGACCCATTATTTCATGCCACATATACTCCAAAGAGAAAGTAGTAGTTGTATGCAAAGAGTGTTGGATTACAAATTGGGTAAGAAGGTTGTAGAAACCATCCTTCTTGACGTCCATGGCTTTGACATTACCATCTGGTTTTTGAATGTAATATTTTTATTTGTTAAAAAAGATAGTGTAACCCTTATCTGTAAGTTGTCCAATAGAAAGTAGACTCCTCTTAAGATTAGGCACATATAATACATCAGTTCCAAGAACATTATCCCCATTGTGTAAGGCAAGTGGTTCATCTCCTACACCTTTAATGGGAAGTGCACGTTCATCACCAAAAGTAATGAACTGGTTTTGGATACCTTTGTCAACCAATCTTGCCTTCCTATCATATGCTTAGTTGCCCCTAAATCCATGTACCAACAATCATTGTCCTCAATATGAATTTGATCTGCTACATACAATGTGTTAATATTATGGTCTTGTTGGCCCCTTTGATTCCTTTACCTATATCTTTGGTAGCAATCAGTTGTTGAATACGCCCACTTTCCACAATAATCACATCCTTGTTGGTTGGGTTGATTTTATTGTTGACGCCTATAATTTTGATGCCTTCTATTAGGTTGATCCCTTTCAGGAGGTCTTGCCTACCATATCTACTACTACTATTGTAGTTGTTTTTGGTATTGTTGTTGATGTTGCTGTTTTTGTTGTGGTTGTTGGTATTGTTGTTGATGTGGCTGCTACTACTGTCTTGGCTGAGATCTTTGTCTGGCTCTTTGATTTTTTTGTTGTGGATCCCTGTTGGGCATGTCTTGAAAATATGCTTTGGTGTAAAAGGCTACCACTGTAGAACCAACCTCTTCATCCTTGAAGAGGGATTTCTCATGTTGCTTGAGAAGAAATTCAATCTCCTCAAATGGTGCACTCAATTCTTTACTAGTTAGATTTAACATGGTAGCATATGCATGAAATTTAGAAGGGAGACCTCTCAACATAATTAGAACTAACTCACTATCAGGAAGATTTGAACTAGTAGCTAAAAAATTATTTCTAATAGACTTCACTTCCATGATATAATTGGTAAGTGAGCCTTTCATACAAATATTATGCAACTTATGTTTTAAATATAATATTTTATTAGAACTAGGCCTATCAAACAATCTCTTGAGTGCATCCTAATATTCTTTTGGGGTAGTGGTAGCCCTTACTGTTTCTTTACATGAAAGCCCACTAGATAACTTGATTAAGCTTAGTACTATATTAGAATTATTTTCAAAGAGTGCTTTTGTTGCATCATATGTAGGTGGAGTTAATGGTGGTTCACCTTCTTTTCTATCCCTCCAATAGTCCCACATACTATTCATCATTAGTATAGACTCCATCTCAAATTTCTAATTTTTAAATGAATCTGCTCCATCTAGTTTATGTGTGAGGCCACTTAGTAGATTTTTGGAAGTCATGATTAGAAGGAGGGAACTCAACCAAGGTGGTGACTAGGAACACTAGTACCAAGTATGAGGCCCTCAAAAGAGTCTATGGTACGCCACTTAATATCCACAATGTGTGGAGGGTTCACCTAGCTCTTCCACTCTGAATCAACAAGTGTTTATGACAATGGGAGGAAGCTTGAACACAAGTGGCCTATTCCAACCTAGGAGAGTGAGAAGTGGGAAAGAATAAAGTGGGGGTGAACTTTTTCTTATTACAAAGATGTGCTTGCTTACTTGATTAATAAATTGTGCTTGCTTACTTGCTTGAAAATTTGATGTACCAAAATAAGTGCTTAGGTGCAACTTGAGTTACACTTGGTTACAAAATTAAATTGTAAGCTAACAATGTAAGCAAAGGATATGCAAGCACTAAACCCAATATTGTGAAGATAAATGCCACACAAAAAAACTCCACAAGTAAGGGATAAGGGGCCCTAAATCATCCCTTGTGATGATGATGATTTTATTGTAAAAGTGGCCAAAAAATAGACCCAAGTAGTGCCTCCATATTACAATATCAATGCCTTCAGGAGAATAATGCCTTCTTCGAAGACAAATACATTGTATAATTTTGGCTTAAAAAACCATATCAAATGGTCCTAAATCTCATAAATGACCTCACAATTGTGTCCCTCTGCAAACTCTTTCCAACGAGTATATGCAAGGCTATACTCAATTACAAATCAATGCTGAAAAAAAAGCTAAAAAAACGAGTGTTTCAAAAAATAGGTGCAATCCTAGGACTTCCCAAGTGGTCACCCATCCAAGTCCTACTCAAGGACAAAATGCTTAACCTGGGAGTTTTTATGGGATTTGCTGCCAAAAAATCTCATCAATTAACTTTAATTAATCAAACAAAATAAACAATTTTCAAGTGTGAGGAGTGCGTATCTCTGGGAGCTTCGTACATTTAAATTCTCAAAAAATGACATTCTACAGTGGTCAATGCTACTTTTTTTTCTTATCTCCATCCAAAATGATGTTCAATCGGATCAAGGGAAACCACCATGAAGTGCAGGAGATCAGTGGTAGATTTAACCAGGGTATTCGTAGACTAGTGATAGACTATCTATAGAAGGGCATCGATATCATCGATGTCATGCTCAATGCAGTCACAACATTCAAGAGTCACTTGTTACCTCCAATAGATGGATTACATCTGCAATAGTATGTATAGAATTCATTTGCACTCATGAACAATGTTACTTAGCATACTTTGCCAATGTCACAAGGATTATCCAATTTGTAGCAAATGAGCACAAGAATTCTTCTAATTCAGACATGGAAAAATGAATAGAGAGGAAATGGTGTAGATGACCCTTGTGCTAGTGCTCTCCACCATGTAGCAGTATCTGATCATTTACTATCTTTGACCAAACTCATCGGTCATCAGTGGCCCAAGGAAGCCATGTAAGGAGGGAAACTAATTAAGGGTCAGAATACTGGAAACGGAAAAAGACTTTCAACAAAAATTTATTTGCTTGTGAAGGCTTTGCAATGATGGGAGTAAATTAAAAAAAAAAGGATCAGATCAGCCACCTCAATTCTCATTCTACTTTAGAAGTGCTCGTTCTTTGTCTCAAGGATAATGCCTAAATCTCTCGAATGCACCCCACCAAGTTTGAAATTTGTATCTTCGATACCACATATTTCGCTAGTTAGTTTCGATGTCAAGGCCAAACCCTACTATGCAGTGGTGAAAAACATTGGCAGAGGACACAAAATCATGTTCATTAGTTGGAGGGGTTCATTGGTAGTGTGGTCCCTGTAATGCATGATCAGGAAATTGCAGAAGTAGTAAGCAATCAGTTGGTCATCCGTTGGTGAAAAACACAATGGGGAGTAGATTTCAACAAAACTCTAGTGCTTCTGCATTTTATTTAACAATCCATTGAGCCAACCGGGGGAAGGCGTCAAGTGGGATGGGGTAGGTGCAAGGTGGGAGAAATCATGTGTGTGGGGAAGGGGGGAGAGCACCAAGTGGAAGAGAAGTTTGTGGGGGCTCCCACGTGGGTGAGGGGGATGGGGAGGGGGTGGGAGAAAATTTTAAAAATTTAATTTTTAAGCTTTTGACTTCATTTTTTAATAAACACCCCTTTCCTCCTTTTCTAGAATTTTTGAAAAACCTCAAAGACTTAAATTTTTTTCGTTTCTCATTCACATGATCAAGATAAAAATATCCTGCAAGTGAAGAGGATACTAAAAAAAAAACTCTTCAAACCCCTCAAACCTCACAGGATGGATCTCACTGCTCCGTTACCAAATGTGAAATCAAAAACCTCAATTTGCTATTATATTTGATAAGTATAAATAATACAAGAGGTAGGTGACACGCATCACCAAGCTAAACCCATAAATGACACATGTCATGGGTAAAGAAAAAAATATTATAATATAAAGTACACATTATAATTCTAACACTATACCCATGCAAGATAAGACAGAGAAGATTATTATTTTTCCAGTCTTGACAAAATAAAGATAGAAATGTTTATTCCTTTTCTAGATATTATTCCCATGTGGCAAATAAAGATGAATATACTAAAGAAGAACCATTGTTATAGAATCAAGTTGTTAGATAGAAACCATATTTATTGGGATAGATTTCCAACTAATTTAGTTGAAAATAAATTAACTAGATGAAAATCAGATTTGTTGAGATTGGTTTCCAACTAACTTGGATAGATCTAAACTGGTTAGAATCCTTATCAACTTATTTTGGGTTGTTATCTTCTCTAGATAGAATCAATTGGATTTGTTTCCAACTAATTTAGATTTATTATCTCTCTAGATAGAATTAGTTGGATTTGTTTCCAACTGATTTAGTTGTTATGTTTTCCAGATAGAATTGATTAGATTTATTTCTAGATAATTTGGTTGTTATGTTCTCTAGATAGAATTGGTTGGTTTATTTCCAACTAATTCAGATTGGAAATATTTTATATTAATGGGTTGTTATTGGATTATTATGGAGGATTTCTCTATAAAAAAGAGGGAATAATGCATTATAGGGGTTACAAGAGGATGGGATATGAAAATTAAGAAGAGGAAGAGAATGGATGTGTATGAATTGAAGATTCTTGTAAAAGGGTAATTTCATCCTCTTTCTTAATAAAAAAATGTTTGTGATCTTTTCTTATTTGTGCATATTTTTAATTTTATTTTGAATTAAGATTTACTTTCCATTGGATTGAGGAGTAAGGGCCCACTCCATCAACACAATGGAAAGTATCATCTTTGTAAATATGTTCATAGAATAATTATGAATTATTATTTTATTTCAATGTCTTTTGTATATTATTTTAATTTGTAATTAACACCTTAGTATATTACTTTAATTATTTCTTTTAATTTTTGGGATAGTTTCATGCAGTTGCTAGATTAGATTTTATTCTTGCAAGTGTATTATTTATTTCTTATAGGTGTGTTAAATTACTTTTTAACAAGTGTGATTTCATTTTGTGCAAGCATGATTTTATTTTTTGTAAGATTTATTTTCTAAAGTGTGATTTAATTTTCTATAAGGGTGTGATTTATTTTAGCAAGAATATTTTAGTTACTGAAACCTATATATAAACCTTTTCTAGCAAATACAGTCTTTGGACGCAATACTAAATTTGATAAAATTAAAGTGACATTATTAAAACTCATTAGGGATGACCAAAATGGGAATGTCATGCTTGTTGAGTATGAGCCTTTGATGAAGAATCAAACATTGGATCTTGTCTTCTTCTAGAGGGGAAGAACGTCGTTGGGTGCAAATGGGTCTATAGGACCAAGTATACTTTAGATAGTTAGGTAGAGAAGCACAAAGCATGCCTTGTCACTAATAACTTCTCTCAAAAGAAAGGAATTGCCTAGTCAAAGACATTTGCCCAAGTTGCTCGAATGGATTTTGATTGGATGATTCTATATATAGTTGCTTCTTATGGTTGGAATGTACATCAGATGGATGTGAAGATTGTCTATCTCCATGGTGATTTTCAAGAGGATATTTACATGTAGCAGCCACTGAGTTTTTAGCTTGAGGTTTCTACTCCCTTGGTATGTTGATTGACTTAGTCCTTGTATGGACTTAAGTAGGCACCACATACTTGGTATGAGAAGGTTCATTCCTTTCTTAGTTATAAATTTTAATGATGTGAGGTTGAACATGATGTTTACATCATATATCATGATGAAAATACTTTGGTGATTATGTTATATACCGATGATCTTCTCATTACAGGAAACTCACTTGCCTTAATTCAAGATATTAATTCATGACTTGATGTTACCTTTTAGATGATATATTTGAGGCTTCTACACTATTTTTTTATATTTAGATTGATTAAATTACTTCTAGGATCTCCATATCATGACCCATGTATGTCTTAGATATTTTTTAGTGCTTCAAGATTAAGGATTACAAGTTTTCTCATACTCCTTTTGCTTTAGGATTGAAGCTTCAAGTAGATTACATGACTCCTTTGGTGGATGCCACTCTGTATTGCTCTCTTGTGGGAGGTATTCTTTACCTCACTCATCCATGACATAATATTATATTTGTTTCCAGCTACTAATCTAGGTACTTACTAGACTATGACCAAGAGGATTATTTGATACATTAGACGTACATATGGTATGGGTATTCATTATTCAGTTGGTGCACCGTTAATTTTGATGGGCTTTTCAAATGTAGATTAATATGGTTCTTTGGGTTACTAACACTCCACTATAAGTTTTGTATTCTACCTTAGTTTTGCCCATATTTCTTGGTGCTCTATATGTTAGTCCACTACTTCTTAGTCTTCCATAGAAGCTAAATATTGTGCTTTCAATGAGGCTTCTAAGAATCTTTGATGAATGCTCATGATTTTAGGGTAGTTGGGAATTCCTCAATCCTATCCAATCACTCTTTTATGTGATAACTAGAGTACCATTCGACTTGTATATAATCTAGTGTTTCATCAATGGACCAAGCACATTAATATTTGGAGACACTATATACAATGGATTTATGCCCATGGGATGCTTGATCCATTTTTTGCATCGTTAGAAGAGCAAGAAACAAATATCCTAACCAATATAATGTCTAAGGTTCCTTTTATGCACATGTAGAGGCTACTTGGTGTAGGAGTGTGCCCCTTAAGGAAGGATGACTAATAAGGCTATATTTCGAAGTCCCTCATTCAAATTAAGAGGGATGTTGAAATATGTGATGGTTAAGCTTCACTTGAGGCCACGACCAACTTTATATTATATTTTTTATATGCCCTTTGGACCATTTTATACCTTGTATACATAAATTATTTATAATATTTTATTATTTGACCTAAAGACCACTTCCTTAACCTTTACTGAAAGATATGTTGTAATTAGGTATAAACACCCCCACATATCAACCATTTTGTTATTGGTTGGAGTATATTCTATTTTTCTTTAATGAGATAATTTAGTGACCATGGCCACCTTCTTAAAGTGTGTGTACTGCTTTCTATGGGTTACTTTCAATATTTTTAGGTAATGTGATATATTTCATTCACCTAGAAATTACTATAAAATCTAATAGAATCCTATAGAGTAGGCTAATTTTACAAATACATCAACTTCTAATCAGCTTTGGAAAAGACTATTATCCTTCTATATGTCCTTGACCAATGATGATCATCTAGTGTATAACTATCTTCTAGATTTGGATTCAGTAGCATGATCATGTCCAAAATTATAGCAAGAGAACTAGACTTTGAATATATAAATAAATATGGAGTCGCCTAGCTAGAAAAAATGCATGTCAATATTATGGAAATAATAAAAGATCTAATGATACAACCTAGTGCTTGGTCAACTATTAATATTCCATAGCACATCATTGTGGTAGACCTTCTAACATTCTTTGTTATTTGCCTATTTAGACATTTCATCACTAAATTTGGTGGAAATTTATCCTAATATATGACTTATGTAATGTTGAGGATAAAATATGACACCAAAGTTGAGAGTAAAATAGAAATAACTATGAACTTTTATGTTTAAAGTTGGAACCAATTCAACATTCTATCAACTTGCTTAATGATGAAGCTTGGCTAAGTTATGATGTTATAGACCCATCTTTCCATCAAGATAGTAATCAATTAGATCTATGGGTTGAAGGGTAACAAGCTTTCACAAAACCATAAATAGGATGTACTTCATGTGTGAACCAAAATTCTCCATCCCAAAAGTGCTAAAGTAATAAAAGTACTTATAGGATAATCTTTAGAGACTTTGCTTTGATGGGTCTTTCTACAAAAATAGATTTGGTACTGACATAATGCTCATTTGTCTAGCAAGTTCTAAAGTTATAAGATCATATAAAATTGTCTTTACCTACTCAAATAACATTGCTTAATAGAAATCACTATTTAGAAGTTTTAGATATGGTAATGAAAATGAAGATAAACTAGTTATAAATAATTGGAGATACAAAGTTAACCATAAATTAGGCAACCTCCAAATATATTATAAAATTACTTGTTAAAAGAATATATGTAGAGTTTTAGGAACCCTTGACTTATTTGTAGCTCTTAATTTCAAGCTAAACCCTAGAGAGGAGAATTTTACGGTTGATCATTTAGCCAAGAAAGCTATGGAATTTTAGTTGGAGAGACACTCATGCATAAGAAAAGCAAGAATAAGGTATGCTTATGGCGTTACGGTTGCTTCATGATTCGGGAAGGATGGAGAGCGGGAATGCAGGTGAGCGAGTGGCGGATGGAGAGCGACCGGGAGGATGCGATAGAAAGGAGGTAGGATGGTTAGGCGAGGGTCCTGGAGGGACAAGCCATGGCAGTGATGACGGGGCAGGGCCCGATGTAGCAGGGGCCCAGGCGGATGGGTCGAACAGGAGTGGAAAAGACCCTCCTGACAAGGAGGGACCAAGAGGTGGGGTAAACCTAAACCAAAAAGGATCCTACGCCCAGGTACTAAGTCCAGGATCCCCAACAAAGCAACCCACCTAGGAACTGCTTCCTTGTGGAGCAGATTTGGTCATCCCTGAAGACCTAATGGACAGCTACCTAGAGCTTGAGCGTTTCACTCTGATTGGCAAGTTCGTAGGAGGGCGACCAGACATGGAGACCATTCAGAAATGGGCTTTTTCCAAGTGGAAGACCAACGGCAACATGGAAATTGTTGCCCTCTCTCAGGGGTTTTTCGCCATCAGGCTCAACACTCAGGAGGACTGCTGCAACATCTTGGTCGGGGGACCATGGTTCCTAGGGTGCAGGAGCCTTTTTCTTCGAAAGTGGGGAGAGGATTTCAACCCTGAAACCCAAAACATAAATGTAGCTCCTCTATGGGTTAGGTTGCCCAACCTCCCTTTCCAATGCTGGCACGAGAATGTCATCAGAGGGATAGCCCGGTCCATAGGTGAGCTCGTTGCCATTGATTCTTCCACCAAGGTCCGATCCAAGATGGTCCATGCCCACTTTTGTGTCTCCGCTAACCTAGAAATAGAGTTACCCACTTTCATAAACTTGTATAGAGGATCACGCATCATCAAGAGGCAGCCCATCGAGTACGAAAACAAGCCAACCTTTTGTACTCACTATCGCACTCAAGGTCACCTCCTGAATCAGTGCCCTATCTTGAGGGCCCAGAATCAAAAGGTGATAGGTCCGAACAAGGGCATGTAGAGGAACCAGGGTATTCCCCCTCTCAACAAGGAGCCGGTGCTAGGCCCGAAACACATCATGCGTAATCCCGCCCACCAAGCACCTCAGGAGGAAGGTCAGAGTGATGTTCCAGATCAAGGCAAGCAAAACCATGAGCGAGGAGAAGCCTCCCCATCAGCCCAAAAGGAGCAGGAGGTGCTCTCAAAATCCCCACTTCACACCAGTCCTAGCATAGAGGATCCAGTTACCCAGGTACAGACCCTTCCCAAAATTGTTGTTCCAAATTATTTTATGGATGAGTACCTGGCGGGCAATAGGAAATCCCCAAACCGCTCGAATAGGGGTGAGGTACCCCTTTCTCCTTTCTCTAAAAAAGAAGGCCCATCCATCTCTGGGAGAATCAGCCCTAGAAACACCAGGAGCAGGAAATAGGCCATTGACTATGGTAGCGAAAGGAAAAGAGGGAGACCCTCTATCAATGAGAAGAGAAACAAGGAAACGATGGAGGACATCACAAATGGAACCCAGTTGATGCTTTTCTCTGATGATTTCGACAACCAGAATGACAAGCAAGGAACCAAACCCCCCTTCCAACTGGTGAAGGGAGGCAGGAAAAACCCTAAACCCTCGAAATGAAGGTCCTCTCATGGAATGTGAGGGGCCTCAATGGGGCAGCCAAGCAGCGGCTGGTGGTTGACCTAAGGAAAAGGATCAATCCTTCCATCTTCATTATGCAAGAAACCAAAATCGATGAGCTCTCTTCTCGAAAGTCTGCCAAGGCCATTTGGGCCAAAGGAGAGTGCCTTATCAATCCAGCTCAAGGCACGTCAGGTGGGCTCATGTGCCTTTGGGACCCTACCCTGGTTGAAGGAAGGCTTTTGTCATCCTCGAGCAGGATCCTAAACATTTTGTTTCACTCCAAGACCAACAATCAGTCTTGGATCCTGTCCAACATTTACGCTCCAAATTCCCCCATCGAGCGGGCCAAAATGTGGGAAACTATAACTCAAATGAGGACCACCTTCAACACCTTTCCATGGATCATAGGAGGAGACTTCAATAGCCCATTGCATCCATCTGAGAAGAAAGGAGGTAACGACTCTTTCAATAGAAGCATGGAGGATTTCAGAGGTTTTGTCAATACCAATGAGCTCATGGATGTTAAGCTCAAGGGGTCCTCTTTCACTTGGAGCAACAGGAGGATTGATAGCGGGCTCATCCAGGTGAAGCTGGATAGGTTCCTCATCTCTCAAGAAGCTATCCCTCTATTTGGCGATGCCACCCTGTTGGCCTTACCTCGGATCGGATCAGACCATAGTCCCATCCTCCTTGAAACTGGTAGGCCTCCCTCCTTCAAAACTCCTTTCCATTTTGAAGCCATGTGGACTCTCCACAAGGATTTCAAAGATCAAGTGTCCTCATGGTGGCATCAAAATTTTGGAGGATCCGCCACTTCTCGGCTGGCTCAAAAACTGAATATGGTCAAAGAAAACTTGAAAATCTAGAATAGGGAGGTTTTTGGCAACCTTTTCTCCAGTAAAAAGGCCATTACTGAGAAACTTCAAGAGATGGAAAGGAGAATCAAAGCTGGGGACCACAACAGCCCCACTAGGGAGGAGGAAAGGAACCTCCTAGCAGAGTTCCATAACATCCTGGCTAGAGAGGAAACCTTCTGGAGGTAGAAGTCAAGAGACCTATGGGTCAAGGAAGGCGATGCTAACACCAGGTTCTTTCACGCCTCCACTATGCGGCACAGGGCATCCAACAAGATCAGGGAGATTGTGTGCAGCAATGGATCATCCACCAAGGACATAGTTGAGATCAGGGCTGAAGCGGTGTCCTTTTTCCAGAACCTCTTGGGAAGTGCCCCGGAGGGTGACAGCCAAGCTCAGGATACTCTCCTATCTAATATTCCTTGCATCATTCCTCAGGATGTGAACCTCAGACTGGTGGAACCTTTCTCCCACGATGAGATTAAGGAGGCCTTGTTTTCAATGCAACCTGATAAAGCCCCTGGGCCGGATGGTTTCTCTCCGAGGTTTTTCCAAACCCTATGGGATGTGGTGGGGAACGATGTCTGTGAGGCCATTAGAGAGATCCAGTCAACCAAAGTTGTCCCTCATAGTTTCAACTCCACCTTCTTGGCCCTCATCCCGAAAGCCTCTGACTGCAAATCCATCTCTGATTATAGGCCTATCAGCCTGTGCAACGTCATCTACAAAGTGTTGACCAAGGTTATGGCCAATAGGTTGAAGCCCATTCTCCCCCTTATCATTGATCAGTCTCAAGGTAGTTTGGTGAAAGGGAGGAACATCCTGGATGGGGTCATCTCGATCCATGAAACCCTGCATTCTGCCTCAATGACCAAGAAGGCTGCCCTTTTCCTCAAGCTTGATATGAACAAGGCCTTCGATAGGGTTGACAGAGGTTTCCTTCGGGAGATCCTCCTCAAGTTTGGCTTCCATCCCCTATGGGTTGACCTCATCTAGGGCTGCATTTCCTCCCCCTGGTTCTCTATCTTAGTCAATGGCTCTCCTACCGGTTTCTTTTAGAGCTCAAGAGGTCTACGTCAAGGGGATCCTCTATCCCCCATCCTTTTCATCATCCTCATAGAAGCTTTGGGAAGAGCCCTCAAGGATGCCCAATAGTGGAAGAAGGTGACCGACATCCTCCCTGCCTCGGGGATTGAGGTGATCACCCATCAGCAGTTTGTGGATGACATGCTCCTATCCACCATAGCGTCAGTAGCTCAAGCCAGATCCATCAAACGAATCCTAGGACTCTATGAGAGTGTTGTCGGTCAAAAAGTTAACTACATCAAAAGCAAGATATTTTTTCTCAACACCCTTGTCAGGCATCAAGTTCAGATTGCAAGGATCCTGGGGTGCTCTATTGACTCCCTCCCCACTACCTATCTTGGCCTCCCTCTCTTCTACGGGCATGCTAAGGAAGGGATGTGGAACATGGTGCTCGAGAGAATCCACAAAAAGTTGGCATCATGGAAAGGCAAGTTCTTATCCCAAGCTGCCAAGGCAACCCTCACTATGGCATGCCTCCAAGGGATTTCGACCTTTTTCATGTCTATTTTTAGATTGCTTGCCTCGGTTCTTCACAAGATTGAGTAGACCCAATGGAACTTTCTTTGGTCAGGCAATGAAGACAAGTCCAGGTTTCCTTTGGTGGCCTGGGACAAAGTTTGTAGAAGCAAGAAGCAAGGAGGATTAGGGTTCAAGAGAATGGCCAAGATGAACCTAGCGCTCATTGCCAAACACACCTGGAGGATCCTGGCAGATGAACCAACAGAATGGGTTAGAATTGTCAGGAGGAAATACCTCACTAACACTTCCTTTCTTGAGGATGGGATTCCCACTAGGGGGTCGACTTTCTGGAAAGCCATTGTCCAATCCAAGCAGCTGATCCAAGATGACATCAGGTGGATCCTTGGGGATGGCCGGAGCATAGATTTTTGGAAGGATAGGTGGGCCCTAGAGGACCCTCTCTCTGAGCAGACCGGGCTGGTTCACCTTAAAACTTTTCTTGATAACAACTTTGGGCAGAGGGTGGCCAATTTCATTGAATGGAGAAATGGCTCCCTATAGTGGAAATTCATTGATGCAGAGGGGCTAGAGACTGAGGCCGACTTCCTATCCTCCATCCTTAAGGACATCATCATACCCACCAGCAGAGGTCCGGATCGAATGATTTGGAGGGGGACCGATGATGGTGGATTCTCTATCAAATCTGCCTATGAATTCCAATGCAAAGGGCTAAAATCGGACTTTCCTTGCAACGTGGTCTGGAGGAAATGTTTGATCCCAAAGGTAAATTTCTTCTCATGGATTGCCTTTCAGAATAAAGCTCTCACAATTGACAATCTTCACAAGAGGGGGTTTGCTATTCCCAATAGGTGCTATCTATGTGAGTCTGCTTGTGAGTCCTCTGACCACCTATTCCTGCACTACGTTTTCACTGGGTCGGTCCTTGGCTCCATCCTCTCTACCTTTCAGATCCAATGGATTCCCCCAAGACCATTAAGGAGGCTTTCTTCCAATGGCCCAATCCTTTTAAAAATCCCAAGCTCCGTTTCCTGTGGAATGCTTGCTTCCACCATTTTTTGTGGTAGATATGGTTGGAACGCAATGGTCGGGTCTTCGGTAATCCTCCCAAGGATCCTCCCTCAGTCGCTCATAGGGCCATCACCTTTGCCATTGAGAACTCCAAGCTTATCCCCAGCCCATGGCCCAAGCATGTGTTTGAAGAGGGTTTGTTCAAATCCTTGAAGTTATCAGGGGAGATCAAGGAGCGGGAGGATCCACACGGTTATCCAGGAAGGACGTCAGGTGGGTCAGGCCTCCTCAAGGATGGTTGAAGTTAAATTTTTATGGGGCCTCTCGGGGCAACCCAGGGGCGGCCACTATGGGTGGATCAGTTAGAGACCATAATGGACAGCTCATCCTGGCTTTCTATGAAAACTTGGGGTTTCAAACCAATCATGTTGTGGAGGCCAGAGGACTTCTGAGAGGACTCAAGCTCATTTCGGAGGATCCCCGACCCTTGGTAGTTGAAGGGGACTCACTGAACATCATTAACTACATGATGAATTCCCAAGATCCGACATGGAAGATTTTCAATGTCATTTTTGAGGCCAGGAACCTCCTCCTCCGGAGGAACCTGGTCCAAGTCAAGCACACCTACAGGGAGGGCAATGGTTTAGCCGACCACTTGGAAAATAAGGGATTACTATCCACATGTCTCGTGGTGTGGCGGCAGTTGTTTTCGATGGACGTGGAGAAGGTCACCAGCCAAGATATCGCTAATGATTCCACATAAGCAAGAAGAGAGGATCGGGCTTGGGCGGACGGGCACGGGGAGCGGGGAGAGGATATTCGGGTTTTCAGAATGGATGCATCTATTTCTTTTTGTTGTTTTTTCAGCATGTTTTACCTCTAGTTTGAGGTTTCTGATGTAGCCCTCCTGGGCATTACTATGTTTTTTTTTGGTAAGGTTTACTATGGTTTCTACTGTACTAGCCCAAGGGGCTCCTTTTGTTACTAAGGGTTGCGGCCTCTCATGTTATAAGGTTTTGGGATCCTCTTAAAAAACCCATTTTGTATATAAAATATCTACTTACCAAAAAAAAAAAAGCAATAATAAGAAGAAAAATGTTAAGGTAATTGTAAGACCTACAATCCTAAAAAATAAAAGATAATATCAAGTCTTTGAAAGTGATAAGGATATGTTGCATTTCCTTACACAAGAAGCTAAATTCATCATAACAAAGAATGAAGAAATTGAAGAAGTATATGGAGAACAAATAACTTAACTAAATTCAATTAATATTTCCCAAGGTCTTATTACACTTGAGAGAGTATTCAGCTAATATGATTAATTCAAAGGCTCATCAAGTTTTAAATTCAAGGAGGAAGACTACAAAAATATGGTGATTAGTGAAGAAAAATATATCAAGCTGGGAAGAGTGTTCAATAGTAAGGATAAAACTAGGTCTAAGGACCTAGTTAAGTGGTCAAAATGCTCCATGGGAGCACGAAGACCATGGTTCCAATTCCTTAGGCCTTGTAGTACCAAAGGGTGTGTCATATCAGCATTATCAACTACATTAAAAATTTTACCCGATGTAATTGTAGGTTATAATGGTAGTAAGGAGCAATATTCAAACCCACAAAGAGGTGTATAAAGTTGTAATGAGTTATTGATTCCTCTAGTATAATAAAAAAATAGTAAGGAGAAAACTATGTTCATAAACTACATAAATAATTTGATGATATCACAACTTGGATCTATGATGATTTGAAAGGCTATGATTCAACTATTATTGAGAATATCATTGAGTTGTAGCTAGGGGTAAGTCATATGTGATAGAAGTAGAACCTAGTCAATCTAAATCTTGGACTTATTATCATAAAATATCTCTAGAAACCTCCTTATTTTAAAGATACTTAGGTATGTTATACCATTTTAAATACCTAAAGATAGAATCAATACACATCAAGCTTATCCCCCATTAATTGCTCAATAATTGTCATTCCTTGGACCACCTCGATGGGAACTCTGTTGATGGTGTATGTTGCACAAGCGATAGCCTTACCCTAGAAATTATGATCCATCCCCTTGGCACAAGTCATACATTGTGTCATATCCATGATTACCCTATTTTTCCTCTCAACTACACCATTCTATTCATGAGTATATTGAGTAGTAGTCTATGCAATCTCGTGAGAAGCCATAAAATAATGAAAAGCATAGCTAACATATTTGCCACCCTATATGTCCTTAGACATTTGATTATGTTATCCAGTTGATTTTCAACAAGGGACTTAAGGGTCTTAACCTCTCAAAATCCATCCTTGGTGTGAACGGTGTACAACCACACATATCCAGATAAATTATCATAAAATAATGAAGTGCCTATTTATTGAGAGAGATGGTGTACCCACAGGCCCACAAATTTCATTGTGTATTATATCCAAGGGATTATATGCTTGCGTTACAAAACCTTTTGGAAAGGTCTCACTATGAAGCTTTTCCATATTGCATCCCTCATATACACCACTTGGAGGAGATATGCATGGAAGCCCAATGCTCATCTAATGTTGACTCATGTATCTCAAAGATCCATAGTTGAGATGTCCAAGCCTATGATGCCACTTCTAACTTTCATTATATGCATTTGTAACCATAATAACAAAGTTTTTCTTCCTAGAAGAAGGGGTAGAAGAGGTAGGTATTTCTTCCAACTTATACATATGGTTACTCTCATCACAAAACCCAAAAGCAATAGTTTTGAACCCATTGTTTATATCCTTGATTATCCATCTATCAAGTCAAAACTCTACCTTATTATTTATATGAGTAATGCAATAAATAGACAAAAAGTAAGGGCCAACATTAGGAACATGAAATACCTCATCAAAATATAAATATCTAATGCTTGCGTACCCTGCAACCTATAATGACGAATCATCTCCAATCACAAAATTTTCTCGTATATGTACTTTTTTGTATCCTTGTAGGAGATATTTGTGCTTTGTCATGTGCCTAGTTGTCCCTACATATGCTATCCACTCATCTAAAGAAGTGTATGTTCAATATATGGAATGAATTACTATATGTTCTTGTAAGGTTTCTCCATAAAAACTATCCTCACCTTCTGCATAGAAGAGAACAATATCAACACCTTCCTTTCTTGTTGCTTCCTCAAGTTTCTTGATCTGAATCTTACAAAATTTTGCCTCATGCCCTCCCTTTTTGTAAAACTCACAAGTAGGCATTTTTAATGACACTTTAGGATTTTTCTCATTATGTTTTGGTTTCTTGTCATTTTGGACTTTAGTAATAACTCCCTTTGGATGAGACTGATTGAAAGCAGATTTTTCCTTATGCCTATTTCTTCTATCATAATGATGCAAAAAGTACTCAAATACCTTATCAACAATTGGTGTACAATAATTTAGGAAGTACACATGAAGCATCTTAAATATTTAGATAACTATATCATATGTTTTAGATATATTATTGAAAATAATATTGAGCAATTCAATATTCCTCTCCTTCTCTAATGCTTCATGTCCTTCTCTTCTCTCCTTGGGCATCCCTTTTGCAAATTGGATATCCTCTTATAGTTTATTGAATTTATTAATATAATTATCAATATCAAACCAGTCCATAGATAATATTTCAAGCTTAACCTTCAATCTATTGATCTATATGGAGTCAATTTGTTCATATAGCCCTTAAAATTTCTCAAGCAATACTTTAGGATTTGTGGTTCTACTAACATGAGATTTTCATACATTGTCAACATGAAGAGAAATAATACCATGAGCCTAATACTTCTTATCCCTTTATATTTGCTTCAATTCTTCAAAATTAGTATCATGAGGCTTCTCATTCACATATTTGAGTAACCCCTCACTTTTAAGTAGAGCTTCAATCTTGATCTTCTAAGTAACATAAGTTTTACCACTCGATAAGGGCACATGGTGATCCATAACTATTCTACCAAAATGCAAAAAATTGCATGCACTTGTGTCTAGAAACAATGCCACCATTATCGAGATCTCAAAAACTATGATTTTAAAAAATATACTCAAAATGCTTCAGTATGCAACATTTATGACCCCTAAAAGCTTTTCTCTAAAATTACAAAAAAACTCTAAAACCTTTGAAAATTTTGAAGAAAATTTTAGCACATGTAGCAAATGAGAAGTTGTCATGAATTTTTGTATGAGTGGATGAAGGGGTATCAAGAATGCATTAGAATACACTAATAGATCATGTTATGTCACTTGTCATGATCTAATTTTCTAGTTGATTTGTGAACCACATTGTGCCATTTGTCGTATCCTAATTCACTCTAAAATTCTTGCATCGCCAAGTTTGCTATTGATTATGTAACTATTTTTCAAGTACAATGAGTTGGAAAAATATGATTGGTTAAACATATATTTATGCATGCCTAGTGGTGTACAACCTACCATGTTGACCACTATATGGATTACCACATTGGCCTAATTAGAGCATGCCATGTCAACACCTACATTAGCTCTTACATCATTTTCTATGTGTCACCCCAGGATTTATGCCATATTAGTAGTTGAGTTATACCTCCACCAACCACCACATGGTGTGCTATATCACCTATATGGACTTCCAAGTCACTTGTACAAATTACCATGTGTCACCTTGGTATTCATGCACTAGTTTCCAAGTCAGTTGTATGGACAATCATGTTAGCTATCATGTGTTACCTTGGGATTGATTCACCTACTACCAAGTCATATGTATAGATTATCATATCATCCATATAAACTGCCATGTATCACCTCATGATTCATGCACTTGTTGGTAAATTGGTTGTATATATTGTTATGTCAACATTATGGATTACCATGTGGCATATGTATAGTGCTACCATATCATCATAGTTATGTAAAGGGATGATGTTTTCTGGTGCCACATCATCATAGGTTTCCACTTCATGTATTTTAACATCATCGGTTTGGAAAAGGATTGCACATGGGAGGGATTGAACTTGAGATGTTCCATAGCCCAAAATCTTAAAGAGATTTAGCTAGCCAATCCTCCAAGCACCATGCTTGGGAGGCAAAGGGTTATAAATATATTTAAACAAATATTTGCTACAAATATTACTTCCTTTAGTGCCTTGCACTGACCAAGCACCAAAAAATTATCACCATCCTAGAATATCTCATTTTAAATTAAAAACTCAAATTTTGGGGCGACAACAATTTTTTTGGACTAAAAATTAAAGTAACTAAAGTTAAAATGAGCAAAAGTGTTAAACTAGGCTCCCTATAATTTTGTAAAGAATATATAAAAATTGATCATTTATCTATATCTATCATAGTTTTCCCTACACAATCCTTTTATTGAATATAACCAATTAGCAAATCCTCTCATGTCTATGCAACAAAAAAGTTGTTAAACTATTTTTACAACTTTTTCAAGTGGCTTCAAGGTCTTTGCTAAGCATGAAAGCTCATCCATGAGTTTTGTAGCACAAAGGGTTTGTCTGAGAAAGTCTAGCTTCTTTTCTTCTTTGATGAGGACCAAGCAATATGACCTCTCATTTGTAATGTTACTAGACAGAAAAAAGATGAAAGAGAGAAGGAAATAATTTTTTTGGAAAAATCCATAAAGACAAATAAGGCTTTTGAAAAATCTTTAAAAAACCAAATCCTGAAACTAGGGCATCCATCTAGTAAAAATTTAAAAATAATATTGAGTGCCAATGAGAGGAAAGAGGAACATGTTGATCAATATTTCTCCTAGAGAAAATCTACTTATCGCAATGAGATCCTCATGATCTCAATTACTTGCAATTTTATCAAAAAAACTTCTTCCAATTACTTTGTCAACCTTTAAAATAAAAATCTTCTTAGCTTGCTCCAAAAAATTGTTCTTGAGAAAAACTAGAAAAAAATACTCGCTGAAAAAAATAATCAAGTAATGGAGATTTACACCCACTCTGATACCATGTTAAATTTCACAATAATTTCTAGAAATGAATGAAATCAAACATTACCTAATATTACTTAATAAAGGAATACATAAAATGAAAAATAAGAACACAGAATATGATGGGGTGCCTATGGACACTAAATAATCTCACTAAAATTAAAATTGAATTATATTCCAACAAATAAGCAAAATCATTGGTATGAAGGGGTATTTATACCCAAATACATGATGCTTTTAGGTCAAGGTTGTGATACCGATCCTTGGGAATAAAATATTATAAAAATTACAAAAGCATATTTTTCAAGGTTTACATAGGCCCAAAGGAAAAATATAATCAATACAATTATAAAAGTTGGTCGTGGCCTCAAGAGAAGCTTCACCACCACATATTCTAATAGTCTTCCCAATGGGCTTTCTCCCTCTTTCATTTTCCCATTTGCTTTTAATTTATCTTTTTGATACACCTATTTCTTGTTTTTTGGTGCTTATCCTTTTTCTTTTTTTGAATGAAAAATAGCTTTTATTTTGAAGTTCTAAGGTCCTAAAAGAGCTACAATGCTAACCCCTAGGATTAGTCTATAGTCACTTCAAAATCTTAGTCTAGTCTTAGTAGTAATCCTAACATAGTTATGTTGCCAACCCCTAAGAGGTATTTATACCCAAATACATGATGCTTTTAGGTCAAGGTTGTGATACCGATCCTTGGGAATAAAATATTATAAAAATTATAAAAGCATATTTTTCAAGGTTTACATAGGCCCAAAGGAAAAATATGATCAATACAATTATAAAATTTGGTCACAACCTCAAGATAAGCTTCACCACCACATATTTCAATAGTCTTCCCAATGGGCTTTCTTCCTCTTTCCTTTTCCCATTTTCTTTTGATTTATCTTTTTGATACACCTATTTCTTATTTTTTGGTGCTTATCCTTTTTCTTTTTTTGAATTAAAATTGCTTCTCTTTTGAAGTTATAAGGTCCTAAAAGATCTACAATGCTAACCCCTAGGAGTAGTCTATAGTCACTTAAAAATCTTAGCCTAGTCTTAGTAGTAATCCTAACATAGTTGTGTTTCCAACCCCTAAGACTATTTTCATTGCCACTATGGGGATAGTGTAGTCATTTTAGATGGTAGCAAGAACATCTTTTGCAAAATATTTGTAGGAAAGAGACAATCCATGAAAATAACAAGCACATGCCAAGAAAATATTTTAAATACAATTTGTTTGAAGATGAGACTTGGCTTAGGCATGTAAGATGGCATATAGAATACTTTCAAAGAAATTGCTAAAATTTCTACCAATTTTATTGATAGCTTTGATATATTTTTGAGATCGTAACTTTTTGTTGATCAAGGAGAGACCTCATGAGTTCATCTGACACCTTTAAAATATTTCCTAGTATTGTTTAAAAGATGGAATACAAGGATACTAGGTATGGAATGGAAATTATTACATGGTACAATGATTAAAATGACTCTTGGTGATTTTTCATACTCTACACTTGGTTATAATAAAGTATAGTAGGTTAATAAAGCATAGAAGGAAATACATAAATATAAAGACCACCTCCCATGAAGAGTGGGCTGAGATGAAGCCCTCGACAAGGCTTATGCATGGAACAAAAAAGTGACTTGCTTAAGATGCTAGGCCTCATAAGTGGAATCATCAAGAGGATATGTGATGTAGTTGTTGGATCCTTTAGCCTCAAAATAATGTAAGGTAAATACCATTGAAAAGAGGAATTACCTTTGTTGCCATAATTAAGAATTCTTATCATATTTCCATATAATTTTAAATGGGACTCATTTGATATGTTAAATATATGATTATCACCTTTGTAACATGACTTGAGTTGGATAATAAGGATAGGAGATCTTGGTTGAGAGGAAGATACAACATATGTAGGTGATGACTTAGGGAATGTGGTGTTATAAATAGAACTATAACGATGAGGCTTAACTATTGGAATTCTCCTACATGCAAGGCTAGGGGAACTTATCAAGTGGAGTATGGGTAAGTGATCCATGGGATGAGAGGATTTGGGCTTAGCAAAGATGGATTACTTAACACACTTGATTTGGCTAGTGAAGGTTTGGTCAAAGATATAATCAATAGAATAACAAAAAATAATAGGTGAATCTTCAACTTTGGAATATAATGAGCAAACTTGGGTATTAGCATCATTGTAAAAATGAGTTACTCTTTTCAAGACTTAATAGGGTTATATTTATATGTGTCTACCATGGTCACCTTAGGTATTTGGATTCCTAATTTCTCATCTTTGGCTCTCTTGTTCTCATGGTATTTTTCTTTATTATTTAGGAATTCCATGTAGGTAGCATCATCGGTGAGCTTGGAATAGTTATAAGACTTAGGCTTGACTTGTTTAGAGGACACTTTCAAGAACCTTAGAAGGATTTTGAATCACTTTATGGATAGCATGGATTTGACCTTTATCGACATTGGCTCAATAACTTACATCCATGTGTAGGATGATATTTTGAATCTCTTCTTGGAAAAGGATGACAAAATCATTTTCCATAATAGCTTCTTAGGAATGATCTGACAGTGGGTTTTTATATAACTCAAGATTTTGATTGGGTGGATGTTGACGATTGTCACTTGTAGCAATGTAACTTTTAGTAGCATAAATTCTAGCAACATAACGTTTAGCCAAGGCATTTGATGTAGTGAAAAATGGAATTGATCATAATAGTTAACAAAAACTAACACAAGCAATGTAAAAGATTAAACTTGAATAGTAAAGTAATAAAATTGCAAAATATTAAAGAAGATATCACTACTCTAGCAAAATCTAATATGAAGTTAACATAAAAGTAGTCAAATCCTACACCAAATTAGTCAAATCAATTATAAAAAATCTTGAATCTAGTGTAGAAACAAAACTTGATGACCTAGCCCTCTAAGGTTCATATTTGAGGGTAGTTAGGACATTAAGGAACAAAACATAAATAGTAATTAATGTAAAGTATTAATGATTAGTTCTATCTAAATAAATCTTGCATTACCACTTTAATAAAAAGGGAAGATCACACCTAGGGGATTCTATAGAGGATTTAAGAAGCTAAAAAGCAGGATTGAGTGCTCCATCCTCCTTTGGGGAAGGTACCAAATTAGTTTCTTCCATGTAGAGATTTAAATAATATTTGCTTTGTAATTATTGCTCATTATAAAAAATATGGTATTGAGAATTTATTATTATTATTATATTTTTTACAATATGATAAACAATATGAACAAAGTACTTTAAATTTATACACAAAATTATATTTTTTATGAGAAAAAATTCTCTATTGAGATAATTTTTTCTTTAGTAATTATTGTAAGTGTTACACCCATAAGAGGACTTGATACCACCCATTGATATAATGATGAAGAACATGAATTTTAAATTAAATATTATAAAAATAATAATACAATTTCAAAATCATTAAATTAAAAAACAATTTAATTTATTTTTTTATTTTTAAGCAAAAAACCCCTTGCGGAGCTGCCTTGGTCTGAGAGACCACGAACAGGGGGTTCTACACCGTCAAAGTCACCCGGGAGTCGCACCCGACCCTGCCCACACCAACATTATCAATTGGATTTTGGATACCCAATTCAACTTTTTGGTAGGGTGGAGATTTGAACCTGGGACCTCCCTTGGAGGATTGCCCTCTCCTCTCTAACTCACCTACAACACCTGGGTAAAAAAACAATTTAATTTAATAGCCATGAAAAAAATAATTTTTTTATTATAATAACAAAATCAATAATAGATACTAAAATCAAACATTATTTTGTGAACTGGGAGTGAGTGCGAGGAAGCATGAGCAAGAAACATGAAGTAGAAAGCAAAGTGTAATCAAGGAATAAGTGCCACTTCTTGTTCTAGATATTAGGAGAAACTTTAAAGGATTCATGTGAAGAAAATCTAGGTAACATGGCAAGAAAGTCATTTTTAAAAGTCCTTATTGAAATTAAGGATGACCTAGTTGGAAGTAAGGATGCCTTAATTGGAAGTATGGATGCCCTAGTTAGCAATAAGAGGAAGAGTGAATCTATGGTAAACCCTATCTAGGTAGCAGATACTACACCAGAAGTGATTAATAAGGATGAGATGATTGAGCATGATATAATAGTTCTTCAAACTAGAGGGTTAATATGTAAGTTCTATGGATACTAGCTGATGAGGCCTGGATAAGCCTCATTTATAGCATGTTTTAAATAGTTAAAACTGCCTAAAACTCTTGTGAATTATCTTATATGCTAGTTAAGTTGATTTAATATGCTGTGTATTAACTGTTTGCATGATTGAAGTGTTAAGGACATTATATTCTGATTTTTAACAGTTCTTGTATAGTTTTATGTTATATTTTCATGCTTAGGTTGACAACAACATTTCAGTAGTCTTATTTTGATGATCATTAAGCATTAGTTTCTCTAAATTCAGCAAATAGTACAAAGACTTATTACTATGTAGCAGAAAACTGGTTTTTCCATATAAATTCCAGCAAGCTACCAATGAATGGCAAGGCATGGAATTCACATCCAAGGAAGAATGAAGACTATTGCAATCTGATCCCGAGGTCTAATACACCTGAGAAATGCAGCCAAAACCATTTGGAGTCAACACAGTTGGTCATTCTAAAGATCTTCGAAATGAACACAGTGTCTTCGGAATGAACAGATATCTTCGGAATGAGAAAACACAGTGTCTTCGAAATGAGCGGATCTTCGGAATGAGAATTGCAGTATCTTTGGAATGAGCGGATCTTCAGAATGAGAATTGCAGTATCTTCGAAATGAGCGGATCTTCGGAATGAGAATTGCAGTATCTTCGAAATGAGCCACTTATCTTCGGAATGAAAACAGAATGTACTTTTTGACTTGTTGACTGACTTTTGGCGGTGGAAAAGGGGATAATAAGGTTGAGAAAGTTAAGGGAAAATATCTCCCATCTAACTTTGTCGTCCTTGCCGTCCAAAGCCACCATTTATGGAAAAGATCAAATTTGATCTTCTTCTAGGATAAACCCAAGAAATTCTGCAGGATATCAGGACAACATATTTTATGTTTGTAATTAGATTTTAGGCATCTATAAAAGATAGCTCCCGTACAGGTTGAGCTATTAAGAATATTAGATATTAGAAATATTAGATTAGAGATTAGACATATTAGAGATAATAGACCTGTAACAGATTGCAGATCTGTAACAGATTTCAACAGAATTGTAATTATGTTTCTGAAGCAATAAAAGTGCAGTTTTCATTTCATTTATTTTGTTATGTCTGAGTGTGAGTAAGACTTAGAGAAGAAATTATACCTTCTTCTAGAAAAGGAGGCCGGCCACTTTCAGATCTAGGAGAAGGACTAACAAACAGGTTTTCAGTCCTGATTTTGCTGCAGCAGAATAAGTAGTGGAACTTGTCAATTTCAGCATTTTGTGGTATTTGATTTCTGTTTTAGTTTTTATCCATCTATTTTACATTTGTGATGTAATCAGCAATAGATATAATCAGTTTCTTTATTTTTCAGTAATTTTCCAATTCCCGCAATTTACATTTCCAGCAATTTACAAGTTTTCTATAATTTCCTGCATTCTTGTTTTTGCTGTCAAACACTGCACAGAAGATTGACGACCTTCTGTTTCGAGTATTGATGAAGTTGATTACTTGTTTTATCTCATCATTGCAAAAGTAAATAGGTTTCTCATTTAGCAACTCGTAATTAGGATTTTCCTTCGCAAATCAATTAAGTCTCAATTTAGCAATTGTAATTAGGACTTTATTTCTGTAGACAACAATTAGTTTTTCATTCTTGCAAATAGATTAAAGTTAAATTTATGCAATTTAGGGGTAGAAGTGACACAAAACCCCCACACAATCAATTCCACCAATAAGACCTGCTGCTTCCAAATGAACTGAACTACAACCCTGCTTGAACTTTCTATCGTAGATAACCTTGGACACCACCCCGGATTGATAAGATCTTTGAGATTTAATGATGGTATAACGACTACTCATCATTTTGGCATCGTTTTCGGGGAACACGGTGTTGTTAGAAGGTGAAAAGCAGTCCAATAATTATTAAATATGCTAAGTTGTGAATTTTAGAGTAAAATCTGAATGTAATGACTGGTATAAGTAATTGTTATTGGTAAATTGTATTTCAGTCCATTTAGGAAATAAGCAAGAAACCACAAGAAGAAAAATTTCACAAGAGGTTGAAATTATGTCAAAAATGTCTAAATTTTTTATTTCCAAAAATGTTGGAATTTTCAAAGAATCCCAATCATCCACTTCCAAAGAACTGCAAGATCCTTTGAGAAATCATTACAAGGAGGAAAATTAAGTAGTTCAACACCATTTTCTCTTGACAAATCCATACAATCAGGAAAATTTGACAAGATTTATAATTGTTTTTGGGAACCTACAATGGAAGGCTCACAAGAGAATCAAGGTAGAGCCAACAATGTGCTCCACCCTAGTGCAACTAGTGCACCTGCCAGAACTTTTCAAAATCCCATCCAACTAGATCTTAATCAAAATGCTCCCATGAAGGTCATTTCACCTGCAGTATTACCAACTTTCAAGGGAATTACATCCGAAGATCCAGATATGTTTTTGTTTGAGTTTAAAATTGTATGTCAAGCTCATGATTACACTAATGACAATCAAAAGCTCAAACTATTTCCTTCCACTCTTAAAGAGTTAGCTCTACGATGGTTTATCACCTTAGCACCTGACTCAATTAGAACTTGGGATGAGATGGAAAACATATTCTTGGAGAGATACCAAGAATATTGTCAAGTCAAGAATCAAAATGATGAAATTCTTACAATGAAACAAGAGGAAAATGAAATCTTAGAAGATTATATAGACAGATTTTCTTTTGTTCATAAGAGATGTGGAAGTGTTGAACCTGAAATTTGCAAAGTCATATTCTTAAGGGGACTACAAGATGAATCTAGGGATGCATTGGATATCTTGGGAAGAGGAGATACAAATGCACTTAAATTTCAGGAAATTATTAAACTCTGTAAAAATTACTCTCATTCAAGGCATAGAAAACACAGAATTGGTAATGAAAAACATGATTTGAAAGAATGCATGAAAGAGGCTGATATTTTAGTACATGATAGAACATTAGATGAAAAAAATGAATCTACTGAATCTTCAGCCATCTATTGTTCAGAATGTAAAAAGCAACACTCTCTTCATGATTGTCCTTTGAACAAAATATTTATACCTGCTACATGTAGCATTTGTCAATTAGGACACCCCACAGATCAGTGTAGTTTATTGCCGAAACTTAAAAGTGTCTTTGAAAAACAGTCTCAACCTATGAAAAAAACCAATTTTGTAGGACAAGGACAAGGGAATAATTTTCATAAATTTCCATATCAGAATGCTTCTCAATTTCCTGCACATTGGGGAAATAATCCTTGGTATATGCCATGGTCTGCTTCAGGTCCACTTCAACAATGTTGGAGTCAACCACCATGGGCATACTCCCAAGCATGGTCTCAACATGGATGGATGCAACAACAATGGAATCAACAACATCCACCATGGTTGCAGCCAAAATTACAGGGATATCAATGGGTACAACATCAAAATCTGTACAAAGGGCAGCAACATTGTCAAAAACAAAAATCAAATTTGTTGCCTAATTATATCCATAATTTCTATCATGGACAACAACAACAAAAATTAAAACAACCTCTGTTTTCAACTCAACCTGTGGTCAGTCCAAATCATGTTAAACAGGTAACCCCTGTCTCTGTGGTTGAATCAAAAAATACAGCCCTAATAAATGTTAGTGATTGTGTTAAAACTCAGTTGTGTTCAGGTGAACCACTGCTTGAACCTATTCCACTTATCAGTGTAGAAAGTGAAGTTAAAAAGAATGAACATGAAAACAAATCCACACTAAAACAACATCAAGAAGAACAAGATACCTCATCAAATAAAGTATCATATTTTGAACAGTCTGAGATATCAAAAATAACATCTTCACAATCAGATTTGATAAAGGAATTAGAACATTTAACTATTACAATCCCTTTACCTCAAGTTGTACCAATCATTAATAGGATTGTTCAAGAAATGTGTTTTAGAAAACCAAGAAAAAAGAAGAAAGTATATCCTAAAACCATACAAAAAGGTGGAAAATTAGTTAACTTGCTTTCAGGTAAACTTATTACACCTAAGTATGATTGTACAGAAAGCCCACAGTTTCTTAGAACACATAAGGAAAATGAAAAGAATACTTTAGTTTTGGCCTCCATTGGTGTAAATAAAAATGTTTCTCCAAGAACCAATTCAAATAAGCCTGGTACAAAACAAACTGAAACACAGCCAAAACAACCTTTGAACAACAATAGTTGGTTGACTAAAAACCAGGGAGCAAATTTGTTTGATATATTGGTGCAACATCCTAATGCTTTACTAACATTTTATGCATCTTTAGCAGTTGGCATTGAGTTGTTGCAGGTACAAAAAAACAAATTTTGCAGTTGAATGCATTTGATGAACTTTGGTTGGAAGCACTTCACCAAATAGAGTTCACTCAACAAAAATGGAAAATGTGGCATGATGATCACATTAAGAGCAGCAAGGATGAACCAGGGGAGTTTGAGAATGAAGTTGTTCAACTTTCTTTAGTTGATGATTTAAGGAGGATATTAGTGGTGAATGGACATCTTTTACAGTTGTACCATAAACCACTAACAAAGGTGGAATTTGCTCGGTATTTCACACAGTTACATTTGAGAGAAGAGGCTTCTTCTTCTGATGAAGATTCCAAATGATCATATCTTTGAATCTTAAAAATAAAAAGAAAAAAAAATTAGAAAAAAATAGAAAACAAAAAGATGAATAAATTCTGGCTATGAATTCCTTCATGGGCATGATTTCAGGGAAGTCATGAATTCCTTCATGGGCACAATCAGAATCAAAAGACAAAAGAAAAAAAAAGAGAGAAAAGGAGAGGTTAAAGAAAAAAAAAGAAAAAAAAAGAGAAAAATGAATAGCTCAGCAGTGAAAACCTTTTCTAAGGCGCTATTGAGTTGGTATGCATGAAAACCAGTTTTCTGGCATGCATAACCTTGAAATTTCTGAGTCATCATTGTACAAATTCACCAACTGCACTTGTTTTTGAAGTGTTGCAGGAAGCCTCAGCAGAATATCAGTCATCTTTCAAAACTTGCATTAACTTGTTTTAACCAGTTATATATGTTTCTTGCACTTTTCTCATTGTAAATATTTGATATATAGTATATGACAATTAACCATTAGTATAAAAGTGTTCATAAGAGTTGGCATACACAAAACATGCTTGGAGAAAGAGAAAAATGTTGGTTTCTGCTATGTCTTCAGAATGACTGTTGTATCTTCAAATAACCGTGGTATCTTCAGAATGAAGCTTTGTCTTCAGAATGAAGGTGTGTCTTCAGAATGAAGGTTTGTCTTCAGAATGAAGGTGTGTCTTCAGAATGAAGGTTTATCTTCAGAATGAGGTTATCTTCAAATTAAATGCCCAGCTTAGTCTTCAGAATGAAACATAATCTTCAGAATGAAGATTTAACAAACATGCCACCACCATTCATTGCTAATAACCACTCATGTGGGAAAATTTGCATGCGAATGGATGAGCTAAAAATAGTAAAGAAAATTTGATGGCAAGGATGTCCAATGATTGATGGCCAGGTGTTCGAGCACAGAATAAGGAAGTGTGCCATATTTTCTTTCTAAAGACATATTTGCTAATGATTACAAGGAAAAAAAAAAATTAAAAGTTCTTTCTGAAGAAGAACAAGAGCAAACCTACTTAAATAGAAACCAGAAATCGTGACCTAGCAGATGTAGAAGAGAGAGCAGCTTCTAGAATGAATAGAGAAATGAAGTGAAATTCCAGCTACAAGAACCCGAATAACGTAACCACATGGTTACAATTTTCAACTCGAAGTATGTTTAATTTTGTAGTATCTAAACTGATACAAAAAAATAAAATAGAAGAGGGTTCATTTTTCTAAAGATGTTATTTATCTGTCAGAATAGAAGAGTGAAGTTCCTAGTGAAGAGCTTGAAGTTATCCCTACAGCCTCTGTTACCACAAGAAAATAGGGCAAGAAGAGAAAATATACATTAAGGACTAGGAGGTCTGCAAGACTCCAACAAAAAGAGCAAATTATTGAAGAGAAGACCAGACAGGATAGCCATGATGTCATAGAAGTGCAACAAGCCACTGAGAATTTGGATGTAATCATAGATAATTTCATGGAACCTCCTATACAGGAGTAGGGGTCTGAAGTAGAGGATGAGATCATTGTTGAGCAGCAAACTGTAGTTGATTTGTCAGTATTAGGTTCTGAGTCAAATGAAGAAGAGGAGGTGGACATCACAAAACAACTGAGAGCAGCCAAGAGTGTTATAAAAATACAAATGAGATGGATTGAGGAAAGAAAAGATGTTATTGAAAAACATGAAAAGAAAATTAGAGAATTATAGCAGAAAGTGGAGAAACTAAAAGCATCACAAGTTGATGAACAATCCAACTACATCAATAAAGAGGAGGATTTGTGTTAACCTGATTATCTAGGGAAGATGAAGACATATGCTCATTCTAAGTAGTGCCCTCCACTTTGAAAGGCTTCCATTCTGAGGCATTGCCTTCTCAATCCAGAGAAATACCTTTATGCAACATTATTGGGTAGGTCTCAGATTCAGGCCTCCAACCATCATTACTCTGGTTCCCTCCTATTTTGAAGAGGATTCCCAACCAGATGATCAGTTTGAATAATGAATCAGAAACCTTCATGAGAAATTACACAGGCACTAAATTGTTCTATGAAACATGGAATATGAGTATGGACATTTGTGACTCCATAGCCCACTGCAATGCATGAGGGCATGCATTAATATAAGTTGGGGGGAATGATGAGGCCTGGATAAGCCTCATTTATAGCATGTTTTAAATAGTTAAAACTGCCTAAAACTCTTGTGAATTATCTTATATGCTAGTTAAGTTGATTTAATATGTTCTGTATTAACTGTTTGCATGATTGAAGTATTAAGGACATTATATTCTGATTTTTAACAGTTCTTGTATAGTTTTATGTTATATTTTCATGCTTAGGTTGACAGCAACATTTCAGTAGTCTTATTTTGATGATCATTAAGCATTAGTTTCTCTAAATTCAGCAAATAGTACAAAGACTTATTACTGTGCAGCAGAAAACTGGTTTTTCCATATAAATTCCAGCAAGCTACCAATGAATGGCAAGGCATGGAATTCACATCCAAGGAAGAATGAAGACTATTGCAATCTGATCCTGAGGTCTAATACACCTGAGAAATGCAGCCAAAACCATTTGGAGTCAACACAGTTGGTCATTCTAAAGATCTTCGGAATGAACACAGTGTCTTCGAAATGAACACATGTCTTCAGAATGAACAGATATCTTCAGAATGAGAAAACACAGTGTCTTCAGAATGAGCGGATCTTCAGAATGAGAATTGCAGTATCTTCGAAATGAGCGGATCTTCAGAATGAGAATTGCAGTATCTTCGAAATGAGCGGATCTTCGGAATGAGAATTGCAGTATCTTCGAAATGAGCCACTTATCTTCGAAATGAAAACAGAATGTACTTTTTGACTTGTTGACTGACTTTTGGCGGTGGAAAAGGGGATAATAAGGTTGAGAAAGTTAAGGGAAAATATCTCCCATATAACTTTGCCGTCCTTGCCATCCAAAGCCACCATTTATGGAAAAGATCAAATTTGATCTTCTTCTAGGATAAAGCCAGGAAATTTTGCAGGATATCAGGACAACATATTTTATGTTTGTAATTAGATTTTAGGCATCTATAAAAGATAGCTCCCATACAGGTTGAGCTATTAAGAATATTAGATATTAGAAATATTAGATTAGAGATTAGACATATTAGAGATAATAGACCTGTAACAGATTGCAGATCTGTAACAGATTTCAGCAGAATTGTAATTATGTTTCTGAAGCAATAAAAGTGCAGTTTTCATTTCATTTATTTTGTTATGTCTGAGTGTGAGTAAGACTTAGAGAAGAAATTATACCTTCTTCTGGAAAAGGAGGCCGGCCACTTTCAAATCTAGGAGAAGGACTAACAGACAAGTTTTCAGTCCTGATTTTGCTGCAGTAGAATAAGTAGTGGAACTTGTCAATTTCAGCATTTTGTGGTATTTGATTTCTGTTTTAGTTTTTATCCATCTATTTCACATTTGTGATGTAATCAGCAATAGATATAATCAGTTTCTTTATTTTTCAGTAATTTTCCAATTCCCTGCAATTTACATTTCCAACAATTTACAAGTTTTCTATAATTTCCTGCATTCTTGTTTTTGCTGTCAAACACTGCACAAAAGATTGACGACCTTCTGTTTCAGAGTATTGACAGAAGTTGATTACTTGTTTTATCTCATCATTGCAAAAGTAAATAGGTTTCTCATTTAGCAACTGTAATTAGGATTTTCCTTCTGCAAATCAATTAAGTCTCAATTTAGCAATTGTAATTAGGACTTTATTTCTGTAGACAACAATTAGTTTTTCATTCTTGCAAATAGATTAAAGTTAAATTTATGCAATTTAGGGGTAGAAGTGACACAAAACCCCCACACAATCAATTCCACCAATAAGACCTCGCTGCTTCCAAATGAACCGAACTACAACCCTGCTTGAACTTTCTATCGTAGACAGCCTTGGACACCACCCCGGATTGATAAGATCTTTGAGATTTAATGATGGTATAACGACTACTCATCACTAGCCAGATTTTTATGAAATTCAAAATTGGATCAAGTGGAAGTGGGTATTGAATTCAAATCACTTCACGACTTTTTTATAAAAGGAATTTTTCTCATGATTTTCTCCAATTCATAAATAAGGGATAAAATAATGGATTAAGGTCCTTGTTTTAGGGATAAATATGCATTATATTTAAGACCTTGGAGTGTAAAATTTTCTATAGAAATAGAGACTATTAAAATACTTCCAATATGGATTAGGCTTTTGGAATTCCTTATCAAATCATCAATAAGGAGGTTTTGAAGATTATTAGTAATACTCTAGGTGAATTCATCCAAGAGGGACCAACTATTAAGGAGATAAGGCATGTTGTATACACTTGAATATGTGTTTCCATGGATATTTCAAAACCTTTACCACAATCCATTAGGATTAAATCTAAATCAAGAGAATGGGATCAACAAGTGGATTATGAAAATATTGCATTTTGATGTCATAAATGTCATGAAATCGAACACATGGAAAGAGACTACAAAGTAAAAATGATAGAGAAAGAGATGGAAATTTTTGGGCATAAGGGTATCTTCAATATGAAACAAGGAGATCATATCATAGGAGAAGCTAGGTCAAATCAAGGATTTTCCACTCCTAAGAAAGTGGCAAGAAAAACCCCTCTACATCATCAGATGGTAAAGGCCATTACAATTCACTCAAATCAACCATTAGAAGAAAGAAAATGATACAAGGGATGAGGAAGTACAATGTGCAAGTTCAAATATAGAAGGAGTTAAAGGTGCAAAGGAAGAAGGAAAGAAAAATTTTAAAGCAAAGGAAGATGGGAAGGTGATTTTTAAAGCAAATGAGGTGGAGGTCAAGCTTAATCTAGGTAAATCATCTTTATTTTTCTCAAGTAGCATAAAATCTTCTCCTTACAATAAAAAATGAAGTAGTACAAAGTGTATTCATTGCACTTTATGGTTTTAAGAGCAGTACAATAAAGAAAATCATATGGAGGATATCCAAGGAAATTTAGGGTTTCCAGGTCAACATAAGAAAGTAATGACTATGGAGGATCATATATGCACTTTAGGGTTTTCAAGGTAACATAAAGAAGAAAATGCTAATGAGGCTATTCCTTGCATTTTAAATTCTTCAGGGCAACATAAATCTTTAGAAGATAAGTCTCATTGTGAACAATATAAAAAAAAATTGAATAGATCGATGAATATGAAAGTGTTGGTGGGGATTGAAAAAGGACAAAAACACCATCAAAGAAAGAAAAAAGAGAAAAAGAAACTCAAAGGAATATTGATCTGGGAAGCCAAATAAAAAATCATAGGTTTAACCATGAAGTGGGGCTAGGCCCACTAATACAAATAAAAATTCTTGATGATGGAAATGATATAATGGAATATTAGGGGTATGAATAAGACCCATAAAAAAGAGTCATTTAGGAATTAATAGGTTGTTGTAGTCTTGAGTTTATTTTAATACAAGAAACTAAATTAAGTAGTGAGGAATGTAAGGATTCTTTTAAGAAGATTTGGAAGATGGACGATTGTTTAACATTTTCTTGTACAAGAGATTTAGGTGGTATTGTAATAATATGGGATAAATACAAATGTGGTGGGCAACTATTAGAAGCAAATAATTAATTGGGTTATTGGATTATTTTATAGGAAATAAGAAAAATCAAATTTGGCATTATAAATGTATATGCTCCAACTATAGTTACATGTTGGAAGGACCTTAGCATATTTTTCTCAAATACAATTATGACTCATTGTGATCTATGGATTCTTGGGGGTGATTTTAGCATTGTTCTATCTCCTTTGGAAAATAAGGGTGGTATTCTAGGATGGTCTAAATCAATGCAATATTTTACTTTATTTGTCAATTCAAATGACCTTTGGGATGTTAGTCCTTCAAGTTTTCAATATACATGGGATAATAGATGCATTAGGCAAACTCATATAGCAAAAATATTGGATAGATTCTTATTATCCAATAAATGGTTGTAAACAAAGTATACAATCTCTTTAGATATTTTATTGTGAGAAGGATAAGATCACAAACCCATTCTTTTAACTTGTGATTTACCTAATAATGGTCATCCAAATCCATTTCGCTTCTAGTCTATGTGGCTCCAAGACCCTAATTTTTTCTAGATGGTTATGTTATGATGGGATGAATTAAAATTTGAAGGATCATGTATGTACAAGTTTTTTCAAAAAAAGAAATATTTAAAGGAGCAAACAAATATTTGGAATGGCAAATCTTTTGGTAACGTTTTTAAAGAAATAAAACAAATTAAATCCAAGCTCAAAAATTTACAAGATATAATAGAAATTAATGGAATGGTTCAAGATTCTTATGTGAAAGAAAAATAATTAATTTCTTATTATCATAATGCATTGAAAAAGGATTCATATTGGTTCTAAAAATCTATAGAGAAATGGATCAAGGAAGGAGATAGAAATACAAAAAAGTTCATGCTAAAATGACAACAATTTTTTATTTTTGTCACATCAAGAGTATTTTAGCTTAAGTCTTTTAATTTTTGCATTTTTTTTTCTTGTGGTTTTTCTTCCCCTTTTCCTTTATGTGTAGAAACTAGTTAGATAAATGAGCATTGAATATCACATCCTATAAGGATCCAACCTTGTAAAAAAACCCATAGGCTATCCAATTGAGTCATCTTCTGAGCTCTCAAGGTTGCTTGCTATGTCGCTTTATGCAAGGCACGAGTGTCATGTGCATCTGATAGTCACAATGGGAGACCGTGATATTTTAAAATGACAACACTTTCTATGAGGCAACCAAGCACCTTTGATGGATGCTCATGATTTTAGAGCAAGTGGGTATTTCTCAATCCTATCCAATCACTCTTTGATGTTATAACTTGAGTACCATTCAACTTATTTATAATCTAGTGTTTCATCAATAGACCAAGCACATTGAGAGTTAGAAGCACTATGTGTAATGGTTTTATACCCATGGGATGTTTGATCCAAATTTTACATTGTCAAAAGAGCAAGTAGCAAATATCCTAACCAATATCATTTCTAAGGTTCCTTTTGTGCACATGTGAGGGCTACTTGATGTAGGAGAGTATCCCTTAAGGGAGGATGACTATTAAGGGTATATATTTATATCCCTCATTCAACTTAATATGGATGTTGAAATATGTGGTAGTTAAGATTCACTCGAGGCCACAACCAACTTTGTATATACCCTTTGGACCCTTGTATACCTTATATATGTTAATATTTTGCATTATTCTATTATTTAACGTAAAGGTCAATTACTTAACCTTGACCTAAAGGTATATTGTAGTTAGGTATAAATACCCCCACATATCAATAATTTTATTATTGGTTGGAGTGTATTCTATTTTCTTTAATGAGATAATTTGGTGTCCATGCGTACCCTCTTATATTGTGTATTGCTTTCTATGAGCTACTTTCAACATTATTATGTTATTTGATATGTTCCATTTATTTATGGAAATTACTATAAAATCTAATAGAAACCTATAGAGTAGGATAATCTTACAAATTCATCAACTTCTAATCAAATTTGGAAAAACGTCTATCCTTCTATATGTCCTTGATCATTGATGATCATCTAGTGCATAATTGTCTTCTAGATTTGGATATTAGTAGCATGATCATGTTCAAAGTTATAGCAAGAGAACTAGACTTGGAATATATAAAGAAATATGAAGTCATCTAGATGGAAAAAATGCATGTCAAGACTATGGAAATAATAAAATATCTAATGGTACAACTTAGTGTTTAGTCAACCATCAACATCCCATAACACATCATTGTGATGGACCTCCTAATGTTCTTTGATATTTGCCTATATAGATATTTCATCACTAAAATTGATGGACACTTATCCCAAGATATGACTTATGTGATGTTGAGGATAAAATATGATACCCATTTCAAATTTAGATTAGAGCCAACTATGAACTTTTATGTTGAAATATGAAATCAATTCAACATTCTATCAACTTGCTCAATGATGAAGCTTGGATAAGTTATGATGCTATAGACCCGTCTTCCCATTGGGATGATAATCAACTAGATCTACAGGTTGAAGAGTTAAAAGACCATAAATAGGGATGTACTTCATGCATGAACCAAAATTTCCCATCCCAAAAGTACTAAAGGAATAAAAGTACTTATAGGATAAGCTCTAAAGACTTTATTTTGATGGGTCTATTTACAAAAATGGATCTGGTATTGACATAATGATCATATGTATAACAAGTTATAAAGTTAGAAGATCATATAAAGTTGTCTTTACCTACTCAAATAACATTTCTAAATATAAAGCATTTTTCAAAAAATTTAGAGATGGTAATGAAGATAAAGATAAACTAGTTATAAATATTTGGATATATAGAGTTGATTATAAATTAGGTTACCTCCAAATATATTTAAAAAATGACTTGTTAAAAGTACATGTGTAGAGTTTTAGGTACTTTGAATTATTTGTAGCCCTTAATTTCAAGCTAAACCTTAGAGAGGATAATTTTATGGCCGATCATTTAGCCAAGAAAGCTATGGGCTTTTAGTTGGAGAGATACTCATGCCTAAGAAAACAAGAATAAGAACAAGGAAAAGGTTAAGGTAATTGTAAGACCTACTATACTAAATAATAAAACACAATGGAAAGTATTTGAAAGTATTAAGGATATGTTGCATTACTTCACACAAGAAGCTAAATTTGTTGGGACAAGGAATGAAGAAATTGAAGAAGCATTTGAAGAACAAATAATTTATCTAAAATAAGACTTCCCAAGGTTTTATTACACTTGAGATTTTATTCAACTTAAATAATTAATTCAAAGTCTCATCAAGTTTGAAATTCAAAGAGGAAGACAAAAAAATATGGTGATTAGTGAAGAAAAATATATCAAGCTAGGACAAGTATGCAATAGTAAGGAGAAAACTAAGTTCATTCAACTACATAGAGAATTTGATGATATCATAGTGTAGACACCAAAACAGCACCAATCCGATTACGTGACAACAAACGCTGATCGCATTGACACAAACAGCCCCCAGGGCAGCCCACAGAGGTTAAACAATGGTTTTAACCACTCGCACAACAGTTTTGCAAGTCAAAAATCAATTTGGCACCTTTTAGGTACTTTGCTAGTTATTCGCTCCACCTCGAAACGAGTATAGACTGGTACTCGTTCTACCCAGGAACAAATTCCAACGCTCGTTTTGGGGTGGGACGAATACTAGGTTTGACTGGCAGAAAGTCAAGCCTCGGCATAGGACAACTCGGATCTGCCACTTGACTCTCCATTCATCGCATGGGAATGAGAGTGAGTTTTTTAGGACAACCCGGATCTGCCACTTGACTCTCCATTCATTGCATGGGAGTGAGAGTGGGCTTTTTCATGACAACTCAAATTAGCTACTTAACTCGCCCTTCATTGCATGGGAGTGTGAGTAGGTTCGTTTGAGCATGCAGAAGCAGTTACAGAAGCAGTTATGAAATCCTTGATCAAGGAGAAGTCTTCTCTTCATAGGAAAAAGCATTCATGCAAACTAGCACTTTTGCATGTTAATTCAAGAGACCCCTTGGGTCTATAAAATGGTGAATTTCTTCACCCAAAAAGAGGGACAAAAAAAGGAGCATTTGAGCAACGAAGTGCTGCTGTTTTACCGACTTACGATTTGTACACCCGATTTTCTGACTACATTATCCTATCAATTCGTCGACAACGCATCACAACAGGTTTCGGACTCATCCCAAGCGGATTGGTGTCGAAACAAAATCTCAACCAACGGGTGGTTTGCCTTCGGGCATCCCCTGCCTTATTGTTGTTTACTCGTTTCACCCAGGAACGAATACCAGTTGTTGCTGCAGGTTTACTCGTTTCACCCCGGGATGAATACCAGTCTGTTGCAGGTTTATTCGTCCTTCCCCAAAATGAATACCGATCTACGTCGAACTTGGTGATTGTTTCTTTTGCAACATTTTATTAGTTACGTATTTATGCTTCTGTCAAGTTTTCAGTTTATTTGGACTCATTTTAACCATCATTACATTTATCTTTTACGGTAACCTTTCATATTTGTTCTTTTATTTTTCATACACAGGTGCTACTGATTCTTTGTTTGTTTCTTTGAACGCAGATTTTTAGCATTAGAGGAGCAACGAGGAATCTACTTTTACCAACACAAGCGACGACAATGTTTTGGTTCGCCCATCTTATATGTGGGCACGTGGAAGGAGGAATTCTGAAACAAGTTGTAAAAGACCAACATTTAACGCTCTCCTATCCCCTAAAAAGGAAGGAGACGTATTGTAACACATTACTGAAAGAATATCAATAAAAATGGCCGTATTTTATATTGCTTTTATATCTTGTGTTCATTCATTTGTGTTCTTTCCTTTTAATGCAATTTTGTTTAGTCTTTCCTTTTTCTTCCGAATCTCGTGCTTTCACATAGATTGTATCTATGATGATTTCAAAGGCTATGATCCAACTATTACTGATCATACCATTGAGTTGTAGCTAGATGTAAGGCCTATACAATAGAAGTAGATCCTAATCAATCTAAATATTGAGTATTTTATCATAAAAGAGCTCTAGAAGTTATGAGAGGTTAAGATATTATTTTTTAATTAAACATTGTTCTTAGGTAGCTAACTTAGTCTCTATTTCAAAAAATAATAGATATATATGTTTGTACAAATATTTTTGAAATTTAATAAGCCTTTCCTAATGGATAGATTTTCATTGCCTCCTATGGATAAAATTCTAGAAATTATTGTAGGTTCAACAATATTCTCCTTCTTTGATCACTTCTCTATTTTCAACCAAACTATAAGAAGGGGATTACAAAGGGTGGTTGAATTACAAATGGAGATAAATGCATTTGCTCCTATGTACCTATTCTATGTTGGGTTTGTTTCATTTTGTTGAAAGTGTGATTTGATTCATGGATAAGATAGACATTGTATGATGTAATACTGGACAAGGCCTAAGGGAAATCATTGTACAATGTACTTAATTTATTTTAATATTTTATGATTTATTTAATTTATTAGATATTTGGATTGGTTTGAGGTATACTTGATAAAATTTAGGGAAAACAAGGTCAAAATGATCAAACTTAGTTAAATTAAGCAAAATTAAAGGGATATAAGCGTGTCTATATGCATGGAACACTTCCTACATCCATGAAGAGGGTATTAGGATTCCAATTAGCATTTGGAATGATGTATTAAGGTTAATTAGGTCAAATTACATAACATTGAAATGGTTCCTACATGTGTGTTGGCTGTATTTGTAGGTTGTTTATGATGTCTATAGGCTATTTATGATGTTTAGAAGTCTACTAGGAAAATTCTAATTTAGGATTGGTTAGAGAGGCAGAGGTCTTAAAGGTAATATAAGGCTTATAAACCTCAAGTTCATTCCACTTGGTACTCATACCCATACCCTTGTTTTGTACATCCATAAATTAGGAATGACTAGAGGGTGCTTATCTTTGTAAATAAATTTCATTGAAGCCAATTTTTATGGTACATTTTAACCCCTACAAGATGCCTATTTTTCCACAAAGTGAAGCAAAAATGGAGTGTCTTGGAAAGAGATACATGACCAAGCCTACAAAACAAAAATCAAAGCATAAGTAAATGATATCATGAGGTCTTATGGCCACTATAGGTTAGTGTAAAAAATAGAACATAAAATAGACCTAAAACCAAGTGTGAAGTGGGTGGACAATAGTAATTAAAGTGGTTGTAAATATTATGAGGGAACACAATATAACCCCAACTCAAACCATACCTTAGATCAAGGAAAATTATAAAGGTGAGGACTATGGGATGTCCTTGTAATTATATGATAGGGAAGGTCATTAGATGCCCCAAATATAGGGTGAAAAAGTTAGAAGAAAAATGTGCAGACATAATAGGATGGAGGAGACACTAACTATGGAAGGTATAGAGAAGAAGATAAATATTAATAATCAATTAGATATAATCATGGACACAAGTTTTTCATCGAGAGACACTAGTGATTGATTTAAGGCTTTGACTAGGAAAACATGGATATGTGTATATAAAATTGAAATAGCATGTTAAAAGGAAAATAAAATGATAAGTACCTTAAATGGATGATATGATTTAAGTACTCAGGTTATTTCTCATATTGTCAATTAGATTCCCATAAATATCCTTGCTATTCCATTGCCTTTAGAGTTCACCCAATTGGTAGGTAGATAAGTGGACGCATAGGAGATAGATGATGACATAGATACCTTTTACATATCCCTTGATGATTGTACATATTTTTTGAGATATTGATATTGAGTTTGATATATTTGGAGCCATTGTGATTTATCTTTTCGCATACTTATTTCTCTTTCTTTTTCTTTTCGTTTTATTTTTTGTTTGTGTTTCATTTTTTATATTATTTTGTTATTACTTGTGGTAAGGCATAAAGAAAACTATTAATGGTATAACCCTTGAGAAAGAATACAAAATGGTTAAGAATCATATCATGTAATTCATGAATTAGAGTCATTTCATTTGATGTATACAAATTGAAAGGAATGGGACTTAATAATAACTAGTTATAAGAGCTCAAAGATAGTCACTTTTGTTACATGCCAAATCAAGGGCATAGATTGGTATGGATGAAATATAAGCAACTAGAAGGAAAACGGACCTTGGTTTGAGAATCACATGCTTAGTCTTCCTTAATTAACATATTTTCTATCTTTTTTTTATGCCTATTGAACATAGCAATAGGTTTCCATCTTTTCCTTAAGGTGTTAGCCAAGTAAGTCATGAAATCAAGAATGGAAGTGCAAATGACAATCCATATATAATGTGTGAATATCAAGAATGCATTCTCTAAGAATAAGGATTGGATAGTTATGGTATATGATCCCATAGGAATGCTAAGAAGCAAGAGTGCATAATATCAAGATCTCATATAAGATATATATGATAGTGCAAAGACATTAAGATGATGTATGAAAGAAAGTGTAATATAATATAAGAATCTCTTTGCAAGGTATTAATTTAGTCATACATTGTCTTTGTTGGATTTCATAACTACATCTAGAAACAAATGGAATCAAACATTACCCAATATTGCTTAACAAAGGAATACATAGAACAAAAAATAAGAACACAAAATATGATGGGGTGTCCATGGACACCAAATAATCTCACTAAAATGGAAATGAAATTACACTTCAACAAAAAGAAAATGGTTGGTATGAAGGGGTATTTATACCCAAATACATGATGCCTTTAGGTCAAGGTTGTGAGACCGACCCTCAAGAATAAAATATTACAAAAATTACAAAAGCACCTTTTTAAGGTTTACATGGGCCCAAAGGAAAAATATGATCAATACAAGTACAAAAGTTGGTCGTGGCCTCAAGAGAAGCTTAACCACCACATATTCCAATATCCCCCCTTAAGCTGAATGGGGGACATAGAGAGAGACCCTTACTTGTCATCCCCTCTTAAGGGACACTCTCCAACTCCAAGAAGCTCCTACATGTGCACAAAAGTGATCTTGGGCATGACCTTGGTTAAAATATCTGTTGTCTACTCTGATGAAGGCACAAACACTGGATCAAGCATCCCACGTGCATGAAGCCATCTCACAAAGTGCATCCATATCTCTATGTGCTTTGTTCATTAATGGAACACTGGATTGTGAACAAGCTAGATGGTGCTCTGATTGTCACATTGAAGGGTGACTAGAAAGCTCTGAGGAATGCCAATCTCCTCTAAAATCATGAGCATCCACCTAAGATGCTTAGTTGCCTCATTGGCAGCACAATATTTAGCCTCTATGGAGGACTGAGAAATAGTGGATTGGTGTCTGGAACACCAAGAAACTAGGTCAGATCCCAAATAGAACACAAAGCCTATGGTGGACCACCACTCATCCAAGTCACCTGCCTAATTAGCATCTGAAAAACCTATCAAAATCAAAGGGGAGCCAATGGAGTAGTGAATACCCATCTGATAGGTCCCTCTGATGTATCTGAGAATCCTCTTAGTTGCTGTCCAATGACTCTCCTAGGGTGCTACATATATCTAGAACAATAATTGATAGCAAAGGCTATATTAGGTCTAGTGTGAGTAAGATAGAGAAGTCCTCCCACAAGAGACCAATACAACATGGCATCTACCAAAGGTGTGGTGCAATCAGCCCAAAGTTTTAGGCTTAACACAAAAGAAATAAAAAAGGAGTCCGAGTGGACTTATAATCCTCCATCCTGAAATGCTGAAGAAGATCCAAAGCATACTTGGGATGAGAAATGGTGATGCCAGAATCTGTCTGATCAATCTAAATCCCTAAAAAATAATGCAAAAGCCCCAAATCTGTCATCTCAAAAGTGGAGCAAAGTCATGACTTCATGTCTTGGATTAGAGTAGAGGAGTTGCCAATGATGAGAAGATCGTCAACATACAATACAATCACCAAAGTTTTCCCATCTTGATGTTTGATGTAAACATCATGTTCAACCTCACATCATTGAAACCCATAACTGAGGAAAAAGAATGGATCTTCTCATACCATGCATGAGGAGCCTACTTAAGTCCATACAAGGACCTAGTCAAATGACAAACCAATGGAGTGGGTCCCTCAAGCTCAAAATCCGAGTGGCTACTACATGTAGATTTCCTCCTAAAGCTCCCCATGTAGAAAGGCACTCTTCATGTCCATATGATGTACCTTCCATCCATATGAGGCAGCAATGGAGAGAATCATCTTAATTGAGTCCATCCTAGCCACTGGTGCAAATGTCTTAGAATAGTCCACTCCCTCCTATTGATAGAATTGAGAGAACCCTTTAGCAACAAGGCATGCCTTGTGCTTCTCTACCTGACCATCTAAAGTGTATTTGGTCCTGTAGACCCATTTGTAGCCAACAATATTCTTCCCTTCTAGAAGAGGAACCAGCTCCCAAGTCTTATTCTTCATCAGAGCCTCATACTTTGCCATCATAGCATCTTCCCATTCTAGCCTGCCCTTAGCCTAAGAATATGTGAGAGGATCCTGAGAATGTGCTACCTTCAAAAGCAATGCTCAGGAAGGAGCCTTTCGATGTTGCTCAAGAGATAGAATAAGTTGAGCATCCTTCAAAAGTATCTTAACCCACTTGGGTGTTGGAGAAACCGAGGAAGAATCATGTGTATCCTATGACAACTCAACATCAGAATCTAAAACTAAAGAATCCAACTCAAAATCACCACTCACCTCATCATGCAAGATTGAAGCATTATGAATTGATGTGTCCTGCTCATCATGCCTTGATCCTAGAGAAGAAGAGTGCTAGTCGTGATGTTGCTTGTGAAGGATTCAAATTAATAGGCAAGGGACTACCACTTAAAGATGAATATGAAGGAGAAGATGAAGAAGATGCTCTAATGAGAAATAGAGCCAACCAAAATCTTAGAAGAAATAGCTAAATCTAAAAATGGTCAAAGGTTTAGAAGAATCAATTTCCAAAAGCTTAGGTGGTGGGGTGGAAGGAGTACCTAGAAGAACCTCATCAAAGATGACATCTCTTCAAATCAAAACCTCATGCCTCTAAGGATCGTAAAGATGATATACCTTTGAGGTATCTGAATACCCCATAAAAATGCACTTATGACTCTTTGGTGCCTCCTCCTTTCAAATATCCTTGGGTATGTGAGCCCATGCTGAAGACCCAAAGATACATAATTGGGACACATCAGGCTTATCCCTTATCAATATCTCAAGAGGTGTCATACCTTGGAATACCTTGGTGGAAACTTTGTTGATGATGTATGTTGCACAAGTGATAACCTCAACCTAAAAAACTTATGATCCATCCCCTTGGCATGAATCATGCATCATGCCATCTCCATGATTACCCTATTTTTCTTTTTCTTAGACATACCATTCTATTTAGGAGTATAGTGAATAATCCTCTAATATGCAATCCCATGAGAAGCCAAAAATTCATGAAAAATATAGCTAACATATTCACCACCCCCATATATCCTTAGATATTTGATTCTCCTATCCAACTAATTTTCAACAAGGGACTTAAAGGTCTTAAACCTCTCAAAGACCTCATCCTTAGTGCAAATGGTGTACAACCACACATATTTAGAGAAATCATCAATAAAAAGAAGGAAGTACCTATTTCTTGAGAGAGATGGTGTGCCCATAGGTCCATAAATATCACTATGTATGATCTCCAAGGGATGAGATGCTTGCCTTGCAACCCATTTTGGAAAGGTCTCCCTATGATGCTTTCCTAGAATGCATCCCTCACATGCACCACTTGGAGGGGATATGTATGGAAGCCCAATGGCCATCTAATGTTGACTCATGTATCTCAAAGATCCATAGCTAAGATGCCCAAGCCTATGATACCATTTTTGAATTTCATTATTTGCATGTGCAACCATAGCAACAAAGTTTTTCTTCCTAGAGGAGGGGGCAGAAGAGACAGGTCTTTTTCCCAACTTATACATGTGGTCAGTCTCATCACAATAACTAGAAGAAATAATTTTGAACCTATTGTCTATATCCTTGATTACCCATCTATTAGGCCAAAAATCTACCTTCTTATTTATATGAGTAATGCAATAAATAAATAAAAAGGTTAGGGCCAACATTAGGAACATGAAGTACCTCATCAAAAGATGAAGATCCAATGCTAATGTCTCCACAACCTGTAACGAAGAATCAAATCCAATCATAAAACATTCCCCTTCATGGGCTTTGTTGTAGCCCTATAGGAGATGTTTGTGCTTTGTCATGTGCCTAGTTACCCCTGAATCTACTATCCACTCATCTAAAGAAGTGGATGTCCAATATGTGGAATGAAATACAACATGTGCTTGTAAGGTTTCTCCATCAAAACTATCCTCACCTTGTGCATAGAAGAGAGCAACATCAACACCCCTTTTTCTTGTTGCTTCCTCAAGTTTCTTGATTTGAATCCTACAAAATTCTACCTTGTGCCCTTTCTTTTTGTAAAACTCACAAGTAGGCTTTTTGAAAGACTTCTTGGGATTCTTCTCATTCTGTTTTGGCTTCTTGTCATTCTGGACTTTGGCAACAACTTCCTTTGGGTGAGCCTAATTGAAAAAAATTTCTTATACCTATTTCTCCTATCCTGATGATGCAAAAAATACTTAAATACCTCATCAATAGGTGGTGTAGGAGAATTTAGGAAGTACACATGAAGCATCTCAAAGACAACAACTATCTCATATGTTTTAGATACATTATTGAAAATAATATCGAGTAATTCAATATTTCTCTCCTTCTCCAATGATTTATGTTCCTTCTCTGCTCTCCTTGGACATCCCTCTTACAATTTGGATATCCCCTTGTAGTTTATTGAATCAACTCATATACTTATCAATAGTGTCAAATAAGTCCATGGATAAGATTGCAAGATTAGCCTCCAATCTATTATTTTTGATCTATGGTGTTACTAACATGAGTGTCATATATATTGACAACATGAAGAGAAATGATACCATGAACCTCATCCTTCTTGTCCCTATAATTTTTTTCTTCACTTCTTTAGAATTAGTATCACGAGGCTCCTCATTCACATATTTGAGTAACCCCTTGCTTTGGAGTAGAGCTTCAATCTTGATCTTCTAGGTAGCATAGTTTAGACCACTCAACAAGGGCACATGGTGATCCATAACTATTTTACCAAAATAAAAAAATATGCATGCACTTGTGACTAGAAATAACACCACCAATATAGAGATATAAAAAAACTATGCGATTAGAAAAAAAAAACTCAAATGCTTTTGTATGCAAAAATTATGGCCCCCAAAAGTTATGCCCTAAAATTGTAAAAAATACCTCCAAAACCTTTGAAAAAATTGAAGGATTTTTGTGTACATGTATCAAATGAGAGGCCACCATATGTTGTCATATGAATGGATGAAAGGGTGTCAAGCATCCATTGTGTTAGGTACCCAAGATAGATACTTAATAATTTAATACAACATGCATTGTGTTAGGTACCCAAGATAGGTACTTAATAATTTAATACTGTATTGTATAATGGTATGAGCCATAAATTAACTATTAAGGAAGACCACATGTCAAATTAGAAATAGGTATGTCATAGAATCATATACGCAACCATTGGATAATATTGTCACATGTAACCGTAAGGAATATTGTCATATTATTATGCACTTTGTAACTCATGGAAGATGAACCACCACATGGGTGAACTTGTAACTCATGGAAGATGAACCACCACATAGGTGATCTTGTAACTAATGGAAGGTGAACCATCACACCCTTGGTACCCTCATTAAAAAATGTGATAGATGAAATACTCTTGTAGAAGTCTTATCTCGTGGAGTTGGAGATCTTGTAAAATGACTTCCTTCCAATAAGAAGCATTGTGCAATGTTGTCCTACCTCAAGGGTATTATATCTATTTTATTGTGTGGATTATTATTGTAAAAATGATTTTTGAATACATGTTGAATATTTTTGCATACTGGTAAATGATTAATGTAATAAGAAGAAATGTTTATAATGATTAATTTTTGTAAGGGTATTATCTCTATGTAATAATTATTGTAAGATGCTTTGTCATTATTACTACTAAGAATTTATTATTATTAACAACATCTTCAAAATACTTTACATTTACACATTATTATTATTTAAAAAAAAAAAAAATCTACTAAAATAATATTTTCTTTAATTATTATTATAAATTTAACACACATACTACCACTTGAGACCACCCATTAAGATAATAATAACTTTTCAATTAAATATTATAAAAATAATAATACAATTTCAAAATCATTAAATTAAAAAACAATATAATTTCACAACCATCAAATAAATCAAAACATTATTATAGTGACAATCAATAATATATATTAAAATCATCATATTACAAAAATCACCACTCTTAACAAAATATTTATATAGATTTTAAAAATTTAAATTTTTTAGTTTATATTCATATTCTTCTATTCGCTAATTTTGATGATGTTTAGAGAAGCTTTTTAATAAAGTTAGTTTTTATATATAGTGTATTTGCCAACCTCTATCGCACATCATTTAAGAAAAATAAAATCAAATCAAAATCTACTCTTAATTATCGAAGGTTAAAATTAGAAAAAAAAAAAAAAAAATTAAAATTAAAATTAAAATTAAAATTATGTTTTATTTTAACATTTTTGATTTTTAGTAGCGAGAAGAGAATCAGTTAAAATTTTGGAAGTATGTTTGTTTGGGTAAAGAGGTAGTAGTTTGACATGACTTCATTGAGTGCGTACGTGCTTGATGATGACGACACCAATTTTTTGATGATGACGATACCAATTCCAAGCCACAGATGGTCTCCCTCACATCGTGTCGCTAATGATGATACCTAATAATGAAGAGAGACAGGGGTTATAATGGCAACTTTAAGATTTGAACCGAGAATTGGTAGTAGAAAGTGATGGGTAGTTACCAATTTCTCTATGTAACAATTTTTTTAATCAATATTATAATCTTTTTTTTTTTTGGTTACAAGCTCATTGATATAGATATACACACCCTATTGTGGTTTGAACTTGGGTCTTCTAAAAGAAAGCCTACGACCTTAACTATTATGTTGTTCCATAAAACCATATTATATAATTTTTTTCTTTAAATTAGAAAAGCTAATGTTCTTTGATTGTTTATTTTTAAATTCTTTTTCACCTTAAGAAACACAGTTTTAGCATCTTAACAAAAATTCTTCTTATTTTAATATCTTTATTTACATTATTTAAGATTATGTGTTGCATAATGGTTTTCCCTTTATATTACTATTAATTTTATAATGAAATTTTGGTTCAATAATTAAGATATATATTATCGATATCAAAACTTTATTTTTAAAAGTCAATATCAAAACCATATTTAAAAAAAACGAAATAAATAAATTAACTATTTATGGTATTTAATAAATGGATAAGTGTAGGAGGAAGGTAAAAGTCAAATGCTTTCCTTAATATATTTGTTCTCAAGTAAAAGAACATTTGATATAATGGAATCTCTATGCCAACCAAATCAAAATGTTGTCATCCATACCCCATCTCACCATATAATATTAGTATCTTTCCATACAATGTATCTGAAGTGTCCAAGTCAATTCCAAAGGTCAATCTCCAAATCCTTTCGTCCGGTTACTTCAACTTTCCATTTCAATATATTAATATAGTCATCAAAGTCCTCAACTAACAAATTGTTTTAACATATTTAACCGCATGCGGATATTGTTTGGTAATTAAAGTATAAAAAAATTCCAATAAATTTTTGCCACCCAAAAAAATGGAAATAAAACTGCGTGGCTCCCAATCTTGCCAAGTGATTTTATCTTTGGAAAGTTCACGACTATGGAATATCAAAGAAATTCAAAGGAAAAAAAAATTAGAGATGTTGCTGTCGGTTGGAATTTGCCTTTAAAGAAAAATGATCACGCGGCCCCGCAAGTCCATTTATTATACGTATACAGACAAATATTTAATGGTTAGGAAGTCGATGTTGGATCCATGAATCCCACGAAGGTTCAATGTATCCACAACTAAGACATTATAAAAGCGCTAAAATATCTGGACCTTGTCGTCACATAGAAGCGCGAGGTTATTTATGTGTTGTTCCGTCGTGTAAGAGGGGTTTCCTGTGTTAGTTGAAACAGCCTGGCGATGGCTCGCAAGCCCATTGTTTTGTTGGATTCCCTGGACCCGCAGAGGAAGAGCGGTAGGCACAGGACTAGGGGTAGGCATGTCAATATATACAGGGGAGGGAAGTGAGTGTACCGTACGAGAATGTGGGGCCCAGGAGGAAGGAGCGTCGTCAACAAGTGAGGGGTGGATGGGACGGGGAATGAACTAAGTGCAAAGAACCTAGCTGACATTCCCGATTTTAACTTGTAATGCCACGTCAGCCGGTCAATGTCAGGAGGATGGATCCCGCTCCAACCCAGGAGCCCGTCCATGTACATGAAAATCCACGCCCCCTTCCCAACGTCTGTTGCCGGCCATCCCTTTCCGGAGCTGATTTGTCGCTTAGCTTGTCCACGTCATTCCAATACGAAAGATGTCCACGTCAAACGTGTTTTTCTCAAAAAAGACTTTTATTGGGTACACCCTTGAGAGACTTTTGGCTTCTGCGGGGATGGAACCCGGGACCCTTGGGGCTGACCATCTCCGGTTAGGATTTGACCGCGATCTGGGAGAGGGGTAACCACGGGTTTTTTAGGGTTTTGTGGAGTTGACGCGCGATTTAAGAGTGTCGTGCCGACGGCGGAAGACGGTGTGGCCGAACCAGTTTTCCGCGCCAGGAAAGCTCTCAAAGCTCGACCTCGAAGTGGAAGCGGTAGGAATAAAAAGGCTTAAAATTATCGTGTCGCGAATCTCCGTCGAACGAGAGAACTGCGATACGCAATAACTGTAAGTGATGGCGTCATTTTTGCGTGGGGATTGATAGGCTTTTGTCTTTGTGTTCTAATTTCGGAAATTTTCTGTGAGTTTTGCGCAGATTGTAAGCTGGTGGCTTGCATTTGCAAATCAGGCTTTTGCTGGAGTTTCTGGCAAATCAGGCTTTTGCTGGAGTTTCTGGCAAATTTTGTGATGTTTTCCCAATATTTGCTTCAAAGATTTTGAGAATTTGGAGAATTCATGTTGTTTGTGGTGAAAGGCCGGCTGTTTTTGCCCAAGATTTGAAGTTAGATGAATTGCGGATGTCCTTGGCAAAGGCTGGGTAGGAATAGGGCTCCTGGACCTGTTTGAGTGTTGATAAGATTTAAAGCTTTCTTTAAAAGCTTGGAGGCGAAGCGAAGCGTGAGCTGGAAATGCAAGTAAATGAACTTTGCCGTTACTAGACGGAATCTGTCATCCTCGGGGCGTACTTTGATACAGATCAGAGGTTTTCTGCGTCGAAATTGGCGAAAGCAGTAAAATGTTGAAGACCGAACAGTTTTTGCAAGGCTTGAAGGAAGATCTTGTCCTGTAAGGTTTCATTGCACTCCTCTGGAAGAATCACGGCCGAAAAGTCGTTTATGCTCCAAGCGGTAAAGAAGATGAGATTGGAAACTGGTTACCGATAAATATAGGGCGAATATTGAGCCGTGGTAAGCATGGTTGCATATGGACATGCTTCTTTAGAAAAACGAAGGTCTATCCGGCATTCTTTCATGGTTAACTACTTTAGCGTCACGTCTTTAGTGGTTCTTTTTTTCTTTACAGCTTCGTTAGTGGTTCTTCCCTTAATATTGCCGCCTTTGCCGCCGCCGCCGTTTATGCTGATGCTCATCCCTATCGGCATCCTTGTTGTGCTCATGTTTTTGGCTTTGGTGCCTTCAGATATTACCAATATCATTGTTGTTTCCTTTTGACATTAAACCAAGCATGTGGAAGCGTGAAAGATTTTGTCATAAATACACCTCATGATGCCTTTTATTCAATGAGGAAATGTGTAAGTTTTAAGGTGTTTAAGACGTTATTTTTATTCGTATTTCAGATCTTCTGGTTCATGGCAATTGTTAATCTTTTTGCTGACTACCTTCCATTCAGCAAACGAACTAGCTGTCTGCGTTCCCATAGCTTTCGTGATAACATATGGACAAAAGCGAAAATAAGAAAAAAGGGCGAGATGCTTCTCAAAAGTCAGATGCTTATAGAAGGTAAGTGGAACCCAAATAGATTGTGTAGTGGCTATACATGTCCATGTCTCATCTGTGACTGTCGTACGGTTCATATATGGCTTGATCAGTAACTGCGTATGTACATGTCTCATCTGTAATTGTCGTACGATTCATATATGCATTGAACAGTAACTGGGTATATGGTGGCAGCCGTAGAATTCGAACCCGGATCTCTTGAAAGCATGTATCTCGAATATCTCCAGGTGCACGTTCTGCCCCTCTTTATGCTCGTGTATTTTTCCACTTAACCTTCCAACAATGGTTGTGTGAAGAAGGGCCAATTATACCAAGAACTCAAAGAGTTATCTTGCATTCATATGGTTAGTATTTCTGCTTAAAGAATAAGCTTGGCTTATATTGCATAACCTTTTAGAGCTTCTATAAATGGAGTCCAGTAACGACTACAATTTCTTCGGGGTTAAGATTTCTGCTTAAAGAATAAACTTGGCTTATTTTGCGTAACTTTTGGAGTTCGAATAAATACAGTCTAGTAACGACTATAATTTATTCGTGTTTAAAAAAAAGAAGAAGAGAGAGATGGACGTCACACCATCCAAGGGAACTAGTCTGTTCATTTTCATGTATTGTCAATTGCCACATTTTCCATTTTGTACCGTTCCTTTGTTTTCCCTCTGCACATCTAATACAAACCTGGAAACCCATTGTGTATTTTTAGAATAAAGCAGATACTTGTACTGCGCTAGCTTTCCTTCATTAGTTTCCCTTTTTACCCTTTTCCTATTCCTTTAATTTGGATATTTAATAATGGTAGTGTACACTGTACAGCATTCAATTTTGATGTCAAAGTGTCTCTGATAAATGCTTTCGCTTGCTTCCTTTTATGTTCTGTGGTCCTGTCTATAACGTATTCTGTGTTGCTTACTGCCAGTGACAGTTCAACAATTTGAAGTGCATGTACTTCCCAAAACGCCGTTGTAGTTACCACACCTTCTATTAAAACCCTTTGGCATACTGTTGTCCCCACTTGTACCCACGACAGGATTTTTACTGTATTCTGCCACGAGAAAAGAACCTCGTTTTTATTGAAGCTCTTTATGATCCTCTAGAAATGTTGATTTTTTTTTTTTTTTCTCTGGTTGACATGGATGCACAAGAAGCCTTAGTTATATGAATAATATTTGTATCCATGTTAATGGTGACTATCACTTGGAATTGGTGGTGCCTTCAAAACTAGATGATGATGAATTGCATGTTTGAAAAAAATGAATGGTATTCTCTAGTTTATTTATTATTGGAACCTTTCATCTGTACACTGATTAAAGGGACAGCAGATTATTTGAAAACAATAGCGGTCATGGATTTGATCCTGGCATCTCTTTTGTTAAGAGTTTTTTATTTTTTTAATTATTATTATAAACGAGCTAAACTAGCCTTTTTGAACCCTCGGGGTGAGAAAGCACAAAGTAGTGGGACCGCAGAGGCTGCCTTACCACTGTTGCTTCACACAATTAGTGCTGCCTGACTTACCACTGTTGCTTCACACAATTAGTGCTGCCTGACTTACCACTGTTGCTTCACACAATTAGTGCTGCCTGCCTTACCACTGTTGCTTCACACAATTAGTGCTTGTAGCAACTCCAGATTGTCTGTAAAATACACACATTTTTTTGAAGTTATACGAAAAACATTCGATGGATATTTTGCTTTCCACTCGATGGGTCTGCACGGTTGTCAGGATACAGCAAATCCTTCACGAACCATAGGGCCTGAAATTGGATGATTAATCTATATTCTAGAAAATGTTATACTTATAAAGGGTGGCATCTCAGTTAAGGATTGTTATGATCTAGGTTCGAACTTCAGGGTGATTTCTTCTGCCTTTCCATATGATACGAGAACCACATTAGGTGTGCTGAAGCCATCATCTCTGATTCGAGTGGGTTTACATCCGACTCCTTCCAGTTCTTATGCGAGGCTAGGAAGTCTTGGGTTTGATTTTCAACTGTTTCTAACTGTCCATGGAATTGTTTCCAGCCCTCCAAAACTATCCCGAACCAGGTTATAGAGAGTAGAACTTGTGCAACCAAAAAATTCTTTTATTATCATGCCTTCCAAGGACCATGTGAAACGGATATGTATTCAGTATAGAGGTCAGATTGAGGAATTTTAATATATTGACGTGGATTGATGATATTTTATTAATGCTGCATATCTATTTTCCTAAATAAATAGGAATGGTCAGCATTTCAGCATCTCATAAAGAGCATCTTTCAAAAATTTAAAGGATACTATTTTGTCTTAGAGTTAATTTTTTATGTTGTATTATTAATTTTTTAAATAGATAAGGGATTAGTGAACTTTTTATTCTCGTCCTAATTTTATCCTAACCTATTTAGGATGTAGTAGTTGTTATTATTCTACCTACAAGGTTATACAGCTTGAAATGGGCCAACTGAAATTGCTCATTGAGCAGTCAGTGACTTTCAGTCTACATTTTTCAATTAATCTACATCATTGTAAAATGTGGTTGTTGTCGTATAATTCCTCCCTATAAGAAAAGGCAATAATTATACGGTGACTAGCTGTTATACAGCCTGAAATGAGCCACAGACCTTTTAGAAACTGAACTGAAACTTTAAGAAACTGAACTGAAATTCCTTATAGTGACTTTCAATAGTCTACACTATTGATCCTGTTTTAACTATTTTGAAATGACACGGTTTTCATATTTCATATTTTACGTGTAATATCCAGAGCTTTGGTACTAAAGCTACTCAAACCATGCTACATTATTTAAGTTTTATGCATTATTATTTTATTTTTCATCTTCCTTGTTTACCGGCTTGAAGTGGTTTACTGCCTTATGTATTTTCTTTTCGTAAATGCAAGCAATGTTCCTTGAACAAAAGGCCACAGCCCCAAGTTACTCTCTTTACACGGAGCATAAGGCCAGGCGTCAAAAGTTAGGTTCGAACCCCCCAAAAATTGAATATATTCAAACATCTTAACTCCATTGAATTTCCTAGTGGAACGGAACAAATAAATGATCAAATTGTTTTTTTTTTGTGGATGTATTCTTCACAAGCGAATTGTCTAAATATGGAGTAAACGGTATTGCTTACCCTGTATTTGGGGCAGCATCCACTTAAATAGGAAATTGGAATTTTAACTGTAAAATGCCACCGTTTCAATAATGAAATTGTTTTAAAAAAAATTATATTAAAACAAGATTATTTATAAGTTGGAACGAGATTCTTTTCAGTCTTAGTTAACAAGAGCACTTGTTTTTCCTTTTAACTTTTCAACAAACTTTCATAACTCTAAACCCTAAGATCCTAAGAACTAACTACTTTTGGTTACTACACTAAAAGAAAATCTGCATTGGAGCCAAATATTCTAGACTATATATCTTCAATGGCTGTCCAAATTAGCCAAACATTGGATTTGCTCATCAACGCACCTAATTCTTTCGTCCTCAATAGCCATACCACTGTGCCATTGAACCCCTACCTCCTTATTGATACTTGTCTTAGCTAAGAAGTTTGTCATTGTATTCAAAGCTCTACTCACATAAATTGAGATCACATCATCCAATTCCCTCCACAACTCCTTAATTTGGGTGACAAGAATCCTCAACATTCATGTCTCTAAAGCAAAGTCCCTCATGCAATAGAAGCAAAGTTGACAGCTAAGGCTGTTGCTTCATTGTTTGTGGCCTTGTTTAGACACTGCAGTTCCCAATAGAGCATTGTCCCAACATGATCTTTTCAGACAACTCCAATTCCAACTCCACCCGGATTGCCTTTTGCAACTACTCCAATATTAATTTTAATCCTGCCTTGGGAGGTGTTTCTCAACTAGCTTTGCCATATCCTCTTGCACCAGCTTCCTTCTCCATCGTCCCTATATCAGCTTGAGTTTTTTCTTTAGCATACATTGTCATTGTTTTTGTGACTTTACTCCAAATGACTTGCGAGACGCCATCCAAGGATGAAAAGATTTCTCTAAAACTTTTGCCATTTCTCTCTAACCATAGTTGCCACCAAATAAAGTTTAATTCAAGCTTCCATTCGAACGAAGAGCTTTAGATTTAAATTTGCTCCTCTTCCATCTTTCCCAAATATTAATCCAATTTAGATCACTATTGACTTGGATTTTATAAGCTAAAAACCATCTCTCCTAGGTTTGGCGCGTGAATGGGCACTCAAACATCAGGTGGTCATAAGTTTCCTTACTTTTGTAGCATAAACATTGGGCCAACTATTCCTCCACGCCTCAAATTATCAAAAGTAAGAATTCCATTGTGCATGAATTGCGAAGGAAAGAAGTCTACTTTCAAACAACCTTTGGATAGCCAAATCTTTCTCCAATCCTCAACTTGATACTCATGAGGAGGAGGTCCTAGAAGGATCTTTTCATATCCATTCTTCACCGTATAGACTCTTGCTCTCGTAGCCCCAAGCTAATTCATCCTCCTCATCCAGACCTATGAAAAATCTTTCTACCAAGATTTAGTCATCTTGGGTGCTAATTCCATAAGGATTGGAATTGGCCACTTGGACAACTTCTTATGCTACTTAAACGTATAATCCTCTAGCTGATTGGTGTTGAAATACCTTTCAATCTTGATCCAACCATTGCTTACCATGGTTGTTTTTACTGGTTGCAATTCTAGGATGATAGGCGGATATTAGTCCCATGAATATGTCCAAAATTGTGCCTTCTTCCCTCCCCACTTTCCACAATAATCCATCTTTCACTAGTTGAGATCTTAAGCTTTAAAGCTTGCCACTTTCCAAAATAATGAAACTGTTAGAATTACAATTTGCAATTATCCACAATAATCCATCTTTCACTAGTTGAGATCTGAGCTTTAAAGCTTGCCACTTTCCAAAATAATGAAACTGTTAGAATTACAATTTGCAATTATAATTAATTTTATATATTAAAAAAATAAATTTTATTATACTTAAGTTTTTAAACTTTAACTAAAAAGTATTTGGTGGAACAATGCCCTGCATGTGCCATTTGTTAGGTTTGGGTGACTATAAATTTGAGTTAAAAAATGTTATATAATAAATTTATTGGTCAATAAAAAAATCATTATCTATAATCCCTTAGTTGATTGGTGTTGAAATACCTTTCAATCTTAATCCAACCATTGTTTTCCATGGTTGTTTTTATTGGTTGCAATTCTAGAATAACAGGTGGATATTAATCCCATGAATATGTTCAAAATTGTGCCTTCTCCCCTTCCCACTTTCCAAAATAATCCATCTTTCACTATTTGAAATCTTAGCTTTAGAGCACTCTCCAAAATAATGAAACTGTTAGAATCACAATTTGCAATTATAATTAATTTTATATATTAAAAAAAATTATTATAATAAAAATTTTAAATTTAACTAAAAAGCATATGGTGGAACAATGCCCCATTTGCTACAAGGTTAAATTTTTAGGTTTGGGTGATTGTATAAATTTGAGTTTAAAAATGTTTTATAATAAATTTATTGGTCAATTAAAAAATCATTAGATAAATTCAAGGTCTTAAAAAAACAAAAGCAACTCAAATTCACAATTATTAGTTGGATGGCTTCTCTTGATAGTGGAGCATTTGCTACAAAGATTAATTGACCCTAATAAATATTCACTTGCATTAAGTTGTAAATTTTATTAATGTTTAATTTTTTTTTTTTAAATTTTAATAATTCTTTGAAAAAATCTTATCCAGATGAACCTATTAGATTATTATTTTTAAATAAATATATAAGTAAAATATTTATGAATATTAATATCTATAATTTAAAATCATATATATATATATATATATATATATATATATATATATATATATATATATATATATATATTAAGTGAAACATTTTTATTTCATAAGTATAACTTTGTTGGCAATATTGAAATGATTGTTTCAATGTTCTCATTGGTGGCACCAATGAAGGAGCGAAGAAGTGTTTAAAATAAGAAAAGAAAAGAAATGAGATCTTTTTACAAGCTTTCTTGATTGTGAAATTGCCTTTGAGGTAATGATTAGTTCCATATGAATTGGTACTAATTTGTAACATATTTGGTTTACTCCTTTTAAGTAGATATATATTTTTATAAATTTCTTAAGTTGCTTAAACGTATAATGCCCTAGCTAATTGGTGTTGAAATACCTTTCAATCTTGATCCAATCACTACTTTTTATGGTTGTTTTTACTGGTTGCAATTATCTTTCTTCCCTCCCCACTTTCCAAAATAATTCATCTTTCACTACTTGAGATCTTAGTTTTAGAGCTTACCACTTTCCAAAATAATGAAATTGTTAGAATCACAACTTGCAATTATAATTAATTTTATATATTAAAAAATAAATTTTATTATAATAAAATTTTAAAACTTTACTAAAAAGCATTGGTGGAACAATGCCTCATGCCATTTGCTATAAGGCTAAATTTTTAGGTTTGGATGAGTGTATAAATACGAGTTAAAAAATGATATAATAAATATATTGGTCAATTAAAAAAATCATTAGATAAATTTAAGGTCTTAAAAAACGCAAAAGCAACTCAAATTCACAACTATTTTTTGGGTGGCTTCTCTTGACAGTGGAGAATTTGCTATAAAGATGATTTGACCCTAATAAATACCCATTTGCATTAAGTTATAAATATTAATAATGTTTAGTGTTTTTTATTTTATTTTAATGATTTTTTAAAAAAAGATTCTTATCCATATGAACCTATTAGGTAATTATTTACACCTATTAGGATATTATTAAGTAAAATATTTATGAATTTTAATATTATTTAAAATTATTATATATATATATATATATATATATAATGTATGATATCATTTATTATAAATGTTAAGTGAAGCATTTTGATTAAATGAGTATAACTTTGTTGGCAACATTGGAGATGATTGTTTCAATGTTCTCATTGGTGGCGATGTAGGAGCAACCAAGCATTTAAAATAAGAAAAGAAAAGAAAATAAATGAGATATTTTTCAAGTAATTACAAGCTTTCTTGATTGTGAAATCGCCTTCCACGTAATGATTAGTTCCATATGAATTGGTATTAATTTGTAACATCTTTGGTTTCCTCCTCCTTTAATGTAGATATATATTTTTATATAGACATATTAGCAAATTAAAAGCAAGAAACCCTAAGGTAGATATGTTGGGAAATATTACCTTTAACTTTTAGAACTTGTACTCTTATTTGCATTAATTTCATTGTCAAATGCCTTGAGATTCCTAGTTACAATGGATTCTTATCTTTGGGAGCCTTAGCAAATTACATGCGAAGGTCAACTTTGAAACCATGATGGTTTGAGTGAAGGTCAACTTTGAAACCATGATGGTTTGCACTCAAGGCTTACCAAAAGAATTATATAAATAGCTCCCATATATAATTGTTATCATAAGCTATTATCTCATTGAGAAGCTTAAAATCCATTAGTGTCACTCATGAGAGCCAAACACTCTTTTAACACCAACTTGCCACCGATAGGTCTTGTCATATAAATAACTCTAAAATATGATTATTAGCATAAGTCATCATCTCATTGTTAAGCCCAAAATTAGTGTTACCCATGATAGTCAAACACTCTTTTGACATTGACTTGCCACCAATGGGTCTCTTAGTCTTATCAAGAGAGTACACAGAGAAGCCTCAAGGCTTTACCCTTAAAACAATGGAATGCTACGATCTTAAGCATGACCAAAAGCAATCTAGAGACGTTTCATTGATGAGTCCATAATTAATCTTAATGGGCATATCATCATCCTCAATCTATCTCATCTATAATTGTATCCAATTTGATCAAAGATAAACACATCATCCCTAGATCTTTGCTAGAAGAGGCAATTTGATGAAAGCGAGATACACCAACAATAGAAGTTATAGACTTTGAAGCATTCTTTTTCTAAAGCAAAGAGTTGTCACGCCTTTATGTTAAAATTTCTATCACCCCCTTAAGTTACAAGCAAGTAAAATCTTTGAAATCTTCTATCACCCCTTTTTTAAGTAATAGCCTTGAGTGCTCTTCTACCATGACATATCAACCTCTATTATAATTGTAAAGGCTATGCTCATCTTTGTTGAATTCATTGATCAATTAAGTATCCTAATCCTACCATGATATATTCTTTCCTATCTTGGTGCAAAAATACCTTATCTTTCCAAGTTTATTAAGTAAGGAGTCTAAGTATTCAATATTTATTATGTCATTTTTACTCACAACCTTTACGAGAGTGGAAATATCCTATCATATTTTTTGACTTCATTATTCATCCATTACACTTTTTAGAGCATCTTAGTCTTAGAAACATCTTTCCATCTAGATCACATCTTAGCATCTTTAAGGCAAGTTCTTTAACCTTGACCTAAAGGTCACATGGCGAGATTATTTTGGGCTATATGAACACGCTTCATATTGCTTTGTGTTCTTTTTATGAGTTGTTCATTTTTCTAGATAATATGTTGTTCTATTAGTTTTTAAAAAGTATTACAAAATCCAACATGGTATTGGAGCAAGTGTGAATCTCCCTTGCTTGAGCTTGAGTCTTTTTGATAATCTCTCTTTTACAATAGTTCCAAAAATAGTGTGGTGTGTAAGTGATCTATAGTTCTAGAAATAGTTTGGTGTGCAAGTGATTTGTGGAAGCTTTGTGTTGTCAACAATTCTTTTAGGGTTGTACTTTAAAATCCTAAGAGGACTTGGATCACAATGACATCCTTATGTTTGCGAGAGAATTGTTGCTCCAAAGGAAATATTTTCCAACATGTTCTTTTTCCTCTCGAAATTCAATCTACTCTCTTTTGACCAAATGGATGCCCTAACTATTGCATTGAATTATTTAAGGATATTTAAAGCTCTTCTTTGTCTTTTATATATTTTTTGAAAAAATGTATTTCCTTTTCTGATTTGGAATATTTGGTATCAATGCATCACGAATAATGACAATTTTCATGATTGTAGAAGAAAAGAAGCTGACCATTCAACCCTTGTTGTTAGAGAAGTCATGAGCAGACTTTCGTGCGCAACAAAGGCCTTTAAAGTCCCTTGACAAAGTCGTTAAAATGGTCTAACCTTTTTGCTACATTGGTGAGAGAGGGGGTTTTGATTGGTTGTGTTTTAGGAAAAAGGTTGTTTAGGGTAAACTATGGAATATATGGATAAACCGCTAGCATTTTTGGATTCTTTGTGAAATTTTATGGGGAGTCTTACTTCAACACTTTTTATCTTTTTATCACCAAAGTACTTTATTTTTTGCATTGAAAATTGTTATCTTTTTTTTGTTTAAATTAAAATTTAAAAAGAGAATATTGTATCATCCAGGGGGGAAAGTGTGGATGGAAATTTTAGGATAGAGGTATCCTGTTGGTGTAGTAGTTACATTATATAGATGCATTGTTTTCAAACCTACTGAATGTTGTGGTTTTGCTGGAGAAGCCGACACCCGGAATATTGCCAGACCTCCCCAAGCCTTTGAAATTGTTTAAAAATCCTGACATATACTCCATGCTGGCATGGGTTATGGGGCTCTCTACGGACGCCCTGGTGTATAAGTGGCAAGTTTTCCTTACCAAGTGCATTTCGCATGGCAAGTTCTACTCTCCCGCCGCCATGAAGCCGGAGACCAAGCCTGTATTTTTCGACTGGGCAGACTGGGTGGTGCGATAGATGCATATCCAGCTGAGTGATGTGCAGAGCAAAAAGGACATGTCGTTCCGAGTTTGCTCTTTCCTTGCGTGGTATTTCTTCTACCACATGCACAACCGCTTTGTTTTCATCGCCAAGAAATGTATAGACAAAGAAGGCAAAGCGCTCCCAGTTTATCAGTGGACTCAAAGTTTGTCCAAGTGCGAGTCTTACTACAATTTTAACAGATTGTTCCTCAGCTCGGCCTTGGAGCTCACCTACGGCGTTTGTGAACGGGTGCCGAGGCGGATGAGAGAATACATAGTGTAGGAGAAGCTGGGTGACGTATTCCAATTGACGCATGGCCTTGTCATTCAAATTTTTAGGTTTACCAGAAAACCCTTCCTTTTGCTGTACTACACCACGAAGTACCTGTTTGCCCTTGAAGTTGCCCGGTAGAGCGACTTCGCTGATGACACATATGGGCACGGGAGAAGGAAGTCGCACACATGCGCTTTTCATTTCCACTTCGACGACATTAAAGTGACGATCAATGGGCAGCACACCTTTCTGGCAATAACATTATACGACCTTGGCCTGATCGATCGCCCCCAGCGCTGGAAGTATGACCAATTGGACGTTTTTAGACAGAAGATCGGGGCAAAAAGCTTTCATAGCTGTTCGCGCCCAGACATCGAAGCACAACACAACAATCCCTCAGGACGCGACCTGGAATGGCACGTGGAGAGGATGACGTCACTTCCCCCGTGGCATGACTTCTACACGATATAGGCCAAATACGACTCTGTGCAAAACCCATTGCATGCGCCTAATGAGCAAGTGTTTCAAACAATGAAAAACAAAGTGCCCGATTGGTCGGATGAAAAAATTGCAAACCGGTGGATCATGAGGGTCCACAATGGAAAGGAGGCATTCGATTAGTTGCTTGTGTTGGACGAGAACTTCTTCGAGACGTATGACGCACATTGCGACACTTACCGACCCGTCTTGTTTGTTGAAATTGTATCTAGAAGTACTCAAAGCCCTAGCAGATTAGAAGACGCGACGGAAGTACAGGGGCAACACATTGAACAAGATCCACTTGTCAATTAGAAGGGCAAGCAGCTGCTCCTTAAAGAAGAGATCACTCCGAAGAAGAGAAGCGTTGGTGTAGAACTTTCGCTCCCCCATGTTGCAAATAAGCCTCAGAATGGTGTATCCCGACTTCCCGGTTCAGACCCTTCTACAACATCGACAACCATGGAAGCAAGCGCCCCTGAAGTCTCTGTTCCAGCACAACAAACACAGCAAGAGGTGGAGTTCATTGACCTAGAAGCAGAAGCATTGGACAAAGAAGGAAGGATGAGCCCTATCACGCAACAGTTCAACATTTCGGCTCTGGCAGTGCCCGAGCCCGCAGGTGCGTCTTTTCTTTCCTCTTCTCTCTCTTCTGTGCCTCTAGCAACTATCCCTTCCAACGTCGAAACCCTCATTTCCACCTAACTTGCATTCGTCGTCCCTATGTCTGCCATGCCTTTCCCTACATCCCAATCATCATTCCTCTCAATGTTCCCGCATGTCTCTTAGATGTTTAGTTCCTTTGCATCTGTCTCCAACGCGTTTGCATTTCTTGCAACGTTCACCCTTGCCCCTCAAGTTTTTGTTGATCCAGTCGTTGTATTTGTCGTTGTCGTCAATCCAGACCTGTTTTCGCCCTCACACACCTCCTCAGTTGCAGCAGCGACACCCCTTGATATTTCACCCCCATGTCCTAGCACCTCGGTTGTAGTCGTCCAAACCCCGACGTCTCCCAAAGTTGCTGTAGTCGCTGCCCTGACTATTCTTGATTCATCTGTCAAAGCAAACCCTCAGCAAGATTTGTTCCCCTTCATGCCACTCTTTGGAGTGCAGGAACCGATGGAAATGGAGTTGGAAGTTTTGCAGGAGGGCCCAATTGCGAAGAGTATACGCCGGGCACAACAAAGTTCCTCAAGATGGCTTAAGGGTCAGAAAAGAAAAATGCGCAAGCTCTAGCCCAGGCGGAAAAGAGGGCTATCTTTGACCCAGAGAAGATGCAACTCCATAAAATGGAGAAAGTGCCCAAGATTGAAAAGCCCTTAGAGGAGATGACGCCAACGAACTGTTCCTTCCATCATACAGTTGAAGACATGAGGATGATCGATGCAGTAGAGAAGATGGGGAATATCTAGGTTGAGATGGGCTCCATCTATTTCCATGGGGAGCACTACAAATCCCGCTTCTGCGAGGCTGAGGCAAAAAACATGGAACTTGAGGAGACATTGGCACACACAAGGGTGCAACTAGAAGAGGCGCAGTCCAAATTCGAAGAGTTGCAGCAACGCATGGCCACTCTGGAGTAGGGGGTGGATAATTACAAGAAAGAAAATGAACATCACCTCAAAGAGCATGTAGAAGCGGAAAGCGAGTTACGAGCCTTGAATGCTCAGGTCTAGGAACTACAAGCCCAGTTGATAGAGAAGGCAATGCGATCAGAGGTCTTCATAAGAGACCGTATTAAGGAGATTCGCCATCACTTCCTTCCAAACTTCCAAGCAAGGGCACACAAAGCAATAGCAGTCCTCACGTTCATTTGGGAGGCCAAAAAATCAGTCACTTACGACGCACCTATTGTGGAGGATGCTAAGAAAGACATTGATCGATGGCTGGAACTGGCTATGAAGGTGCAAACCCTAAAAAAAATGGACCTCGAGCTTACTCCAATGTGCCCACTTGCTCGGTCATAGGCAACTACGAAGGTAACACTGTAGGCTTGCTTCGCGAAAATGGAAACATCCCGAGAGGCGAGAAGGCTAATGGAAGTGTTTGAGCGGGAAAGGCCCATCTCTTTGATGTACTTCAAAGCTCTCGCGAAGCTCGGTTTCCTTGGCTTCACTGACGAGGAAGAATCTATTTTGACAAAGGAAGAGCTTAAGCCAGTTTGGGACGCCTTCGAAAGCGAAACTTTAGAGATTGACAGTTGGAGTGAGCCTATTTCAGAACACTAGGTAATGGAGTTAATAACCAGGTTCGCACGGATTGAATCCTGTTTGGTAGACCTCAACCAGAGAGCTAACTACGTTGACATAGACCAGCTTGAGACCTTCGGATACCTGGTTAGGGAGCTCCAAGATTGTGGCACAATTAAAGAAGATGCCTGGGCCTTGGTCCAACCAACCTATGATCGTATCCATGAGCATCTCCCGCAATCGGAGCCTACCCAGTAGCATGAAGATCAAGCACAGGAAGGGGACCGAAGGGAAGAAGGAGACCAAAGGGAAGAAGGAGACCAAAGAGAAGAAGGGGATCATGAGCGCAAAGAAGAAGAAGCAAAAAGGGAGAAGTTGGGAGGAAGAGTCTACTGCCAACAGTGAGCATTCAAAAAAGGACAACGATGATGACTTTGAGCCTAAAAGATAAGGCCTGGGGTCTTCACATTGAGGCGAGCTCAATTCCTCCGCGTTAGAGATGTTGGCATCCGTGCCACATTGATTTCCTCTATGTACATTTTGCTATTCAGTAATTCCTTATTCCCTGAAACTCTGTTCTTTTTTTAGGATGTATTCTTTGTTTCCTGCATTTTACTATCAGAATTCGTTCGCTGCGCCCAAGGGAGTGTGCAGTTTTTCCTGTTCACTCATCATGCAGAGTTTTCATCTTTTTGGGTGAGAATAGCTTCATGCCATACTTCAACGCTAATCAATTTCGAAGCAAGTTTGAAGCGCAAGCCCGTTTCGGGCCAGAAAACAACGAAATGCCAAGTGGGGCCCATCCTTTTCGCCCTTGGGAGATAGCGCAATTCTGTTTCGGGCTTTCTCTGGGCAAAACACACTTTTGGGAGAGAAAGTGCTAAAGTGGGGCCCAAGTGTTTTCACCCCAGCCGGACAACGCAATGCCTTTTCGGGGCTAACCTAGGCGAAAACACCTTCATTTTCCTCTAAAAATTAGTGCCAAATCTGCCTTAAACAGTGTGGGGCCTAGTCCTTTTCGTCCTTATGTGAGAGTGCAAGTCAATTTCGGGGCTAACTTGGGTGAAAAGGCCTTTGAATTTTCCACAAGGCGCAACGCAGTTCAGTTTCGGTTGCAAGTGGGGCCCAATTCCGTTTCACCCCAGATCAAGAGCGCAAACCAATTTCGAACTTCTTTTGGGCGAAAGCGCCTTTGACCTGCCCTCAAAGTCAGCGCAACTCCACTCCAAACAGAAAAATGCAAGTGGGGCCCGAGGCGTTTCGCTCCAATTTGCCAGCGCAACTTGATTTCGGAGTTTGATAAGGCGAATGCGCCTTTGACTTTTCCACCAAAGCGCAAGATGCCAAGTGGGGCCAAAGGTTTTTCGCTCTAGTTTTCCAACGCAAGGCAATTTCTGGCCTAGTGAGGGAGAAAATGCCTTTGACTTATCCACGTCGGCGCTACTCCCAAGATAACAAAGTGGTTTCGCCTCAGTTTTGGAGCGCAGACCCATTTCGGACCAGAAAGCAACAAAAATGAGGTGGGGCCCAAGCCTTTTCGCTCCCACTTGGGGGCGCAGGCTCCTTCCAGGGCTTGTATGGGCGAAATGTAGGTGGGGCCTGCATCCGCGAAGCACCTGTTTCCAGTCTAACTCCCCTGCCTCAGCCAAAATTCCTCAGAAACGCCTCTCATCGACGAAACAAGGCGCGCCCTCACCAGTTTTATTGCAGGCGGTCCGAGAAGCTTCCAGATTTGATTTTCCTAGATTTTAGAATTCGATTTTCCATTGAGGCGATTCCAGCAAGTGAGGAGGTGGCGCAACAGGCGAATCATATGGTCACATTAAAGCCATGCAACCACTTCTCCACGAGTCATCAGATTCAGGCCATGCCTCATTATTTTTTATGAGTGCTGAAATCCAATCTTCGTTGCCATCACAATATTTTGTGGGTGAACATTTATGTTTCAGAGGCGGAATCCTCTATAAAAACTAGCAATTCTAATGTAAGATGATGGACGTTTTGCTAGAGACTTGCTGTACATGAATTCTGCTATGAATACAAAGAAACCTTGGCTCTAATTCTAGACTTCTCTTTATGTGTATGTTTTCTATCCTATATTTCTATCAAATTCTCTTCTTTGTTTGTGGGCTATAATTCTATGTCTAGATTTAGCTTCCGATAGAGGGTGAACACTAGAATAATTCTAGAGATTGCACGTATGAGATATCTGGTTTTAATTTCTGTTACTGTCTTTGTGTGAAGTGCTATTGGTTCAGAGTGCAATTAAGTTATCATGTTGTTTTTTCATCACCCTTGTTCATCTATCTTGAGGCCATATTTCCCATTCCTTTTAGTCATTTTAAATTTCTTTCTTGTTCCTTAATATTAAATCCCCGAGTTAAAGTAGTAAGGGAACCAACCCTCTCTAGAGATTGGAACGGGAGGCATTTCTTCCTTTCAGCCTTTCAATGTTGGCCGGGTCTAGGGCTCATGGATAAAACATTTCATACCTAAGGCGAATTTTTGACCAACATGTTTGTTGGCTATTGCGTGCCTTACTAAGGCTTGGATGTTTGCTAGTTACAAATTCAACTTACTAGAGTTTTGTTGGCAGTTGTGGGGGTACGATGGAGCATGCACACACTTTCTAGGTTGGAACATGGTCTTTTTGACAAGGGCATTGGTGATGCAATGAGTGGTGTGGTGGTTGTGAGGCTTTCGGGTGAAGGCACTTCTTCCCTTTGGGTAGGGGTTCAAAATGGAACACCTTATTTTTGGCCTAGGGGAGCTATTTGAACATGCGGGTGACAATGTATCACATGGGGAAGGTGTCTTGGTGCCAGTCATTGCAATGTTCTCTTGGATTGAGAAAAGGGTGTCAAGGCCTAGGACTTTAGATGTCAATGGTTCAAATCTCTTATCCATTCTTTTGACTGCATATGGGCGTTCTTTGGTGACCTTGTAGTCAATGTGGTATGGATGGAAATATGGTATTGATGATGGGGTGCCCGAACCCAGATTTTGTCTATGAAGGTGAGGTCAACCAATTGAATGATGCCAACTATCAATATAAATTATACTTACCCCTGATATTTTAGCAACATACATGGAATGCAAGCAACTTCTCTTTCTTCTAGAAGGTGACACGTGGCAGTCGATGGCTCCTTAATACATTGTCTAGCGGCATGTATAGTCAACATCCCAATAGCACCCCCTTGTCCATTTTATGACACTTGGTAACACGTGTTTTGCTGAAACTCTATGCAATTGGAAAAATAGTCAACAGACAACTCGTTCCCTTCAATCGTCTAGTTAGTGACATATGACATCATCTCATTTGTTGAAGGTACACTTAATGTTTTGTATGTTTGGAAAGATTTTGGTGGTATTTTGTGTGTTTTTTGGGCCAAACTTCTAGGAGTTGTACCTTTTGTATACCAAAATATTTTGAGCCTTTTGTTTTCAAATTGCTTGATTTCAAAGCTTTACACATTGATAGTATTTATTTCTGGTCACAATTGCATGCATGAGACTAAACTTTGGTAGGTATTTCAGGGATCAACATGTGCGCTTTGGCAATGCACATAATTATGCCCCCTAGAAAATCAAGTTTAAAGTTATTCTCCAGAGCAAATGGACTACTAAAATATGTGAATGAGAATCCTCAAGGCACTGGTTCTGATGAGAAACAACATTTGTATAAGGACAAAGAGGAGGAAGCTCATGGTGTGATTGTTCTTCATGTTGACAAGATCTATGATAATCACATCGATAGCACTTTGGATCCAAAGAACGTACTGTAGAAATTTCAATAGATGTGTGACCACATTTACTCTACATATAGTAGATTGAAGATATAATTTGCCACTTTGGATTAGATAATTTTGGGATTGTCAACAGGTACATCAATCAATTTAAGAAACTATAAGAAGACATTAACATTGTTGTCACAAAAGGTGTAAGTGAAAATATAGCTCTTGATCTTCTTAATATTGTCTTCAACAATGTTTTCAAATCAAATAAGATGGTCAACATTATACTTAAAATGTTTCAAGTATACTTTTACATGAGCCCTATTCCATATTTTGATGATATATTCAAAAACCACCTTCACCATTTGACTTGATGGCAAAGGCATAAGAGTTGTTCTCTCCTCATTCAAAAGAAGTGGTTAAATCAAATATTAGAAAGAAGCCAAAGCAAGAAGAGAAGAAAACCAAAAAGCATTTAAGAATCATGCTTGCATTGTTTTTGTAAAAAGGAAGGACACAAGATAAAGTTTTATCAAGTGTGAATTAAGAAGCCTAAAGAGGTAGCCAAAAAGGGGGTGTTGATGTTGCTCTCCTATGTCTAGGGTGAGGGTGATCATGATGGTGAAACTCGATAGACATATATAGTTGTTCATTCAACATATTAATCCACTTCCTCTAAAGAGAGGACTGATTCATGACAACCCAACACATGACAAAGCATAGCCCATTTTGCATGATGATAGTGGACAACATTCTAAAAAGTGTGGTTACTGAAGATGATTCCTCTTTACATGTGGTCAAATGTATTGAGGTAACAATTGGTCCCTCCTTATTTGATAAAGTTATTCATGTTTTATTTGTGGGTCCCAATATTTTTCCCATCTATCGCGTGCCTCATATAAATAAGGAGGTTGAGTTTTGGTTAGATCAATGGTTGATTAAGAACATTGATAATGGTTTCAATACAATTGCCTCTGGATAATGTGATGAGTTTGATCAAATGTATAAGCTTGGTGATTGTCTATTTATTTTCTTCTTCTTACTCCAAGAAAAAATACTTTTTGGCTATGGTGGCATGGGCAAATGACATTGCCAAACAATGACATCATAGACTTGGACACATTATCTATGGATCTGTTGGCATCCCTGCCACATTGATTTCCTTGTAAAATTTTGCTATGCAGTAATCTCTTCTTCCCTGAAACTCTGCTTTTTCTTCAAAATATGTTCCTTGTTTTCTATGTTTTGCTGTAAAAGTTTGTTGGCTGCACCCAAGGAAGTGTGCAGTTTTTCCTGTTCACTCATCATGAAGAGTCTTTGTCTTTTTGAGGGCGAGAAGTAGTTTCACGCCAAGTTGGCAAGCACAAATTGATTTCGGGGTAAAAGTAGAGCGCAAGCCCATTTCGGGCTAGAAAACAGTGAAACCCAGTTTTGGAGAAGAAAACGTAAGTGGGGCCCAAGCCTTTTTGCCCCCATTTAAGAGCGCAACTCGGTTTCGGACCTTGTTTTGGCGAAACTCAGTTTCAAAGGAAAAGATGCTAAGTGGGGCCCAAGTGTTTTCGCCCCAGCTGGAGAGCGCAATGCCTTTTCGGGGCTAACTTGGGTGAAAGTGCCTTCATCTTGCTCTAAAAATCAACACAAATCTGTTGTAAATAGAGTGGGACCCATTTCCTTTTCGCCCCTATGTGAGAGCGCAAATCAATTTCGGAGCAAGGAGGGGTGAAAGCGCCTTTGACCCTTCTCAAAGTCAATGCAAACCTGTTTTAAATGGCGTGGGGCCCAAGCATTTTTCACCTTAAACTTGCAGCGCAAGCCCATTTCGGGCTACAAGTTGGCCGAAGCTGAGTGGGGCCCAAGTGATTTCACCCCAACTCAGGAGCGCAACTTAAATTTGGAGCTGGAAAAGGTGAAAGCACCTTTGACTTTTCCATAAGGCATAGCCCAATTTCAGAAGACGTTGCAAATGGGGCCCGAAGTGTTTCGCTCCAATTTTCCAACGCAATCCCTTTTCGGAGTTTGATAAGGTGAATGCGCCTTTGACTTTTCCACGAAGGCGCAACTTAGTTTTAAGGAAAAAGATGCCAAGTGGAGCTCGAGGTGTTTTACCCCAATTTTACAACGCAAGTCAGTTTCGGGCCTAGTGAGGGAGAAGACGCCTTTGACTTTTCTCACACTGGCGCCACTCCCCAGACAACAAACGTTTTCACCTCAGTTTTGGAGCGCAAGCCCATTTCGGGCCAAGAAACAACGAAACTCAGTGGGGCCCAAGTGCTTTCGCTCCCACTTGGGAGCGCAAGCCCTTTTCGGAGCTTGCATGGGCGAAACCAAGTGGGGCATGCATCAGAGAAGCTCATGTTTCCAGTAAAACTAGCCAAAATTCCTCAAAAATACTTCTCAGTGACGAAGGAAGGCGCGCCCTCACTAGTTTAATTGCAGTCGGCCAAAGAAGCTTCTAGATTTAATTTTCCCGAACCTTAGAATCCTATTTTCGATTGAGGCGGTTCCAGCAGGTGAGGAGACGACGCTACAGGCGAATCATATCGTCGCATTGAAGTCATGCAACCACTTCTCCATGAGTCATCGAATCCAGGTCATGCTTAGTGGGTGAGCATTTATGTTTCAAAGGCGGAATCCTCTATAAAATCTAGCAACTCCAATGTAAAATGATGGACGTTTTGCTAGAGACTTGTACATGAATTTTGCTATGAATACAAAGAAACCTTGGCTCTAATTTTGGACTTCTCTTTATGTGTATGTTTTCTATCCTATATTTCTATCAAATTCTCTTCTTTATCTGTGGGCTATAATTCTATGTTTGGATTTAGCTTCCGATAGAGGGTGAACACTGGAATAATTTTGGAGATTGCACATATAAGATATCTGGTTTTAATTTATGTTACTTTCTTTGTGTGAAGTGCTATTGGTTCAGAGTGCAATTAAGTTATCGTGTTGTTTGTTCATCACCTCTATTCATCTGGATTGAGGCAATATTTCCCATTCCTTTCACTCATTTCTAATCTCTTTCTTGTTTCCTTAAGTCTCAAATCCCCAAGTTAGAATAGTAAGGGAACCAACCCTCTCTAGAGATTGGCACGGGAGGCATTTCTTCCTTTTGTCCTTTCAATGTTGTCCGGGTCTAGGGCGAATGATTCCATACCTAAGGCGGATTTTGACCAACGAGATCTTTGAGGTGCATGGGTTGACATCAAACTATTGGTATTTCTCGTTTTCCTCCTCCTAAAGGTGTTTTTGAGGGGTGTATCTTGGGGAAGTATCATCAAGAGTCTTTCCTAAAAGGTATTGTTAGACGTTTTGCACAAAATTTGGATCTCATTCATAGTGATATTTATGGGTCAATGTGGGCACCATCTCTTTCTAGGATTAAAGATTTTCTTACCTTTATTTATGATTTCTCCAATATGTATTGTTGTACACCATTTGTACCAATGATGAAGCTTTTGGCAAGTTCAAGGACTTCAAAGGCTCTTGTGGACAATAGTTTGAGGAAGATCAAGTGATTGTAGATATATGAAGGAGGTGAGTATGTTAGTTATGCTTTGGTGATTTCTTAGATCTTCATCAAACTTCTTTTCAGAGAATTGTTCACTATAACTTAAAACAAAATGGGGTGGTTGATTAGAAGAACAAGGTTATTTATAGAGATGACTAGATAAATGTTGCATGCTAAGCAAATAGAGCCTAGGATTTGAGGTGAAGTAGTAACTTGTACAAATTATATTAATTGAAATCTCATTGGAGTCGTTCAAGTAATGAATCCTAGCGAGACATTGACAAGCAACAAGCCTAATGTATCTATATTTTCTTTGGATCTATTGCATGGGCTCATATTTCCAATGATACATAAAAGCTGGATGTGAAGAGCCATTATTGTATCCTTTTTAAGTGTTTTGACACCTTTAAGGATTATCGCTTGTATGATCCTATAGCAAGCCTATTTCGGGCTACAAGCTGGCAGAAGCTGAGTGGGGCCCAAGTGATTTCACCCCAACTCAAGAGCGCAACTTAAATTTGGAGCTGGAAAAGGTGAAAGCACCTTTGACTTTTCCATAAGGCATAGCCCAATTTCAGAAGACGTTGCAAATGGGGCCTAAAGTGTTTCGCTCCAATTTTTCAACGCAATCCCTTTTCGAAGTTTGATAAGGCGAATGCGCCTTTGACTTTTCCATGAAGGCGCAACTTAGTTTTAAGGAAAAAGATGCCAAGTGGAGCCCGAGGTGTTTTACCCCAATTTTACAATGCAAGTCAGTTTCGGGCCTAGTGAGGGAGAAGACGCCTTTGACTTTTCTCACGCTGGCGCCACTCCCCAGACAACAAACGTTTTCACCTCAGTTTTGGAGTGCAAGCCCATTTCGGGCCAGGGAACAACGAAACTCAGTGGGGCTCAAGTGCTTTCGCTCCCACTTGGGAGCGCAAGCCCTTTTCGGAGCTTGCATGGGCGAAATCAAGTGGGGCATGCATCAGATAAGCTCATGTTTCCAGTAAAACTAGCCAAAATTCCTCAGAAATACTTCTTAGTGACGAAGGAAGGCGCGCCCTCACCAGTTTAATTGCAGTCGGCCAAAGAAGCTTCCAGATTTAATTTTTCCCGAACCTTAGAATCCTATTTTCGATTGAGGCGGTTCCAGCAGGTGAGGAGACGACGCTACAGGCGAATCATATCGTCGCATTGAAGTCATGCAGCCACTTCTCCATGAGTCATCGAATCTAGGTCATGCTTAGTGGGTGAGCATTTATGTTTCAAAGGCGGAATCCTCTATAAAATCTAGCAACTCCAATGTAAAATGATGGACGTTTTGCTAGAGACTTGTACATGAATTTTGCTATGAATACAAAGAAACCTTGGCTCTAATTTTGGACTTCTCTTTATGTGTATGTTTTCTATCCTATATTTCTATCAAATTCTCTTCTTTGTCTCGTGGGCTATAATTCTATGTCCGGATTTAGCTTCCGATAGAGGGTGAACACTGGAATAATTTTGGAGATTGCACATATAAGATATCTGGTTTTAATTTATGTTACTTTCTTTGTGTGAAGTGCTATTGGTTCAGAGTGCAATTAAGTTATCGTGTTGTTTGTTCATCACCTCTGTTCATCTGGATTGAGGCAATATTTCCCATTCCTTTCACTCATTTCTAATCTCTTTCTTGTTTCCTTAAGTCTCAAATCCCCAAGTTAGAATAGTAAGGGAACCAACCCTCTCTAGAGATTTGCACGGGAGGCATTTCTTCCTTTTGTCCTTTCAATGTTGTCCGGGTCTAGGGCGCATGATTCCATGCCTAAGGCGGATTTTTGACCAACGAGATCCTTGAGGTGCATGGGTTGACATCAAACTATTGGTCTTTCTCGTTTTCCTCCTCCTAAAGATGTTTGTGAGGGGTGTATCTTGGGGAAGCATCATCAAGAGTCTTTCCTAAAAGGTATTGTTAGACGTTTTGCACAACATTTGGAACTCATTCATAGTGATATTTATGGGTCAATGTGGGCACCATCTCTTTCTAGGATTAAAGATTTTCTTACCTTTATTTATGATTTCTCCAATATGTATTGTTGTACACCATTTGTACCAATGATGAAGCTTTTGGCAAGTTCAAGGACTTCAAAGGCTCTTGTGGACAATAGTTTGAGGAAGATCAAGTGATTGTAGATATATGAAGGAGGTGAGTATGTTAGTTATGCTTTGGTGATTTCTTAGATCTTCATCAAACTTCTTTTCAGAGAATTGTTCACTATAACTTAAAACAAAATGGGGTGGTTGATTAGAAGAACAAGGTTATTTATAGAGATGACTAGATATATGTTGCATGCTAAGCAAATAGAGCCTAGGATTTGAGGTGAAGTAGTAACTTGTACAAATTATATTAATTGAAATCTCATTGGAGTCGTTCAAGTAATGAATCCTAGCGAGACATTGACAAGCAACAAGCCTAATGTATCTATATTTTCTTTGGATCTATTGCATGGGCTCATATTTCCAATGATACATAAAAGCTGGATGTGAAGAGCCATTATTGTATCCTTTTTAAGTGTTTTGACACCTTTAAGGATTATCGCTTGTATGATCCTATAGCAAGCCTATTTCGGACTACAAGCTGGCAGAAGCTGAGTGGGGCCCAAGTGATTTCACCCCAACTCAGGAGCGCAACTTAAATTTGGAGTTGGAAAAGGTGAAAGCACCTTTGACTTTTCCATAAGGCATAGCCTAATTTCAGAAGACGTTGCAAATGGGGCCCGAAGTGTTTCGCTCCAATTTTTCAACGCAGTCCCTTTTCGAAGTTTGATAAGGCGAATGCGCCTTTGACTTTTCCATGAAGGCGCAACTTAGTTTTAAGGAAAAAGATGCCAAGTGGAGCCCGAGGTGTTTTACCCCAATTTTACAACGCAAGCTAGTTTCGGGCCTAGTGAGGGAGAAGATGCCTTTGAATTTTCTCACGCTGGCACCACTCCCCAGACAACAAACGTTTTCACCTCAGTTTTGGAGCGCAAGCCCATTTCGGGCCAGGAAACAACGAAACTCAGTGGGGCCCAAGTGCTTTCGCTCCCACTTGGGAGCGCAAGCCCTTTTCGGAGCTTGCATGGACGAAATCAAGTGGGGCATGCATCAGAGAAGCTCATGTTTCCAGTAAAACTAACCAAAATTCCTTAGAAATACTTCTTAGTGACGAAGGAAGGCGCGCCCTCACTAGTTTAATTGCAGTCGGCCAAAGAAGCTTCCAGATTTAATTTTCCCGAACCTTAGAATCCTATTTTCGATTGAGGCGGTTCCAGCAGGTGAGGAGACGACGCTACAGGCGAATCATATCGTCGCATTGAAGTCATGCAACCACTTCTCCATGAGTCATCGAATCCAGGTCATGCTTAGTGGGTGAGCATTTATGTTTCAAAGGCGGAATCCTCTATAAAATCTAGCAACTCCAATGTAAAATGATGGACGTTTTGCTAGAGACTTGTACATGAATTTTGCTATGAATACAAAGAAACCTTGGCTCTAATTTTGGACTTCTCTTTATGTGTATGTTTTCTATCCTATATTTCTATCAAATTCTCTTCTTTATCTATGGGCTATAATTCTATGTCTGGATTTAGCTTCCGATAGAGGGTGAACACTGGAATAATTTTGGAGATTGCACATATAAGATATCTCGGTTTTAATTTTTGTTACTTTCTTTGTGTGAAGTGCTATTGGTTCGGAGTGTAATTAAGTTATCGTGTTGTTTGTTCATCACCTCTATTCATCTGGATTGAGGCAATATTTCCCATTCCTTTCACTCATTTCTAATCTCTTTCTTGTTTCCTTAAGTCTCAAATCCCCAAGTTAGAATAGTAAGGGAACCAACCCTCTCTAGAGATTGGCACGGGAGACATTTCTTCCTTTTGTCCTTTCAATGTTGTTCGGGTCTAGGGCGCATGATTCCATACCTAAGGTGGATTTTTGACCAACGAGATCCTTGAGGTGCATGGGTTGACATCAAACTATTGGTCTTTCTCGTTTTCCTCCTCCTAAAGGTGTTTGTGCGGGGTGTATCTTGGGGAAGCATCATCAAGAGTCTTTCCTAAAAGGTATTGTTAGACGTTTTGCACAACATTTGGAACTCATTCATAGTGATATTTATGGGTCAATGTGGGCACCATCTCTTTCTAGGATTAAAGATTTTCTTACCTTTATTTATGATTTCTCCAATATGTATTGTTGTACACCATTTGTACCAATGATGAAGCTTTTGGCAAGTTCAAGGACTTCAAAGGCTCTTGTGGACAATAGTTTGAGGAAGATCAAGTGATTGTAGATATATGAAGGAGGTGAGTATGTTAGTTATGCTTTGGTGATTTCTTAGATCTTCATCAAACTTATTTTCAGAGAATTGTTCACTATAACTTAAAACAAAATGGGGTGGTTGATTAGAAGAACAAGGTTATTTATAGAGATGACTAGATATATGTTGCATGCTAAGCAAATAGAGCCTAGGATTTGAGGTGAAGTAGTAACTTGTACAAATTATATTAATTGAAATCTCATTGGAGTCGTTCAAGTAATGAATCCTAGCGAGACATTGACAAGCAATAAGCCTAATGTATCTATATTTTCTTTGGATCTATTGCATGGGCTCATATTTCCAATGATACATAAAAGCTAGATGTGAAGAGCCATTATTGTATCCTTTTAAAGTGTTTTGACACCTTTAAGGATTATCGCTTGTATGATCCTATAAAGTGGGGTGTTATTATTTAGAGAGGTGATCTTTGATGAGGTGCTTCCATCTGCTCCTTTTGGTCTGTTCCCTATTCTTTTGGCTAATGATCCCTCTCTCTCAGGTCCTCTAATGGTTCCTCCTACCCTCTCTAAGATTCTCATTGGTACAATTTCAATTATCTCTATTTCTTCATCTCCTTTAAGGGTACATTAACATATTCTTCAAATTTGACTTTGTAGAGGGGAAAACTTCCCTACTGCGTACAATTCTCAAAGGTTGGATTTGCAAGAGAAAGCCTTGAGGTGAACCGCGGGGGTATGTTGTTCTCTACACTTGGTGCTAGGGGGAAAGGGTTCACCAGGAATGGTTTAAGGACTCGCTCCAAGTCCGTTGATTTTCAAGAATGTTTGATGTATTCGATTCAAGACAAACACCTAGATTTGACCTTTCTACATATATGCTATAAAAGATAAAGGACAATGCAGAAATACAAAATGCAAGAGAACAAGAGCTAACCCTAGAATGATTATTCATTTGAATGCTTTTCTAACCCTAGGATTTCAAGACAAGAAACCTTTAAGCAAGGGCTCAAGAAGAGATGCACTAACATAATTAACCCTAAGTGCACACTATATGTTGTTTATCTTTCAAATGCTTAGAAATTAATTAGATGTATTCCTTATAAATCAGATCTAGGGTTTACAATAGAAATATAAAACACTCAACAAACAACCTAAAGACTAATCATAACACTTAGCTTATCCGATGATTTATCCTTGTCTTTATCCCTCTATCCAATGCTATAAACAACTCCTGTTCGTGCAAGATAACTTCATAAACACTTGAAAAAAATGATTAACGTTAGGGGGCTTGCTTAGACCGCTGTAAAACAATGCTTGGAAGTGCAACAGTCAAGCCCCCTAGGTCCTTTTAGCTAACCTTTGATAGACAGAAGAAGAAATTGACCTTTAGAAGAAAACAAGCATATTGCAATACAACATAATAAAATGATAAAACTAGAGAATATAATGTAGTATTATGCTCTAGATGCAGTCTAAAATGCAATTATGAAATCTGGAACAACAATTTACCCCTAGATATAGCTTAGGCAAAATCGCGCCCAGTAATAGGTGATCGCGATAACGCACAGGTGGAATTGCGCCCCGTAGAGACCCGAGCGCGATTTCACAAAAGTGAGATGAAACATCTCAGATCAAAGTGAGATAATAAATCCTAAGTGCAATGAACAAAAAAAAGCATGCAACAAAGCGCTTTCACCTGGCAGAGAGCGAGGAAGGATGCAGAAGGGTTGAGACCTCCCGGATAGTTGATCTCTTCTTAGGGCTTCAACACAAATCCACCAAGAGCGAGTAACAACAATCAACAATCCAATGCAACAGAAAACCAATTAGACTTCACACTCCAAAGTTAACTTGCTTGCGAAAGAAGAAGAGAGATGCAGATCAATTAGCGAGTGCTTGAAAAATAATAATCATCAAATCATTATTGGCCTTAGTCTTCGTGCTTAAAGAAGGAATTCAAATCCTCCTTATATAGTGGATTTGAAAGTGAGATGGGTAGGAAAACCAAGGAGGCCCACGTAAAACACGCCAAACTCGAAGAATTAGGGTTTTCTTAGACCAAACCCTAAAAAGGCGAAATTGTACCTCATTCAAGCCGACCATAATTTTACCTATGCAAATTTGCGCCCCATCAAGAGCGAGCACAATTTCGCATAGAGGGATAAAAATGGCAAAAGAGGGGGGAGAAGCTTAACCCTTTGCCTTAGGCAAGTCTAGGGGGTCTCCCAGGAGGCTTTAGGAAGATTGCCCACTAAAGTGGGTCAATTTTCCGTGTCTACATTTTGCCCCCTCTTTGATGCATTTAAGGCCAAGTAAATGCACCAAAAAAAGATGTAGACCCCTATAGGCAAGAAGACAACAAACACTGAAAGAAGTGGCCAGGTTTGGAAAAAAAGACGATGCAAAAGGGGTATCACAAAGGATACTCTGGACTTTTGTATACTAGGTGAGACATTATTACCATTAAAGCCTCTATGGCTAGGGTGCCCCATCGAGTTTCAGAAGGAATGAAGATTCCTTAAGAAACTCAAAAAATGCAAGGAGAGAAAGAACAAAACACGAAGAATAAAGCAAGCAAACAAACAACAGAGCAAAGATTATTGGGTACAACATGAATCTAATGCAACTAGCATGAAATGCAGGAATGTGAATAGAAGAAAGAAGAAGGGAAGAGAGAAGAAGAAGAAGAAGAAGAAGAATCCAAAGGTCAACCATAGAAAGCGAGAGAAGCTAATCAAGAACCTTGAATGAAGGGTGTTATGCTCAAAAGAATGGTCCAGGTTTGGAGTGAAAAATATGCTATGGTCGTAGTACTCGCTAAGATGGACAAATGAGCAAAAATAGGGAGCGTAACCCACTATGGGTGATTGCTCAAATGATCAAATGACAGAGCGTAACCCGCTATGGATGATTGCTCGCTAATGATTGCTGTGGGACGATTATCCGCTAGGATGTATGCCGAGGCCTACTGAAATGGCCAAGGATCTTATTATGTAATGGGGTGTTGAGCTCGCTGAGTCAAAAGAAGCATAACTCGATAGGAGGATATGTTATTACTGATGTGAGTGATGTATTAGCAAGTACTAGCCGATAGGGGTGTGTAAAAATATATAGACCAATCACTATGAACATAACACAATGTGAGTGTGTGCATGTGTTAGAAGAAAAGAGAGAAAGAAAGTGAGGAGCAAAGAAATGTGCGTGTGTACCCCCAACTTGAAGTTTCAGCTATTGAAAAGTCAAAAGGAGGAAATGTGCAAGCAAAATAGAGAAGAAGGTATATTCTTATCTAAACAAAGAAGACAAAGGAGAAAGTAAGAATTATGCAAAGGACAAGGACATACCAAAAGAGGTTGCATTCCTTGACTTTGAGGAGAAATGATGATCATTGTAAAACATTTTCAAAGTCAAGGAATACAAGAAGAAGAGAGAAGAGAAGGAAAGAGCAAAAGAAGATGAGAAGAGAAGAAGAGATGAAAATGCACGGGCCCTAGGTTGGGGTTTTGCTAGACATCAGAACCCTAGTGAAAAGTGCAATGCATCTGAGCTATGACCTAACTAGGTATCATCACATGCCATTGTTACGAATCTCAAAAGCTATATAAACAAGCATTCATGAGCAAGCAACAATGCAAGAGAAACATAATGTTCAGGCAATCATGCAAAGTATGACAGACTGTCATGCAATATGAGCAAGCAAACAAATGCAATATGATCTAAGCTAAATGTAAAATGAAGACGATAGATCAAGCATAATATTTTTTTAAATGCATTATATTCATAGGTTCTTTAAGTTCTTTACCATTCAAAGAAGCCAAACAATAGGCACCTGAGCCAAACTTGGCCATTATGATAAAGGTCTCTAACCAATTGGGCTGAAACTTACCTTGAATATCAACACGAGCATTGGTGTTCTTATGGTTTTCCTTGAGGACAAGGTCCCCAACCTCAAAAGAACAATTACAAACTTTCTTAGAATAAGATCGACGGAGTCTATCCTAATAGGATCTCAAATGCTCTCAGGCATGAATGCACTTTTCATCCAGCAGCTCCAATTGGTGCAAACAGTCTGCACGATACTCATTACCGACCGCGACATCTTGCAACAAGATGCGCAATGAAGGAACCTCAATCTCAAAAGGAAACACTACCTCATCCCCATATACCAAGACATATGGTGAGGTCCCTATGGGAGTACGCACACTAGTACGGTAGGCCCACAAGTCAGAATCAAACAGGATATGCCAATCACGACCGGAACCAACTTCTTAAAGATATTGATCAAGGACTTGTTGGATGCTTCGAATTACCTATTACCCTATGGGTAATATGGAGTTGACCACGTATGTTGAATCTTGTACTTAGCACAAAGATTATGAACATCCTTACTTTTGAAAGGAGTGTCATTGTCAAAAAAAATCATCGAAGGAATCCCAAACCTACAAAAAATTTGGTTGAAGATGAACTTAGAAACGTGAATTCCAGTCACCGTAGCCAGGGGCATGGCTTCAACCCATTTAGTGAAATACTCGGTCGCAGTAATGATAAACTTGTGACCATCTGACGACACTGGGTTAACTTTCCCGATAATGTCCAATCCCCACATGGAGAATGGCCAAGGGAAAGAGATAACCTGAAGGTCCTGAGAAGGAGCATGGATGAGATGATTGTGGCGTTGACACTTGTCGCAACACCGAACATAGTCACATGCATATTTCTCCATAGAAGGCCAATAGTACCCCATACGAAGGAGCTTTTTGGCAATAGCATTGCCACTGAAATGATCTCCATATGAACCTTCATGAGCATCACTAAGAGCAAGCCGGGTTTCATCGGAGTTAAGACAATTCAAGAGGATACCTTCAAAAGAATGTCGATATAAGGTGTTGTCAATTATGATGAATCATCACGCTCTTTTGTGCAAAAGCTTACGCTGATTGCGATCTAAACCTGTAGACACCAAAATCTAGCCACTTGTCCTCCATCCATGCTTTCCCACCATTTCCACCACCAAAACATAGCCACTAGTCCTCCATCCTAGCTTTCTCGCCATTTTCGTCTATTATTTATATATATTTATTATATATATATTTAAATAATAATATTTTATATATTATATTATATATTTAATATATATATTTATATAAATAAATTAATCCTAGCCATCCGATTTCATTTAATCTCATCCGTCCATTTACCTTAATCCATGCCACACCCTAAATTTAATATCCACCCTTAGATATGCTTTAATCTCAACCACACGATTAGTGTTGTTGAAACCCTAGCATACCCTAGGTTGGATTATAAATAGAAGGCATTTTGATGGCTCAACCCCTAAGTGCCTGAGTTCACTGTTTTTTTGAATATCTTGAGTTCCCTGAGGTTCCTTGAGCTTTTAAAGTGCCTTAGATTTCCAACCCAGTATTTGTGCCGTAACCCCCACTCCATCCATCATATTTCCTGTTCTCTCACTCGTTGTCGCCGCCATCACATCCCTCGCCTTCATCAAATCTGCTTTTGTAGATTTGACCCGACCTCCCGAGCACCTCGTTGCTCTCTATCACAGTCCCGAGCGCTCTGTTTCTCTCTGCCACAGTCCCAAGTGCCCTGCTGCTCTCAGCCATAGTCTCAAGCACCTAGATGCTCTTTGCCACAGTCCCAAGCGTCCAACTGCTCTTCGTAGACCTCCTAAGCACTCGACTGCCGCTTCAAAATCCTAGTCTGAAGACAAGCGAGATCCTCGAGTGTCGCTAGGGCATACCCTCGCCATCGACCTACAACAGACCCAACCATCAATAGACAACAAACAAGGAGCAAGGTAAATCTTTTTCATTTGGTCATATTTTGATATTGTTTAATTCTGTTCACATTCATATTGTTATAGCTAGGGTTTTAGTTGTTATTTCTGAGGGCTCACATAGTGGAGCCCTTATTATTATTACTAATTCTCTGGTGTTTCTTTGTGTGCATTTTAAACAGTATATCAGAAGCATTGGACAACTGATTAAGCTATAGTGGTCTGGCATCGGATATTCAGAAGCCCACTCACAAGTTTTGGGAGCAAAGACACAACTGAAGACACCACCATTTGTTGTGGCTAGGGTTTCGGAGAACCCTAACAATATTTGTAAAAATTGTATCAAAGAGGATTCTTAAATCTATTATTGTAACAACGAAGTTTTTAGGCTCCCTCCGTTTAATATAAATCTCATTTGTTGTGCAATATCTGGTTTATTTGAATTTAATTTTATTTAGCATTGTTTGGTGTCATGTTTTTAGCTCTAAAAATGGTGATCACGGTGGGACCCCCTAAGGGTTTCATGTTCTGATTTATCTTGAATTCTAACTTGTTGTTTATTGTCTTAATATTGTAGATTTTCAGGAGTGCAAATCATGTATTTTTCGCCTGTTAGGGTTTCTAAGGAGTTGCAGAAAATTGCAGGAGGTGCACGAGCGCACTGTGGCACTCAAGGATCATCCAAAAATACATGGAGGCGTTCCAGAAGTGCCCTGAGATGTCTCAAAAGCGCCCAACTGTATTTTATAGTGATTTGGAGCAGATACGTAGGCTGTCCAGTAAGTACACCGTCTAAAATCCAATTTTTCTGTTTTACATATTTTGGGTTCTTTGATGTATTTTTCAGATTTCAAGCATAAAATAAACAATCATTAAGTAATTTGGAAAATAACTCATTCTAGTTTACATTTTAGGTTTCTTTTTGCATTTATTCACACATTCAAGTTAGGGTTTTTGTTTCTGATGTATTCACAAATATAAAATGCTGCATTCTGATTGCATTTGAATTGGCAATCTGCATAAATTAGAGCTGTATTTTAGGGTTAGAAGTATCTTTTTTTATCTATCTAAGTAGGAACATTATTAGGGTGCCAAGAGTATTCCTGCCATTGGGTGATTCCAGGAAAAGGGGTGGACGAACCCTCTGGTTGTCTTTGACAGGGGGTCTTAAGCGGTGTACTTCACACCCTTTGGAGAAATTGACATTCTCTTGTTGGCTTCTGATTTAGATTTATGAAATTAGTTGCTCCTAACATTGTTTGTCCACATTAATAAACGAAAACCTTAAAAGGAATAATTCACACACAACATGTTTCACTCAAAACAGTAGTGGTTGGATTTCATCACCAACCATTGCTTGAGATTTGGTGACAGTGGCATTCATCTCCATCCACCAATCTCTGCCCATAGAAACCATAGGATACCCCCGAGTATTCTTGCCATTGGGTGATTCCAGGCAGAGGGATGGACGAACCCTCCGGTTGCCTTTGACATGGGGTCTTAAGCGGCGTACTTTACACCCTTTGGAGAAATTGACATTCTCTTGTTGGATTTTGATTTAGATTTATGAAATTAGTTGCTCCTAACATTGTTTGTCCACATTAATAAACGAAACCTTAAAAGGAATAATTCACACACAACACGTTTCACTCAAAACAGTAGTGGTTGGATTTCATCACCAACCATTGCTTGAGATTTGGTGACGGTGGCATTCATATCCATCCACCAATATTTGCCCATAGAAAACATAGGATACCCTCGAGCAAACTTGTTGGATTTCATCACCAACAAGAATCTCGTTGCCCTATCTTCGCCATAGTTTTTACCTTTGTTTCATTAAGTAAGATTAGAACATCAAAACACACAAGAATGACACCTAAAATGAATACACATTAAAAAGGATATAATCAATGAACAAGGTAAGCCACACTGGTTGAAACTTAGCATTGGTTGTTTGTTTCCTTTTTGCTTCTTAAAGATTTCAATTTTGTGTTGCATCTGATAGTTTAATCTGTATTTTGATTTATTTGCTTATGGTATTAACTAGAAACCAAAAGAAAGCTATAAGTCAAGATAACTTAATGGAACCTTCATCCATATTTCCCACCACTTTTGTGATAGATTCCATGAATGTGACACAGACATATTTGTTTGTAGGTCCCTCACATTCCCTACCATCCATAACCTTCCATATGGCCATGCCCCAAGAGGAGTCAACCTCCCCTACCATTGACAATCACATTACCCATATAGATATGGCAAGAGTATAAACTTTCATGAAGTCTTCTAGTTATGTCTTAGAGTCCATTCCCAATTAACCTAGATAGGATTCTACTTTACAACAAGACCCTGTTTATTCCCAGCCCCCATCCACCTTTATCTTGGTGTATACTAACCCTCTTTTTGAGGCATCAGTTGCACTTGCTTCCCATATGTCCATTCCCCAACCTTCATGTGCTCCTAGCACCTCATATACCTCCACTTACACCAACCCCCTGTATGAAGCACATGTTAATGCTGCTTCACGAATTCTAACCTCACAAGTTGCTATACCTAGTGTAACTTGTACCCAAGCCACATATTTTATACCGTATACCCCCATACCCTTAGCTTCTGATAGAGAGATTAGTGAGGCATGGGAACACTTGAACAAATTGCTTAGACAACGTCAAAACGCTCAACAAGTACAGGCGAACCCTAAGCCCTTACATAACTCTACTCAGACTGTCCTTGTCAACCAGGGTCCATCATGGGCACCTCAGTCTTTTGTGGTTTATATCCCTATTCCCCCACGAAGTCATACCATTACCCATACTTTTCCCATTGGCCAACCTAGCCATAACCTTCATCCATAAACATCATTCCATAATTTCCCATATTTTCTTCAGCAATCTCCCATTCATCAATTTCCATATAATTCACCTAACCACCATTATCAATCTCATCATCACTTAGTCACCCCACAACATTTCTCCACGCCGCCCCAAAATCATCAGGTAATTCAGGGCTTCCACATTCCTGAGGAAGACCCTCGAATTAAGGCCATGCAGAAACATATAGATCAATTATTTCAATTTACCCCCGGTTTTTCAAACCAGAAACCAACCTTACGGTAATTGATCAATCAACCAATTCATCCTTCGGTACCATCACCGCAATATCCGACAGATTTTACGGTACCTAAGTTCGACAAATTTAAGGGAACTGAGGATGCCAAAAAACATGTGAGCACCTTTGTTCATGTCTGCTTTAGAATTCAAAATGACAATGCTCTCATGCTTTGAACTTTTCCTCAAACATTAGAAGGGGATGCCATAGAATGGTACAATCAATTGCCAAGCCATAACATCTATACTTTTGAGGAATTAATTGATCAATTCTTTGATCGTTTCATCCTAAATGTTAAAAATATCTCATTGTCTAATGTCTATGCTTTAAGGCAACATGATGATGAATCTATGTATAATTTTAGAAACCGTTGGAGGGTTGTCATCACTAAATTGCCATTCACCCTACCAATGGATGAGCTAATTGAACTATTCACCAAGAGTTGCTTAAAACCTATCTCTTGGATGCTTCAACTACGAACTTATCAATAATTTGAAGACGCTTTAGCTCAAGCTAGTATCATTGAGGATATCAAAATCCAAGAAGGCATATTAAAGCCTAAAAAGAAAGAATGGCAAAACAAGGGCCAATACAAAAGCAATTATTCTGGCCAAAAAAAATTAACACAGGCTACCCCAGCGACCCGATCTAATCAATTTAATCAAGTGGTCATGAGCCAGCCGGTAATGGCTCAACAACAATAATTTGTGCAACAAACACCGTAACAAATTTCACATCATGCAGTCCCCTCGACAACACAACTCCAAAAATGCAGAACATAGTGCCAGTTGTGGAAAATTATCCCCGGCGACATTTTGTCCGACAAAATCGCCAATACACCCCTTTAGCCGAGTCATATGCTTCCCTTTTTAGAAGGTTGTATAAGACGAATAAACTTGCTTTGTCCGACATTAGACTGGATGATCTTGCCAAACGTGAGAAACATTATCGGGAGCATCTATTTTGTCCTTATCATAGACAAAACGAGTAAGGCATTAACAACTGTCATGTGTTTAAAGACAGTTCAAGACCTCATTGACTTGGGGGCGATCAAGCTTGATAATCCCATCGCTCAACAAAACCAAAATCTTGGTATATTTCAAACACCACTTCATCATCATGAGGAGGTGCAACCAAATATAGGGGGAGCTAACACCAAAACTCCTCCTAATCAAGTCAATCACATTCAACAATACCAAGGGTTTGTAGGGGCCATTCATGTGGTCACTAGAGGTCAAAGGAACAACCAACAAAGGCAACTACCTCAAGCAAGTGTATCTCAACATTCTACATCACCACCCATCAAAGTTTCCCTCAATCCTTCATCACCCATCCATATCCCTAGTTAATCAAATCCTCCAAATCCACGTATCAATCGTCCACCTTGACCAGTCATCTCATTGAGTAGCCGACTAATTACAAGTCTGAAAATGGCTTCCGCCAAATTGTCGATCTATGAGCTAATCCAACAATCTCCTCCACATATCTATATGAGATGTTTATAGGCCATTGGGTGAAACTTTTTTATTATTTGAAGTGAGAGTTCCACCATTGTCATTACCTCTTATTATATTTCAAGGACTTGTTCTCAGCATAAAAAATCATCATTAGGGGCAGAAAAGGGAGGAAGAAGGGATGAGGAGCGGTGGAGGAAGCGGAGGAAGTGGAGGAGGAGCAAAAACGACATGCATGAATTTTGAACCAACGGAAGGAGAAGATCGAGAGGCAGGGCAAAATGCTGTAGCTGGAAAGGAAAAGGATTCCCTGTCAGCTCAGTTCGAAAAGGCTAAAGGTATAGATCCTCCAGATAAACCCTCAGACAAAGGGTCCCTCTGGGGTTCGGGAGTTGGCAACAAGGGCCCAACCTTTTTGGAAATGCTAAAAGGGAAAAATAAGGAGCCAATCAGTGTACTTCCGCCCCTAATACCAAACAATAACAGGTTAACTACGCCAGTGGAAATTATGGAAAGATTCTTGGATATGGAGGCATCATCCTTAGTTGGCAAGTTTTTGGGAGGAAGGCCGAACATTGAGACTATTCGCTCATGGGCCGCGACAAAGTGGAAAAATTCAAGAAGCTTAGAAATCGTAGCCATGTCAAGAGGTTTTTTTATGATAAGACTCAACAACAAAGATGATGCAGAGCACATCTTGACAGGAGGACCCTGGTTTCTAGGAAGGCGTAGCCTCTTTCCGAGGAAGTGGGGGAGAATTTCAACCCCGAGAAGCGGAAAATTAATATAGCACCCATTTGGGTCCGCTTACCAAACCTCTCAACCCGGCTTGTTAATGAGTACCGGCTTAGTGGCATAGCAAAGACGATAGGAGAGTTCGTGGCAATAGACCATTCAACCCGGGTAAGGACTAGACTGATGTATGCCAGGATCTGTGTAAATGCAAACTTGGATTCTGATCTACCTTCTCGGGTGGAACTAGCATATGGAGAGTTTCTAAGGATTCAGCCTGTGGAGTATGAGAACAAGCTGGTATTTTGTAGCATGTGTAAAACCCAGGGCCACCTTCAAGCCCAATGTCTGACAATAACTGCAAACAAGGAAGCCATGAGTGAAGGTTTTATGGGGAAAGCTAATGGGAGAGGAATCCCAAAGTTTCAAGGACCGCGTCTTAACTTGGAAGGATACAGACAAGTTAAGAATAACCAGGCTGACCAAGCCAACACAAAAATGGCAAAAATCCAGGAGAAAGGAAAGCAACATAATGAGGGAGGCAAAAATCATAAGGTATGTAATAAAGATCCCACCTTGAACATGTTTGATATCCTAGCAAATCTAGAAGTTGAAAAAGAAAATAGTAAGGATGATACCATCGATGTCAAGTTTCCCGAAACCCTAGACTCCCCATCCAAATCGGGACCATCCACAGCTTATGACAAAAAGCCCCAAAAGCTATGCTCAAAATGAAGAAAAATTGCCGGGTCATTTCAGTTTAAACATGGAAAAAATAGAGTCAAGAGTCGAAGTTGTGGAAACAAGAGGCAGGAATGTAGCTCCTAATCCGGTAGTGGAGCAAATTATCCCTTATCAGACGAGCCCAATGGTAAAAGGTACTTGAAGGAAAGCCCCCTGTTTAGAAACCAGATAGGAGAGGTGAACCAAAACAAGGCTGAGGATGAAGAGGAAATTGAAAACCCCCAAAATGAGGAAGAAGGTTCAAGCCCTAGACTATCACAGTATATGCCCCCTCATTTCAGTCCAAAACTGACTAGAAACACTACCAAGCCTCCGATAGATTATGGAAGTGAAAGAAAGAAAGGGAGAATATCTACAACGGAGCACTATAGAATGAGAATCAATGAAGAAATTGCAAACGGAAAGCAAAGAACATTGTTACAACAAGCTATTACTGGCCAGGATAATAGAAAAATTGACAAAACCCCTTTGGCTCAGGGAAGGGGGCGGGGAAAAAATATCAAACAGTCTAAATGAAGGTTCTCTCATGGAATGTGAGAGGCCTAAACCACCCACCAAAACAAAGGATGGTGAAGTCTATAAGGAAGGATTGGAATCCTACTATCATTTTTCTTCAAGAAACCAAAACAGATACGACACAATCAACACTTATAGCTAGAAGGATTTGGAAGCAAGGGGGAGTGGCCTTTCAACAGGCGAGAGGAGTGTCTGGGGGCCTCATGATATTATGGGATCCTATTAAAATAGAAGGAAGTATTATTTAGGCAAATGAAAGAGTCTTAAGCGTATTATTTCATGATTTTGATACTAATAAGAATTGGATTATGTCAAATGTTTATGCCTCCACCTTTGTCCAAGGGCGGTCTGAACTGTGGGAGTTTTGGGGCATTTGAGCCAAGCTTTTAAAGACATTCCTTGGGTGATTGGGGGAGATTTCCATACCCCCCTTTACCCATCTGATAAGAAGGGAGGATCTGGGTTACCCTCAAGGAGCATGGAGTACTTCAATGAATTCATTAACACAAATGAATTGATGGATGTAAGACTAAAAGGAGCCAAATTTACATGGAGTAACAAGAGGATAGAAAGTCACCTGATTCAAGAAATGTTGGACAAGTTTTTTTTATCCAAGGAAGCTACAACAATGTTTGGTGATTCAACGTTACAAGTCCTTCCTAAATGCGCTTCGGACCATAATCTTATTCTATGGGAGGCATTTCAGAGCTAACTCCTTTAAAAAGCCATTCAGATTTCTGTCAATGTGGGTTAAACATCCGGACTTCAAGAAACGAATAAAGGAATGGTGGCAGCAACCTATCAAGGGAAGTGCTTCCTTCAAACTATCTCAAAAACTTAAGATGGTGAAAAACAACCTTAGAATTTGGAATAAAGAAGTCTTTGGAAATATTTTTGAGAATAGGAGAGCAGTGGGGGAAAAACTGAGAATAATAGAAAGCAAAATCCAAAATGGAACCTATGATGAGGCGACAAGGATTGAAGAGAAGGAAACCCTTTGTGAGTTTTATAATATTTTAGCTTGTGAAGAGATGTATTGGAGGCAGAAATCAAGGGCATTATGGCTAAAGGAAGGGGACTCTAATTCAAAGTTTTTCCATGTTACCACATTGAGCAATAGAAGCAACAATAATATTAGAAATTTAACTAAGGTGGATGGATCCTCAACTCAAAACATTCAGGAGATCAAGGACGAGGCTGTTAATTTTTTCAGTTCATTATTGGGTGAAGAACGGGCCTGTAATGCCCAAGCAAAGGACTCTCTCCTTCAATTCATTCCACAACTCATTGATGAAACGATTAACAAGTCTCTTACAACAACTTTTTCAAAACGAAGAGATCAAGGAGGCTTTGTTTAAAATGGATCCTGACAAAGCTCTTGGGCCGGATGGGTTTTCACCGTGGTTTTTCCAAGTTTGTTGGGATATTGTTGGAGCAGAAGTTATTGCTGCAATCAAGGAGTTCCAAAGTTCAAATCATATTCCAAGGGGTTTCAATTCAACTTTCATTGCTTTGATCCCTAAAGGCCCCAACCCCAAGACTATGGCCGACTTTAGGCCGGTTAGCCTGTGTAATTTATCCTATAAAATTTTGTCTAAAGTTTTAGCCAACCGTTTGAAGAAAGTTCTACCAGTTATCATTGATCCAAGTCAAGGAAGTTCTGTACAAGGAAGATCAATCTTAGATGGAGTTATTACTGTTCATGAGGCTCTTCATACAACTGCTCAGGCCAAAAAAGCAGTCATGGCTTTAAAGTTAGACATGAACAAAGCTTATGACAGGATAAATTGGGAATCCTAGAGGCAGTTTTATTAAAATTTGGCTTCAACATGAAATGGGTCAAGTTAATAAGAGAGTGTATTTCTAAGCCTTGTTTTTCAGTTTTGGTTAATGGGTCTACTGCAGGATTTTTTCAAAGCAAATGTGGTCTAAGACAAGGAGATCCCATAAGTCCTATGTTGTTCATCATTGTAGCTGAGGCCTTGGGAAGAACCATTAAGGCAACAACGGTAGCTGGACTCATATCAGGTATCAAGGCCACGTCGCTAACTACCCCGGTGACACATCAACAATTTGTTGATGATACATTGCTACTGACTTTGGCTTCTGTGGTTGAGGCAAGAAGGATTAAAAATATTCTCATAATATATGAAGAAGCGGCTGGACAGAAAGTAAATTTGGATAAGAGCAAACATTATTTCATCAATACCCCCATTCCTAGGCAAAACAACATAGCAAGGATCATGGAATGTCAGATTGCATCCCTTCCCACCTCCTATTTAGGTCTTCCCCTATTTACGGGGAAACCTGAAGGATCAATGTGGAACATAGTTTTGGAGAGGATCCAAAAAAAGCTAGTAGGGTGGAAAGGACATCTGTTATCTCAAGCAGGCAAAGTAGTTTTAAATATGGCTTCACTTCAAACTATACCCGTTTACTTCCTATCAATCTTCAGAGCTCCCAGCAAGGTGTATCACAAAATTGAGCAGCTTCAAAAAAATTTTCTCTGGTCAAGGACTGAGGATAAGAAAAGGATCCATTTAGTAGGTTGGAACAAGGTTTGCAAACCTAAAGGCGATGGGGGGTTAGGATTGAGGAGAGTTGCTCATCTCAATACAGCTCTGTTAGCCAAACAAGCGTGGCGGTTATTGACTAAGGTCGATAATGAATGGACTACCATAGTTAGGAGGAAATACCTCCAAGGTGTGAACTTTCTTAATGACAACTTAGCAAGAAGGGGGTTTGCTTTTTGGAAGGCAATCCTCACGAGCAGGGATCTTGTCAAGAAAGGTCTTAGATGGATTCTAGGAAATGGGTAAACAATAGACTTTTGGAAGGATCGGTGGGTGAGAGCTAAGGAGTTATCCCAGAATCCTCGTTTGGATAGGATTCAAGAGCATATGGAGCAGCATATTGGGAAGAAGGTTGTAAATTATATGTGGCAGGATATAAATATCAACAGGTGGAAACACATTAGAGTACAGGGTTTTGAAGCGGAGTCTGAAGAGCTTTATAACATTTTAACTCAACAAATTATTCCCTCTGGAGAGGATGAAGATCACATTGTTTGGGCTAAGACTGAAAGTGGTGACTTCACAATTAAGTCTGCCTATAGTTTGCTTCTCAATGCGGAAGGTCAACAATTTCAACCGAGTTTGGTTTGGATCAAAGGCTTAATTCCTAAAATATCCTTTTTTCATGGTTGGTGATTCAAGGAAAAATCCTCACTATGGACAATATGTTATCCAAAGGTATGGTTATTGCTAACCGTTGCTACATGTGCAGGGTAGGGTGGGAGACAACCCAACACTTGTTTCTGGAGTGTTCGGTAGCGGAGTCCATCCTAAATGAACTTTTCCAAGCCTTTAGGATCTCGTGGGTTAAGCCTGCTCTTATATCCGAAGTGTTCCATCAATGGCCTCAACCCTTTGTTAGCCTAAAACTTAAGTACTTATGGAAAATCTGTTGGCATCATTTTCTCTGGAATATTTGGCTAGAAAGGAACCATAGAGCCTTTAAGGTTACCATTCACAACCCAAAAACCATCCTCAACGTGATTATTGTCTTTGCGAAAGAAAACCTTAGCACCTTAGTGGATGAGAACCACTCAATTCCTCCCCAAGAAAAACAATTAGCTCGGGCCTTAGGTATTGAGGACAAACCTTCCATTCCTTTGCCCAATCCCGAAAATGGGATTTCTTGGGAGCCACCCCCCAGGGTTGGTTTAAACTAAATTTTGATGGTGCAGCCAAGGAGAACCCGGGAAGAGCCGGAGCTCGGAGGAATAATCAGGGATCATCAAGAAAATATGGTCAAGGCCTTTGTCGAACCATTGGGAATCATAACTAATAACGAAGCGTAAGCTAGAGCCTTTTGGAGAGGGTTGCAAGTAGCCCAAGCAACTCAAGGTAACTTGATGATTGAAGGTGATTCTATGAACATCATCAACCTGTTAACCAATGGCAAAAAACCTCCATGGAGAATTGAGGGAGTCATCCATGAAGTGAGGATCCTTTTTGCGGCAAGACAAAACATGAGGGCTCGTCACATGTACCATGAGGCCAACAGGTCAGCTGACAAATTAGCCAACATAGGTGTTGATGTTGGTAGTTTGGTGACATGGACACAAGGTGTGCCACATGAAGTGGAAAACATTATTAGTCATGAAAAGAAACCTACCCGTTAAGGAGAAAGATGACTGGGTGTTATTTCCCCATGGAGCTGGTAATAACTATGGGGTTTCCCTCTAAATCATACCAAATTGGAAATGAAGGTAACAGGGTGTAAGCCTTGGAAGATTTCGACAGAGAATAAGAAATGGGCAAGCAACAGGTTTCACAAGTGCAAAGTTCCAAACTTCAATTTCTCGTCAATGTAAGTAATGTTTACAGTTATGTTTAGGTATGGGTGTGCCTTGTTAGTAAGGTGTTGTAGGGGATTCAACACAAGTTCTGGTAAGAAAGTTTCAAGGATGACTAGGATCTACAATCTCAGCAGAAGGTTGGATATTGTAATAGGTTTTGGGTTAACCTGCAAAACCCGGTAATTAATGAAGACTTTTATTTACCAAAAAAAAAAACAATCTCCTCCACATCATGAGGAATTAATGGATATTTTAAAATCCATCGAATTGCAATCACAAGATCCTAATGCCTTCAGTAACTTTGTGGGGAGAATCCAAACATGCATGGAGCCTTCCATAACATTTTGACTTTGAGATTAAGCCCATCTCATCAGAATTAGTAGACCCTCCATTGCATATCATGGCTATAATTGACAAGAAGGCTTTTAAAAGAGTACTAATTGATATCGGTTCCTCTATCAACATCATCACCACATCCGCTCTCCATCATTTCAACCTTCCTCCATCTCACATCACCAAGTCATCCTTCACCCTCAAAGCATTCGACGATGCTTTGTGTTCCACAGTTGGCACTGTTGTTTTGCCCATCGAAGTAGGGGTAAAAATGTTGCACACAATGTTTCACATCTTGGAAGGATCCATGGCGTACAATGTACTCCTTGGAAGACCTTGGATGAGGGAAATGAGATGTGTCCCTTCAATACTACATCAATGTTTGAAATATGTTCATGAGGGACAAGTAAATTGCATACCAGCGAATGTCGATCCTTTTAAGTATTGCAAGTTATCTCAAATCCTTATGAGTCCATGCTTCCTTCCACTCACATTTTTCTTTTGCCATCATCCAATCCATCTACCACTTTACCAATTCCTTCATCAAAAACTTCCATTCCTGAGGAACTCCCTATCACCAATCATCATCAAGCTTCCACACCCCCATCATCCTCATCATTGACTACATGCACATGTGGTCACAGTCAGTCCACATCACCAACATCATTGCTATCCACATCATCGGTGTCCACCCAGTAGCCTTCCAAATCCAATCTATTGCCATCACCTAATATTTCACAAGTCGAGTTGACATATTGTGAGATATCTCCATCTTCACCATTACCCGAGTCATTATCTGATCATAGTCCGCCCATGTCATCCCAAGTTGAGTTCCACCTCACTAATCCAAGAATTGGTGAATACGTGGTCCAAGACACCACCGTCACACCCCTCACCATTCCTAGTGCTAAGGATTTCGGTCGCCCACGTGATCCACATTTAGCAATAGGAGCAGTATATAACATGGGTTCAACTCCAAATAACATAAATTTTGTATATGGGGGGTTGAATCTTCATCAAGTCCATCTCCCATAGAAGAACCCAAAGAACCAGTTCTTGCCAACATTCCAAACATGATGGGATTTCCATCTCGATATTTCCACATAGTCAATTGGCAAGGCCATGGCCTAGGATTGCATGAATAGGGAGTGCATCAACCTATCGATGTTCCATATCAAGAGGTGCATGATCGTCCAGGTGTAGGTTACCACCCACTTTCGACCATATATTCTCTTGAACAAGCCTTCTAAAGGCTTAATCTCAATCCAGGAGAAGAAGCCCTTCATCCCGATAATTATGATGAGGAAATCTATGAAAAACTCGAGCTTATATCGAAAATTTCAGATGAATCTAAAGAAGAATCAGAGCCCATTATTCCCCATGCCGAACAAGATGAGTTTTATCTCAAAATGTTCTCTATCCATGAGCCCATCTTACACTTGCTTCTTCCGCAAGAGCGAGCCGCCCCTCACGGTGAACCTCCACCTCCATTCCTTTAAGCCATTCCATAAGCCAAACTTGTAACATATGTACATAACACAAAAACAATGGTTATCACCACTACCAGAAAATAATAAAAAAATAAAAAAATCAATTAAAAAATCAACAAAAACATTTTATTTCCTGGCATTGCATATGTACATATCATTTAGACAAATGCATTTATTTGTGTTGCTTTCTACTGTTCAGGTTAACCAAACCCCTAAGCATCGATTCTTAAGTTCCTTTCATTCCATCCACCCTTATCCGCCTTGCCCATAAGTCAACATGAATCTTGTTGATTTATTCAACCCGTTTTGTAATCCATATGATCCGACTAAACCAATTCCAATTGACATAAGTCTTATCGATATGGATCAGATTTTCTCGCCTCCATCCTTTGCTAAATTTGTCTTGTCTGAGGAATTGTTAAGAGCTTCCGCTAACTACATTCCTCCATCCCCTCTGCCTTCGCATTCACCTTCACCTTAATACTGAGGTTTTCTAGGCAGAAATAGATGAGGATAAGCCAGAAGAGTTTGATATCTTAGATGACATTCATTTGATCCCTACGCCCCATCATCTTGAGGAAGGTTCCCACATGTCTATTGAAGATACCATCGATGTGGACCTTAGTTCAGACAAAGACAATCCCCAAATTGTCAAGCTTGGCAAAATTTTATCACCCGATGAACAAGAGCAATTTATTGCTCTCCTCAAGAGGAAAAAGGGCATATTTGCATGGTCATACAAGGACATGCCCGGTCTTGACCCTAGTTTGGTTGTCCATAATATTACCTTACAACCTGATGCTAAGCCGATCAAACAAAAACTTAGGAGAATGCATCCTACCGTGGCCCTCTTGGTAAAAACATAGCTTCAAAAACTCTTAGATGTGAACTTCATTGTTCCTATCGACTATCCTGAGTGGCTTTCAAACATTGTACCTGTTCGTAAGCCTAACGGGGCGATACGCGTATGCACTGACTTTCGAGATCTTAACAAAGCATGTCCTAAGGATGATTTCCCTCTCCCAAACATTGATACTCTTGTCGATACCTGCGTTGGCCATGAAATGCTTTCACTTATGGATGGTTTCTCAGGATACAACCAAATTCAAATAAATCCTAATGACCAACACAAAACATCATTCACTACACCTTGGAGAACTTTTTGTTACAAGGTGATGCCCTTTGGCCTCAAAAATGCAAGTGCCACTTATCAACGTGCCATGACATACATTTTCCACGACTACATGCATAATTGAAGAGATACAAGATCTCTTCTTGACAATACTGATATTGATCCTATAACTCAACAATGCTACACTCTTCCAACAATATCAAATCAACATGCAACAAAACAATGTGATATGGAAAATTAAATCAAAATATGAAACTATCGCCACTCAGGGAGGGCACATCCCCACCGTAAAGGCCAATATTGCGAATACACAGATGAATAGAAGAATAAAAAGATGATTGATGCCTTTAACTAAAAAAATCTAATCTAATAAATATGAAATATTTCTCATGGAAAACCTAGTCGACAGGCTAGGTTTGGTAGGTAGCATGACTCCCCTCATCGAAAAGCTTTGTCCTCAAAGCTGGAAATGACTGGAAAATACTTTCAGATTCCCAAGTTGCATCTTCTTTAGGTAAATCCTGCCACTTGATGAGAAATTCTTGGATGTGACATGATCTGGTTTGTAGCACTTCTTCTGGTTGTAGATGGATATGCCCTTCTTCATCCAACACTGGTAATTTTGATTGAGAGTGTACCTTCTGGCCAATCACTTTTTTGAGACAGGAGACATTAAATACTGGGTGTATGCAAGAGGATTGGGGTAACTCTAGTTGATATGCTACCTCACCAATGCAACGCACAATTTTATATGGACCATAGAATCGTGGTGACAACTTTTGACTGGATTTGAGCTTCAATGATAGTTGTTTGTAGGGCCGAAGGCGTAGGAATACCATATCACCAATATTGAATGTTCGTTCTGAACGTTGCTTGTCCTGTTGTTGCTTCATACGATTTTGTGCTTGGACCAAATTATCTTTCAAGATAGTGAGCATTGCTTGTCGCTTCTATAACCAATCATCGACTTGAGCCACTTTGGAAGATCCTGGTACATAATCAGCAATTGTTGGTGGCTTTGTTCCATATAATGCTTCAAAAGGAGACATCTTAGTGGAAGAATGATAAGAAGTATTGTACCACCATTCCGCCAATGACAACCATTAACTCCATTGATATTGTTTATCCTGAATAAAACATCTTAGGTAGGTACCCAAACATTTATTAACTACCTTTGTTTGACCATTTGTTTGTGGATGGTATGCAGAAGACATATTTAATTTGCTACCACTAAGTGGAAATAATTCTCTCCAAAAATTGCTGGTAAATATGGGATCACGATCACTTCCAATATTTTTGGGTATTCCATGTAATTTAAAAATTACGGATGTCAGGTAATAGCCGATCAACTTGTGGAAGCTCCCCTACCTACTGATCATCCTTCGATTATTGAGCTCCCAGATGATTCGATATTTGCTATCACTAAGCAAGAAGAAGATGTCATTTTGGAGGAAGACATCGATATCACATTATTCTTTGATGGCTCTAAGTGCGCGAAAGGTCAAGGTGCTGGAGTCGTATTTCAGACACCACAGGAGGCACCTATCCCCTTGTCATTCAAACGCGACTTCCAATGCACAACCAACACTGTAGAGTATGAAGCCTTAATATTAGGTCTTCAATCAGCTATAGCTATGAGCATTAAGCGTATTAGGATATTTGGTGATTCTCAACTTGTTGTCAAGAAAATCAATGGAGAATACCAATGCAAAGAACCTACCATTAAGCTTTATTATGAAGTAGCAATGAAGTTGCTCTCTAAGTTTGTTTGGTATGAAATCAATAGCTTACCATGTTCGACTAATAGATTTGCAGATGTGATGGCCTCTTTGGGATCACTGATTCCAAAATATTCATTTGGAAAGGTACAACCCCTTATCATTTCAATGATCTCTAAATCTGCCATTACCCATGCCGAGTCTAAGGACGAAAAGAATATTTGCTTTATCCAATCGGATTTATACGAGCCTTGGTCGAGCCAAACAGTAGCCTTTCTCAAGTTTAAAACACTCCCATAGGACACGTCTCAGGCTGCCAAACACACTTTCAAGCAAAAGGTAACTCGTTTCATTCTTTTAGGGGACGTGTTGTATAAACGTGGTTATGATGGAGTCCTTCGTTGTCTCGAGGCCAGTGAGCCTCAAAGAGCCATAGCTGAAGCCCATGATTGTACCTGTGGTGGTCATTTTAGTGGAATGGCCATTGCAAAGCATATTTTATGCATGGATTATTATTGGCCCTCAATGGAACGTGATTGTTGCACCTATGTCAAACATTGCAAAAAGTGCCAAGAACATGCTAATTTAACTCATGTACCTGTTAGTCAAAAAGTGACTAACTACAGAAAAACAATTGATGCACCTTTTTGCATATTTTCCAAGAAGACCAAAGTGGCCCATATGCTAAAGATCGAAGAAAAAGCAAAATACCGCAAGGAGGCAAAAGTGTCGCGATATCGCGACATGTTGCATTTTCGCGGCTAAGAGCAACAAAAGGGAGCAAGGAGGCAAAAGTGTCGCGATATCGCGACATGTTGCATTTTCGCGGCTAAGAGCAACAAAAGGGAGCAAGGAGGCAAAAGTGTCGCGATATCGCGACATGTTGCATTTTCGCGGCTAAGAGCAACAAAAGGGAGCAAGGAGGCAAAAGTGTCGCGATATCGCGACATGTTGCATTTTCGCGGCTAAGAGCAACAAAAGGGAGCAAGGAGGAGTGTCGCGATTTCGCGACATGTCACATTTTCGTGACCATGCGAAAGGAAATAAAGGAAAGACATAGGAATGTCGTGATTTCACGACATGTCTTATTTTCGCTAGAAAATAGCAAGAGGAGACTGAGAAGGTAAGGAATGTCGCATTTTCGCGATCGCCCAGAAGAAATGAAGGAAAAGACATAAAGATGTCGCGATTTCGCGAGATGTCTCATTTTCGCGGCTGGAAGCGGTAGAAGAGCAGAGCAAGAGACGAATGTTGCGATTTCGCGACATGTCCCATTTTCGCGGCGGGAAGCAGCAAAAGAGTAAAGTAAGAGACGAATGTCACGATTTCGTGACATGTCTCATTTTTGCGGCTGGAAGTGGCAGAAGAGCAAAGCAAGATACGGACGTCGCGATTTCGCGACATGTCTCATTTTCACGGTGGGAGGCAGCAAAAGAGCAAAGTAAGAGACAAATGTTGCGATTTCGCGACATGTCTCATTTTCGCGGCTGGAAGCGGCAGAAGAGCAAAATAAGAGACGAATGTCACGATTTCACGACATGTCTCATTTTCGCGACTAGAGGCGGAAAAAGAGCAAAGCAAGGAAAGAATGTCGTGATTTCGCGACACGTCAGCTGTAAAGGAATAAAATGTATTTTGGCAATCAAAGGCATGCACTGACACCAAGAAGTGATTTCTGACATGATTATCAGAAATCTAGGATAGAGCAGGCTTGCTAGACAATTGAAAATATGACAGGCTCGTCTAGAGTTATTAGAAACTGCAGATGATTGCTTGTAAAATAGTAAGATGTACTTAGAAAAGATACTCTTTTAGGGTATATATAGGGGTGAGCGACTCCAGAAAAAGGGTTGGCTCTTGGACGTTTACAAGCTTGATGTACATGTACTGGATTACGAGCAATAAAAGATTTGTTCCTCTGGCTTCCGAAACTTTTGTGTACTAGTGTCTGTATCTGGTGTTTTAACTTTTATTCACTCTAAGTTTTATAATGTATCTGTTCTGAAATCTGGACTGTGCACGTATAAATCTTGTTTCTAGAGTTGAACATTAAAAGATAGTTACATGCTTTTAGACGAATATCTAAAAGTTGCACTCAGGAATTCGTGTTTTCTATAAGAAGATATAAAGAAAACTCTGAAAGTAGTAATCTGCATTATCAATGTTTGTTGTTGTCTAATCTGTACCATGAGAAAAGTTCTAGCTTAGGCTATATTTCCCTTATCTCTTGTTTCCCTTTTCTCTAAAAAACTCAAAGGAACCAGCCTTCTCTGGAGACTAGACAGATGATCTCAAGCAAGATTTGTCTATTCAATGTTGGCAAAGTCTAAGGCGCAACACTATTAACCGAAGGCAGATTTTGTTCCAACAGTTTTTGGCACGCCCGGTGGGACCAGCAATCCCACAATATCGTATAAGTTTTGGTGTTTTACCTTAAGAGCCTTTTGTTTGAAAATCTCAAGAAAAATCACCTGGCGAGTCCATTGCATTTAGACCATAAAAGAAAGACCTTGTCTAAAAACCTTCTGGTTATATAGCCATATGATAACCAGATCCCGAGCTAGAAACTCTGAAGAACCTATCGAGTTTTTTGAACTACATCTCGGAAGCCTAAAAGCACACCCTGTGCTAGCCACACGATCAAATCCGCCCGACACCATTAACACCTCTTTAACACCCGCTGTAGGAGCATCTGCAAGCAATCCCATAGCGGTTGTAACTCCTTTAGCAATCATGGCAGCCGTCCCTGCCCTAGCGCATCTTGTGTGGAATCAAATTGGCCCTTTGAACTTGGGAACACACCACCAAATTCCACAAGCTGTACTAAAAGTATTACCGTTCTTTGACGGAACAGGAAAAACAGCAGATGAGCACTGTTTAGATGTATCATCGCCAGCATCTGTTTACAACATCACTTAGGAAGATGTAATGGTCAGATTGTTGATTATATCTTTGAAAGGAAAGATGCTCTATTGGTACAAAGCGCTTCCCGCTGGATCCATTACTTCTTGGGCAGTACTGGTCGGCCGTCTAGTCGATGAATTTAATATACATGCGGATCCTTTCACATTGCTGAATCAATTCACTATCATTGAGAGGCATCCATAGGAAGAAATCCAAGATTTCAACATCATATTAAGCAGAACTCGTGATAGAGTACCGCAAGGCCTAAAGCCCACGGAAGAACATGCTATATGCTATTATTTAAGGGCTTTTGATTCAGATCTCAGTATGATAATAAGGCAATCCCGTGTAACCACTTTTCTTGGGATCTATCTAGAGGCAGCAAAGGGCGAAGCTGATCTCATCGCTACAAAAAGATATCCATAAAAAATTATGTTGCCAATTTTACCAGAGCTTTCCCAAGCATCAATTTCTAAACTGCCTGTACTCCCATCAACACAGGCCCTCCCAGCTATAGCCGCACCTCCTACATTCCTTGCATTACCAGCTACACCCTTTGCATCAGCTCCCCCAATGATCAATACACGACCATAATTGATACAATGAAGACATTGTCAAATGAAATGGCATCCATGAAAAAGAGAGGTTGAAAGGAATTTTCTGCCAAGGAGGTTCCCTCAGGTAACGAGAGATGCAGCACAATCAAGCAATAGGGGACAAGAGAGACCGAGCACGGTATATACAAATGAGACAATGGAGGCCGAGGAGCCTCCCACTAATTCTAACTTTTGGTGTACTACATGTAACGATCTACATGGGGAAAGTTCGTGTATGATACACCAACATTATGTACAAAGTATAGCAGTTGAAAAGAGTAAAGAAAAAATTAAAGGCCATGTAAATATAATTAGAGAGAAGGACCACAACTTCATGATGCCTACAGTGAGAACAAAGTTTCAGTTTTGACAAGATCGGGTAAGAAACCACTCGCAAGTAGACCCCGAAGAGCTTCGACCATTGAATGTTTCCCTTGCTCCCATGGAAGTTCCCAAAGAAACTCCTAAGGGAAGTCTCCCTCAGGAAAGAAAATATCAGTTTCCAGCCAAAAGTCAAGGGGAAGAAACACACAAAGAATTTATTCCTCGGGGGAAAATAAAACCCAAGAACAGGCTAGGGAAAGGTTGAGATTCCCCTCGTTGACAAAAAGGCAAAGAACTGAAGCTACCCAGGGATACAAGAATAAATATGAAACTTTTGCCAAAGAAAGAGAAAGAATAGTTGATTCACCTACATTCAGTATAGTAGAGGAAATGAAAAAGACTCATTCTAAGGCAAGTATGCATGATGCTCTTCAAATCCCCGTGTCAAATCGATCTCCTACAGGAATCTCTAAGAACAATGAAAAATGGAGGTGGGACCGCATCATCTTCAAAAACGGTTCTAACAAACTTGACGTCGCACCACCCTTTTATTTGTCCCTTCAAATGGAAGGATGGGTTTTCCACAACTGCATGATAGATTCGAGCGCCGCTACCACCGTGATACCCAAAGCAAGTATGTGATATTATGGGAATGGAGTACACTAGGAGCAACGCAGGGGTCCTACGAGTTAGATGGTACTCCAATAAAAACCGTAGGAGTGATAAAGGATATTCCCATACGGCTGCATAAAATGCCTCGGATGACAGTCATACAAGAGGTAGTAGTCGTAGACTTGGAGCCCTATTTTGGTATGTGTCTATCTGGAGAGTTCACAACAAAGATAGGAGGATACTTATCCTTAGATTATTCTCATTTGGAGATACCTTTCAAAGGTAGAAGGGTCAAGATTTTTAATGAGAAACCATCGACGTTTCATGTAGAAAAGATTGGTGAAACCGACCGTGTAAATATGATGACTTGAAGAAACAATAGAAGAAGATCTAATGGAAGAAACATTAGAAGAGCTCCAAGATGAGGACGAGTTTTCTCTACAGAATTTTAATGCCATGATAGAAACAAAAATAGGAAACTATTCTATTGAGAAACCAAAAAGAAAATTGATACCCTCCTTAGAAAAGGATGGTTTTGTGAATCAATTGTGGAAGCTTTTCTTTGATGGGGCTAGGTGCAAGAATGGAGTTGGTGCCGGAATAGTTTTGATTTCTCCCACCGGAGAGGAAAAGGTTTTCTCTTACAGGTTGACTTGGAGTTGCTCCAATAACGCAACAAAATATGAGGCCTTGTGCTTAGGGTTAAGAAAGGTTGAGAAATTGGAAATCAAACAGTTACTCATCTATGGAGATTCAGAACTTATTGTGAATCAAGTCACCAAAAAATGTATAAGTAAACAACATTATTTGAAGGCTTACAGGAACAAAGTGTGGGATCTCTTAGAGGCCTTTGAGGCCCTAAATATAAAGTTTATCCCTAGAGAACAGAATACCCATGTGGATTTGTTAGCTTCAGTGGGAGCTGTTTTTTGTCTTGTAAGTAATGTTATTCAGAAGTCTAAAACTGTTAGACTTATATACAGGTATTCAGTGCCTGATAAAAATATTTTCTAGCAAGTTTTTGAAAATGATGATCAGATACTGGATTTCTTAATCCATGAAATGAATTGCTCAACCAACCGGGATCTGCAGGATGAAGAGGAAGAGGACATTATTCGGTTAAAAAACAATCATATTCCTAAGGGTCTCATCACCCTTGAAAGCCTTTTTGATAACAATGATAGAGCAATTGGCCGGAAAATCAAGGTCGATAAACGAAGATACAAAGATGTAGAGTTGGAGCCAGGAAAAATGATTAAGGTTGGAATCAGTTGTATAGAAGAGGAAGTGAACCAGATCAGAGAATTGTGTAAAAAATTCCTTGACATCATAGCTTGGGTGTATAGTGATCTAAAAGTGTACAATAAAGATGTTATTCAACATACTTGTTGTGGCTGATCCACAACGTACCCCAAAATTGGGGACCCACCTTTTTTGCATGTGTTCCAAGAAGACCGAAGTGGCCCATAGGCTAAAGATCAAGGAAAAAAGCAAAATACCACAAGGAGAAAAAGTGTCGCGATATCGCGACATGTTGCATCATCGCGGCCAAAAGAGAAAAAGTGTCGCGATATCGCGACATGTTGCATCTTCGCGGCCAAAAGAGAAAAAGTGTCGCGATATCGCGACATGTTGCATTTTCGCGGCCAAATGAGAAGAGAAAGAACTAGAAAGAAAAGTGTCGCGATATCGCGACATGTTACATTTTCGTGGCTAAAAGCAACAAAAGACGGAAGGGGCCAAAAGTGTCGCGATATCGCGACATGTTACATTTTCGCGATTCAAAAGCGACAAAGAGAGAAAGGGGCAAGAAGTGTCGCGATATCGCGACATGTTCCATTTTCGCCAAGGTAACGGACCTGCATAGTGACGTGGACATAAGGACAAAATCCGGTGAATAAGACAAAGCGTTACATAAGGAATCTTTAATGATTTGAAATCATTTAAGATGGTCGTTACACACGGAGGGAAACGGACGCAAGCCCATGTGGAGAAAACGCAGCGAAGGGCCACAAAATGGAAACCAAAGCACACGCATACAAGGGAAGGTGAAACGAACAGTCAGGGAAGGTGAAACGAACAACCATCGGAAAATGAAACGAACCGTCATGGAAGGAGAAACAATTGTTTTCAGAAGTTTAAATACGCCATTCAAAGAGGCCGAAAGGGGTTGGAAAACTGTTGCAAGTAGCGTTGCAGGTTTGAAGGCAAGATAGCCATTCTGGACCTAGTTGGGCTGTTTTTCTTCCATAGACTGGTTTTTCTTCTTCATGGACAGGGTTGGAAACCGCGACAAGCAGAGTTGCAGAGTTGAAGGCGAGAAGGCCATTCTGGACCTGTTTGAGTTGTTTTTCTTCCACAGACTGGTTTGGGAAAACCAGAAATTCTGCTATTGTAAAATGACATATTTTTAATGCAGAAGTTTTCAAAAATTTGCATCTTGTGGGCAAGAAAGAAGGAGATTTTCTTTGCATGCTATGGATTTAATGTTTATTCTTTCATTTTTTAGATTTCGAATTTATAGATAATGTTAATGCCATTTTTTTGGGTTACATTAGGCGAATATTTGAAATCTGAATTTTATTTCGTACCCTAGGAACCAACACTTAGTCTATGGGGATTGTGCTTGTTTTGCAAGTCCAATAGGTTAGGTTGCATGCATGGAGACCTCACATCTTCGGTTTTGTCGGAACAGGATAGCATCATACTGAGTGCATTTTATTTTCAGTTTTTTGCATTTCATTTTCATTTTCTGCATTTTATTTTTTCCAAAAATTTTAACTTATTTTCAGGCATTAAAAATAAACATTTAAAAAATTTCAAAATCCAAAAAAAACAATGAACAATCACTAAAGTTTCATGATGAAATAAACCAACATTGCCCCTTGTTTATAGTTACTTGCAATCACTAAGGTGTTCCAAGCATTTAAATTGAATATCTTTATTTGAGATTACTAATACACATATGCAAATGCTAATACAACGGAGACCTTGGAGAAGTTGTTTGTTTAACTTCTTTGCAAGAGGGGATTTGGAACCCAAATCCTAAAGGAGAGTGTACTTTCACAACTGGGTGAAAATACCACTCAACAGATTGGCGCTAGAAGGAGGGCCCGAATTGTTTTATTTAGAGTGATTTAAATGCTATAGGGATTTAAATTTTGAATATTTCATGCCCTATTGATTATTATCTTTAGCCCTCTTTTAACAACACAACCTTGTAGTGTTAAAAGGAGGACATGAATTGCTATGCATTGTTCTAACGCTTTTTGATTGTTCAGACAAGAATAATGTGTTTTGATTTGATTTTAAAAATTTTGGTTTGATATTTGCTAGTCAATTTCATGCTTATTTGTAAGGAATTATTTTTTGTCTAAAATGTATTTGTTGTCGGTATTATGCTCTTCACTTGCGTGTAATGCGATCTTGTGAATCAGAAAGCCTACAACACTAGGAGTATGCTCTTCACTTGCGCATATGCGATCTGGTGAATCGAAACTTACATTTTTTATACTTGCTTTGTCATGGTTCCTTCTTTCATGACTAACAAATTGATTTTGAAGTTATTCTTTGAATTTCATTAATTGCAGGATTTTTTGTGTGTCGCGGGTTTTCTTTGAGGTACTGAGAGTTTTGTCAGGTTCTTGTAGGGTTATCATCATCGATTTTGAATCAAATGGCCCAACCTCCACCACCTCCTTGGTACGGAGCCCATAACATTCCTTTGAATATTGTAGGGGATATTCACGAGATCCCTAGGAATATAGAGAGATTTTTGCCCAAATACAAATCGGATGGCCCAAGGACCGCAGAAGAACATATTCAGGCCTATAGGGATGTTTTGATAAGATTGCAAGTTCAACATGAAGATGTGGCTTGTAGACTCTTCCCCATGAGCCTAGACCAAGTGGCCTACGAATGGTATATTTGCTTACCTATCGGTTCCATTACGTCATGGACGCAAATGGAGAATGCTTTTGTCAACCAATTCAGGTCACCATTAGATCCCACAATCATCTATAATCAGTTCATTACATGCAAAAGAGGCCAGGGTGAGCCAATCCAAACTTTTAATCAGAGATTTCAGAAGTGCTATAATAGAGCAATTCGGCATTTTGCCATTGATCCCGCAGTAGCTTTGCAAATATATTTTGGGGCATTGGATCCTATGACGACAATGTTTGCAAGGCGAAATCCTCAAGTTACCACGCTTGCTCTAGCCTACAATGAAGCTATGACCATTGAACAACAAATGACACCACAGGGTTATGGGTTTTCCCAGATGCCTATGGTAGGACAATATGGTCCATATGGTCAAGCTCCTATGATGAATCAGATCATGGCACCACAAATATCGGGCATAAATGCTTTGCCTTATCAACAACCATATTCATCAACACCCGCTTACGCACCCAATCCAATTCCGATTCAAAGTGTGAATCCCTACGCAAATCAAGTGGCTCAAAATCCAACTCAAATGTTAAGTCAAGATCTCACCAATTACGCAAATCCTATTGGAACTAGCAATAACATAGCTCAACCAAAAGAGATTTATTCAGAGGTTGAAGAGCTCAAAAAGATGGTTCACAAATTGAGTAATGATTTGGTTCAAAAATAGAAGTATGAATCCCATGCCCCTCACCCAAATCAAAATTTCAACAATAGAGGGAGACAAGTGGAATACGAAGCCAAACAATGGGGGTGTGCCTTCCCCTATTGCTAATCGGATAGATACTTCTACAGGACCAAGTCACTCTAGTTCCATTCTTAATATTTCTGATTTTGCGTGGGAAAAGGGGTGTAGATTGCATAATACAAAGGAGCATAATGAAAGGAATTGTCCCGAAATTGCTAGGTATACCCATTGTCTCCAAGCTCAAGTGGATGATTTGGAACTTGTGCCAAATAAGGGTCCACCCCAACATCAACAAGGAGAGGACAACATTTTGGTGGTGGAAACTCTATATCGTCAAGAGAGTGAGAATGAGGAAGGTGAAGATGAATGGGATGAGAAACATGTTGATGAATCAGAAGATGAAGAAGAAGTACTTGAGCGTCACAACTTGAACTTGGAGGATGATTACTATGATTCGTGGAAGAAATGGGAAGAACATTATCAATCTAAATCTTCTAATAAACTTGTTGCGTCAATTAATATGCAGGATAACTCAATTGCTTCCTCACATGAGGATACTATAAATCCTGTACAATTTGAGAAAGTTTTGGAAGAGGAATTCGAATCTCATCAAATTTTGGAACATGATAAGGATTCTACAACCATGAATCAAGAAAGAGAGTCATTTGCTTTAGATTCCTTTGAAGGAAAAGAAATTGAAAATCTTGATCCACTTACTTGTGCTACAATGATTATGCCATTTCAAAATGAGAAAATTACAAAACCTAAATCATTTGGGTTTGATATCATTGATGATCCAATTGAAAATCTCACGTTACCCAAAACAACCCAAGTGATTGATCACGGAAATGTGTTAGTTAACCCACCCCTAGATAGACAAGACTTATGGTTTGAAAGGGATGGACATATTTTCAATTGGGTACCTAAGTTTGGTGCCTTTGATAAACAAGTCATGGAGAAAGAACAAGTGCTACATGATGATGAATGTCATGAGAGAAAAGAGGAATTTTCAAATCCTCTTCAAGTAAGGTCAAATGAAAGCATGCCAAAGGTAAAATCTCACCGTTTTGGTTTCACCATGCAAAATTCGAATGAAGGTTTGCCTAATGAATGGTTTGATTCAAATATTATTAATGTTATGGCTTTATTGAATGAAAATGAAAGCTTATTTCTACACCATGAATCAAAGTGCGGAATGGACATCTTAAAGAATAGACATAAAAGAATTGAACATCAATCATTGTCTAATCAATTTGAAAACTTGAAGCTCCACCATAGGATTATTAATGAAACTAAATCAAATTGGTATGGTGAGAGGGGCAAGTGGAGGTTTGTTTCTTTGTTTGGTTTGATCTTGTTTTTGTTGGATTCCTGCAAAACTTGGTATGCGTATCACGTCATATGTCTTTTAAAGAATTCTAATCAGGTTTGGGATCCGGGAAAATGATAATCCAAACTTTTTGTACATTTGTATATACTTTTGGTTTTCGTGTTTTGGTTTTGGAATGGATCTCATTTTGGTTTTAAGTTTTGTGTGTTGGTCCTTTGGACATTTTTGGTTTGTCAACTTAGGTCCTTATGAATGTTGACTAAGACTTGGAGAATATGAAACATCGGAATTGTATTGCAGAAAGCTCCACGAATATTGCAAACACATTAAAGAATATCGTTTGGAACTTGTGATGCATGAAGTTGTCAATTTTTCACATTATGGTAAAGTAGGTGATATATACTCCATCCGCATTTCAAAAGGAGCAATGCATTCATATCTCATATTACATTCCGCATTGCATATACATTTCATCTCAGTTGCATCTTCATTTCATGTACAATCATTGAAAAGGTGTCGAATCCTCTTAGGGTTATTACATAACATATATTAAAAGGATCCTAAGGTTGGGAACCGATGCCCGAACTATCTTGAACCAAGCACGTTCTACACATATTAAAGAGGATCTTGAGCAAAATGGTCAAAACCATACTTGGAAGAAAAGGTGAGGCGAAAGGAGTATTTCGTGTCTGTCCTATCATGCAACATAATCCTTAAAACAGTGGTTTTTACCACTCCCATAAGTGCTTAAAGCCTAAAATCGGAGTAGTAAGGATAGGGTTAAATCCTCATCGAACTTAGGTTGAGGATCCAACTCCCCAAAGCTCTGATTTGACCTTCATGGAGTAGTAAGGATAGGGTCTAATTCTCATCTCGCTTAGGTTGAGAATCCGATTCCCCAAAGCTTCTATTTTGCCCACTCAAGAACTTGAAATTCCAAAGAAAATATTTTTCATTTCTTTATTAATATTGGATTGGAAGGATCGTACTACATGTCCCTTGCAAGGATGGGTAGTCATCCCCAAGGTCCAAGAAATCAAAAGTAGAGCCAAACCATGGATTATGGGGTTAATCTCCACCGGGGCTATAGACGCCTGGTTGGCAGTGGAGTATGCTCATGCGTGGCAACATGTCTTGTCTAAAAGCAAGACCATTGATCGCTCAAACGGACGAGGCTAGCATCGACAGTTTCATCCATAACAGGTTAAATCATTTTGTTCAAGATGAGGTAATGAACTCCGGATCAGAGTAGTAAGGATAGGATTAAATTCCCATCTCGCTTAGGTTGGGAATCCTATTCCCCAAAGCTCTGATTTCACTTACACCTGCACATGGGTTCAAGATGGTAGTGACACATAACCAACTTTGGGATCTAGTAAATTAATTCAGTATACATATATTTGGTCCTAAGAGGGTTTGACAGCTTTAATATGTTTGTTCATGATACTAGAAGGTCTGAGCCTTTGCAAAGCAGGTTGTTATATCTCTAACATAGTTGTCATACATCAAATCCTGCACAAATCATTCATAGCCTTGCATACGAATCATAAGTGAAGCCGACAATGGAAAGTTGAACGAGTTTCAAACGATAGGGAATGAAGCACATTGCACACACCGAGCTGATGCTTAATAATTCTAATGCTTCATGTATTTCTCGTCTAGTTTCATTCTTGGGATATTTGCTGACGCTTGTATTTGAGTCTGTGTGTTTTTTAGGTTGAGTTCTCACCGAAATGCTCGGGAGCATTTCCCAGTAGAGTCGCCATTTGTTGTGGCTGCTCCACAACGTACCCCAAAATTGGGGACCCACCTTTTTTGCATGTGTTCCAAGAAGACCGAAGTGGCCCATAGGCTAAAGATCAAGGAAAAAAGCAAAATACCACAAGGAGAAAAAGTGTCGCGATATCGCGACATGTTGCACCATCGCGGCCAAAAGAAAAAAGTGTCACGATATCACGACATGTTGCACCATCACGGCCAAAGAGAAAAGTGTCACGATATCGCGACATGTTGCACCATCACGACCAAAAGAGAAAAGTGTCACGATATCGCGACATGTTGCATCATCGCGGCCAAAGAGAAAAAGTGTCGCGATATCGCGACATGTTGCATCATCGCGACCAAACAAGAAAAAGTGTCGCGATATCGCGACATGTTGCATATCGCGCCAAAAAGAAAAAGTGTCGCGATATCGCGACATGTTTCACGCCAAAAGAAAAAGTGTCGCGATATCGCGACATGTTGCATGTCACGGCCAAAAGAGAAAAAGTGTCGCGATATCGCGACATGTTGCATTTTCACGGCCAAAAGAGAGAAAAAGTGTCACGATATCACGACATGTTACATTTTCTCGGCTAAAAGCAACAAAAGAAAAAAAGTGTCGCGATATCGCGACATGTTACATTTTCGCGATTCAAAAGCGAGCAAACAGAGAAACAAGAAGTGTCGCGATATCGCGACATGTTCCATTTTCGCCAAGGTAACGGACCTGCATAGTGACGTGGACATAAGGACAAAATCCAATGAATAAGACAAAGCGTTACATAAGAAATCTTTAATGATTTGAAATCATTTAAGATGGTCGTTACACACGGAGGGAAACGGACGCAAGCCCATGTGGAGAAAATGCAGCGAAGGGCCACAAAATGGAAACCAAAGCACACGCATACAAGGGAAGGTGAAACGAACTATGCAGGGAAGGTGAAACGAACAGCCATCGGAAAATGAAACGAACCGTCATGGAAGGAGAAACAATTTTTTCAGAAGTTTAAATACGCCATTCAAAGAGGCCAGAAGGGGTTGGAAATTGCTGCAAGTAGCGTTGCAGGTTTGAAGGCAAGATAGCCATTATGGACCTAGTTGGGCTGTTTTTCTTTCGTAGACTGGTTTTTCTTCTTCATGGACAGGGGTTGGAAACCGCTGCAAGCAGAGTTGCAGAGTTGAAGGCGAGAAGGCCATTCTGGACCTGTTTGAGTTGTTTTTCTTCCACAGACTGGTTTGGGAAAACCAGAAATTCTGCTATTGTAAAATGACATATTTTTAATGCAGAAGTTTTCAGAAATTTGCATCTTGTGGGCAAGAAAGAAGGAGATTTTCTTTGCATGCTATGGATTTAATGTTTATTCTTTCATTTTTCAGATTTCGAATTTATAGATAATGTTAATGCCATTTTTTTGGGTTACATTAGGCGAATATTTGAAATCTGAAATTTTATTTCGTACCCTAGGAACCAACACTTAGTCTATGGGGATTGTGCTTGTTTTGCAAGTCCAATAGGTTAGGTTGCATGCATGGAGACCTCACATCTTCGGTTTTGTCGAAACAGGATAGCATCATACTGAGTGCATTTTATTTTCAGTTTTCTGCATTTCATTTTCATTTTCTGCATTTTATTTTTTCCAGAAATTTTAACTTATTTTCAGGCATTAAAAATAAACATTTAAAAAATTTCAAAATCCAAAAAAACAATGAACAATCACTAAAGTTTCATGGTGAAATAAACCAACATTGCCCCTTGTTTATAGTTACTTGCAATCACTAAGGTGTTCCAAGCATTTAAATTGAATATCTTTATTTGAGATTACTAATACACATATGCAAATGCTAATACAACGGAGACCTTGGAGAAGTTGTTTGTTTAACTTCTTTGCAAGAGGGGATTTGGAACCCAAATCCTAAAGGAGAGTGTACTTTCACAACTGGGTGAAAATACCACTCAACAATACCATAGAATCAGAAGAAGGAGCTAAGCCTTTTAAGCAAAAGCAAAGACTAGGGAATCCGAAGATAGAATCTTTGATGAAATAAGAACTGCTAAAACTCCTTCAAGCTAAAATAGTATACCCTGTTAAACACTCCACCTGGGTGGCAAACTTGGTACCGATCAGGAAGAAAAATTGAGATATCAGATTGTGTGTAGATTTCAGAAATCTAAACAGAGCATCACTCAAAGATCATTACTCGCTACCTCAAATTGACCCAATTCTACACACAGTTGCAGAAGCAATGCAACTCTCACAGTTAGAAGAACAAAGAGAGCAATCGTACAATCATAATCAGAAGCATATGGTAGATACTAAAGGATGGTTCAACAAAAATACAACTGCCAGAAAATTTGGAGTGGGAGACTTGGTTTTGAAATAGAATGTAAAGAAAGCTAAGCCAGGTAACCATGATAAATTCGATGTTTTCTGGGAGGGACCATTTGAAATTGTTTCAGAGAAACAGTTCAATGCTTTTGAGTTGAAAGATCAAGATGGATTGGTTATTCCCGTCACGATGAATGCATTTCACCTAAAGTTATATTTCTGTTTAGAAAACAGAAAAGGAATTATATTGCAGTATAATATTAAGTATATTCAGACAATATTTGTAAATATTACCGTTTTTCGGCCTTAACAAAAAATTTCGATATGACCAATCAGAAGTCGACATTTTTTTTTTAATAGAGATACTAAGGTATAGAGGGAGTTTTGATGAGGTAATGTTCACTTTTTATCTAAGTGCATTTTCCTGTTTTCTTTGTTTTTCTCTGAAAGATTCTTTTTACAACTGCGTTGTTGACTCCGTTTCCCAATGGATGAAGGCCTGGTTCAAAATTTTTGCAAGAAAAAAATTCCCCCGGAAGGAACCAAGAATGTTAGTCAAAAAGTGACTGACTACAGAAAAATAGTCGATGCACCTTTTTGCATATTTTCCAAGAAGACCGAAGTGGCCCATATGCTAAAGATCAAAGAAAAAGTAAAATACCGCAAGGAGGCAAAAGTGTCGCGATATCGCGACATGTTGCATTTTTGCGGCTAAGAGCAACAAAAGGGAGCAAGGAGGCAAAAGTGTCGCGATATCGCGACATGTTGCATTTTCGCGGCTAAGAGCAACAAAAGGGAGCAAGGAGGCAAAAGGGAACAAAGAAGCAAAAGAGCAACGCGAAGGAGGAGTGTCGCGATTTCGCGACATGTCACATTTTCGCGACCATCCGAAAGGAAATAAAGGAAAGACATAGGAATGTCACGATTTCGCGACATGTCTTATTTTCGCTAGAAAATAGCAAGAGGAGACTGAGAAGGTAAGGAATGTCGCGATTTCGTGACATGTCGCATTTTCGCGACCGCCCAGAAGAAATGAAGGAAAAGACAAAGATGTCGCGATTTCGCGACATGTCTCATTTTCGCGGTTGGAAGCGGCAGAAGAGCAAAGCAAGAGATGGACGTCGTGATTTCACGACATGTCTCATTTTCGTGGCGGGAGGCAGCAAAAGAGCAAAGTAAGAGACGAATGTCATGATTTTGCGACATGTCTTATTTTCACGGCTGGAAGCGGCAGAAGAGCAAAGCAAGAGACGGACGTCGCGATTTCGCGACATGTCTCATTTTCACGGCGGGAGGCAGCAAAAGAGCAAAGTAAGAGACGAATGTCGCGATTTCGCGACATGTCTCATTTTCGCGGCTGGAAGCGACAGAAGAGCAAAACAAGAGACGAATGTCGCGATTTCGCAACATGTCTCATTTTCGCGGCTGGAGGCGACAAAAGAGCAAAGCAAGGAAAGAATGTTGCGATTTCGTGACACGCCAGCTGTAAAGGAATAAAATGTATTTTTGGCAATCAAAGGCATGCACTGACACCAAGAAGTGATTTCTGACATGATTATCAAAAATCTAGGATAGAGCAGGCTTGCCAGACGATTGAAAATGTGACAGGCTCGTCTAGAATTATTAGAAACTGCAGATGATTGCTTGTAAAATAGTAAGATGTACTTAGAAAAAGATACTCTTTTAGGGTATATATAGGGGTGAGCGACTCCAGAAAAAGGGTCGGCTCTTGGACGTTTACAACTTGATGTACATGTATTGGATTACTAGCAATAAAAGATTTCTTCCTCTGGCTTTCGAAACTTCTGTGTGCTAGTGTATGTATCTGGTGTTTTAACTTTTATTCATGTATATGTTCAGAAATCTGGACTATGCACGTATAAATCTTGTTTCTAGAGTTGAACATTAAAAGATAGTTACATGCTTTTAGACGAATATCTAAAAGTCGCACTCAGGAATTCGTGTTTTCTATAAGAAGATATAAAGAAATCTCTGAAAGCAGTAATTTGCATTATCAATGTTTGTTGTTGTCTAATTTGTACCATGAGAAAAGTTCTAGCTTAGGCTATATTTCCCTTATCTATTGTTCCCCTTTTCTCTAAAAAACTCAAAAGGAACCAGCCTTCTCTGGAGACTAGACAGATGATCTCAAGCAAGATTTGTCTATTCAATGTTGGCAAAGTCTAAGGCGCAACACTATTAACCGAAGGCAGATTTTGTTCCAACAGTACCATCACAAGCTTTACAACCCATTCAAAGCCTTTGGCCCTTTTCACAATGGGGTCTAGATCTAATTGGTAAAATTTCACCTCCTTCCTTGGGACAACATACATTCATTATCACAACCATTGAATACTTCACAAAGTGGGTTGAGGGAATTCCTCTAACCAACATGATAGGACCTAGAATCATGGAGTTTATACTTCATCATATCATTTTTCATTTTGGTATCCCCTCAAAAATCATTTTAGACAATGGCAAGTCTTTCAAAAACAAGGATGTTCGAGCACTTTGCAAGAAATATAACATTCAACATAGTTTCTCGACTCCTTATTACCCACAAGCAAATGGACAAGCTGAAGCTTCCAATAAGACCTTAGTTGCTATTCTCAAGAAACTTGTCAAAGAAAATCATAGAGATTGGCATACACAAATTCCCTTGGCATTATGGGCTTATCGAACAAGCATACGCATGCCTACAGGGGCAACACCATTTTCATTGGTCTATGGAGCCGAAGCAATCATGCCTCTTGAGCTCGAGATCCCTTCCTTGCGAATTTATTTGTAGGAATTCATAGATGATGACACCACTAGACAAGCACATCTTGACCAACTCACACTTCTTGATGAGAGGTGAGTCAATGCTTTAGAGCATTTACGAGTTTATCAAGACCACCTCAAACGTGCTTACAACACCAAAGTCCATCTACGTGAATTCCAAGTAGGAGATCTTGTCCTTAAAGAGAACCAACAAAATACCAATGCATTACCGCATCTTCGTGATAAATTCACGGCTAATTGGTTAGGTCCATACATTATCACACAAAGAGTGGGTAATGGTACTTATAGGCTTGCCAGTCTAGAGGGAGAGGAAGAATCCGAACCACTTAATGTTATACACTTGAGAGCATTCTATGCATGATTTGATTACTATATATGTATATATATACATGGCTAATACACAAAAATATTTGCATACACTTCATTCATAACATTGCATTTCACTTGCATTCACATTCCAAAAACAATGCATTCACCCACATTTCATATTGCATTTCATATTTCACAAAATTGCATGTCATACATTGCATTCACATCCACATTTCACATTCCATATTAGGGATCATTTATCCAAGTTCAAGGTCTTAATTGGTCCAACAAAAGTCATGTTGCCTTAATTAGGGGCACCTTCACAATGTCATCCACATAATTCCACCAAGTCAAATTGCCATTAGCACAAGCCACATTCACAACTCCTAGGTGTTTTTGGTCACTCAACCACTCCTAGTGTTTTAAGCAACCTCCAAAATACATGTCGAGTTCTTTTTAGGACCATTGCACATATACACTAAGAAAATATTGAGTTTTGGGAATTGACTCCAAAATATTCTTGAACCAAACACAAATTTCACATCTTAAAAACATCTTGTGTCAAAGAGGGATAACACCATACTTGGTATGAACCTTGAAGTGAAAAGGGTCATCCTTGCTAGTCCCATCATGCAACATAGTCCATAAAAATAGTGGTTTTCACCACTATCACAATTCCAAAAATAAAAGAAAGAGTAGGGGAAAATCCCTAACAAAAACTCTAAATCTTTTACATCACACACCACTGATCAATTGGGTTGTAAGGATCATACTACATTTCCAATCAAACGATTAGGTAGTCATCCCCAAAACTTAAGAGATCAACAACAAAAGTCGTGGACTATGGAGTTAGCCTCCACCGGAGCTATAGATGCTTGACTGGCAGTGGAGTACGCTCATGCGTGGCGACATGTCTCTTTTAAAAGAGACCTCTGACCACTCATACGGACAAGCTAGCCTCTTGGTTTCAACCATAATAGGTTTACCCAATTTACTCAAGATGAGTTAATGAACTCACTTGCACACACATTGGTTCTTGATTACCTCGAGTCATTACCATGCTCTTGATTCGGTAAATGAATCCACTACACACACATTTGGTCCTAGAGGGATTAGGCAGTTTTAGTGAGTTTGTTTGATGCCACTAGGATGTCTGAGTCTCTACAAAACAGGTATTCTTCCATATCAACATCCATATCTTCTTCCATATCAACATCCATATCTTCTTCCGTGTCAACATCCATGTCACGTCAAAAGCCATTCATCCCATATGCCACCAAGTTTGGTGCCCCTGATTAAACAACAATGCTAGAAAAGGGTCAAGCAAAGATCTAAACTATAAATGATCATTAGCACATGCCATCTTGCATTAATCATCCATATATGCCATCTTGCATTAATCATCCATACATGCCATCTTGCATTAATCATCCATAACATAGCATATGCATTCATCATCAATAGAAAATATGCATTACACAAAAACATTACACAAAAGCATTCACAAACACATAAAACACAAAAGGTAAAAGCCATGTATATATATGTATAAATATCGCATGTACAATGAGTGCCCAAAGGCTACATACAATAGAGCACCAAGGCTCATATACAAAAAGTGCATCTAAGCACTAGCTAATGCCCATGAGTGGACCCCTGTGACCTACTAGGAGCCCTAGACCTAGAACTCTACCTAGACTCAGTTGGCCTAGTCGACTGCATCATAGAGAAATATGGAGGATCTGGCAACATGATATGATTAGCCATACATAAATCCTCCAAGGAGTGCACATATGCCTCGCTCGCCCAAAGTCACCGCAAGTCCAACCCATGTCGACGCTCCTTGCCTAGAAGCTCTACCTGGAGCCTCGCGATCATCTCTCGATCATCCCCACCAGCTCCTCCAACCACCCGCTCCACCTGCATTTGAGCTATAGTCGCATCCCATGCACTAAGATTTGCCCATAGCTATGCCACAGTCTCACCATGAGACTGCACCAAAGCCTCCTGCTTCGCTCGTAGCTGCTCCATATTGACCCGTAGCCTCACCACCTCGGATATCTCCCCCATATCATCCTCCTCATCCTCCCCTCCACCAACCATAGGAGTCTTCTGCCTCGCACCTCTCGACTTCTTCCTCCAACTGCTAGCTCAGAGGGGTCTCGATCACTTCGAAGTCCCATCAGACTCCTCAACATCATCCTCACCATCGACCACCACCTTAGGTACCCATACTAGTTGGGCACCAAACCACGCCACATACTCTGGGGTCATCCCCGCATCGTCCACATCAGGGACCTCTAAATCCTCATCCTCCTCAATCACCACCCTCCATGGCTTCGCACATGGAAGCCCCACCTCCTCTCGGTGCCTCCTATAAAGCATTGGCTCCTACGGTACTCCCTACGGTAAGCCAAACTACCACAACACCCATGAGAACTAGAAGTACTCCACCTCGCCCTACCGCCTCCCAACTATCCACCTCAGCTGCCTCACTTACCACAACTGCTCCCTATCTCCAATCCACCTGGTCCCCTACCAAGGCCTCCACATCACTTGGGTGGATGTTAGTCCAGCCCACATATCCCAGTACCATTGGCTCGATCACACCAGATGACTCGGTTGTACCTCCTCCACCATCGCCCATCTCCTAGCATAGGGTTGCACCCCATCCCACTCACTATAGGGTAGACCCTTTGGTCATGCCACACTAAAGTGCTCCCATCCCCAACACTGGAGAAGAAAGTTGCATCCCAAGCCCTTCCTCTTCCACCACGTCACCTCATACAACTCTTGATACACCTGCACCAACAAAGCAGGCGCCCATGCATATGGTTGTGGTGTGGTGAGTAAATCACTCACCAATCCCAATAGGTTCCATGGGAACCTACAACCAATACTATTGGGAATCACTATGTTCGCCAACATGAACATCACCAAAGCCGGGAGGGGCTCCAACTCCTTGGCCACATACATGGTCAAGTATGGAATCCCCCCACACTCCACCTTCACCTCCTCCCACCTATCCCCAAACATCCTGCTCATCTGGGCCTTCTTATCATGGCCCACCTCCACCTTCAACCCCTCCACTAGCACCTTGAGAATGTGATACACATCCTCAAGGGTAATGGTCACCTCCTCGATCGATAGCTGGAAGGTCCCCCTATCCGCATCCCATCTTTCAGCCAAAGCTGAAAGATACCCCTCATCCGCCCTCACCACGTCAAGTCGGGCCGCACCCTCTATCCCCATCGTCTTCAACACATCCCAATCTACCTCCGACAATAATTTTCTCATCCTAGGAACAAGAGGAGAAAATCGATGTCGGGGCTCCAAAATCCACAACTATAGCAATCAACACATTTCATTAGTAAAAAAAAAAAACAAAAACAACAAAATTTTGCACAACACAAAAAGTCTTCAAAAGCATTACCTTGGCAAATCTTGCCTTCGCTCCAACCGTAGCACTCGTTCCCTCCACCGCCATAGCTTTTGCACCAAAATTCCACCACCTCACTTCACTCCTCACTCCACTCCACTCCTCAGACGTAGCTTCTCAAACTTGCAAACGCACAAATGAGCTCCATTTTCCAACCTACAGGCTATTTATAGCAATTGCAAGCGCATTGAAGTGCCTTACGGTGTTTCAGATAGGCTGAAGCATGCATGGGAACTTGTAGGAATGCTGAAGCATGCAAGGGCATTTTATAGTGCTATGAAGTGCACCAAAGCATTTCTGGACATCAGAAATGCACGCGGGCGTTTGACGCATAAATCAAGAAAAGGTAAAATCGATCAAATCGGTAGCTTACCTCCTCCAAATTTCACCAAATTTCACCCACACATCAATTCCATCATAAAATCAGGTTTTGTGAAAACAGAAATTAGTTTGGATGCATAATTTTTGTTTGCGACCAAAAGTCATAAAAAGCACAATTCCAATTACAAAACGTATCAAACTGGTCCAAATTTTCACAAAATGACCATCTTCATCATATGCATCATAATTCCCATCATCCCACCAATTTCTGTGAAAATCTGAGTTGATTTGGCCTAATAAATTGAATTTTGTGTCCAAAAAGACGTAAAATTGACCAACATGCTATCCAATGTTCGCCAATCAATTCTATTTTTCACAAATCATCGCATTTATTCATCAAAATTTCAAATTTCACCAACATCATACTCCATCATCCATTTCTTTCCACATGTGCCACATTTTAAGTGAATCTTGTATATAGTGGTTTGTTCTATATACTTGGCGATTGCGATTGCAGTGATTTACATCCATGCAATTCGGTAAGATGAATGAATCACCATAAGAACACTTGGTCATCATCATCATTCCATATCTCCTAGTTCGAAAGCACAATCAAATTTGGTTCCTCACATTCCAAGTGAACCTTTGACAAGATTAATCTTGCTAAAAAGCTATCATTGATGGCCTAGTTCATGGGGCTTGAAACATGGATAAAATTACATCACATCATTCCCAATTTCCTTGACAGTCATCATAGCGACTGGTTCTAGCTAGGGTGATTGGTTCCATTTGAAAGGAATTATCCTACAGTCACTAGTAGGCCCTCCAAAGTTGACTCCTTTTATTTTTGCATCTTCATATTGCATATCAATGAGGCCATACGAAAAAATTTATTCAACATCATGGAATCACCCCAAATTTGGGGCAACCAAATTTGATTATGATTTTCCCACAAAGGGATACATCTCACATGATCATGACATTTACATTTGGCACAAAACCCTTCATCTGTTGGGGCAAAAATAGATGCAATCATCATCATCATTTCTCCCAAAACCCCTCATATGTTGGGGCAAAAATAGACGCATTCATATTTCCCATTCCACAAATCACCCTTCAACCGTTGGGATAAAAAATGGTCACACATTCCATCATTCCCATTTCCTTCTTTGCACAACATTTTCTTCCATTCATTATTTTTCAATTGGCTCGTGAGATTCATCCACAACTCATTCACCAATTGAGGGGGTAAGCTACACAATAACTCCAAATTCTTTATTCTTTTGCCTTCAATTTCATCTTCACATTCCAACAAGAGAGAGAAGTTGTTTTTGTGCCTAGCTCGATCAAGTGTCTTGTATTTTTGCACCATATTGTGTTTCACGCAACATGGTACAAAAAGGGGCATCTGTAGACACCAAAATCTAGCCACTTGTCCTCCATCCATGCTTTCCCGCCATTTCCACCACCAAAACATAGCCACTTGTCCTCCATCCTAGATTTCTTGCCATTTTTTGCCTATTATTTATATATTTATTATATATATTTAAATAATAATATTTTATATATTATATTTGATATATTTAGTATATATATGTATCTATATAAATAAATTAATCCCAACCATTCGATTTCATTTAATCTCATCCGTTCATTTACCTCAATCCATGCCACACCCTAAATTTAATATCCACCCTTAGATATGCTTTAATCTCAACCACACGATTAGTGTCGTTGAAACCCTAGCATGCCCTAGGTTGGATTATAAATAGAAGCCATTTTGATGGCTCAACCCCTAAGTGTAATCAACAAGTCAATAATAATTGAAATGAAATAAGAATATTCAACATTACCTTTGGCTTAGAAATGTCTAAGCATTATATAGGTTACATTATAACCTAATTAGCACTATTAACGCTAACAGATGCGTTAAGAGAAGAGTGCGCTAACAGCTAACCTAGGAAGAGAAGTGTATGCTAACAACTAATCTAAAATATCTAACCTAGGATATTTTAGATATTAATCTAGGTTTACCAGTAGATATTTAAGAACAGTAAATATCTCCATGGTAAGTAGTAAAAAGTAAATGTAATAATCTATGTAGTATAATGCAATATACTACCTATTTTACCTAGTGGAATAAAAGGGTAAACATCCCCAAGAATGGAATATTACTCCAACACTAAGTGCCTGAGTTCACTGATTTTTCAAATATCCTGAGTTCCTTGAGGTTCCCTGAGCTTTCAAAGTGCCTTAGAGTTCCGACCCAGCATTTGTGCCCTAACCCCCACTCCATCTGTCATATTCCCTATTCCCTCACTCGTCGTCGCCACCATCACATCCCTCACCTTCATTAGATCTGCTTCTGCAGATCTGATCCAACCTCCCGAGTGCCCTGTTGCTCTCCGTCACAATCCCAAGTGCCCTGCTGCTCTTCGCCACAGTCCCGAGCGCCCTACTGCTCTCAGCCACAGTTCAAACGTCCAACTGCTCTCAACCACAGTCTCGAGCGCTATGCTGCTCTCCACAGGCCTCCTAAGTGCTCGACTGCGCTTCAAAACCCTAGTCTGAAGACAAGCGAGATCCTCGGGTGTCGCTAGGGCACACCCTCACCATCGACCTGTAATAGACCGAACCATCTGTTAGACATTTTGAGTAATTGTGTTGTCATTGACGTCAAGAGACAGTGTTAGTGATGTCATAAGTCAGTGTAAAGAATTGGAAAAAGGAGGGTTAAACTATTTATGTTTTAAGCCCAAGAGATTTGGTTTAAAGCTTCACATGCTTGGTCAAAAGATTGGCAAACTACCTTGAAGGAAGGAGATACCTAGGCTCAAAGAAAATAATATTATAATATTTATTATTATAATATTAAAGGTGCTCAAATAAAGTCTAAGGTTGGAAAAGGAAAATACCTAGGCCCGAGGGAAATAATATTATAATGTTTATTATAATATTAAGAGTTTAAGTTAAGCCTAAGGTTAATTAATTATAATATTTATATTATAATTAATAATATAAATTAATACCCAGGTGTTGTAGGTGAGTTGGAGAGGAGAGGTCAATCCTCCAAGGGAGGGCCCAGGTTCAAATCTCCAACCTACCAAAAAGTTGAATTGGGTATCCAAAATCCAATTGATAATGTTAGTGCGGGCAAAGGTCGGGTGCAACTCCCGGGTGACTTTGACGGTGTAGAACCCCCTTTTCGTGGTCTCTCAGACCAAGGCGGCCCCGCAAGGGGTTTTTCGCTAAAAAAATAAAAATAAATAAATAATATAAATTAATTTAATTAAACTCAAGTTAGGGTTGGGCATAAAATATTTCATTTTAATATTTTCCCGTCGACGTCGAGCAAAAAATAAGATATGGTATTTATACCATATGGTTTGGATGCAATAAAGCAAGTCTCCGAAAATTACATTGCGCATGTGAAGGGCTAAGAAAGATTTCGAGTGATTTTCGTGAGCAAAGAAAAGGTTTTAATTTTTATAAGGTTGAAGCGAACGACGAACGAATAAAGGGGAGTGAGGGTGCATTCTCATCACCATCCGCTCGTATGGTCTAGTGGCAAGGTCTGGCGCTTAGGTTGTTGGCAGGACAGAGGTCCCGCGTTCGATTCTCGACAAAAGCAGAGGTTAAAGGTTTTTGGTGTTTTGTTTTTGGCGCCAACGAGGAAGATAAGAAGTGGAAGATGCTTCTTTGGTGTTGTGAGGGCGCGTAGCCCCCGTGGCTGCCAAAGTCGTGGCTAAGGTGCTTGGCGGGCAGGTGATTGCGAGTTCGAATGGCGTGGGGTGGTTTGTGGAGTCTAAGTCGCGCGAAAATTAATTTTTGCTTGTGGCTAAGGTATGAATAAATATTTTTTATTTTTGCCAAGTGTTAATTAAAGTTTGGAGTTTATAAGGGTTTCCAAGGATCTTTGTTGGCATAATTTGGAATTAATGTTGGATTGAAAGTTGGAGAGGATAAGGTGTATTCAAGGACTTTTTGATTGTAATTTGAAATTTATTTTGAGGGTTGAAATTTGATTAAAATATTTTATTGAGTTGGAGTTAAAAGGAGTTATAGGAAGATTGCCATTATAATTATTTTTGTGAGTAAATGATTCATTGATTTTTAAGAAAGGAGTAATAAGGTGTATTTGTGATTTGTCATTTTATGTGTATTACTTGAATGGTGAAATATTTGTTGGGATAAATATTTCTGTGGAGATTTTGAGATAGGTTGTTGCTATCTAACCTAGAGTTGGAAAAAGGTTTTGGTTGTGAGTAAAACAGGTTTTGAAGACATATCTCCATCAAAACAAAAGGTATGGGCACATCTTCCTTATGATTGAAATGTTGTTGGATTGAATGTTGTGAAATGCAAAGGTGGAGTGAAAAGGATTGTTTGATAAGCATTGTTGGAAATGTTTGAGTAAGTTTTCATATGCATGATTGGTGAATGATTAAGAGAATATTTGAGTTAGAGATTGAGGATTGTTTGAGTTAGGGTTTGAGACCCACATTGTGCATTTTGGTTGGAAGTAGTGTGAAACACTTGATTAGGGTTTGTAAGCAAGTTGTGTTTGATTGATTGAATGATTCAGTGAAATTCTTTAGCATTGGTTTTGAGTGATATTGAAAGTGAATGTGCAAAACATTAGAAATTAGATTTGTGAAAGCGATAAACTTAATGACTGAGTAGAACATATTGAGTTTTTGATAGAGTACATCATTCTCTATATGTTCCAGAGGTTAAACAAATTCTGAATAGAATATGTCTAAACTGCTTCAAGTTAAAGGAATTACTTTGAAGATTAGACAAAGTAATTGATAACATTGTGTGCAAGATTTGAGATTGATTGAGCATATCTTGTGAGCTGTTTTTGAGCATGTGTTTGGACATATTTGAGTAAGATTTTGTGAAAGCTTAAGGAAAAATTTGAGATAAGTCTTTGTGAAGACTTGTAGGCAGATTTGAGGCAAGTCTTAGTGAAGACTTGTAGGCAGATTTGAGGAAAGTCTTAGTGAAGACTTGTAGGCAGATTTGAGGTAAGTCTTGGTGAAGACTTGTGAGCAGAGTTGATTGAGTGATTTGTTTATGCTTTGTGTTAAGGCTTGGGGAATATCTGAGTAGTGTTGATTGAGTGATTTGTTCAAGCTTTGTGTTAAGGCTTCGGGTAGATCTGGACAAAGTTGATTTGTGATTGGTTCAAGCTTTGTGTTAAGGCTTGAGGACAAATTTGAGTATAGAGTTTCGTGCAGATTTGAGAGCAGATTTGTGCTAGACCTAAGACAAAGTTAGAGAAAATTTGTACTAGATTGAGGACAGTGTTTAGTACAGATTTGAGACAGAGTTGAAAGCACGCTTTGGAGGTGACAGAGTAGAGGATAATAGTCTCTAGTGGATAGAGATCCATTAGCTAGGGCAGTGAGGACAAAGGTCTTTTGAGTGAGGAAAGATGTCTTCTATGGAGAGAGATCCACAAGCCAGTGTAGTGGGGATAGTAGTTTTCTAAAAGGTCATCATCTAGAGCAGAGCAGAAAGAGTTCTCCTGTGGATAGAGATCCACGAACCAGAGTAAGGGAAAAGAGTTCTCCTGTGGAGTTTGATCCGCGAAGCAATTGGAAATTATAGAGTTCTTCTATGGAGAGAGATCCACGAACCAGTTGAGGGGATAGAGTTCTCGTGGGTCAAGTTCCATGAATCAGAGAAAGGGGAAAGAGTTCTCCTATGGATAGAGATCCACAAATCAGAGCATTAGGGGATTGGTGTCTCCTTTAGACAAAGATCCATAAACATTGTAATAGGGAAGTGATTCCCAAGATATTTGTTGAGTAAATTTAGTAGAAATATTTTCTCCGTGGAGTAGTTCACATTGGATGAACCACGTTAAATTGGTCTCTATTGTGTGTGATGATTTGTGCATTGCTTTGATTACTGCTGTTGATATTGCCATTTATTATATTGGATAATATTTTTTGGGAAAGAAAAGTAAAATTTGGTCTTATACTGTTCACCCTCCTCTCAGTATAAGCTTGTGTTCTTCACCATCAATAGACAACAAGCAAGGAGCAAGGTAAATCTATTTCATTTTGTCATATTTTCATATTGTTTAATTCTGTTTGCATTCATATTGTTATAGCTAGGGTTTTAGTTGTGATTTCTGAGGGCTCACACAATGGAACCCTCATTATTATTACTAACTATCTGGTGTTTCTTTGTATGTAGATTAAACAGTATATCAACTGATTAAGCTGGAGTGATCTGACATCAGATACGCAGAAGCCCACTCACAATTGTTGGGAGCAAAGACGCAACTGAAGACACCACCATTTGTTATGGCTAGGGTTTCGGAGAACCCTAGCAATATTTGTAAGAATTGTATCAAAGAGGATTCTTAAATCCATTATTGTAACAACAAAGTTTTTAGGCTCCCCCATTTAATATAAATCTCATTTGTTGTGCAATAACTGGTTTATTTTAATTCTATTTTATTTAGCATTGTTTGGTGTCATGTTTTTAGCTCTACAAAACCATCAGATATCGAACCATCTTTAAGAAAATTAAAGATGTCGTTATACCATGGCTCAGATGGTGAAGCTCTGATGGTCAAACAATCTAACGGGACAAGACTAGAACCAAACGATGTAGGTTACCATAGTTGTCTAATGATAATGGTTGCTTGATCATCTTCTAACTTTAGAGGGAACAAGGATGCAACGACTAATGATAGTGGTTGCTTGATCATCTTCTAACTTTAGAGGGAACAAGGATGCAACATCGGCTAATGATAATGGTTGCTTGATCATATTCTAACTTTAGAGGGAACAAGGATGCAACAACGACCATGGCATCCGCATGGCGGTTTAAGGATCTAGGGACATACTCTATGGTTACTCGTTCAAACGAGGACAAAAACTTAGTAACAATCTCCTTGTAATGTTTAAGTTTATCATCCCGAGTCTAATAAACATTATTAATATAATTAACCACAAGTTGAGTCACCAAAGACCAAAAGAACTCTAACCTGCAAAGCTAAGGCAACTCTGATACCAAGGATCAAAGCTTCGTATTCTACAGTATTATTCATGCAAGAGAAACAAAGTTTGAAGGACAAGGGTATGAGTTGCTTTTGTGGGGTGACTAGAATGACTCCAACACCAACGCCCTTCATGCATCAGGCTCCATAAAAAAACAAAGTCCAAGACTCTAACTCTTCAATTTCGACATTAAAGCACTCATCGGGAAACTCAACAACTATAGGATGGGCAGCTTCTAGGGGAGCGGAGGCTAACTGATCAGTAATTACCTGACCCTTAATAGCCTTCTTACCTATAAAAGTTAAGTTGAACTCACTAAGAGCCAACACCCATTTAGCAGCTTGACTTGAAAGGTGGGGCTTTGACACCAAATAGCACAAGGGATCAAACTTTGCAACCACTAACGTGTTATGGCTGAGCATGTAGTGTCTTAACTTTTGATAAGTAAACACTACGACAAGGTAAATCTTCTCTAAGAGAGTGTACCTAGTTTCATAGCTGACCAAAGTTCTACTGATATAGTAGATAACTTATTCTTTATTTTGATCATCATGTTGGGCCAACATGGCTCCTAAAGCATGAGCGGTGGCTGCTATGTAAAGCCTCAAATGCCTACCAAGCACAGGAGAAACTAAAACAGGCGGGGAAGTGAGATACTGTTTGAGATCATCAAAATATTTTTGACACTCAAAATCCTACTGAAAGACCACATCTTTCTTAAGAAGCTTAAGAAAGGGCTGACACTCATCGGCTAACTGGGTAATGAACCGTCAGATAGACTGAAGTTTACCTTGCAAACTACGCAGTTTGGTAAGGGTACGAGGAGGAGGCATATCAGTGATGATCGTTATCTTTGCGGGATCCACTTCAATGCCTTGCCTAGAAACTATGAAGCCTAACAACTTACCAGATGTAACTCCAAACACACACTTAGTGGGTTTAAGACGAACGTTGTATTGCCGAAGCCTTTAAAATATTCGTCTTAAATCACAAACATGATCCTTTCGTTCTATGGAGTGAGGTAGAAGATCGTCCACATAGTCCTGGAGAATATCATGTCATGGAAAATATAAGTCATGGCCTGCTGAAAGGTAGCTCCTGCGTTCTTTAGGACAAAAGGCATGACCTTCCAGCATAAGTTACCCCACGAAGTAGTGAATGCTATCTTAGCCTGATCCTCAAGGGCAATCATAATCTGATTGTAGCCTTAGAAACCATCCATAAACAAAAGTATTCCACATTTGGTAGTGAAATCTATAATCCGATCTATGTTGGGCAAGGGAAAATCGTCCTTGGGATACCCTAAGTTAATATCTCGGAAGTCGGTACATTTTATGATTGTTCCTTCCTTCTTAGCCACAAGAACAATATTGGAGATCCAATCATAATAGTCGATAGCTTTTATAAAATCGACATCAAGAAGTTTTTGGAGCTCCTCCTTGACTGAGAGGACGACCTTAGGATGCATCTTCTTAAGTTTCTGCTTAACAGACTTTGCACTAGGCTTAGTTATGCATGACAAGGGAGGGATCAAGCCCTGGCATGTCGACATATGACCAAGCAAAAATATCCTGATATTCTCTTAATAAGTTGGTCAATTGCTGCTGCTCATCCATGGACAAGGCTTTTACTAGCTTAAAGATTCTAGGGGCTTCCTCATAACGTATGTTCACATTTATGGTCTTCTCAATAAATATGGACAAGTCATCCTCAAGAGGAGGTGGGGCAGAAATCACTCCTAAGTGCTCAAGGTCCTTGGGAGACATAGAACCAAAGTCCACTTGAGATCTAGAAGATTCAACCTGTGCAGCGTAAGGGACAAAATCGTCAAAGCAGATGTCATTCTAAGGTGCATCCTCATCTTTGGCATACTGCTCAGGGGTTATGACCGAAAAATAAGGATAGGGTGGTCCCTCATCCTCAACACTCCACTCTAAAATTTGATGAGATTTTTCCAAGAGAGATTCTTCACAAGAGGATCTGGCTTGATTCTAAGATGAGACATTGATTGGTAATTCCTTATAAAGTTTTTTGGGTTTCTTGGTTTTGTTAGATAAGGAATATGATGAATGAAACCGAGCTAGATCATCTGGTGAACAAAATTCAAATGGATGAGGATCGCCCAAGATAGAGACATGTTGATTTTCAAATTCAAATTTTACACATTGATGAAAAGTAGAAGGGACAACCTCCATCACATGGATCCAAGGATGTCTAAGGAGAAGATTAAAAGATACAGGAAAAGATACCACATAAAACAATGTATCTAAAATTTTAGGTTCAACTTTAAGGGGAAGTGATATGGTACCATAAGCTTCTTAGGACTCGTTGTTGAAAGTTTTAATGATATCACCGGATTTAGTTATATCTTCCTCTTTTAATCCAAACTTTTGAAAGAAATTATATGTGCATAAATTAAGGGAAGAACCATTATCAATCATAACTCTCTTGATAAAAGTATCCCCAATAAATGTAGTGATGTAAAGAGAAGAAACTTTTTGTGGGTTTGAGAAAGAAATATCAGCATCCAAGAATGTGAGATGATGTATCCTAAGAGATCTTACAATATTAGCCATATCACTAGGGGAAATATCTTGAGGAACAAATTGTTGCCGCAAAACATTTATTAAGGCTTCTCCGTGAGTAGGATAATTCTGTAACAGTTCCAAAAGAGATATATTTGGTGAGAAACTGATTTCCTACTAAGATCGTTGAATCTGTTGATTTTGCACCGAATTTTCTTAAGCTGTAGTTATCATACCAACCATGCAGTTATCATAATGGTGTAGTACACTTCTATAAAATACTTGATTAGTTGCCTGTCTAATTACATTCTTATTAACAGATGGTTTTTGTTGTAAATTTTCCACATCAAGACGTTCTGCATCAATCAAATCTTGAACCACATGTTTCAACTTCTTACAAGAATTTATCCAATGCCCCTCGACTCTATGATATGCGTAATGTTGACCTACCTTATACCAATGAGATGTAGTATCTGGTTTCCTTATGGGAGGTATAACTCAATTGCATTGGCTTCTAAAAGTTGTTTTAAAATTACTTTCATAGACATATTAAGCCTTGTAAAATTCCTTTGTGAAGGTTTCTGAAGTACTATCTTTTGTAGGTTGTTAGTAACATTGTTAACAAGCCTACTATCCATTCCACTATCACCTCCTATGTGTTTATTCTTATGTTGAGACTTAGTAGGTTTCTCTTCTTTGACTTTGAGTTGGCCTCTTGATAAGAGCCTGTTCTACTTTTCTTGCTAAATCAATTGTTTGATCAAAAGATGTAATAGTAGTGGTCTCTAATGCATAAGATAATTGTTCTTGTAAATTACTAATAAATATCTCAAGCATATCCCTTGGAGGTAAAGTATATATCAAACGTCCAACCAAACTTCTTCAATGAGCCAAGAACTCTGAAAGGTTTTCTTTTCTTTGTTTTAAATTGTAAACATCTTTCATTGTCACTTCCTTTTCAATATAAACACCAAATTGTTGAACATATAATTTTGTTGTTCTTCAAAGCTCTTCAAGGAATAATTGGGTAATATAATACCACTCTAATGCCATACCACCAAGACTCTTAGGAAATATTTTAAGTAACATGTCATAAATGAGATCATGGCAAGTTGTTCTAAATCTTGTTGAGTGCTCAATCGGATCTTCACGTCGGGTTCACCAAAGATGCAGAGGGGGAAAACTACCCTACCACGTACAATTCTCAAAGGCTGGATCCGTAAGAGAAAGTCTTGAGGTGAACCGCGAGGGTATGTTGTTCTCTACACTCGGTGCTAGGGGGAAGGGTTCACCAGGAACGGTTTAAGGACTCGCTCCAAGTCCTTTGGTTTTCAAGAATGTTTGATGTATTCGATTCAAGACAAACACCTAGATTTGGCCTTTCTAGATCTATGCTATAAAAGATAAAGGACAATGCAGAAATACAGAATGCAAGAGAACAAGAGCTAACCCTAGAATGATTCTTCCTTTGAATGCTTTTCTAACCCTAGGGTTTCAAGACAGAGAACCTTTAAGCAAGGGCTCAAGAAGAGATGCACAAACATAATTAACCCTAAGTACACACTATATGTTGTTTATCTTTCAATTGCCTACAAATTGATTAGATGTATTTCTTATAAATCAGATCTATGATTTACAACAGAAATATAAAGCACTCAACAAACAACCTAGACTAATAATAACACTTAGCTTATTCGTTGATTTATCCTTGTCATTATCCCTCTATCCAATGCTATCAACAATTCATGTTCGTGCACGATAACTTGATACACACTTGAAAAATATGATTAGCGTTAGGGGGCCTGCTTAGGTTGTACAACAATTCTTGGAGGTGCAACAGTCAAGCCCCCTAGGTCCTTTTAGCTGACCTTTGATAAACAAAAGCAAAAATTGACCTTTGGAAGAAAACAAGCATATCACAATACAACCGAATAAAATGATAAAACCACAGAATAAAATGTAGTATTATGCTCTAGATGCAATCTAAAATGCAATTATGAAATCTAGAACACAAGTTTACCCTCAGATATGGCTCAGGTGAAATCGTACCCCATAATAGGCGATCGCGATAATGCACAGGTGGAATCATACCCCATAGAGACCTGGGTACGATTTCGCAGAAGTGAGATGAAACATCTCAGATCAAAGCGAGATAATAAATCCTAAGTGCAGCGAATAAAAACAAACATGCAACAGAGTGCTTTCACCTGACAGAGAGCGAGGAAGCAAACAGAAGGGTTGAGACCTCCCAGATAGTTGATCTCTCCTTAGGGCTTCAACATAAATCCACCAAGAGCGAGCAATAACAATCAACGCTCCAATATAGCAAAAAACCAATCAAACTTCACACTCCAAAGTTAACTTGCTTGCAAAAGAAGAAGAGAGATGCATATCAATTAGCGAGTGCTTAAAAAATAATAATCATCAAATCATTATTGTGAGTAGTCGTCGTGCTCAAAGAATGAATTCAAATCCTCCTTATATAGTGGGTTTGAAGGCAATATGGGTAGGAAAACCAAGGAGGACCGACGTAAAATACACCAAACCCAAATAATTAGGGTTTTCTTAGACCAAACCCTAAAATGCAAAATCACGCCCCCTTTAGGCCAACGTGATTTCGCCTATGCGAAGTCGCACCCCATTAAGGGCGAGCACGGTTTCGCATAGAGGGAGAAAAAGGGTAATAGAGGGGGAGAAGCCTAACCCTTGCCTTAGGCAAGTATAGGGGGTCTCCCAGGAGGCTCTAGAAATATTGCCCACTAAAGTGGGTCAATTTTCTGTGTCTACAGACTCCTTTTCTTAAACCCTTCACCACTTATAATATTAGATCACATAATAGATGGGCTTTTAGATGATGAGTTTGATCCTCTTGTACTTTGTGTGATAGTGTTTGATATGGAGGTGGATGGTGACGTTGGCTTATACACTAATACAAACTTCTAATGCTACTTCTATGCAAGATGTGCCATAGTTTTCAATAGGTCATCTAATGCCTAAATGGGCCTAAACTCTCCTTTAGGATGCTCAACCCATTATCTCTTAGCAACACCTTTGAAAAATCCTCTCCTGGGTCGTAGTCTTGAGGGCTAATGATTTTGGAGATCCCCTCACTTATTCTCAAGCTAAGGGTTGTCTATGTTGGCTTTTAAGCCTTGCTACCTCAAAATATCACAGGATCTAATGTAATTAAACCACAATATTATAGGTCAAAATATCAATAATCAAGAGTAGAATTATATATGAGCAATCAAATATACATATCAAGGTCAATATAATAATGAAATAACATTCACTTATGTTGGAGTATATTATATTATTTGGTACATGCTAATGTACCACCTTGGGTACATCATTAGATTAAAATTTAAATTAGAATATTAAATTAAATTAAAAGGGCCGACATGTTACTATTTCGCGGCAATAAGCTACAGGAAAGTGACGAAGGTGGAAGAAGTGTTTGAGGCCGACAAAGTTAAATCTGGGCCGACGGATTTTAGGGTTTGGCAGCCGACAAATTCTAGGGTTTCTCAACCGACGTTCTTTTAGGGTTTGTTCCTAAAACTTCTTCTATAAAAGCAAGGGTACTTCGAGTTTGAAAAGAGGGGTGAAAAGATAAAGTGCGAATGCGAGCATAGTGTTTGTAAAAGTGAAGTTCGTGTTGAGCAGAGAGCAGAATGTGAAACGACACAGTGTGCGAAGCGTGTGCGCGGAGAAAGCAGAGTGTGCGAGAGAAGCGCGAAGGGCAAAGTTGATTGCAAAGTCGCGTTGTAGCGATGCGACGAGTGTGTGAAGTGATTACGCAAGAGAGAGCAGAGTGCATAGAGATTGCAAAGGTGATGTAGACCAGTTAGAGTCTTGCAATAACATAGGTATATGTCAAACATTTTTTTATTCAATATTGAAGGCCAGTTGGTGCTGGCAAATTAAGGGGTTGGTGCCTCTTTCCAGTTGGTGCTTGGTAAACAAATTGTCCAGCTTAGTGCTGGCAAATTAAGGGGTTGGTGCCTCTTTCCAGTAGGTGCTTGTAAAATAGGAGTTGGTGCTCCATTCTGTTGAAGCGGATAAAGTTAAGGGGTTGGTGCTCCTTCCAGTTGGTCTTGGTAAACAAATTGTAAAGTTGGTGCTTTGCAAGAGGTTGGATTTGGATGGGAGTCCAAGCAGCCATTCTTTTTGAGGAGTAGCCATTTTGGTGAACCTCGTTAAAAATCTGTGTTGTGTGATGTTCTCTTGCGGTACTTATTATATTTGTTTATAAGTTTTATCTGCTGCAAATTTTTTTTGAGCTGTCTATTCATGTTTTGGAATGCTACACTGATTCACCCCCCCTCTCAGTGTCATTGTGATTACAACATGTTCTATAATAGAGTGAATAAATATTTTATGTAATGTAATAATGTACAGGAAATGCACAAGTGCCATGTAATTGAGTGTGCAAGTGTGGTGAGTGTAAATGTGCACAAGTGTCCATTATATAAGAGTGCACATGTCCTTAGAATAGAAAAGTGAAAAGTCTCAAAGAAGAGTGAAGGCCAAGAGTGCTCCATATGAAGAGTCACATTCTATTATATATGTGAATAAACATTGTTAAGGAGAGAGAATGTATGTGACCTTCATTATATATCAGTTTATTATTTTTGAGAGCATTTATTAGTGCCCATTTTGTGAGTTATTTATGAAGTTATATGTGAGTTATATTTGAGTAAATTATTGTCATTATTGAGTATTTTATATTGCAACTTTATATTTGATTTTGTGGTTATTTACATTAAGAGTTAAGCATCAAAAGCTAACAGTGGTATCAGAGCTACAACAAGTATTTTCTTGCATAGGTTTTTGAAAAGTTGCAAATAGTCTAAGGACATTTCCACTGGTCAAGGAGAAACCAGTGAAGTTGAAGATATTACCTCTAGAGAAGGAAAACCAAAGAAGATAGTATTTCCATTGTGTTGAAGAAAAACCAATGAAGATTGGAGATTCAATATTTGAAAATTTTAGATAGATTGAGTTTACCTATTCTAAGAATAAATTTGGAATAGAAGACAATCTACAACATAGTAGATAGACCTTGACATTGAAAATATTAAGAGACCCAAGAAAGAGGTCCTATTGGAAAGTTTGATAGAGAAAGCAAAGTTGAAGGTAGAAGAAGATTCCAAGTTGCATTTGGCTAGAGTCTTTCCACAGGGTTGCAGAATAACTCGTGAAGACTAGGACTCAACATAGTTTTTACCACTAGATTGGAAAACAACTAGTGAAGTTAATTGATTTTAGATTTTTTGAAGATTTGAATGTATTTGATTATTTCTAAGTTTTTGTTGCAGAAAATTATTCTCAGAAGTTGATAAACTTCTACAACAGATAGAAGAATTTCACATTTGATTTCCTATGTGCTTTCCTCGCACAGGAATTAATTTTGGGATTGCAACAAAAGAGTAAACATTGAAGATTAAGGAGACCCAAGAGAGAGGTCCCATTGAAGATTGAATATTGAGGAGACCCAAGAGAAGAGGTCCCATAGTAGATTGAAGAGAGAAGAAAGAAAGAGGCTAGAGAAGCCCTATTGAAGATTGAGAAAAAGGAGACCTGAGAGAAGAGGTACCATTGAAGACTTGATAAAAGAGATAAGGGATTTGAGAGAAAGGATTAAAGAGGCTTAGGAAAAATGTCCCATCGAAGACTTGAGAAAGGAGATAGGAGATTTGAGAGAGAAGATTGAGAAGGCCTAGGAAAAAGATCGCATTGAAATTTGGAAGGAGAAAGAAGGAGAATAAAGAAGCCCTATTTGAGAAATTGAAGAAGTGGTCATTGGAGGAGATTTGAAGAAAGTTTGAGTTAAAATATTGCAAGAAGAAGAAACTCCTGAAAAGAGGTAATCACACCAAATTTGGGACAATAATCACCATCCGATGACAAGCCCAAAAGGATTTGTGAAATCGATTTAAGGAGGAAGGATTTGGCAAAGAGTTTGTTAGATTTTGAGAAAGTATTTTTGAAGACTTCAAGACATTGAGAATCTTGAAGAATAGGCCAGATAAAAGATACAATTTGGCGAGAGCTAAGGAGGAGAAAGAGGATTGAAGAGGCCACCAATTGATATTTTTTAAGGTAGCCATTAAAGTTTTGAAGGCTGAAATTTGAAGGAGAAAAAGGTAGATTTCAAACAACATTTTTAAGAAGAGAAAGAGCTGCAAATTTGAAAGTCTTGAACAATGTTTTGAAGGAAATAGTAGAGGTGCGAATTGCAGATTTTTTGGGGAAAAATCTAAAGAGGTTTTTGCACAACAAATTGGAGAAGGAAAAGGCAACATTTAAAGATATTTTAGGTAGCATTTGGAGGAGATATAGAGCTGCATAATTTAGAGTTATTAGGTAGCATTTTGAAAGGAGAAAAATTGCAAAAATTCCAAAGTTTAACAAGAAGTTGTGGACAACAAAAAGGTGAGTAAGTGAGCAAGAGAGGAGGCTAGAAAGCACGAAAAAAGACTGCAAAATTGAAGTTAAAAGTGCATCTTGTTGGAGCATTTGTTAGAGTGTTCTTATTAAGGTTGCAAGCATATTTGTAAAGGTAAAAACAACAAGAACAAAGACACTAAATTCTAGTGTTTGAAGCCAAATTCCAGAGCTACATTATCACTATCAAACCTATATAAAGTTGTAGGAAAATACAAGAAGCTAGATGAAGAATAATATGCTATTTACGAGCTAGAAAATAAGTAAAATATCAAAAGTACAATGCAAATAAGGTGCAGTCTAAAAGTTGTAGAAAAACAACATTGAGTGGAGGAGAAAATCTAAGGAATAAGCCACCAAGCATGTGGAAAAACCACTGTGCAAAGGAGAAGAGCCACCGAGTTTGAGGATGGACCACCGTGCAAAGGAGAGGAGCCACCAAGAACATCATGCAAGGAAAAGCCACCGAACGTGAAAGGAGGAGCCACCAAGTTGAAAGGAGGAGCCATCGAGCTGAGGAGGAGCACCGTTTGGAGAACCACCGGAGATTGTAAGAGCCACCATAAGCTCCATTCCAAGGAAAAATACCACCATCTACGAGCATTGGAGCGTGAGCAACGGAAAATACATTCTTTGGATGTCAAAAAGGCATAGAAGGAAAACCAAGCGATAGGGTTTGCAATAGCCACAAGGAGGAGCCAAGAGTGAGCATCCATAACCATCAATACATAGGAGACAACATGGCATTGATTGCTTGGTAAGGTGAGGAGGTTACCCTATAGGCCGAGCGTTGAGATAAGGAGAGCGCAAGCAAAATTCAACACCAAGGGAATTAGAATGTTGCTAAGGAGAGCATAAGCATTGAAGAACTAACGTTCAAAATCTAAGTGCCATTTGTTACGTTCATCGAGAAGCTAAAGATATATTATGCCACTTGGCACGTCGAAGAAGAAGTACCAAATATCGTTGGAGGAAGAGTAAGCATTTTTGAACGAGGTATTAAATGCATGTAAGGTGACAAGCGCCAAAAAAGGAAAGTTTCAAACTTGAGTTTGGTGAGAGCCTAAAGGAGAGCACAGTTCACAGAGATTGGAGAAGGCATATACCTTGAAGGGTCAAAAATATCATGCACCCAATAAAAAGAGGTAATATTTTAAGTTTGATTTTTGAATTTTATAAATATTGGAGAAATAAGGATTGATTTATATTTGATTTACCTAAGATTGAACTTGATTACTATATTTTCACTTTGATTAATTATGCTAGTGGAGAGATAAGACATCAAATTGAGTAATTGAAACCCTAGAAACCTTATAAATGTATTTTGAGAAGTTTTGAAAATTATTGAAAGGTTAATTTGGAATTTTGGGAAGTTAATTACAAACTTTTTAATTAATCTATTAATTTTTGTAAGTCAAATTGAAATATTTGCAAATAGACTATTTTGGAGAAATAAGGTTTTCTACATCAAATTAAAAATATTAAAATATTATTTCCTAAATTGCTAAATTTCTGATTTAGGAGTCATAAGGTATTCAACATAAAAAATAGTTTTGTGAAATTTAGAGCTTAGAAATAATATATTTAAACCTAGGGAGACATAAGGAATTCAACTCAAAATCTTAGAAAAGTTTAAAAATTATCTTCAAGTTTCTTATCCAAAAACTAGGAGGATATAAGGAGTGCCACTATGACAATTAACAAATTATTTGTTTATGAATATCAACTTCTCAAAGGTTCTAATTTTTGGAGTATATTACATTATTTGGTACATGATAATGTGCCACCTTGGGTACATATTTAGATTAGGAGTGTGTCTTAGATTAGAGTGTGAGTAAATATTTTATGTAATGTAATAATATGCAGGAAATGCACAAGTGTCATGTAGTTAAGTGTGCAAGTGTGATGAGTGTAGATGTGCACAAGTGTCCTTTATGTAAGAGTGCACATGTGTCCTTAGAATAGGAAAGTGAAGAGTCTCAAGAAGAGTGAAGGCCAAGAGTACTCCATATGAAGAGTCACATTCTATTATATATGTGACTAAGCATTGTATGAGAAGTGAGGAGGAGAGAATGTGAGAGTGTGGTGTATGTGACCTTTATTCAATATCATGTTACTATTTTTGTGAGCATTTGTTAGTGTCCATTTTATGAGTTGTTATAGTAGTTATATATGAGTTTTATATGAGTAAAATATTGCTATTATTATATATTTTATATTGCAACTTTATTTGAGATCTTGTGGTTATTTGCATTGAGTATTAAGCATCAAAAGCTAACAGTGGTATTAGAGCTACAACAAGGTTTTCTTGCATAGGTTTTGAAAAGTTACAAATAGTCTAAGGATATTTCTACTAGTCAAGGAGAAACTAGTAAGGTTGAAGATATTACCTTTGGAGAAGGAAAACCAGAGAAGATAGTATTTCCACTGTGTTGAAGAAAAACCAATGAAGATTAAAGATAGATTGAGTTTACCTATTCCAATAATAAATTCAGAATAAAAGATAGTCTACAACATAGTTTCAGGTATTGAAGATAGATCTTGATATTGACAAGATTAAGAGACCTAAGAAGGAGGTCCTATAAAAGAGTTGATAGTAAAAACAAATTTGAAGGTAGAAGAAGACATCAAGTTGCATTTGGCTAGAGTATTTCCACAGGGTTACAGAAAAAACTTGTGAAGACTAGGACTCAACATAGATTTCTTTCACTAGATTGAAAAACTAGTGAAGATTATCGATTTCAATTTTTTGGAGATTTGAATGTATTTGATTGTTGTTGTCTAATATTTTGTTGCAGAAAATTAATTCTTAGAAGTTGAGAAGCTTCCTACAACAGATAGAGAAGAATTTCACCTTTGATTGCCTGAAATTCTATGTGCTTTCCTTATGCAAGAATTGATTTTGGAATTGCAACAAAATATTGGAGATTGAAGGCCTAAGAGAAAGGTCTCATTGGAGAATTTGAAGAATTGAAGATAGAAGAATTTGAAGATTGCAAAAAGAAGATTGAAGATTGAGGAGACCCAAAGAGCTCCCATTGAAGATTGAAGACTAAATATTGAGGAGACCCAAGAGAAGAGGTCCCATAGCATATTGAAGAGAGAAGAGAGGAAGAGGCTAGAAAAACCCTATTGAATATTGAGAAAAAGGAGACCCGAGAGAAGAGGTCCCATTGAAGATTTGAGAAAGGAAATAGGATATTTGAGAGAGAAGATTGAGGAGGCCTAAGAAAAGGTCCCATTGAAATTTGGAAGGAGAAAGAAGGATAATAGAGAAGCCCTATTGAAAATTTGAAGAAGTGGCCATTAGAGAAGATTTGAAGAAATTTCGAGGAAGAAGATTGCAAGAAGAAAATTTTGAAAAAAAGTAATCATATCAAAAATTGGGATAATTATTGCCATCCGACAACAAGCCCAAAAGGATTTGTGAAACGATTCAAGGAGAAAGTTTTTGGCAAGAAGTTTACCAAATTTTGGAAAGTATTTTTGAAGACTTCAAGACATTCAGATTCTTGAAGAAGAGGCCAACAAAGAGGCCAAATTTAAATACAAAATTCAATGAGATCTAAGGAGGAGAAAGAGGATTGAAAGAGGCCACAAGTTGATATTTTTAGAGGCAACCATTAAAGTTTTGAAGGCAGATTTTTGCAGAAGAAGATTGCAAAAGTTTAGGACAAATTTGAAGAGTTTTAGGGCAGTAAATTGGAGGAGACAGAGCTGCGAATTGGAGATTTTTTGGGCAGATTTGGAAGTATTTTTGGACAACAAAGTGAAGGAGGAATTGGCAACATTTGGAGCTACAAAGTACAAAGTTTTTGGATAGCAAGAAGACAACAAATTAAAGGATTTAGAGGCAGGTTTTGGACAATGAAAAGACAACATATTAGACAATATTTTGAGCTGCATATTTCAGAGATTCTTGGCAACATTTTGGAAGGAGAAAGAAGTTTTGGACAACATATTGAAGATAGAAGTTGTTTTTTGATAGCATTTTGAAAGGAGAAAGAAAGTTTTTGGAGAGCAAGTTGAAGAAGAGGAGAGAGCGGTTTTGAGCAGCAACTTAAGCAAAAGAATAGCTGCACATTTGAAGGATTTGGATAGTGAGAAGGTAAGCTAAATCAACAAAGAAGCAACCTACAAAAGAGACAAAAAAGGAAATTGCAACAAGTTAGTGCAAGTACAACAACTGAAAAGAAGTAAGATTAAGCCAATCAGAGTTGCAACCATAACACAGGGGACAAGCATCAAAGAACCACCAAGCTTGAGAGCAGACCACCTTGCAAAGGAGGAGCCACCACCGTGTTGATAAGTGCAACCACTGAAGCACCAAGAGCCAAATAGCACTAAAGTCAAGTGTAGGAGAAATAATCGTCGAGTTGGAGGAGCCACCATTTTTGGAAGGAAGTGCCACCACAAGAAGTTAGAATGTTAAAAAACAGTGGTAGAGGAGGTAGAGCATTGTTGTTGGAAGAGATAGAGCGAAGTCAATGGGAGGAAAAGAGTTCTTGACTGGAGAAAAAGCATTTGTGAAGAGATATTGAAAGGAAAGAAAGGTCAAACGTTGAAGGGAACAACAAATTTGCAGTGAAGAGGGAATTCAAATAGAGTACCAGAATAAGGAAGACCAAAGATTTGAAACGTTTGAAAGATAATTTGTGGCATCCTTTGGTGAAAGGCATCAATTGGTAACATCCATATTTGAAAGCGCTATTTAGAATTAAAGTGCCACTTGGCATTGCAAAATATATAACGCCCAGGAAGGTATAACATCATTGAATAATATGAGCTAAAGTTGGAAAAACACTTCTACCAAGTGTTATGAGGAGCACAAGAAAATTGGAGCACCAAAGGAACATTGGTTGAAGAGCAAAAGAGTTTGTGTGCCACTTGGCACTTGGAACAGAGAGCGCCAAACATTTTTGGAGGGAGTCAAACATCTTTGGAGCAGTCATTAAATGCATGGGCCAAAATTAGCACAAGATCACATTCATTCGGTCTCAATTTGTTTGCGAATTAAAGTGAGCTCCATGAAGAAAGAAGGTTGTTGAAGAGTCAACATTGGAGACTAACTATTTCGACGAAATTTATGCGTGTCCAAAATATTGGAGGTAATATTTAAGTTAAGCTTTGATTTTCTAAAGGTTGGAGTTATAAGGAGTGAATAATATTTGATTTTCTTAAAGTTGAATGCAATTAATTCATTTCCACATTGATTAAGTGAATTATTGGAGGTATAAGGTTTATAAGTGGAAAATCAAAACCTTAGATATCTTATTATTGCATTTTGAGAATTTTTGTAAAGTTTTGAAAAGTTGATTTGAAGTTTTGGGAAGTTAATTACATGTTTTGTAATTAATTTATTTGATTTTGAAAAGCAATTTGAAATATTTGCAAATTGATAATTTTGGAGAAATAAGGATTTCAACATCAAATTAGGAATACAAAAATTTGCAAATATCTTTTACTAAACTTCTAAATTTCTAATTGGGGAGTTATAAGGAATTCAACATCAACATAGGATTGCGAAATTTAAAATTTAGAAATCATATTTTTTTAAATTTGGGAGATAAAAGGTATTCAACCTAGAGATTTGAAGAATTGAAACCTTTGTCAAAAATTATTGATTGATCATTCATAACTAGGGAGAAATAAGGTATTCACCTTAAAGAAGTAGAAGTTGAAGATTATATTGAAATTGTCATTAAAACATTAGGGAGACATAAGGTAGTCAACCTCAAAGGTTTAGAGATTTGAAAATTTTATCAAAGTTGTCTTTCATTTTTAAGACTAGGGAGTTACAAGGAAGATTACATTAGAAGAACTATGAATGAAATTGTCAAAGATGCATTTAATGAAAATAGTGAAGAAATGTTGCATGCACTTAGATTTTACTCACATGGCTTAATATCCAACATTGATGGAGATTGAATATTTGATGTTCTAAAAGACAAATTGACTTTGTTTTTAAAGAAGCTAAAGAAGGAAAATTTACTACCTTTATGGGATATCTTCATGAAAAGCTTATCAGGTCTTGTTGGGAGTCTCAAAACATCATTGTACTCACTTCAAAAGAATGTCTAATGATGTATCTTTCATTAATTGTTTTTGAACTCTTTCAAGAAAAGATACAAGTTGAAAGAAATGATTCATATAACTATCTCAAATAAGAATCATAAAAAACAAAGTCATATTATTGTGATGATGAACTTATTCATTACATCGAAGATATATCACTAGTGAAGGTACAAAAACAAAGAAGAAGAAGAAACAAGAAAAGAAATCAGATCAGGAAAGGCAAAATGAAGATTGAACCTAAAGAAGATACTTATTTGAAGAGTCTAAGACAAAAATCAAAGTTGTATTATTGTGATGATTTTCTAACACAATGCTTAGAAGGTGGATCATCAGGAATATCTCAAATGAAGATACAAAAGTGAAGAAAGAAAAAGAAGAATAGAAGAAATCACATCAGAAAGGTTAAACAGGAACCATATATTGCAAATTCAGATATTGATCTAAAAGAGATAGATTGAAGACAGAAGATGAAGACCATATTGAAGACTAAACCAAATAATATAATACATGGGGGTGTTGGAGTATATTACAGTATTTGGTACATGCTAATGTACCACCTTGGTTACATCTTCAGATTAAGAGTGTCTTAGATTAGAGTGTGAGTATTTATTTTATATAATGTAATAATGTGCAAGTAATGCACAAGTGTCATGTAGTTACGTGTGCAAGTGTGATGAGTGTAGATGTGCACAAGTGATGTAAGAGTGCACGTGTCAAAATAGGAAAGTGAAGAGTCTCAAGAAGAATGAAGGTCAAGAGTACTCCATATGAAGAGTCACATTCTATTATATATGTGACTAAGCATTGTATGAGAAGAGAGGAGGAGAGAATGTGAGAGTGTGGTGTATGTGACCTTTATTCAATATCATGTTACTATTTTCATGAGCATTTGTTAGTGTCCATTTTATGAGTTGTTACAGTAGTTATATATGAGTTTTATATGAGTAAAATATTGTTATTATTATATATTTTATATTGCAACTTTATTTGAGATCTTGTGGTTATTTGCATTGAGTATTAAGCATCAAAAGCTAACACTAATTACATTTCATGGAAAAACAAAGTGAATTCAATATTGATAGTGGAAAAACTTTGGGATATTGTTGAAGGAGCAAAAAATAAACCTTCTAAAGATATCAAAGAAATTCAAAAGTATGAAAAATATGAAGCAAAAGCTCTCATGATAATAACATTTGCAATTGTAGATGATATACAACCATACATTAGTTCAATAGTAACTTCTACAAAAGCTTGGAATACTTTAGCCAAGATATTTGAAGGAAAGAATAAAGCTACTATTTTGAATCTTCAAACCCAATTGCATTCTCTAAAAGTTAATAGTGGTGAAAGTATAGAATTGTTTCTAAGAAAAGTAGTAGATATAAAAGGAAAATTATTAACCTTAGGATAGAAGGTAGAAGACAAGTTTCTTGTTCAAGTAATTCTAAGAGCACTTCCAGAGAGCTACAAGCATCTAGTCACATCTTTACAAATTCTAAGTAAAGATACATAATTTGATGAGTTATTCAATATTATACAATAGAATGAGGTAGAAACTTCAGTCAAAGATGAAATGACTAACAATGCCTTAGTATCAAAAGATAATCCACAAGGAAATGTTGCTTCATTCTCAAGAGACAGATCAAAATGGAATAATAGATATTATCAAGTATGTAGAAAGAAAGGACATAGTACAAATTTTTGTAGGTTCAATCCAAGAAATCAGTTCCAAGGGAATCAATTAAATCAAGGAGGTCAATAAAATAGGTCATTTCAACCAAGACAATATCAGAATCAATACAGACCACATCAAAAATAATTTTAGTGTCAATACCCTTCTCAATATCAATATAATCAATCATAACTACAATATAGAGAAGGAAACTAAAAGGGGCACTTAGCTCAAGAAATTCAAGAAATGAAAGAAATAATAAAAGAAAATAAGGTTAAAGCTCTTTCAGCAAAATTAGTACTTTATGAGGATACTAAATCATAATACAAATAGGGAGCAGGCTAAAGAAAACAAGAAAAGAACACACGAGCTCCAAGATCAAGATGAAAACCATATTGAAGACTAAAGTCTTCAATAACCAAATAATGTAATATAGGAGGGTGTTGGAGTATTTACATTATTTAGTACATGCTAATGTACCACCTTGGATACATCATTAGATGAGGAGTGTGTTCTAGATTAGAGTGTGAGTAAATATTTTATGTAATGTAATAATATGTAGGAAATGCACAAGTGTCATGTAATTAAGTGTGCAAGTGTGGTGAGTGTAAATGTGTACAAATGTCTATTATATAAGAGTGCACATGTGTCCTTAGAATAGGAAAGTGAAAAGTCTTTAAGAAGAGTGAAGGCCAAGAGTACTCCATACGAAGAGTCACATTCTATTACATATATGTGACTAAGCATTGTAAAAGAGAGAGGATGTATGTGACCATTCTATATCAGTTTATTATTTTGAGAGCATTTATTAGTGTTCATTTTATGAGTTATATTGGAATAAATTATTGTCATTATTGAGTATTTTATATTGCAAATTTATATTTGATTATATGATTATTTACATTGAGAGTTAAGCATCAAAAGCTAACAACTTATAATATCAAATATGAATGTAAATGACCAAAATTATTCATGTACATGCATGAAAAATACTTACAATATAAATTGCTCAAAATTTTGTATACAATATTTATTCACATTTCTATATCTTGCTCTCCATTCAAATACATTTCATGGAGCTTTATCTCCATAATTTAGCCATACAATATTGCTCTCCATATGACAACTCTCACATGTCCTTTGGCTTCTCATCTTGCCATTTGTATACATGACTCTTGATTCTCTACTTACATGCATACTTGACTCTATGACACTAGCACACTTCTACATGCACTCCTAATACTAGACACTTGTGCACATCCTCACTTTACATATTTGCTCACTTACATACATGACACTTATACACATTCTCTCAATACACACTTGTACTCTTACTTACATGACACTTGTGCATATCTTACACATTACACTCTTACATGACACTTGTGCATATCCTGCACATTACACTCTTACATGACACTTGTGTATTTCCTACACATTGACACTTACATAAAAAGGAAAATATAAATCACTCTCCTAAACTATAGACACTTTTGCACATTCTCACTTTACATATTTTCTCACTTACACATATGACATTTATACACATTCTCTCAATACACACTTGCACTCTTACTTACATGACACTTGTGCATATCCTGCACATTATACTCTTACATGACACTCGTGCATTTTCTACACGTTGAAACTTACATAAAAAAAATATAAATCACTCTCTTAAACTATAGACTCAACCCTAATCTATTACATATTAACATTTGTACCATAAAGGTACCATGGAGTACATTTGCATGTACCAAATAATCTAATATACTTCAAGAATCTAAAGTAGGTGGATGTTAATATGATGCCTAAATGGGCTTAGAATCTCCTTTAGGATGCTCAACCCATTCTCTCTCAAAATCACCATTAGAAGACACCCTCTTGGGCTTAGTCTCAAGGGATAATGATTCTAGATATCCCCTCATATATTCTCAGGATAAGGGTTGTTCAAAGTGGGAGGATTTTATGCTTGTTGAGTATGAGTCATTTATGAAGAATAGTAGATAAGAGCAGGTTCTACTTCTATAAGGGAAAAACATTTTTGGTTGTAACTAGGTCTATAAGACCAAATACACTGTGATTATTAGGTGGTGAAGCATAAGGTATACCTTGTTTCTAAGGAATTCTCTAAGCAGGGAATTGACTATTCAAGGACATTTTCCTGGTTGCATAGATGGAATTTGTTTGAAAAATTCTCTTTATTATTATCTCTTATGAATGAGAGGTACATTGGGTGGAGTCAAGAGTGCATTTATTCATGTTGAGTTTCAAGAGGAGATTTATATGCGGCACTCCCTTGGTGTTGAGCTTGATGGACCTAGTCCCTTAGTATGTAGGTTAAAGAAGTGATTGAATGGGCTTAAACAAGCTCCTTGCATTCGATATGAGAAGTTCCATTATTTCTTTCATAGTTGTAGGTTTTGGCAGTATGAGACGAATTATGATGTTTATTATTAATATGGTTAGGTTTTGGTGGTTGTGTTGTATGTTAATGATATTTTCATCATGGGAAGCTTAATATCCATGACTTGGAAGATGAAGTCATGGCTTAATGATACATTTGAGATGATACATTTAGGTCGACTTTATCATTTTTTGTAGGTTCATATTGATCAATCACCCTTCAAGATAACAAATTTTCAATATGAGTATTCTTTGGATGTTGAGGAATATTACATTATTTGGTACATGCTAATGTACCCCCATGGTACCTTCATGGTACAATTGTAAGTATGTAATAGATTAGAGTTAAGTCTTTAGTTTAAATATGTGATTTATATTTCCCCTTTCATGTAAGTTTCAATGTGCAGGAAATGCACAAGTGTCATTTAAGAGTACAATGTGCACGAAATGCACAAATGCCATGTATGTAAGTGTGCAAATATGTAATGTAAGTATGTGCACAAGTGTCTTAGATTAGGAGTGCATGTAGAAGTGTGCAAGTGTCATAGAGTCAAATGTGCATGCAACAAGTAAGTGAAGAGTAGTATTCAAGTGGCAAGATGATAAATCAAAGGTTATAGGATTTGTCATATGGAGAGAATTAGTCAAGTACTTGAAGAGTCACATTACTATGGCTATATTATGGAGACAATGCTCCATGATAATGTAATCCAATGAGAATCTGAATATCTGGTTGTAAGAGGAAGAAAAATAAATAAAGCTTGTATACATATTTTGAGCAATTAATATTGTAAGTTTTGTTCATGCATAGTTCATGAATAATTTAGGCCATTTACATTCATGTTTGATTGCTGGCAAAGTTTGAAACAGGTCATTCTGCCAAACAAAATAGCCTAGCAGGAAATTAGAACCTAGGATCCCACCTGGGAAAACCAGTAAACCACTAAAAAGAAGAAACCATCAATAGGGATCCCAAGAAAGTAGTAAGGAAATTGAAGAGCCTATCCAGGTAGGCACATGAACAACCTGGAAATGAAAACCCTGTCCAGGAAGGCATGGGAACCACCTGGAAATGAAAAAGCCATCCAAGAAGGCATGAGAACAGTCTGGAAATGAAACAACCCGTCTAGGAAAGCACAGGAACAGCCTAGAAAATGATTAAGCAACCAGGAGAGATCTCTTCAGGAAATGAGGTCTCGCTGCAAAGAAGACGAAGATTGTAGCAAAAGGTAAGAAAACCCTGAACGTCAAGCCACTATGGCACTCCATGGCTGGAAGGGATCAAATCACCGAGACTTTCAACAAGAGATCATCAATAGCAGTAAACACAAACGTATCGTCCCCCCTCCCCCAAGCCAATTAAATTGCAAAGATGACATCCATCAGAGAGTCCTTAGAGCAAGGATATCCACCAGCCCCACCAACCGCCCATCCAAAGGAGATCTATGAACTCCAACACCCACCGCAACACAAGAAACACCGAGACTTTATAATTGATATTTTGACCTTTAACATTGTGGCTTCTTTATATCAGGACTTGTGATATTTTATGGTAGTAAGGATTAAAAATCCAACATTGGATATTTTGTAGTAGTTCGGAATGAAATATTATAAACCCATTTAGACCCCCTTTACTTCTAGTTTAAAGCTAATCTCACTACTTCTTTGGTGGATGACACTTTGTACTAGTTACATGTTGGGGGTATTCTCTATCACCTATATCGAGATGGATAATGCATTCACTATTTGCTATTATTCTATGTATATGTAGGTAACCCATGAGATTCACTTGACATCAACCAAGCGAATCCTTTAGTATATCAAAAGCACATACTAGTTGAGTATTCTCTACTTACAACCTTTGATTTTGACAAGATTTTCTGATGTAGATTTGGTCAGTGATTTGGACCAATGACACTTCACTACTATGTTGGCTTTGTACCAGTCTCTTGGCATTGTAGATGACAATCAACCATATATTAGCCTTCCATAGAAGTTGAATATTGTACTACTAATGAGCTTGCAAAATATATTCCATTTATGCTCATATTTTAAAGCAGATGGATATTCCTCAACAGTTTCCAGTCACTTTTCATTGTGACAATCAAAGTTTCATCAACCTTGGTCACAATGTATTGTTTCATCAGTGGACTAGGCACATCAATGTTTGGATGCACTATGTTCAATGAATTTATGCTTTTGGGATGCTTGATCTAGTTTAAATATCATCAACAAAGTAGACAACAAATATCTTGACCAAGGTCATGCCTAAGATGCCTTTGTATAATTGTGGGAGCATCTTGGAGGAGAGTGTCCCCAAAGAGGGATCATTGATAAGGGCCTCTCTATGTTATCCATTTATCTTAAGGAGAATGTTGGAATATATGGTGTTAAGTTTCATTTTAAGCCACGATAGAATTTTGTATTATATTTATTATATATCACTTTGGGACTTTGTACACCTTGTATAAGTGGATTTATTGTAATATTTTACTAATAAACTTTAAGGATGGTTTTTCAAACTTGGCGTAAATATCACATGTAATTGAATGTGTACCTCTTGAGACCAACCCTTTGTTTATTGGTTGGTGTATTATTCTTTCCATTAGTTGAATGATTCTGGTGTTTATAAACACCAATGATTCCTTCTCTGTGACGACTTGTCAAGCTTCTACTAACCTTGATTGAAGTTGAGATTTTTTTTAACACTTAATTAACTCTAAGCAAGCCGAAGATAAGGCAATACCTTCAACTTAAACGATAGTGAATCTAAGGAAGCTCCTTCAACATAAGAAGGCATCATCCTCACTATCTTCAAAAATCAAGGAAACATATCACTAAGATCCTACCCGAAATCTATAAGGGTTTTCCTAGACACTAGCCTTAGGAAAGTACTCCACTCAACTACCTTCCACTAGCGACTATCCTATTCCTTTTAGTCTATTGAAAGGATTGTCCCTCTTCAGTCCATCGAGAGGTCTCACCTTTCTTTCCTTTGAAAGGGTACTTCTTTACGGTCTATCGTAAAGGTTCTCACTTTTCATTCTATCAAAAAGTATTATGCCAATCCCCGCTAATCCACACAAGTCCATCTGCATGGTGCACTTAGCATCCTATCATATTTAAACAATCACCATCCTTCGGTGAAGACAACACTATCTAACTCCTACGCCCTAGACACGCTCACTATGCTTCGGTTCATGAAGGTAGCGCTACCACTTCTTTAAGGAGGTCAAGGGACATCATACCGAAGGCATGTTAGACAAAAGCAACTCACTCATTATCACGTAGTGCTCGACTATCACCACAGTAGAAGCTGCGACTAGCTTACCAAAAACTAGCTAAATTGGCATTACTTTTGGAGTAATGTGAAACTCGACTTGACTCCTAAGGACAAACCCATGCTTACATGAATTCCCAAATCCATCTGGAAATATTTCATTTACAACACTACATTTAATAACGAGACTACAAATAGAAAAGTAAATTTCTTGGGCGATATCAATCCATCTAAACCCACTCATTACTCAATGCAATATGCATTCATTAAACATAACACACCCAGATTAATCAATATCATAGGTAGAGAATTAGATAAGCATAGTCGACAATAAAACAACTCTCAATAGATTCATCTTAATTAAATGAGTAGATTGCATACATTCACCATCCATAATTTGAATCTCATAACAACAGTCTCTCTTCTCCAACACAACAATACAGAGAAGGAGTTTGATATCTCTAAAGTATATTACAATATCCTTAATTACATTATCCTGTAGCATAGGATATCCAGTTAAAATGTAAACACACACTTTAACCAAGCATCACAACCAGTCCATATGCAGTGAAACATTACTTTAATAAAAATGAATAGAAGATCCGACAAATACATGTTTTATCTTTCAAGTCCAATTTTATCAATGTTCCCTATGTTTCAGATGGCTACCAATGAGTTTAATCATAAATCATATTGTCCATATAATTAACTTGCATTGCTAGTTATCAATCCATCAGGAGTACGACCATCAAACTCATCCAAAGAAAGATGATATGTTCAACCAAGACACCCCTAGACAGTCTACAATTACTTCTAGCAAAACTTGATTAACTCAACACCAAGTAATATGTACTTCGATAATTCCTACGGTAGTCAAACTGCACTATGGTTTCACACTCACAAGATAAACATAGAGAATTATTATTTGGAAGAAATCACATAAAACAAGAGCATTTTCACATAACGGAAGATAAGACAAGATCACATAGCCACTTACCTATCAATCGTATTCTAGTTAAAAACTCCACACAATGTCCTTTGTTCATGTTCTTCCTCTTTCCAACCAATCACATTTTTCCTTCGCTCTTTATTCGTTCTCCCCTCTCTACCAGAATGCCCATGCTCTCACACCGCAAGAGCACGTCTTTCAACTTCCTTGCTGGCATTTCAGAGTCTCTTTGCCAAGTGGTCCTCAACTAACATTTTTTAATAAAATCCCACATCTTTTCATGGTGGGTTCATTTAACATTCGAGTCCAATGTGCAAGCCATTACCGCAAGTGCACTTTGCTCAGTTAATGCTAACTATTAAATTTCACTTACACATCATTCATTTCCATGGTGGTGCTACCACATAAAAATAGATTTTTATAACTATTTATTCCTTTTAGGGAAGACAAAGAAATCATGCATATAATACATATATCCAAGATCATATCCCTAACAATCCAATCATAAGGTAAATATCAACAAATCACGCAAGCAATCACAAGACTAGAATTTCTTTATCATGTGCAAATTTTAATGAAAAGCATCATCATCAAGGGTGAAGCATTCATTCATGTTGCTTCCCAATTATTCTGACAAATAACCCATCACATCATTTCCCCCAGGCATTCCTGTTCTCGATGGCTTATTCTTTCTCCACCCACAAGAACCCTATTTTTCTGCACAAACACATAGTCTATTAGCAACATCATATTCTTTCATGAAAAACACTTACTTGAAACAATGATCCATTTATTGCCAAGCATTTCTTCATTTAAAATATTTTATTTCCTACAAACCATCCATACTTGCAGAATTAAAACATAGCATGTCACTTGTTCCTTGAAGCAAAACATCTTAGCTAAGCAAAATCTATTCAAGTTCAAAGTCTACCAAAGGTGGGTCATGACATACTCCCCCCTTAAGCTTAACATAGTCCTCTGTGTTCATACAAGTAGTTTCTTTCAAAAATAATTTCAAAACAACATTACAATGTATTTTCAAAAAGAAAAGGAAAATGCTTTTGCATATCAACTACTTTCTCCCAAGTAGCATTTCTTTCGGATACTAGTCCCATTGGACCTTGCACTACTCCAAAATTCCTTTCCTCATCGATTTAGATCAGAATTCAAGGATTATGACTGGTCAAACCTCTATAGCCTCTAGGTTCACCATATACAAATTAGAAAAATTCCATACATGCTCAGGGTTAGCAACATACTTTTTAAGTAAAAAAACATGAAAGGTATTATGAATCTTGGACAGATTGGGTGGCAAGGCAAGTCGGTATGCCACAAGACTGATCCTTTCTATGATTTCAAAGGGTCCTACAAAACGAGGATCAAGCTTTGTGGACTTGATAGCACTCTTCTTCGGTCTCACCCTCAGAAACACTCTATCCCCAACAACAAACTCTTTGGGTGATATTTTAAGATTGACATAACTTTTCTGATGGTCTGTCACTTCCTTCAACCTTTCTCTGATCACCTTTAATTGTTGCTCCATTTCTTTAACCATGTCGGGTCCGAGCACAATCCGATCCTCTGGATTGTCCCATGACAATGGTGTCCTGCACCTTCTGCCATACAAAGCTTCGAACGGAGCCATGCCCAACATCGAATGATGACCATTATTGTAGGAAAATTCTACTAGATGCAAGTACTCCTCCCAATGGATTTTTTGATCCATGCAGTACATGCAAAGCATGTCCTCTAATACTTGATTCACCCTTTCCATTTGTCCATCAGTTTTTGGGTGATAGGCTGAACTGATGTTCAACCTAGTGCCAATGGCTCGGTGTAAGGCTTGCCAAAACTTAGAGGTGAACCTTGAGTCCCTATCCAATATAATTACCTTCAAAAAACCATGAAGTCAAAATATCTCTTTGGAAAATCTATTTGCCACAATTACAACGTCATCCTTGGTACTTTCGGGTATAAAGTGCGCAACCTTGGTCAGTCTGTCGACCACTACTAGGATTGCGTCATGCTGGAACTTGGTCTTAGGTAGCCCTACTATGAAGTCCATCGAAATCACCTACCATTTTTGCGTAGGCACATCATGTGAAAATAACAAACCAGCAAGATGTCTATGCTCTGCTTTTACTTTTTGGCACTCAAGGCATTGAGCAACAAATTTTGTTATGTCTCTCTTCATTCCTGGCCAAAAGAATATCTTTTTCATATTCTCTCTCATATTTTCTCCTCCTAGATGAGCAAAATAGGGAGATCTATGTGCTTCATTCATGATCATCCTCCTCAGATCACTATTCTTAGGTATTACTATCCTATCTTTAAAGCATAGGAATTCATCCTTGATGCTAAAATCTCCATTTTCTTTTGATTCTCTTTCCATATTTTCTCAGATTTTCCTGTAGTAGGTATCTTGACCTTGCATTCCCTTGACTTGGTCCATCAAATCAACATGAACATGAGATAAGACTGCAATGTGTTTCCTTCTACTTAAAGCATCAACGACTTTATTCTCCTTTCCCTTAATATATTCAATACCAAAATCATACTCTACAAGAAATTCCATCCATCTCCTCTGTCTAGCATTGAGTAAGGGTTGGGTGAATACGTATTGTAGACTTTGATGATCCATATTTAGCTCAAAGGGTCTACCAATTAGGTAGTGTCACCAATTCTTGAGAGCAAAAACCACAACTGCTAACTCTAAGTCATGAGTTGCATAGTTAACCTCATGATTTTTAAGCTTCCTAGATCCGTAGGCTATTACCACTTCTTCTTGCGAGATCACTCCTCCCAATCCTTCTAGCGATGCATCTGTACATACGGAGAAACTCCCTCGTGGATCAGGTATCTTCAATATAGGAGGTGTAGTAAGCTTCTGCTTAAGTAATTCAAATGTTGTCTCACATTGTTCTATCCATTTGAATTCCTTCCCTTTCCTCTGAAGGTTGGTTATTGATGAGGTGATCTTGGCGTAGTCCTTTACATATCACCTATAATACCCAGTTAAGCCCATGAAACTCCTGACCTCAGTCACATTTGTTGGCGATGGCCAACTCATGATGGCTTCTATTTTCTTAGGATCTATGATGATTCCTTGAGCTGAAACAATGTGACCTAAATATTGCACTTCTGTCACATAGAATTCACACTTGGACAGGTTCTCGAATAGTTGATTCTTCCTTAGCAATTCTAACACTATTATGAGGTGTTCATCATGCTCTATTCTATTTTGGGAATATATCAAAATGTCATCCAAAAATACCAAAACAAATCTATACAAATACTTCTTGAAGATACTATTCATTAGGTTCATGATGAATGTTGGAGCATTTGTTAGTCCAAAAGGTAAGACAATGAACTCATAATGTCCATATCTAGTTTTAAAAGTTGTCTTATGAGTATCCTCTTCTCTAATTCTCAATTGGTGGTATCCTGACTTCAAATCAATTTTTGAAAATATTGTGGCATCCTTGAGTTGATCGAAGAGGTCTTCGATTCTAGGCAAAGGATATCTATTTTTGATAGTTGCCTTATTCAACATTCTGTAGTCGATACACAATATTAAGGATCCATCCTTCTTCTTCACAAATAAAACTGGTGCACCCCATGGTGACACACTTGGTTTGATTAGTTCTTTTTCCAGCAATCCATGTAGTTGTACCTTTAGTTCCTGCATTTCTATGGGATTCATTCTATAAGGAGCCCTATGGATAGGCTCTATTCCAGGTTCAAGTTCAATGGAGAAGTCAAACTCCCTTCTAGGTGGTAATCCTGGTAAATTTTTTGGAAATACATCCCTAAATTCCTGAAGAATAGGGTGTTTCCCAAGCATTTCTTCCTTTTCTCCTTCCTCCAACTCATTTATCTTAACAATATATACCATTCCCCTTTTTCTGATGGCTTTATTGAGTTGCATAGCCGAAAGGATTTGAGGTTGAAAATCTCCTTGCAAGCTATTCACTCTATGAATAAGCCCTTCAACATCTGTATATTCTATCCATCGATCTTGGAAATTAATCACCACTTTATGCTCATGCAACCAATCCATTCCTATAACTATGTCAAAGGCATGCAGTGGTGCAACATAAAAATATTCTAAGATCGTCCCACTAGGCAAAGCAATTTCTGCCATAGGATAACACTGATTCACAGAGTAGGTTTATCCTGAACCATACTCAACCTTCCACCCATGTGCCAAGATTCTTGGCCTTTCAGTTAAATCCTTAACTAAACTAGTGGAAATAAAACTATCTGTAGCTCCACTATCAAATAATATTTTAGCATTTTTACCAAAAATATTACCTTTGATCACTAATGGCATAGCCTATCCTTCTAGATTCTGGCTTCCTGTTGTCGCGTAAATCTTGTGCACTGGTTCCTTAGGTGCAATTTCCTTGTACATTGGTTCCTTTCCTTTTGAACTCATCCCTACTTTCTATGGATAATTGTTTGCATAATGCGATCCCTTGCAAATATAACATCCTTCTTTTGGTCCTGGATGTTCTTTTCATCTCATCTCCCTTGTTACTCCTTATTTTGGTAGGTTATTCTATCTTTGTGGTGATCTATTCCCATTAGTGCCATGATTATAGCATCTATAATTCCTTCCTCAAAATCTTCTTTTGAATTTTCCTTGCTTCTTGTATTCCTTCTCATCCTGTCCTGCATTGCTTTTAATTATTTGATCACGTTCCCACTTCACAAAACCTACACTATTTATTTTCCTTAGTGCCTCCTTGCCTTGTTCATCTAACCCCTCATAATCAAAGTAGGGTTTGAGGTACATTTCAGCTTTCCTTGCTAGCTCATAAGCTTTTTGTAATGTTTTAGGTTCTCGCATGTCCACTTCCTGTCCTATCCTAGGATCTATACCAAGTATAAACTTGTGGACCTTCATTTTCTTGGTGTAAGTGGGTACATACTTCACCAGCTTAACAAATTTTTGATAATACTTCTCCACTGTTCTTATTCCCTGACGAAGTTTAGTGAATTCATAAAATTTCTGGGAATATAAGTATTTTGTGAGAAATATTTCTTTAAAAGCTTTTACAAACTCTTCCCATTTTAAGTCAACTACAGCTGCTAGCTTTAGTTCTTCGCTAAGGGCTTCCCACCAAGCTATACCATCTCCTTGCAAGTGTAATGTAGCATAAGAGGTTTGAGTTTTGGAGGAGAAATTCTTCATGTTACAATATGTCTCTATCTCCTTTAACCAAGCCTCGGACTTATCCCCATCTTCCTCTCCATTAAACTTAGAAGATTTCAGATATTTCATCTCTTTGCCTAGCTCAGCCTCTAGTCGAACTCTTGCCAGTTGCGCCTTTGTAAGAGGTTCATTCCCTTGCTCCCTCCTTGGGTTACCAGCTTGTGTTTCTTGACTTAACACAACATCCAACAACTATTTTTGGGTCTCCACCTACTCACGAAGTAGAGCCACTATTTCAATAAGATTTTCTCTTTCATTGGGGTTTTCTGAACCAACATCAGGTGCTCTATTTTCTGCATTGGTTCCTCGTGTCTACCTTGTTATTGGGGCAACACTTCCTCTTCTTCTTTTTGGTGGCATCTTCCCTGGCCATACACCAAAAGAGATAGTAGGTATTCATTAGCATTTAGCCTTTCGATTTGCTCCTCCTACTAGTTACTGTTTACCCATAACATCCAAATCAGTTCAATTAGATTTGTTTTTATTAGTGTCCTCTATTCACTATTATCTAGTATGTTTCCTATCACATACCAAAGACTAATTCTTGCATAGTGAACCTATTCCACTACAAACCATGCTTTGATACCAGATGTGACGACCCGTCAAGCTTCTACTAACCTTGATTGAAGTTGAGAGATTTTTTTTACACTTAATTAACTCTAAGCAAGCCGAAGATAAGGTAATCCCTTCAACTTAAATGATAGTGAATCTAAGGAAGCTCCTTCAACTTAAGAAGGCATCATCCTCACTATATTCAACAATCAAGGAAACATATCACTAAGATCCTACCCAAAATCTATAAGGGTTTTCCTAGACACTAGCCTTAGGAAAGTACTCCACTCAACTACCTTCCACTAGCGACTATCCTATTCCTTTTAGTATATCAAAAGGATTGTCCCTCTTCAGTCCATCGAGAGGTCTCACGGAGTTTAATGTTTCTCACCAACACTAGGCCAGATATACAGTATGTTGTTTCTCTAGTATCAAGGTTTATGGCATGCCCATCCGAGCTGCATCTTCAAGCAACCAAATGAATTTTACGATATGTAAAAGGTACATTGGATTTTGGAATCCATTACCACAAGTCTAACTCGTGAAGTTAGTTGGTTACAGATGATGACGATTGGAGCGATAATATAGATGACATAAAATCTACATCGGGAAACTGTTTTAGTCTAGGTTCAGGACTAATAACTTGGAGTTCCAAGAAGCAATCTGTTGTAGCATTATCATCTACAAAAGTTGAGTATATAGCCATTACCCATGCTAGTGCTCAAATCCTCTGGTTGAGGAAAATCCTTCAAGAGATTGGCGAAAAACAAATTGGTCCAACCAAACTGAATTGTGATAATATTAGTGCCATACAGTTGGCATATAATCCGATCCACCACAAAAGGTCAAAATTTTTTGATATGAAGTATCACTTCATAAGAGATATGGTGGAACAACGGATAGTTGAGCTTCAATATTGTAGCACTTTGGATAATCTAGCAGACATCTTCACCAAAGGCATGGCTAAAGCTCAATTTATAAAGTCGAGAGACTCGTATAGTCAGTCCTCTCAACTTTAAGGGGGAGAATGTTGGAAAATTACCATTGGTAAAAGGTTAAAAAGAGTATTTTACCTTGAGTAAGTTTACTTACCTTTTACCTTACCTGGACGACAGTTGGACGACAGCATCTTTGGGCGGCAAGAGAGTTTTAATTTAATTTCTATTCCCTTCCCTTATCTTCTCCTATTCCCCCCTTTTCTCTAGTATGGTTATTTTGTGTTTATTTAAATCAATTGTAACCTAATTTCAAGTTAATGCATATTTTACCTTTTCATCGAATAGCTCACCTCTCACATTACAACCTAAGAAAAAGTTAGGGGGACATCCCTTAATTTTAGGGCGCCCATGGCTTGCAACAACAGATGCTTACATCAGCTGTATAATGGGAAATATGACTATTTTTAATGGCAAAAACACTAAAGACCTTAGGATATTTCTAGAAGATGAGTTTCTAAAGAAATTGTGGTATGATTTTCCTCATGATTTTGATGAAATCAGAACCTTATCTATAAATTTTCTGAGTGAACAACTCCAACAAGAGGTTGAGATACCCTTACCATTACTATTAGGGAATCAAAGAAAAGATCAAGGTCAAGACAATGGTTGTTTGTCTGAATATACCATGGCTATTGATGAAGCAAGCACAAGTCAGTCTCAACAAGTGACACCATATGGATATTACTTAAATGTTCTTGAACATGAGATAATGGGAATAGATGCAAATATAGATAAATGCAAGCAAATAGATATCATACTAGGAAGGACTTTGAATAACAATGATGAGATTATAAGCATACAAGAGTCATAACTAATAGACGTGCTTAAAGAATATCAATCGACATTCACATGAAACTACAAGGACATGAAAGGGATACCCATAATATTTTTATCCAAGAAGGATGTTATCCAGTGAGACAACCTCAAAGAAGATTGAATCCAACTATGAAAGATGTGGTTTAGGAAAAAATCATTAAACTCTTGAAGGCATTATTTATATATTCAATTCCTAATAATAAATGGGTGTCACCTCTTGTGATAGTCCCTAAAAATAATGGTAAGTGAAGGATTTGCGTGGACTATAGAGAATTAAACAAGGTAACAAAAAAAATTATTTTCACTTGCCATTCATTGATCAATTTCTTGATACATTGGCTGGGAAGAAATATTTTTGATTTTTAGATGGGTTTAGTGGCTATAATCAAGTTTCCATATCTGAGGAAGATCAGGAAATGACAACCTTCACATGTCCAGTAGGTACCTATGCTTATAAAGTCTTACCTTTTAGGTTATGCAATGCACCCGCTACTTTCCAAAAATCTATTTTAGCTATCTTTGTTTATCTAATAAATGAGTGTAGAAGTCTATATGGATGACTTCATAGTCTATGGTAATACCTTTAAAGAAAAATTATCAAGCTTGTAAAATTTTTTGATTAGATTTCAAGAGCAAAACCTCTATTTGAGTCATGGAAAGTGTTTCATGATGATGAGAGGAGGCATTGTTCTAGGACATTACATATTAGAAGAAGGTGTTAAAGTAGATCCTATAGAAATATAAGTTATTCAATCCCTTCAACCTCCAAAAATACAAACAAAGGTGAGAAGTTTCTTAAGACATGCAGGATACTACCATAGGTTCATTAAAGACTTCAGTAAAATTTCTACTCCTATTCTTAAGCTCTTAACTAAAGAAAGTGAATTCAATTGGATTGAAGCATGTCAATAAGCCTTTGAAGTTATAAAAGATAAATTGATTACTACTCCAATCCTAAGAGGATCAAATTGGAAATTACCATTCCACATTTATTGTGATGCTTCGGGTTACGCAATAGGAGTAGTATTGCAACAAGTTGAGAAAAAAATACCTTATGCTATCTATTATGTAAGTAAAAATTTGCATGGATTCGAGCTTAATTACACTTTTACTGAAAATGAGTTTTTAGTTGTGGTCCATGCCATTAATAAATTTAAACATTAAATAACAGGGTATGAGGTATTCGTTCACATTGATCACTCTGCCATTAAATACTTAATGACCAAATCAATAGTAGGAGGTAGATGGTTATATGGCTTCTTTTGCTACAATAGTTCAATGTCATGATTATAGATAAGGTAGGAAACTATAACATCATCACAGATCACCTATCTCATATGCAAATATTTGATGATGATGAGTTAATTCCTGATAACTTCCCAAATGAACATTTGTTTGCTCTTTATATTTTTATCCCTTGGTATGCTGATATTGTAAATTACTTAGTAACAAGAAAAATGCCTCAAAACTATACATCGCATGAGCATAGAAAATTGATACTTCAAAGCATTCCTTACATGTGGATTCATGGAGTCTTGTTTAGAATATATCTTGACCAAGTAATTAGGATATGTGTGCAAGAATATGATGTATATGACATCATTCGGGCAACACATGAAGAACCCTGTGGAGGCCATTATGCCACCTAAAGAACAATTAGTAAAATAATTCAAATTGGTTATTTTTGGCCTACCATGAATAAATATGTCCATAAATTTTTTGATAGATGTGACGCTTATCAAAGAGCTACTAAGCCTACCCCTTCAATGGAAATGCCTTTGGTTCCACAAGTAGTACTTGAACCATTAAAGAAATGGGAAATTAACTTTGTTGGACCAATATATCCTCCAAGTGAAGGTAATAAACACATACTTGTGTGTACAGATTACGTTACTAAGTGGGCTGAAGTTAAAGCTTTACCACGAGCACAAGTTGAACCAATCGCTGATTTCCTTTATGAAAATATTATCCAATGCTTTAGAGCACCTACAGAGTTAGTTTCAGATCATGGAACCCAATTTATCTCCAAAGTGATTGGACATTTTTTTTATACTAATCATATAAAACATAAGAATACCTCACCATACCACCCTCAAGCTAATGGCCAAGTAGAAGTTATGAACATAGAACTTGAAAAGATCATTACAAAAACCATAACTGTTAATAAGGGTGATTGAGTTGAGAGATTAAAATACGTTGTATGGGCATACAATGTAACTTGGAAAACCACCACAATATTATCACCTTATGAAATGGTCTTTGGAAAACAATCTATCATACCCATAGAATTTGAGATAGAAACTCTTCACACATCGATACAACTTGATGTAAATTTGGATAAATCACAAAAAGCTAGATTGGAAAAGTTAAATATTTTGGATGAAAGGAGACTAGAGGCATTACATAGGACTGAAATAATCCAGCAACAATGAAATAAATGATATGATAAACACATTGTACCATGCACATTCGAATTAGGAGATTGAGCTTTGTTGTTTGATTCTCGTTACCAAGACTTTAAAGGTAAACTGAGGACCAGATGGCTAGGACCCTATGAATCAAAGAGATATTCAAAAATGGTACAATCAAACTTAAGACTATAGATGATTCAACAATAAAATTACTAGTAAATGGCCATAGGCTTAAAATTTATAAGAAGCCATTATCTAAGGAAGAATTCATACACCATCTAAAGCAGCAAGCCAAATTGCAGTGTATTTTTGCACTGCAATCAACCATTATTGAATAAAAATTTCTCACTTAAAAAAAAATATTATGCTTCATTTGTTTCATCATGAAGTTTTTATATCTGCAGTATTTCTATCTTATTCTCATCAATTTTCAGTCTTAATGTTTCAAAAATAGCCAAAAAGGCAATTCTTTAATAAGCTTGTAGGAAATGACTATTATATGTTGCATAATACTTTGTTTGCTAGATAAAATTTGGATGTTTTTCAATTACTCAAACAACATTAGTGTTTTGAGCAATTTTCATTGAAAGTCAAGCAATATTTTGATGTTGTAAGTTATTCCTAGTCAATCAAAATTTTTCTTGGACTACGCACATTTGAACATATAAAAATATTGTGGGATGTGGAGAGATTGACTCATGTATTACTATTGCCATAAGTGAATAGTTTCCCTTGCTTATCCATCTATGTGCATGGTCTAGAGTACTACTGAATTTTCCAAAGGACAAGCTCACCCTTCATCCCTAAATAGAAAAAAAAAAAGAAAAAAGGAGGAGAATAGTAAGGATAGGATAAAATTCCCATCAGGACTTTGATAGAGTGGTTGGGAATCCGATTCCCCAAAATTTTTACCCCATAAAAAAAAAATCCCTTGATCCTCATATAATTGAGCAAGTATCCCAAAAAATATCTTCTTGCTTCTCATAAAAATATGCAAGAACCCCAAAAGCAATACAAATCCCTTGCTCCCTCTCAAAATGAGCAAGTATCCCAAAGAAAATTTAAATAAGGATAAAAGAGTTTGAATCCCTATAATTCTTAGTATCTTGAACACCATGGGGTACTCTACATTAAAGTATCCTTACGTAGTAGCACTAAGTTTGGACAAAACCTATGTATGCTCATAGATAAGCTAACTTGTTGGCATAAGTGATCTTTTTTGTTACTCAATCCTCACTCATAATGGTAAATGAATACTCACTACACACATAATTGGTCCTTGAGGAAGCTTGAAAATATTAGGATAACTTTAACACCATGATGATTTATGAAATGAATAGATGAAATTGTTTAAAATTCTCTAGGATGTTTTAAGTTTTTGAGAAATAACTCTAGAATATCCTAAGCAGGCAAGGCAAAAGTCATAAGCAAATTCTTATAGTTCACTTTATCCTGCCAAAATATGGCTTTCATCTCTCAAAATCTTGTATCTTTTTATAGAATCCATCATAAAATCTGAATATCTATTCCATTTTTTAAAAAGTAAAAGTATTTGATAGATATCTATTTTTGTATACATAAGATGACTAATATCAAACCTTATAATCATTATCTTTCTCTCACTTGGTTACTCCTTAATGAAATTTAGGAAGCACAATCACAAAAATTATAATAAACCCCCATAAATAAAACTTATTATTATATCATCCATCAATATAAATAAAACACCCTTCATCTTGTTTTAGCTATATAGCCAAAATTACAGTTTTTGGGGGAGGGGGGGTAATAGAGGTATATAAATTTCATAATACAGTTTGGGGGGAAGAAACAGGTAAAGTATTATCTCAAACTCTAGAAACTATAGTCCTGTAGACATGTTCTGTAGATGTCTTCTGTAGATGCCTTATGTAGGTATCTTCTGTAGGAATCTTTCGTAGATGTCTTCTATAGGTATCTTTCATAGGTGTCTTCCGTAGGTATCTTTTGTAGATGTCTTATGTAGAGGTTTTCTATAGATTTATTCTGTAGATGTCTTCTATAGATATCGTATGTAGGTGGCTTCCATAGATATCTTTCGTATAGGTCTTTTGTAGAAATTTTACAAAAGTGTTTTTCGTAAATATTATCAGTAACAATATTCTATAAACGATTTTCATAGGTATCATTAGTAATAATATTTTGTAGGCATCATCTGTAGACGTCATTCATAAGCATATATCATAAAATAATCTAAGTGTTAAAATTTAAAATCGGCTAGGCAAAGTGAGACACATGGTAATTCAAGGAACGCTGAGACAAGTTATAAGGGCGCGTCAACAAAAATTTTAAGGGAAAATTGTCAATAATATTTTAAGTCAAGTGGAGGGGATAAGATAACAAATTAAAAAAAATAAAATAAGCCCTCTTATGACATGAACGCTTAACGCAACATCATGTACTGCCTCTTATGATGTGTCCACACAAACAAGTGACACATGTCGATTATAATTTAAAATTCTTATTGAAAACACAATCGTTTGTGGGGTCAAAAATTAAAAGTATGATGTTTTATTGGAGCGCATGCATAATAAAGGATGTGGACCAATCCACTTGGCCACGTTAGCAATAAAATGCCACATAAGATGAAACATGGCATAAGACACATAGGCTGGTACAAAAGGGAACAAGGTGGTAAGATTTAATTGAAAACCACCAGGAATCAAAGCAGATCACGATACTTGGCAATTGAAGGTCCACCCTCACCATGCAAGGTGGCGGGTAGGTTTGGCGCCAAGAGGAAACCGACCACCCTAGAACCCATACCATTGTAGGACAAGTGGATTCTCTTCTCAAATTGCAAGAAATAACATGGATGGATAACATTAGCCATTGATTAAAGTTTTAATGAAGGGTTATGATGGAAAGAGGAAAAACACGATGGGTCTAAAAATTTCATCATGATATCTATGACAGAGAGATGATTGTTGATACATGGCCTTCATTGATAAATTAAATACCAGCAACACAGATCTAAGCCATATGTTTTTGATTAAAACCAGATCGATGAGTGATAATTTATTCAACCAAAAGTATTTCTTTTGTCGTTGATTTTAGGGTAAATGGTTCCCACCGTTGATAGACAATTAGATCGATCTTCACTATTGGATAGGAATGATCGATGATGCATAACTGCTGCATGGCTAAAAACTCCATGTAGAAGAAGATAAGCCCTAAATCATCAACTCTTCCATAGAAAATCACTCAAAATCATTGTCAACGCTTTGAAACCCAATTCTAAGTGAAACTCTCTACTTTTTTCAATGAAAATTATTGAGTCCTTTCGGGTAAATGGTGGAAAGCTATAGAAATTCATAGAATTGCATGGGTATAAGAACAATTCTTTGATGACATAGGAAGGGTGGCAGAGTAAATAAAAAATGATGGGTAAAGAATTTTTTTTACTGTTACTGATGTCACACATAATTTTTTATTTCTCTATTGCACATAAATTAAGCGATATTAAAATTGTAGAAGGTGTGCAGAGGATTAGGAGGAATTAAAAATGATTTCGTTGTTAATTTTTTGGGTTTATAATTAACATAGGTTTAAAAATACATATTATTTTTACTTCAATATTATTCTATGTTTTCGAGAAAAATAAACTACTCTACAAAATTATAAAGCAATTTTTATTTCATTATCTGAAATATTTGATGGGTTCCTGGTTTATAAAACATTGAGGATTTCTAAAAAGAAAAAAATGTCTGCCTATTCCTTTCTACTCTAAAGAAAAAAAAAGCCTAGACTCCACTATACCCCGCTCTATGATTCATAAGCACAGTGAACCATCCTCGGTTGAAACCCAGAACCCTAGTGACACTTTAATCGAGTTATTCAAAAATGCTAGATGGTGGGAGGCTCTTACCAAATTTAGAGGGCATAACCAAGGGGTGGCTAAATATTTTATCCTAAATTGTGACCCTGATAGGATGACCACCCAAGTTGGAGGTATTCAATTTGATCTTAACCCGAGTTTTATTTTAGAGGTACTGAATCTACCGAAAGTAGGGTTACCATACTACAAAAATCCCTCTAAGAGTGTCACTCAGTTAGTAGCCAAATTTGGTGAGAAATGTACCATTATTAGAGATAAGGAGGGATGGATTAAAGGGGTGTCTACTTCTTCACTTCCCCTTTTATGGTAGGAAGTAGCCACCCTAATTATTAAGTTCTTTACCCTAGAAGGACGAATGTCTACCTACGTGGCTTACCATATTCGTTTGTTAATGAATCTAAAGTTTCCTAAAAATAGTGAATGTGTTGTCAATCTACTTTACTTCTTATTTCAATCGTTGAAATCTACAGTTTTGTGGATTAAGACTAAAAATTTCCAATAAAAACCCAAATTGCACCTACTTGCACATCATGGCTTGATTAAGCTAATAGTTTTAAAGAAAGCACATGTAATCAAAATTGCTTGGAATTGGATAGTGGATGAATCTAAACTACAATAGTACTCTAAATCCACTGAGAATGAGTTTGAAGAATATGATTCGACTGAAGATGAACATGAATTCGATAGTCATGAGGAAGAACTTGACAGTCCAAAATGTAAACACCAACCTGCTAAAAACATAAAACCAAGCCAGTCAAAAATTAGGCATTAGAAAAATACTATCAAAACTCATAAGAAAAAGGATACATTAGGGCATGAGTCTGATTTACCTGAACCTAAGTCGACTGCCAAAATCTTGTCTCATCTCTGGGTGCAAAATATTATCTTACATATAAAAATTAACAAGTTGCAAGAAGATTTCATAGAGCATTCTAAATTGATTCAGTGAGCCCTTACCCTTTAGATAGACATGATTAAACAAATTTCAATGGATAGGGTGACAAAACACGTTTATTTTGTCAACCGACCGCCACCTGTCGATACTTCTCCAAAAAAAAGTTCCACACCTGATAAAAAGTAAAAAAAGTCAGTAAATTTCAGCAAAGCAGCCCATACAAATAAGCCCATTGAATTTTCTAAACTCCTTGACGAAGAAATTCCCCACCAGCTCATCAGGCTAACGTAGCAAAATCAACCTAAGAAATTGGTTTCTCCCACCAAGATAGGAACCGTACCAAGGAATCTTGTCTTGAATGTTGAGATGCCCCCATAAATCAATGCAGTGATAAATAATATTGTTACATCAGTTAAAGAACTTTCACCTTCTCAAATGCAAGATGCAAAGTAGAAGGAATATTCTCATGAAATTGAATATATCAAGATTGTCATGGTTGAGACACTAGTGGGCGAATAGAAAGCTAAGGAGCAGGTACAAAAAGCGAAAAGAGAATGCAGGTTACCGTAGTTGGACCACCATCTTCATAGATCTCTACCCAACGAGCACAAGTCAGATGAACTACAAAGCAAAAACTATTAAATTATTTTATATAGACTTTTATATTGATATATTATTATTATTATTTGTAGAATGTTGATGTTTTGTCTATAATTATTTCAATCATATACGTAAATCCTTTGATGTTGATGATGTTATATATAAATGTTTTATGTTTTAAAAATAGTATGCACAGATAATGTTTGATGTTTTATATGAGATTGTGGAAAATAATTTGAAGCATGTTTTTCTTCTTTGTTAAGAAATCATTCTGATGATATACTTTTGTAAAACTATTAATAAAAAAAATAGTATAAAAGATACATCATTTTTTTATCATTTTTTGATAAAGTTATGTATAATTGTGTTATTATCTGGAATGTTTTTATTTGTAGTTATTTGATTAGAATTGTGTAATATGTTGGCTTATGTTCTACGTATTTATGTAAATCTTCATTTTTCAAAATAAATAATTCTTTTCTGGAAATTATGTCTGATGTCTTTTTGTTCATTCATAAATAATTATGATATCCAGTTTTGTGAATTGCAAATGATTTTTTGAAAAGACAACATGGAAAGACAGTATGAATTATGAAATTTAATCTTTCATTTATTTGCAAAGATCTGGATGGTGACATGTGATATATGTGTAAAGCTGTCATATTCTATTTATCTTATTTCTCCATATGCATGAGGACATGCATAGATTTCAGTTTAGGGGAAAATGATGAGAGGATATTTGACATATATTTATGTAATAAAATGTTTCATTCTTATGTTTAATTGATGATTATAATGTGTTTTATATAAGTTATTGTTGTATATTTTTGTAATTTATCAATTAAAATATAAATGCAATTAATGTGATGAATGTGTTTGTTTTATGTAAAATACGTCCGAGTTATGAGTAATTACGTAGGCAAGGTGTTGAAGAATATTCCACGGATGAATGATGCAGCAAGTGCAAGATTTGGGATACACCTTGGATGCAAGGAGATGGACGTAAGAACAAAGGATGCAGGAAGCCTAAGGTATGATGACAGAGCAGTAGCAAATTACTGTTACAAAAGATGGTAGTTGAAGCATGTTACAGAAGATAGTAGTTGAAGCATGTTACGAAAGATAGTTACCAAAGTACATTATAGAAGGTAGCTACTGAAATATGTTACTGAAGGATTTTTACTAGTAGTTATAGAAGTATTATTACTAGCAATTATTGAAGGATTATTACTAGTAGTTACCGAAGGATGATTAAGTCCATTGATTGATGTTGCATACCACATCATTTTCACACAACAACCAAGTATTTTCAGTAAGCATAATATTTGATTTATCACGTATTTTTCACATGGGATATTGTGATTAATAGAGTCATTATTACTTTATTCAATAAATTTGTGTAATCCAACTATTGTTAGGTTTATTAGATTTAGATGCAATATTGTTGAACCTTTTCTTGGAATAAAGGACATTTGATTATATTGTATATCTTAAAAAATGTCAAAGTTAGTGTTTCTTTGTTAAGTTAGCTTACATATTACCACTTGGACCATTCATGAAGTTTACCAAGTCCAAGAAGGAATAGGAATTGTATTAGTTTAAATTATTTTGGTTAGTACATAGTTATCGCATCATAAGTCCACAAACTCCACATGGAAAAATATGTGGAAGAGTTTATTCAGAATTATACAAGTCATAATATATATTACATAGGAAGACCTTTGAAAAGGTCTAATGCAAAAATATCGAAAGTCTGATGGAGAAATAGCTAATGTTGAATTGTTGCAACTTTCTGAAGAACTGCACCAACATGTACATTTGAATCACCAACAATAAAAGTAGCACTTTATTCTATACATATGGTAACTGTGTCATTTCTATTTATCGCTTAATTTCATTTATGTAATCATAATTTAGTTATCATAGAATAAAATCATGTTAGGAATAGTTATACATTTTAGTTACTGAGATAAAGTAAACTAGGGGAGAAAGACTTACATTGTCTTCTAGGAGGTAGGGCCTACTCCTATATCCAGTCCCTAAGCTCTCACCCCTACATTAGATTAGAAATAGTTAATTAACCTTATAATATAAAATAAAATAAATTACATTTTCATTAAATATAAAGTTAGAATAGATAAATAAAACTAACTACACGAGGATCCTCAACAATAGTTAAACTCATCAATAGCCAATTAATGTTAGAATAATTCTATTTTCATACTTGCACAATTTAATTTCTATTTATTTATTTTCTTGCAAACACCTAAAATTGAATAGGAATCTAAACTAAGCTTAGTATTGATCCCTATGGTATAATATATACTAGATTTCTATTCTTTTAATCTAATTTTTCATTTACCCTTAGATTGATAAATTAAATTTAAGTTATTACAGTCAATCATGGACGTGGGTGGGGATCCAAAAAGATCACATATCCACGAGAGGGGCTCCTTCGACATACCCAAGAGGACAAGGGGAGGACCAACTAGACAAGGGCGGTGAAAGAGGACCAGAGGGGAGGCAACCACTAGAGGGAGATGTTGGCAAAGTGGATAGAGTAGAGGGAGACTAAGGGAACACATGCTTGATAGGGAAATGCAATGGAGGAGATGCAGTAGAAGGGGGAAGGGGTTTAGATGTAATTTGACCTTTAGATGGGAAAATAATAGGGGAAGCGAGAATAGAAGGAGAGAGGCAAGAAAAGGGAAGAAAATGATTAAAAATAGGGGACATCAATGGAGACATAGGCACTGCCTCAAGAGGAAGGTCGACAGAAACACCTTGGTTTGCAAGGGTGGGGTCAGGATGGGTAAGCTATTCGATTATAAACCCTTCAGAAGGTATTTTATTGCCTTTATCAGCAAGAACTTCAAATTTATTTGATTTGAAAAAGAGAGAAAATACCTTGTTGGTACCTTGGTTTTGTCCTTTGGATGAAGATTTAGGAGGAGCTTCTATTTGCTTCCCTTTGTTGATCTGAGCTTTTGAGTTAGAGGGACCTCCATATTGCTGATGATTTAGATTGCATAATCATTTACCAAAAGGATGTGCTCCTCAAGAATATTTCTTAAGCAGTGGGTACTTCTCTTTAGGGTGATCTTATTTATGACATTCGCTGTAAACACCAACCTTGACTTGTTGTTCCTTCTTGATTTGGGGAAATTGAGATCTAAGATGCCCTTGCTTCTATAATTCCACACAAAAGGTAGTCTTATTTTCATATTCAAAAGCCTATATTCTATGATAAGAACCATAGGTTAGATCAATGAACATCAGAAGATGAGAATCAATGTTTTCCATGATGCAAAACCAAGCATAGGGCATTCTAGATTGGGCTTTGGTAGCCAGGTTGATAGCAACAAGATTGCCAACAACACATGCAATGCTCCTGATAATACCTTCATCCCAAAACTGGTAGGGGAGCTTTGGTAGCCTAATCCAAATGAGGGCGACATTGATGCTCTATATCTCTAGGTTCAAACCAAGGTTCCAGTGCATGATGAACAAGGGCCACCTCCCAAAGAACCAAGGTCCTCCCATTAAAATTTGGTTGGTATCACTTGGGTTATTCAAACGAATAATGGAAAATCCTCTAGAGAGCAAAACAAGATCCATATCGCCCTCGGGCTTCCATTTTCCAACTACCCATATTCGAATAGATTCGATGTTAGGTCGAGATCCAATGAACTTTCTAATGAGAGAAAGGGATTTTTTGCTCAAAATAGAGGCCATAACATCATCAAGAATGTTAAGTTCCTTGAAATCATAAGATAAGGTTCCAATGTCCAGTGATGGTTATTTATGATTTTGGTGGAGATGCCATTTCACTTTATTAGTGAAGGAGGTTTTTGGGTCAAGTGAGGGCATTTGTATAGAAACAATAATCCGCACATCATCGGGGGACCAGAAAAAGAAACCAAGGGTTCTACTTCAGCACTAGGCCCATCTAAGGGATCTCTAAGGAGCCCCACATTGACATCTTCATCAGTATTCTATGCCTGAACACTACCTGCATTGAGACCTCCTAGATCGATCAACCCGTTACTCCCAGAGATCACCCCATGATCGCTAGGGGAGTCTTCCAAAATTCTTGCCTCGACTAGGTTTGAAATTCAAATGTTTGCACTGCTCCATTCCTTTGGAATATCTTCTATAGAGGTGAAAAGGATATCAATCCTCATCAAGAGGTCCTATTCCCTGAGTGGGATTTGAACCTTGAACCTCCCAAAGAGAGGCCAAAGCCCTTATGTTGTAATCACAATGACACTGAGAGGGGGGGTGAATCAGTGTGTTCTTTAAAAACTTCTAAAACAATTAGATTATAAAACCAGCAGCAGTTTAAAGCAGATAAAAGAGATACTAAATGCATCAATAAAGCATCACACATAACACAACATTTTAACGAGGTTCACCAATGTGGCTACTCCTCAAAAAGACTGCTTGGACTACCATCCAAATCCAGTCAATGCAAAGCTACAACTTTACATAATCCTTTACCAGCACCAACTGGAAGGAGCACCAACCCCTTAACTTTATCTCGCTTCAACGGAATGGAGCACCAACTCCTATTTTACCAGCACCCTACCTGGAAAGAGGCACCAACCCCTTAATTTGCCAGCACCAACTGGACAAATTGTTTACCAGCACCAACTGGAAAGAGGCACCAACCCCTTAATTTGCCAGCACCAACTGGACTTCAATATTGAATAAAAAAATGTTTGACATATACCTTTGTTATTGCAAGACTCTAACTGGTCTACATCACCTTTGCAATCTCTGTGCACTCTGCTCTCTCTTGCACAATCACTTCACACAGTTTGCTGCACTGCTACAGCCAGACTTTGCAATCAACTTTGCCCTTCGCGCTTCTCTGCACACTCTGCTTTCTCTGCGCACACGCTTCGCACACTCTGTGTCGTTTCACATTCTGCTCTCTGCTCAACACGAACTTCACTTTCACAAAAACTATGCTCGCATTCGCACTTTATCTTTACACCCCCATTTTCAAACTCGAAGTACCCTTGCTTTTATAGAAGAAGTTTTAGGAACAAACCCTAAAAGAACGTCGGTTGAGAAACCCTAGAATTTGTCAGCTGCCAAACCCTAAAATCCATCGGCCCAGATTTAACTTTGTCGGCCTCAAACACTTCTTCCACCTTCGTCACTTTCCTGTAGCTTATTGCCGCGAAATAGTAACATGTCGGCCCTTTTAATTTAATTTAATATTTTAATTTAAATTTTAAATAAAATAAAATTTAAACTAAATATTTAAAATTAAATATCTTCATCACGGGGCATCTTTTTCAACGAAACGAAGAGCCAACTTGGGTTTTAAGAAAAACCCATTTCAAATCTATTATCCATGGTTTTAAATAAAACTTTTTATTCTGATTGCCTTGGTTTTCACAAAAAACCTTTCCGCTTCTTGACATCTCAGGTTCTGAAGACTTCTTCTTCTCATTCTGAATTATGTTTTCTATTTCTGTGCATCTATCATTTAAGGACTCATGATCTGACTAACTTCTGAACTTTATCCTCTGCATCTGAGTGACTTCTAAACTGCCTGTCCATTGCATCATTAGATCTAACTGACTGTATTGACAACAATGACAATCCTCCTGCAACACCTTGCTCAACACTGAACTCCTATCCATTGTACTTTGGCTGCACCTTGTTGTTCAATAAACTCTTGTCCATTGCATCAATAAATTTGTCCGACTGTGTTGACAACAATGACAATACTATTTGTTGCACTTTGCTCAACAATCTCCCCCTTTGGAATTGTTGGCAACACATGTGCAATTTTCCTGTAAATCTTCTCCCCCTTTGACAATAATACCAAAGGGCTGCTGCAGACTCCCCCTGAGTCTATGCACAATATTCTTAGACACAAATTATTACAATTAGCAAATATTCCAAGCATGAACAAGAAGAAAAACAAGTACACAAATGCTCCCCCTGAGTCCAAGACCACTTCATTTCACTGATTGACAACATCATGATAAGCATAATAGGCATCAATAAAATCAACAATGTGAATAGCAGCAATAACCAGTGAATGACACCATCACCGTCAACTTCACCAATATAACATGTGTAAGAACATGACTGAACCACTGTCTTCTGTGCAACTACCCTCTCGTTGCTTTGCAAACTCAAACTTGTCCACTTTTAGTGAAGGCATACAATAATCTTATATAGCCAGATTTTTGTTCTGCAATGCCGGCAACATCTGCATACAACTTCACCATGCATCTTGGATATATTCTCAACAAGCTTGAACCCAATGACAGTTGTTTGTCTCTCTCTGCAGTGAGAATCCAGAGGCTACCTCAATCCACTTTCAACTCTGTGCAGGTACCAAACACTGTACCACAACACAACCAACATCTTTTCTCAACCAATTAGGGCTTTAGCAACAATGCTTATAGACAAGGTTTAACCAACATCATTCAACTCAAGATTAACTTTGAAGCATTCAACCAATCACTACATGAAAAGGAAACTAGTAGACATCCTTTTCCTTCCAAAGGTATTTGAACAAGACGACCACCAACATAAATCACCAAGGCAAAGAATAACTTGCTCAAATCAAACTCAATGGAGTAAGCCCAAATCATGTATCAAGAAAAGCATTAACTTGATCAAAACAACCACTATGAAAGCAACTCAACTATTCATCACCAGGCTGGAAATCATCTGGCTGCTCATTAAAAAACTTTTTTTTTTTTCAATCTTCCCATTCAACATGCTGATTTCACTTTTGTCAACAGAATTGACAAGTGACTCACATCTGTACCAATTTTTGTCCAAAGACTTTGCAATTTTGCTGCCAACTCTTACTTTCAACTATGCATGTCGGAAGAAGACATTTTGTCAAACACTTTATGGCCAACCGTAGTGCACCTTACTCAGCCTCAAGCTTCTTATTCTTGGACTGGCATTAAATCAATAGTTAAAACAAAACTGTCTGTGAATTAAATATATTCACCAAGGTGTCATGAAAGATCTGGCAATCTTCACATCAAAGAGTAAAAACAAATACATGCTGCTCGAAACACAAATACACAGCTAGGGCAAGCATTCTTTCGTTGAGCAAATTATCTGGACTATTATGATTCGTAATTTTGAACAGTGGTATTAAGAATCATCAACAGTACAATAGTGACATATCTCAAAACTACCAATGGTGACAGCTCTCAAATTAAACACCACACTTCACGGCATTTCCACAAACCACTATATAAACTGAAAAACACACTTTAACAACTATACAACATTAACTCGACTGCTTACCTTTCATCCTCAGATACCTAGACAAATACATAGGAGCATTAAAATAAAACTTTAATATTGCTCCTCCTGAGGATGTGCCACCCGGAGTTGCTTAGAGCAATGGCAGAGTAGCCTCCTTCAGTCCAAGGAGACACAATTTCCTTTCTTCTGTCTTTCTCCAGACTTTCCTGAACTTGGGCTTGGGTTTTTCAACAACATCCCTATTTTGCTCCTGTTCGTGAACTTGAACATTTCTCTTGTGGGGTTGTCTCTTGTGCATTCTTGATGGATGATTATTTTTCTTTTCTTTTATGCACATGATATGTTCCTTGTCGGTGTTGTCCTCTTTGTGTCTGATGAAATCTAGGGTTTTGCCTTAGATTAGATATAGAAGTGCTTGGATAGAACCTTGCTATGTGCCCTTGACCATTGCATTTAAAACATTGCACATGTTTTATTCCCTGTCTGTATTGCATTCTATGTGTATGATGAAATCTATGGTATTGCCTTAGATTGGATACAGAAGTGCTTGAACAAAACCTTGCTATGTGCCCATGGCCATTACATTTAAAACATTGCACAGGGTGTTCACTCAAAAAAATAGAAGTATTTTTATCAGCATAACTCTTTGATCTATTGTTCAGTCCACAATAAATTGCCTTGTGACCAAAGTGGTTGCATTTAGAACAATAGCCATAAAAAGCATTATTATTAAAAGAGTGAGAGTGAGAGAACCTCTTTTGCTGTGGTTGCTTTCTTGTAGATCTTCTTTGATATTTTCTTCCTTTTGAGGATTCAACTTCAGACTTTTCTTGTTTCAATCCTTCAACCGATGACTTCTTCTTCTCTGCATATTTGGAGGATGAAGGTTGTTCAGCTTCATATCCAAGACCAAACTTAGCTGTGGAGCTTCTTTGTTGATTTATCATTGTATCTAGCAACTCTGTGCTCTTCTCAAATTTGAGATTTATATTGGCCTCTTTTAGTTGTTTCTTCAATGAAACAATCTCTTCTTCTTGTTGGCGGCATACAGTCTCTTTCTCATTGATCTGAGACCTAAGAATATCTTCAATCCTTTTGTTCTGTTCTACTTGCGGCTTTAGATCAACAATAACCCTTTTATATTCCTCTTCACTTGTCCTGTATACATCATTCTTATTACCCAGTTGTGTCTTCAAGGCTTCTTCTGATTTCTTGGCCTTTTGAATTTGTAGGAAGAGATCTTCAATCTCATCCTCATATTCTTCTAATTTCTTGGACAGTATTTTGTTCTTTTTCTTTTCTATTCTCCACTCTTCAAGAGCGGATATCAACTCTCCTTCAAAATCTACTTCAGCCTCAAGATTTTCATCACAAACTTCAGGATTCACTTCTTCTACCTTTTTCGGTTCAAATTTCTCTTCTACGAGGAACCGAAACTGATTGGGATGCCTTTTTGGATGAGGATCTATTCTTCTTAGCCATTGTGTACTAATCCAAGATCAACCCTAACTGATTTAGCCAAAATTGGGAACCTGGCTCTGATACCAATTGTTGTAATCACAATGACATTGAGAGGGGGGGTGAATCAGTGTGTTCTTTAAAAACTTCTAAAACAATTAGATTATAAAACCAGTAGCAGTTTAAAGCAGATAAAAGAGATACTAAATGCATCAATAAAGCATCACACATAACACAACATTTTAACGAGGTTCACCAATGTGGCTACTCCTCAAAAGACTGCTTGGACTACCATCCAAATCCAGTCAATGCAAAGCTACAACTTTACATAATCCTTTACCAGCACCAACTGGAAGGAGCACCAACCCCTTAACTTTATCTGCTTCAACAGAATGGAGCACCAACTCCTATTTTACCAGCACCTACTAGAAAGAGGCACCAACCCCTTAATTTGCCAGCACCAACTGGACAAATTGTTTACCAGCACCAACTGGAAAGAGGCACCAACCCCTTAATTTGCCAGCACCAATTGGACTTCAATATTGAATAAAAAAATGTTTGACATATACCTTTGTTATTGCAAGACTCTAACTGGTCTACATCACCTTTGCAATCTCTGTGCACTCTGCTCTCTCTTGCACAATCACTTCACACGGTTTGCTGCACTGCTACAGCCAGACTTTGCAATCAACTTTGCCCTTCGCGCTTCTCTGCACACTCTGCTTTCTCTGCGCACACGCTTCGCACACTCTGTGTCGTTTCACATTCTGCTCTCTGCTCAACACGAACTTCACTTTCACAAAAACTATGCTCGCATTCGCACTTTATCTTTACACCCCCATTTTCAAACTCGAAGTACCCTTGCTTTTATAGAAGAAGTTTTAGGAACAAACCCTAAAAGAACGTCGGTTGAGAAACCCTAGAATTTGTCAGCTGCCAAACCCTAAAATCCGTCGGCCCGGATTTAACTTTGTCGGCCTCAAACACTTCTTCCACCTTCGTCACTTTCCTGTAGCTTATTGCCGTGAAATAGTAACATGTCGGCCCTTTTAATTTAATTTAATATTTTAATTTAAATTTTAAATAAAATAAAATTTAAACTAAATATTTAAAATTAAATATCTTCATCACGGGGCATCTTTTTCAACGAAACGAAGAGCCAACTTGGGTTTTAAGAAAAACCCATTTCAAATCTATTATCCATGGTTTTAAATAAAACTTTTTATTCTGATTGCCTTGGTTTTCACAAAAAACCTTTCCGCTTCTTGACATCTCAGGTTCTGAAGACTTCTTCTTCTCATTCTGAATTATGTTTTCTATTTCTGTGCATCTATCATTTAAGGACTCATGATCTGACTAACTTCTGAACTTTATCCTCTGCATCTGAGTGACTTCTAAACTGCTTGTCCATTGCATCATTAGATCTAATTGACTGTATTGACAACAATGACAATCCTCCTGCAACACCTTGCTCAACACTGAACTCCTATCCATTGTACTTTGGCTGCACCTTGCTGTTCAATAAACTCTTGTCCATTGCATCAATAAATCTTTCTGACTGTGTTGACAACAATGACAATACTATTTGCTGCACTTTGCTCAACACCTTACCACTGTAGTAAACTTAAAAATTTGATTGCTATGAAACTTTATTATAAAAAAACATTCACCTTCATATATAAATAAAAAATCATTCATCTACAAATAATATTCTACAAGGATAAAAATCCACACAATGACATAGAGAGAGCTAATACCCTTAAGGTAGAACAACACCAATAATACTCCTTAAGTATGGAATAACTCCACAAGATATCCCAAAATGAGAGGCCACTCCACAAGCAAAAACTCCTAATATAACAATGTACCCAAGGTGGTACATTGACATGTACCGAAATAATGCAATATACTCTAACACCCCCTTATATTTACATTATTTGGGTATTGAAGACTTTAGTCTTCAATATGGATCTTCCTATTTTGAATAGTCTTAAGCTCAATCAGGTGCTTCTCCTTCTTCTACTTCAGTCTTCATGTTATATCTTCTTATCTTTTCCAACCCACTATTTTTTTTTGTCAAGTGTCTTTTTTTTATCGATAAGAGGGGTTTTGAAAGGATACCGTAACCTTTTATAGAAAATTTCTAGTTAGGAAAAATTCTCCCTACCATATGAAACAAAAAGGAATAACCTTTTTCAATATTGCCAAGAATAAAGATAAAAATAGACAGAGATCACAGGGGCAAAAGAGGAAGCCTTAATAGGCTCATTGCTCATGTGTTTGGGTAAGACAACAAATGTCTCCATTTTATCATCCATAAAGCAACAATAATACTCTATATTAATGATGATTCTTTCCAATTACAATATTAATTATTTATATATCCATCTTCTAATACTACTTTAGGTAGGGTATATCCCTAACCCTAGTTGACTCCCAAACCCTTATCCAACTCATTATAATAATTTATAACATAGTCAACCATGGGTTATGTGTGACTCATGCCAACTACCCATAATAATATTATACAATATAATATCATATCCACATATACCTATCCCTAGGTACCATAGAATTTCATCCTCTTCATAAGTATTTTATCCTTAAAATATGAGAAGAAAACTAAATAATATATTTTGGTAAGCAATGTTGACAATTGGAACCAATCTTGACCATCCATCTAACCAAGTAAAATATTGATTGATGGTGGTCTTCCATGATGCCAATATACCCTTATGTCACTTTAATATCAATATCTACAATTTTGGTTTCATGCTTTTGATGCTCTATTTTAATATTTAGAATGATTTCTCTTATGGTTCCATGTTGTTGTTGCGCCACTTTGAAATCTAGAACTACTACATATCACACTACCATACTTGCGGCATTTTTGGATCCATGTACATCCATAATATTTATATCATATGACATGCCTCCATGATGCTCATGGTGGTGTGGGTGGAATATACTAAAATCCTAACCTGATGTTTTGCTTCCTTTGAAATTTTATCATTTTGTTCCTCTAAATTGCTCCTGCTCATGTTCCCTTTGTTTGGTGTATCTTTTTGCTCTTCTAATAGATCTTCCTTGTAATTTGCTATTTCTTATTCCTTTGAATCTATTGGTGCCTCTACTATAGACTTAGCTTTTTATTTTTCTACTAGTTCTTAAACTTGTTTGCTCACCATAACAACATTTTGCTTCTCCTTGGATCCTTGCTTCTTAAGCTAAAAATGATCATATAGTGTCATATTATTTCTACTATACAATAACTTCATGAACTTATTTTGCACATTTATATTAGCAATACTCAAAGAATCTAATCAAATATAACCAAGAATAATATGCACATCATCCATATCAATATCATGAAATTTTAAATGTAAAGCATATTTATCCATAGTGATCTCTTTAAAATTTTAAATATTTTCATCGTGTAGTTTTATCTCCCTAATTTTTGTTTCTTTAACTTGTGACCTCTTAGCCAAGTAAATATTAATGATATTATACTCTGTGCTAGGTTTAATGGAAATAATAACCTTTTTCCTTTTGAATATAACCTTGAACCTATAAAATAGAATTTTTTTATTTTCAAGCAAATCCCTTTGGCCATTCTTTTTCTTATGTGACACTAAAGGTGTGGTTTCCTTAGCCTAAAAAACGTTATCCTTATTTTTAATTCTACTATGTCCTCTCTATTCATTTATTTTTGTTCCCTAAGAAGCCTTTTTAGTTCTCCTTCATATTCATTTATGTTATCCTTCAAACTAGCTATCTTATTATATGGGTCCTATACTTAAGAATATATGCTCCATTTTGTTCCAAGAGTACTCATAATTCCTTATAGTAACAAAAATTGCCCACTACGAATGAGCTTTTCCTCTTTTAAAAATTTGGCAAAGGTGGTATTTATAATAATGATCAACAAAATATAGAGACCTAAACTTCATCCATCATTCTCTAACATCAATATCATCCTCTCCAAAATAATTGTAACTCTATGAGTTTACACCTCAATAAAAAAAAGGACAATATAAACTAGGGTTTTATAAAAAATATATATATTTCCACTAATTTGATGCTAAAAATACACATAAACTAATACACCTTAAAATCATCCTTATAAACTAATAAATATTATATGATTTTCTTATCACAATTGAAAGATATCTCATTATTTAATTTATAGAAAAATTATGATTTAAAAAAACATCACTACCCTTGTTTTAGATGACTAATTGCATAGTTGTATATCCCTCAATACTATTTGGATTCCTTTATATGTCCACTCATTTTGAAGTTCAAATTTAAAGCAAAATAGTGTAAGAATCATTCAAATCAGACAACTCATGCAAAGACATGACTCTAAAAAGATGAGATATTTTTTGGAAAATAAATTGCTTGAAGTTTATAATCCATAAAAAATAATCCTCACTTTGCCAAATTTATTTATCTAATACCACTTGTTATGATAATTTATTCTCATTAAAATAAATTATTTACCATAATACATAAATAATAGATCATTTATCTACAAATAATATTCCACAATGATAACAATAAAAAATGAGACAAAAATAGATAATACCCTTAGAGTAGGGAAACACAATTAATATCCTCAAGAAAGGGATAACTCCATAAGATCTCCCAATATGAGACGCCACTCCATGGACAAAGACAATTATAAGAGAATACTTTATATGAATAATTATTTTTTACAATGACAACATACCTTCTTTATATACCCATTCTAATGCTACTTTAGGTAAGGAATAGTCCTAATACTATATGACTCCTAAAACCTTATCCAACTCATTATTATAATATAATCAATCTAAACCTGAAAATGCTAGAAGATAACTAGAAGGTTCTAGTTGGGACTCTGAAGGTGGTCATTGCTTATATGAAAGATATCTATACTATGAGGCATCGGTTCTAGGGTGATATAGGGGCTCCCAAGTCAAACTTATGGGATGTGGAAGAGGCTTCTCCTAAGAATTGAGTTTTAGTTGGTGCTAGTTTCCTTGCCTGTGTTGGCTTCTCAGGCCCATGTGAGGAGGTATTTTAGTTTCTATTTTGATCCGATCATTAGCTTCTATGTTGGTCTGAGGATTCCAATTTTTTCTAGATCTTGGGATCTCCTATGGGTTGGGCTATTAGATTGCTTGTTGTTTTTGGCAGGATTGTGGGGTTTGTTGGTCTTTTGGGTGACTTTTGGCTTTTGCCTTGGTTGTTCTATGTTCCAATTTTTGTGAAAGGTTTGGGGATCCTTTCAAAACCCCTTTTTATACCTAATAAATATATATAGTCAACCTTGGGTTATTTGTAGCCCATCCAACTATCATAATACCCATATACAATATTATATCATATCGTCATATACCTATTCCTAGGTACAATAATAATATATAATTTATTGTTCACCTTGAAGCAACTATAGATATTAAGGAATTTGCTAATTTTAGATGATGTTCTAACCATATATAATTTATAGATTTGGTTAAATCTATTGGTGTTGTATAATACTTTGATTCTAGCATTGATTTTTCAAGGTCAATTAATTCTAAATAGTATTGTAACCTGGTTGACCCCATTATTTCTTTCCCATGGGTTGATCTTATGTGCTAAGTTATCCTTATGTCCTAGGTTATATTTGTGTAGAATATTGGTTTAGGGTACTTATTTATCGGTTAGAATTGATCTATTTCCAACTAGCACTGACTTGTTGACTTGATTCAACCTATTTATTAGTTATAATTTTTTTGGTTTGCACATAATGCCATTGTAAATTTTTTTGTTATGAAGGTATATAACTGATACCAAACTGTGTGTTCACATAAAAGGTTGAGCTAGTAATTTGAGTGGTATGTCATATAGTGGATTTTGACCTGATTATGTCATGATTGGGAATTCCTAGCCACTAGGTTGTCTTATTTGGGAATAAGGGTTGAATTGTAGTAATGGGGATTGATACGAAGGTGGTGTTTTCATGTAAGAAGGTTCTATATTTCTATTGGGGTTAATAGAACTTTCCATCATTTTCTTCCCTTTATAAGTGTTACTTGTTCTTGGCATCTTTGGTATCCCTATTTATTTTTGTATCTAAACTATTATTATAAGTTTATTTCCTTTGGCACCCTCCCTCTGATAAGTGAGTAATAGTTGGTTCAATTTATTTTCTTGATTAGTAAAATTTTAATCTTGTATTCATAATATTTATGTTGAATTTTTCATTTTTAGTACTTATACCTATAGTGCCTATAAGCGCCCAAAATTTATAAAAATCTCTTAATATTCTTGTAATAATCCAACTACTACCATTGCATTCCAACATCGATAATAAACTTATAGAAAAAGGTGGAGGTAGAAACTCAAGTGATTCCAATGAAAATAGAGTAAATAGAATAATTTAAGCAAAAAGGGGTGAGCAAGGTACAACTTCAAATTTAACTAAGGCATCATAAGTTTGATTTACATCTAAATAAAAAGTGACTCATTACAGGAGGGATGAATTTGCTCACTAATCCCAGAGTGAATTGATGTCATCATGAAGAGTAAATCACTCTATGAGGTAAGATCTCAAAAAGGGATATTTTTGTATACAGAGTTTGAGGTAACAACCTAAAAAGTATTTTTTTTAATCTTTAGGTGGTGATATTGAAGGAATTAATGTTGTTAAAACCATTTACAATAAGATTATAGGTAATTTTGGTTGGCCGAGCATCGAATTTGCTAAAATATGTTGCTAAAATAAATTTTTACGAAAGTAGAATTTTTTTATCATAGTTAAAAGTTAGATTACATTTTTTTCTATTAATAAAAACTAAGAGATCATTCTTAAGGAACTTTTTGGATTTTTTAGAATACTAGAGCTACTTATTGTGATTAAATTTATATATTGACTCAAACTATAATTAACCATGCAAGGCTTCTATGGATCACAATGAACATTAACATGAGTTCATATTGCAATATTGTTATTTTTATTTCCATTAATTTTGTTTTTTATTGTAATATTTGTGTGGATGTGCTTATTTTAATTGTAAGGTTCCTAATAAGTGGTATCAAAGCACTTTCTAGGATTGTTTCCTACTATAGCTACAATAGTTCCTATCCTACCATTCTTTTAATGTTAAGTATAATTTTCCTTTATTCTTTGCTAAAGACCCTACATTTTTTTTTGATTTTTTATTTAGTTTAATAGGTTAGAAACCCTATGTCAGGGGTTTTAAACTATCATAGAGAAGTTGCCCTTATTGTCTAATTTAAATTGCCCATAAAGAATCTAGTGAAATAAAGGGTGATCAAAATCCAATATCTAGTCCTCAAAAAGCACCCGTACACAATAGTGATATCCCACATAACCTTGACTATATAGGGAGACCCCCTATGTTTAGGAGAGAAATTTAGCACTAGGAATATTTTTAACCATTTGTCTTCTATGTTGTATTAGTACATAGCATACTAGAAAGTTACTTTCAAGGTACACTAAAAATGGATTGTGTGGCTACAAGTAAGGTGGAACCCTCCATAGTTAATGCTCTAAGACATTGGGGTAAAAATTAATCATGATAAAGGAAGTATATTGGAGTATCCATACTAACAAACACACCTTTGTATAGGCCTCTTAACCATATTTTAGTCACCTATCAAACCTCTTAACCCTAAACACAAACTTGAGCATACTAAATTCAATAAAGAAAGGGATCAAGTAAATATTTGATATTTGGATTAAAGGGTTTACTTCCAATTAAATTCATTAATTTAAACTGATCTAAATATTTCATTAGTAAAATAGATACAAGAAGATAAAGTAAAACACAATAAAATAAATATGATCTTATGATCATGTCCAAATGGGTGATAATTTGGTCGAAATATTCAAATGGAACTAAATAAGTTTAGTGTGATCAGATCTATAAATACCCTAAAATAATAAAATGAGAGTACTAATAGGATATGGGAAGTTAGAGCCATGGGCATCATACATCCATTTATAAAGAGGTCAAAAGATAGTTGATCCATAGAAGTCATACATTGTCCTTTCATTAATTATAGTTTAAATAAATATTACAAATTTAATCACAAGGAGTATCTCTAGTATTCTAAAAATATCCAAAAGGTCCTTAAGAATGACCTCTTAGTTCTTATTTATAGAAAAAATTGAAATCTAACTTTTAATTGAGATAAAAAAAAGGTTCTACTCCCAATGAAAATATATTTTAGCAATATCATTTAGCAAATATGATGCTTGACCAACCTAAATTACCTCTAACCTTATTCTAAATTGTTTTAACAACATTGGTTCCTTCAATAGCACCACTTGAAGGTAAAAAACACTTTTTAGGTTGTTATCTCAAACTTTGTATACAAAATATATCTCATTTTGAGATCTTGCCTCGAAGAATGATTCACTCTTCATGATGACATAAATTCACTTTGAGATTAGTAAATAAATTGATCCCTCCCATAATTAGTCACTTTTGTATTTAGATGTGAATCAAATTTATTAGGATTTAGTCAAATTTGAAGTTGTGCCTTGCTCATCCCTTTTGTTTATACTATTATTTTAACTCTATTTTTATTGGAATCACTTGAGTTTCTACCCCCACATTTTTCTTCAATGACGTTCTTACTATTGGAATGCAATGGTAGTAGTTGGACTACTACAAGAATATTAAGAGATTTTTTATAAATTTTCTCTTTATCTTCATTTGTTTATAAATGTCATAATATTTTGTGAAAAACTTTTCTTTAGGTTTTAATTCTTGTATACACTGTATGCGTTTAATAACAAGTTCCTTAGTAGCACATATGGACAAAATTCACTACTTATAGTGAATAAGAACTATAATATTTATTACAAATTTTATATTGATGATGTTCACATGATATGTATTTTATTCTCTTATGAGAGATGTTTATTATTATAGACACCTTTATTAAAATGACCCTTCAAAGCAAACCTATCTATTGTGCACTTGTCTTCAAAATACCCTCAACTATTGCCAAGAGGATTGATCAAATTTGTAATAGATTTATTTGGTATGGAATGGAGGAGAAAAGGAAAATGTATTTAGTAGCCTGGGATAAGGTATGCAAAAACAAGTTCTTGGAGGGCTTAGAATGAGAAAAATGAAGGTGCTAAGCACCCCAAGGGGGAAATTTGGATGGTAGCAATGCAAAAATAAAGGGTGTGAATGGACTTCAATCTACAAAGCAAAGTATCTTGACAATTCCAACTCTTTTTGAAGGGTGGATATCCTCCCAAAAGGTTCTACCTTTTGGAATGGACTTGTAGGAATCATAAAAGTTGCTTTGGGAGAAACTATCTTGGGATGTTAAGAGAGGTACTAAGGTCTTTTTCTAGGAAGATGCTTGGTTGAGGAAGAATCTTCTAAGTTGGTATGAAGAACTCAAAGAAGGGGCCCAATGGGCTATGGATAACCAAGGAAGAAGAGTCTGTGACTACTTCAGACTGATTGAGGAAGGTTGGCAATGACATGTTCAAGAAGCTCCAAATAGGGAGATTAACAAGCAATTGGAGGTAGTTAGAAAATAATTGAGAAGCAAAAAAAATATCATTTATGAGGATGAAGATAGCCCAATTTGGAATGGTGATGAGGGGGGAGAGTACAAAGTAAAATATACCTTCAAATTATTGAATGATACCCCAATGGATGGATCTCCTCTCCTTTGGAAAAGGGTGTGGGTGAAAGGACTGATCCCAAAAATATCCTTCTTCCTTTGGACAACTGCTAATAATGGAATCTTAACATTAGATAATCTAAGAAAAAGGGGTTTCCAATTGCCTAAAAAATGTGTTTTATGCTACAACAAGGAGGAATTTGTGGATCATATCTTCCTTCACTGTGATTTTGTCAAAGCAATTTAGAGCAAATTATGGAATAATTTGAGAATCCAATGGGTCTCACCTACTTCCCTAAGAGATCTCTTGATCCAATGGGAAAGAAACTCAAATAGAAAAATTCTCAATAAATTTTGGTCCTTTATCCCTCCACACCTATGTTGGGTTGTATGGAAGGAGAGGAACCATCACATCTTCCAAAACCACAACAAAACTGAAGCAAAGGTATACTAGATTGTTAAAATCTGTGTTACTGAGAATTATTCAATTTGAAGGCCACTAGGGGATGGAAAGGATAGGGAAATGATTAAGGTGCTTCAACTTATCTCCCATGATAGAAGTAGTAGAGGGAGTAACAAGCCTGAAGTATGAGGTGTTGCTACCCAATCCAATTATCAAGGAGAAAATGTAGTGTGTGGTTTATAGAACCTTCTTTAAAAAGGTGTAGTTTTGCTAAATTCTAGGTTTCTTTTGTACTGTTATGACTAGTTATGATTTAGTTTTGTTGGGATTTTATTGTAGTTTTGTTGTGGTATGATAAATGTATAAAAAATATTATACTTTGTCTTTGTTGAAGTATTGTTGGGGATTTGTTGTTTTTATGTGGATGTATGGAACTTTACTGTAAATAGGTTTTGGGAAAACTATTCAAAAAACCCACCCATTTATTTACCTAATCAAAAAAAGTATAGACATTTTTATTTAAAATCCTATGATAGTATTTGTAGTTGCTTGAATTATTTTGAACTAGGTTCTGTTGTGGCCTTTCCACAACTACCCCAATCTTGGGGACCCACCTTTTGATTTTGGTTTTGGGAAGTTTGCTCACCTCTTAGCATTAGTTTTGATAGATTTTTTTTATGTGTTTTGGGGTTTTATTATTTGACTAGTGTTTCTTGGTTTGTTAGTATTTTTGATTAATGTGTGTGCTTTATTTCAAATTAGTGTAAGTTGTCATTTGTTTTGATTTTCAATAAATAAAAGTTTTGAAGATAATTGTTTGATTACTTTATAAAAATGTAGTAATTATAATAAATATATGTATATGTTTATTATAATTATAAATAACAAAAAGACAAAATATATATATATATATATATATATATATATAATAAAGCTTTTATATATTTGTCTTATGTATAGTTATATATATTTATAGGTGGAGTTAACTTACTTTTAGTTTTTTTTTTTTAAATTTTAGTTTAAATTGGGTTTTGGTTTTGAGTTAGGATTTTAGTTAGTGATTAAGTTTATATTAATGTCATCTACGAGCGAGTGAATATTGGTTTTAACCATGTTATGATAATACCAATGAAGACTGGGACCCGGAGAGTACAAAGGTTGACATGGTGGTGTGGTAGTGAAGAGCCGACTCAAAAGCTACAACCAAGCATAGCGACGATGATGTTATCCAACGTGGACGAACGTGGAGCCCGCGCAAGGACTGTCAACGTGGTTGGGCAGCTTGGATAGCAAAGCAAGCAAGAATGCCATCACACAAATTTTGATGAGGCGGCAGTAGTTTAGGTGGACGTCGGCAATGACGTGGAGTCGAGATCAAATTACTGGACTACACGGTTGCATGTGATAAGATGCTCAGGTGGATACGACAGTGTACGTGGATACTCAGCAAGGAATTTGTTGGGCGGATTGCATCGTAGGTAATGTGGATCAATGTAGAATTGGAGGAGATAAACTACGTAGCATCCAGGACAACGTCTATGTGGACGAGCAGGTCAAATGATCGTGGCTAGTGAATGTGCGGTTAACGACCAACATGTGCGTGATATGGTTTCATTTTCAGCATTGTTTAAAGAAGCGTATTGAAGGATCTCCCCAATACTTTTGTTTTATGTGAGAACAAAGGATGTTCATTATTAGCTCAAGTTGGTGGTGGTTAAGACATGTTGTCCTCACATAAACGTAAAAGAAAGGCATTACATAAAACAAGTGTTTGTGTTTTGGGAAAGCCACACATGCAAAAGAAAAGAAGCGTTTCTGGAAAGTTGTAGAGGTAGAGGAAACGAAAGGAATGAGAGGATGAACGAAGGGGATTCAGAGAGGTTAAATAGACCATGCAAAAGATGAAAATGGGGTTGGAAAACTTTGAAAAAGAGAGGCAGCGTAATGACATTTTTTTCTTGAGATTTTTCTTCCATCTGGTTGGACTGAAGTTTACCTTTGATGCCATTGTTTTTGGTTTTGAAGTTGTGCTCTGCATGTTTATGAAGCTTATTGAAAATCATTTTTATTATGCAATACATTGATAAACAGTGAGTGTTATGCATAATTATGGTTCACCTATTTGTTTATTTTCAATGTTTTGTAATCTTTTCCCTTAGGAGATCGCACCATATTAATTGTTGGATTGTGTAAGCACGGATCCCATTAATACTGGTTTTTACTTGGAGGGTTCTAACTTTGTAGGGTCGAGTAAAGTTTCAGGATTGCAACATATTTTTCTGTGTTTATTTCATTTTTATTACAATTTTATTTTATTTTCTTTCTAACCCTAGCTTTTTATACTTTCTTTAATTTTTTAGAAATAAAATGAGAAAAATAAAAAATTATAAAAACATAAAAATGTCAAAAAAAAACAGAGACTCAAATTCTGAGAATAAGCTCTAAAGGTCCATTTAGAGCAAGTTGGATTTTGTTTTGAAATAAATGCAGAAATTACAAAATTTATTTAAGGTTCTGCATCATACTTTAAGGAAAACCTGGATTTCAAATTTTGTCTTTCTGTTTACCAGTAATAAATTGATTTCCCTCAATAAAATCATAATTTTATCTGAGGGGAGACAATCCTATAAGACATTTATTTTTAAAAGTTGTTTTCTTTAAAGTCATAAATTGTCTTTCCTTCATGAAAAATACAATTTCATAAGGGGAGGTAATTGACATTCTAGAAGCCCTCATATTAAAAGCAATAGATCATTTCTCCTTCTTGAAAATTATAATTTCATAAAAATGGGTTTGGTTTTATTGAACATTTCAAAAAGTGATAAGTTGAATCTTCTTTATGAAAATCAATTTCATTAAAGAAGGTTATTTATGCATCACATTAAAGGCTACTAGAGCTACAAATCAGTCATTCAAGCTTATTTCATCTCCATGTTTGATGCAACATAGAAGGAATCATTTCAACATTTAATATTCATTCTGTGGAGACAAAACTTTATCTTTTGCTTTAGGTTTAAAACAAGGTTAATGAAGAATCAAATTGGTTAAAACTTGCTTAACAAAGAACAATGAGCAATAGTAGCATGCTATACTAAAGCAACCTCAACACATGCCCCTTGTTAACAGTTGTTTTGTAGAACACTAAGGTATTCCACGCACTCACTTGACAAGCACACATGCACACATTAAAGTAAAGGAAACCTTGGAGGAATGTGTATTCCTTTTCAAAAGAGGTTTTTCTAGTAAAATCCTAACTATGAGTGTGGTTTTGAAATTGGGAAAAATCACCACTCAACAGGTTCATTTTATCATAAAAAGTTAAGAATAAGAAGAATTATTTTCTCCTTTTTTCATATTGGTACATGTTGACTTTTATTCACATGTGGGACTTTGTAGGTGTCAACCTTTGTGTTTAATTTTAACCATTATGCTCCATTTTTTCATCCTTTGTTTATTTAATTACAACTTCCTTGGCATAACCACTATTTTGGGAGTTGTCATTAAGGTGGATAATGAAGTAATGAAATGACCTTTCTATTTTTTAATGTACATCCATGTTGTAAGTCTCCTTCTTAAATGTATATTAAGGCAAAGCATTACTATATTCAATCATATGTATTATTAAGTGCACTCATGTTAATATTCACTGTGATCCATAGAAGCCATGCTAATAATGAGTTCTTAGTTCTTATTTATAAAAAAACTTTAATCTAACATTTATAAAATTCTACTTTGAGTAAAAAAATATTTTATCATTTCAATAAATATAATGCTCAACCAACCAAAATTACCTATAATCTTATTCTATATGGTTTCAATAACACTAATTACTTCAATAGCACAACTTGAATATATAAAATAACTTTGTAGTTTGTTAGACTCAAATAATGTATACAAGAATATCCTTTTTTGAGATCTTGCCTTGAAGAGTATTTCATTATTCATGATGACATCAATTCACTCTATGATTCGTGAACAAATTGAACCCTCCTATAATTAGTCACTTTTGTATTTAGATGTGAATCAAATGTATTATACGATAGTCAAAAATGAAGTTATGCCTTGCTCACCCCTTTTTGCTTACACATCCACCTTTTTCTACAAGGTTGTTCTCACTATTGGAAAGCAATGGTAGTAGTTTGACTACTAAAAGAATATTAATATATTTTCATAAATGTTGCTCTTTATCTTTATTTTATAAAAAATGTCATAGTATTTTGTTGAAAATATTTAAGTTCTAATTCCTATATAAGATTTATGTGCTTAATAACAGGTTTCTTAGTAGCATCAATAGATACAATTCACTCCTTATAGTGCATAAGAATTAGCATATTTATTAAAAAATTTATATTGATGATATTCACATGAGATGTTTCTTATTCTCTTATGAGATATGTTTATTATTACATACATCTTAATTTAAGCTCCTATAATAGTGCTTGTAGTTGCTTGAAGATTTTTGAGCTAAATTCACTTCGTTATAAAAAGTAAAAAATAAGAACAATTATTGTATCTTCCTTTTTTATTGGTACATGTTTGTAAGTGCTTACCCTTGTGTTCTATTTTTACTATTATGCTCCACTTTTTCATCCCTAGATTATTTAATCACAACTTCCTTCCAACAACCACTATTTTGGGAGTTGTCATTAAGACAAATTATGAAGTAATAAATTTCCTTCCTATTTTTAAATGTACATCCATGTTGTAATTCTCAAATGCATATTAAGTAAAATCATTACTATATTCTATCATCATCATATGTATTGTTAGATGCACTCATGTTAATGTTCATTGTGATTCATAGGTAGTTGATTCATAGAAGACATGCATAGTCCCTTCATTAATTATAGTTAAAGTCAATAATATCCACAAGGAGTAGCTCTATTATTATAAAAATATCCAAAAAGGTTCTTACTAATAAGCTCTTAGTTCTTATTTATAAAAAAACTAATCTAACTTTTAACTGAGATATAAAAATCTACTCCAAGTAAAAAATTATTTTAGTAGCATCTTTTAGCAAATTTGATGCTTGACCAACCTAAATTACCTCTAACCTTATTCTAAATGGTTTTAACAACACAAATTCCTTCAATGGTACCACTTGAAGATAAAAAAACACTTTTTAGGTTGTTACCTCAAACTTTGTATACAAAAATATCCCATGTTGAGATCTTGCCTCGAAGAGTAATTCACCCTTTATGATGACAACAATTGACTTAGTCATTGTGAGCAAATTGATCCCTCCTATAATTAGTAATTTTTGTATAATTATTATGCCTTAGTCAAATTTGAATTTATGCTTTGTTCACCAAAATTGCTTATACTATTATTTTGACTCTATTTTCATTGGAATCACTTGAATTTCTACCTCCACCTTTTTCTATAAGGTTGGTCTCACTGTTAAAATGCAATTGTAGTAGTTGGATTACTACAAGAATATTAATAGATTTTTATAAATTTTTCTTTTTATCTTCATTTGTTGATAAATGTCATAATATTCTATTGAAAATATTTAAGTTTTAATTATTGTAGAATATCTATGTGTTAATAACAAGTTCCTTAGTAACACACATGGAAAAAATTCACTCCTTATAGTACATAAGAACTATCATATTTATTACAAAACAATTATAGATGATGTTCACATGAGATGTATTTTATTCTCTTATGAGATATGTTTAATATTACAAACATCTTAATTTTAATGCCTATGATAGTGTTTGTAGTTGCTTGGATATTGTTGAACTAAGTTCACTTCATCATAAAAAATTAAGAATGAGAACAATTATTTCATCCTCCTTTATTATTGGTACATGTTGAATTTGCTTCACATGTGGAACTTTGTAGGTGCTTTCCTTTGTATTCTACGCTTACTATTATGCTCTATTTTCATCCTTGAATTATTTAATTACATCTTCCTTGCAATAACCACTATTTTGGGAGTTGTCATTAAGGTAGATTATGAAGTAATGAAATGTCCTTCCTATTTTTTAGTGTACATCCATGTTTTAAGTCTCTCTATCAAATGTATATTAAGGTAGAGTATTTTTATATTCGATTATCATCATATGTATTGTTAGGTGCACTCATTTTAATGTTCACTGTGATCCACAAATAGTTGATTAATAGAAACCACACATAATCCCTTCATTAGTTATAGTGCAAATCAATATTACAAATTTATTCATAAGGAGTAGCTCTATTATTCTAAAAATATACAAAAATGTCCTTAAGAATTATCTCTTAGTTCTTATTTATAAAAAAAGTTTAATCTAACTTTTAATTGAGATAAAACATTATACTTCTAGTAAAAATTTATTTTAGCTACATATTTTAGCAAATCCAATGCTTGACCAACCTAAATTGCCTCTAACCTTAATCTAAATGGTTTTAACAACATTAATTCTATCAATAACACCACTTGTAGATAAAAAAATTATTTTTTAGGTTGTTATCTCAAACTTTGTATACAAAAATATCATTTTTTGAGATGTTGCCTTGGAGAGCAATTCACTCTTCATGATGACTTCAATTCACTCTTGGAATAGTGAGTAATTTGATACCTCCCATAATTAGTCATTTTTGCATTTATATGTAGATCAAACTTATTATTCCTTAGTCAAATTTGAAGTTGTGTCCCATTTTACTTATACTATTCTTTTGACTCTCTTTTCATTACAATCACTTGAATTTCTATCTCCACATTTTTCTATGAGGTTGTTCTCACTATTGGAATGCAATGGTAGTGGTTGGACTTCTACAAGAATATTGAGATTTTATAATTTTTTCTCTTTGTATTTATTTGTTGATAAATTCATAATGTTTTGTTAAAATATTTAAGTTTTAATTCTTTTATAAGATCTATGTTCTTAATAACAAGTTTCTTAGTAGCAACTATCGACAAAATTCATTCCTTATAGTGCATAAGAACTAGCATATTTATTACAAAAATTCAATTGATGTTCACATGAGATGTATCTTATTCTCTTATGAGAGATGTTTATTATTATAAACATCTTTATTTAAACTTTTTTACGATAATGTTTGTAGTTGCTTGGATATTTGTGAACTAAGTTTACTTCATCATAAAAATCTAAGAATGAGAAAAATTATATGATCTTCCTTTCTTATTGGTACATGTTGACTTCGCTTCACAAATGGCACTTTTTAGGTGATCGCCCTTGTGTTCTAATTTTACTATTATGCTCCACTTTTTCATCCCTAGAGTATTAAATTAAAACTTTCTTGCACTAAATACTATTTTGGGACTTGTCATTAAGATGGAAAATGAAGTAATAAAATGTCATTTCTATTTTTTAATGTACATTCATGTAATGTATATTAAGGAAAATCATTAGTATACTCTATCATCATCATATGTATTATTAGGAGCACTCATGTTCATGTTCATTGTGATCCATAGATAATTTATCCATAGAATCCATTCATAATCCCTTCAATAATTATAATTCAAATCAATATTGCACATTTAATCACAAGGAGTAGAACTAGTATTCTAAAAATATCCAAAAAGGTCCTTAAGAATGAGCTCTTAGTTCTTATTTATAGAAAAAATTTAGTCTAAAATTTAATTGAGATAAAATATTTGACTCCTAGTAAAACTTTATTTTGGCAATATATTTTAGGAAATTTGATGCTTGTGTCATGACCCGTCACCCTCCTACCTTATTTAAATAATATTAATTGATCTTGGGGATCAATTAATGCCTGATAGAAGGGGCATGACCCTAAAGAATCCTACAAAAATTCTAATAAAAGAATTTTATGTAGGTTGGGAAAATATTAATTAGAGAAGATAATTAATAATAAATTAATTATGAAGACTTGTGAAAGATAAAATTGAGAAATTATATTTTACAAAATCATAACAATGGGTAAACAACCTAGTGGACCCAGTGTAGATGAGACTCAAAAAGACTATAGGATTTTTAAAATAGCATATGGGTTATCCTATCTATTGGGAAATACCCATATGGCTTCCCTATATTGGTGGAAATTAAAAGGGAGGTCCATTACCTTATCAATAATAGTTCTAACTTTGTTTCCATTCTATGCCTTAATAGTATTAGTTTTATATTTGTCCCCATGAGAAATGATACAAAACAAAAATAAGGACACTCTCCTTACCTCTAAGTGGACCCTTTTTCTACTTTTGGTCATACTATACAAGACATGATGAGTCACAATGGGTCCAAGGCATATTTTTAATATTATTATAATGTGGCCACTATTTGACCCATGAGGGGGAATTGTCCTATAAATAAAGGACACTTTGAGAAGAAAGGGAAGCTAGAAAATGTTGGAGGACTAGGGAGTATGCTCTCCACCCTTGGGTGGATCAAAAACTAGAAGTCCTTTGAGAGCCTCCTATGGGAATTTGGCCAAGATTAATTGAAGGACTCTTGTGTCTAGAAGAAAATGGAGATGGACTAGGAGGGCTTTCAAGTTTTCAAGAAGAAAGAGAAATAGGTTGGAGCATTATTTTCTTCACTACATATTATTAATGGCATAAGGTTAATGTCAAAATTATAGTACAAAGCCTTTCTTTTATGCTTGGGAGGTTAACATTTATTTTGTTAACTTACAACTTTTTACAGAGTTTAATTTAGTATCTTTGAGGTAACATAGTATTGCTTGGGAACCTCACAAATCATCTTTTATGCTTGGGAGGTTAACATTTATTTTGTAAGTTTACAACTTTTTATAGAGTTTAATTTAGTATCTTTGAGTTAAGATAGTATTGCTTGGGAACCTCACAAATCTTGTTTTAAGCAATCTGAGGGAATATTACATTAATATCTCATATATGTACATATGTAAAAATATATATAAATTCTTCATTCGCGACCTCTCCACGAGTTTTGAACCCAAGGCATATATATTCTTAGAATACTAGTATCAATTTCATAGCCGATTGAGCTATAAGACTCGATGGAATATGCGAGGACTAGTATTGTTAAACCTTATTTTATAAGGGAGTTAAGAATTTGTTCTCGATATTGTATAACACGAACATCATAGGGTTACCGTTTAATAAAAGGGTAGCAAGAATGTTAATTAGCCCTAATCACAATAGTAGATATTACAGTAAGAGTGAATGGTTAATGCACATTATTCAAGAAGCTCTAAACAAATGCAAGAGAGCTAAACCTAAAAAGAAAGAAAGGAATAGGTTCTCAACCAACCCATGGTTCGATGAAGATTGCAAAAAAATGTGAAGATTACTAAAGGAACCAACGGGTAAAACAAGGGCAAACAAAAAAGCATATGAGAAACTGGTAAGGGCGAAAAAAGAAGAATACACTAGAACAAGGAGGAAATAATTGATTTACTTAGGGAAGGATGAACCAAAGAAATTTTGGAAGGAACTAAGCGTGAAAAGGATGCAAACTGAAAATAACATAACAGTTAATCGGTGGTTGGAGTATTCAAAACAATCTGTATCGGCGTAGTAACCAATGAGAAGACACCCCCTACTATCATTGTCAAGAAAGAACTTTTCACAATTGAAAACATTATTCAAGGGATAAAAATTTTAGCAACTGGTAAAGCCCGTGACATAGACAATATTCAAGCAGAGCATATAAAATGAGGGGTAGATATCTTGGCACCGCAAATCAAATAAATTTTCAATGAGGTCATACAAAATGTCTTCCCTACTGAGTGGACAACTACCTTGACCATTCCTTTGTTTAAAAGTGATGCAAATAATCCCTCAAACTATCGAACTATCATGATAAACCCTCTCTTTGCAAAGTTGTTTGGGAGTATGATAGAGCGTAGGATCAGCATATGGACAGAAGAAAAGGGAAAGAGAGCAAAGGGGCAAGCGGGTTTTAGGCCCAAGCACTCAACTATTGATCATTGTATCATGCTCAGACACATAGTGGAAAAAATAGGCGACAAAAAAGATGAGGCTTTTTGTTGTTTTGTAGACTTCAAAAAGGCATTTGACACAGTGCCAAGGAAAAAATTATGGAGCAGAATGGAAGAGCTAGAGGTTCCAATTCACTACAGGGCGACAGTTCACAGACTATATGAGCATGTAAAGGCTAGAATCAGAACACGGGAAGGGTTATCTAAATGTTTTGGTAGTGACATAGGTGTCAAATAAGGTTGCCCTCTATCTCCGACCTTATTTGGGTTGTACATTGACAAGTTAGAAGAATGGATAAACAAATTTGGGGGAGAGGGTGTGCATTTAGCCAAATATGTGGTAAAACTCCTCATGTATGCAAATGATGTAATTATTGTGGCCAAAACAACCAAAGATCTAGAAGATCACCTTCAAGCTCTAGAACTCTTTTGTAAAGAAGTTGGGATGCGAGTGAACACAAGCAAAACAAAAATTATGATTTTTTCAGAAAAAAGAAGAAGCAACAACTCAAATTTCAGTTTGCAGGAGAACCGCTTGATGTAGTAGTAGAATACAAATACCTGGGCATAGACTTTCATGAAAAACTTAATTGGAATACATGTGGGATGAAAAGAACTCAAAGTGGTTGGAGAGCACTATATGCACTTCAAAATAGGTGTAGGAATGCCGAGTTGTGGGACTGGAAGACCACCAAGGTCTTATTTGGCCTACTTGTTACACCGGTTCGTTGTATGGTTGCGAGGTGTGGGCTAGTGGCACAACAAATGCAAAATAGAGGCAAATAGAAAGGATTCAAAAATATCTAATCACAAACTTTCTCAAAATTAAGGCCACAACCCCTTATGAAATTATTCTAGTTGTATGGTTGCGAGGTGTGGGCTAGTGGCACAACAAATGCAAAATGGAGGCAAATAGAAAGGATTCAAAAATATCTAATCACAAACTTTCTCAAAATTAAGGCCACAACCCCTTATGAAATTATTCTAGTTGAAACTGGAATGTTTCCTTTAGAAGCAATTGCTATGACCAAGCTGTTATGTTACTTGAAAAAAATAGAAAACATGACAAATGATAGATGGCCTAGGGCAGCTAGGGGCGAAGAGTTGCATAGGCGAAAGAATACATTATTGAAACAAAATCAGAAATGGGTGAAACGTTGGAAAATCAACATAAATGAATGCCCAAATGTCAACAAAGACATAAAAAATTATGTGAATGAAAAGTTCAGAAGTGGAATGTGGAAAAATGCAAGCAGGAAAAGACAATATTATATTGCAAATTTTAACCCAACGTATGACCACAAGGAAAAAGCGTATATAGGCGCTGAAATCAAGTGGAAGGAAAAAATACTCATTGCTCAGATAAGGACTAGCTCTCATAGGCTTAGATGTGAAATAGGGAGATGGACAACACCCAAAGAACAATGGGAAGAAAGGATATGTACTCTATGCAACACAGGGGCAGTAGAGACAAAAGAACACTTCATCTATAAATGCCCGAGTTTTTCAGATATCCGTGACAAATACAAAGAAACACTTGGGAAAGAGTTTATGGCAGATTTATTTGAAGACAGTAAAATAAAAAAAGTTGGGGAATTGCTAACACAAATCAGCAGGAGAAGGAACAACCTTCTCAAAGATATTAAAGATCATATAATATGATTTGAGCAATTTTACTTCCATATTTGAGATCCCATAAACCATATTTGGGTCTCGCGGACGTAATTAAAATCTTTCATTTCATCACTCTATTGAAGTACACGAAGTTCAATTGAATAGAGTTTATGTTTGGCTTACGAGAGGTTGAATGATCTACGCCGACTCGGCAACTGCGTGGAGACTCTTAGATTCGTCGCGAGAGATTAATTGCGGGCAAGAAAAGATGGATGTAAATCTACCTTACCCTTCACTAAAGTTTTTGCCTAAGCATTTAGGCTACCAATATAACCCTAGGTAAATCGTCTATTGGAAATGGGAAAACTTCTACAGTAGTTGTAGCATGATCTGTAGATTAGGGTATACATTGCCTTAGTCCCTAAACAATCTAGACGTCGGTCAAGAAGAACCTCTTGAGCATTTGTGGAACTGATATCCTCCAGATTTGAAACCATAGTTGGAAAGGATACCAGTATAGATGACCCTCTACATTGATATTATTTTGTAGCACCTGCACGACATGATTCAACTCTCTGCTCGACCACCGTCTATCGACCAAGATATTCATGACATATTGCGCAAGCGTAATTGTAAGAATATCATTATTTAGCTCCATGACTTCTTGTTACCTTCAAATAGTTTTGGGTAGAAGGCAACTATGGGGTGGGAAGCTGTATCTCTCAGTCCACCGGAGCCATCTCTACCTGAAAATGTCATCCCTTACCACTTATCTTCATTGGGCATCGACGATTACACCTACTATCCAAAGACACCAAAAAAACATTACGTCAGGAAATGCCTTTTTGCAATGACACCTCCCTCCTTGTAGATTCACTCGTTGCTTTCTTGGAAACTATGACCACAGATCTGTAATAAACCAAGTTTAATCTCTAATCAAGGTTGAACATGGTAATTACCATCGAAGGTTCCAGGGAATTGTAGAAACATTACCACTATGTAAGCGGTCTATTGAAACCTTACAAAATCATAAATTGCTGCTTTGTTCATGAAGTGGGGACTCTTAGTCGATCGACTGTTCATTGCATGCTATGCTACACTATAATTTGAAGTAATCAAAATCTAATCTAAGCTCATTCGACACATGATTTAAAGGGATTTTCAGAAATCTCATACCCATCACCCATAAAGGGGATATGTGGTAGATAAAAGACACGAGGCATCCATTGTAGAAAATTGTTACCTTAGATCAAGTCCCACATGGGACACATGACGCTTTTGACAAATTTCACATAAGACACATTGCAAATTAGCCAAGTGTACTAGGCACGTGGTTGTCATGAGTAAGACCACTTGGCAGTGAGCCATGCCACTGGGCAGATGAGTAACTCGTTATGTACTGACAGTCAATATCTTGTGACCGTGTGTATAATGCAACCCATTTCGTATGTTTAAAATTATTGACATTTAGCCAAAACATGGGGACCATGTTAGAATGACTTCTATATCTTGGAGATAAATTATATGACTATGATATCTATGTGGTTTTGTAACCATTTGTCTAATAAAATTGTGGTGATGAATTTCTAGTAGGACCATCGGGTCACCAATTGTTACCTTTGTGTTAGTGGGAACTAAGTCCCAATTGCTATAAATATAGGCAAAAGGGGGAAAATCCAACCTAGAACTCCTCACATATATTCCATCCACAACATGTGATGGGTTTTTCAAGTAGCAAGTTGGTGGAGATACATTGTTAACTGCCCACCTGATAGCCCTACTGGAACAAGTATGACCTATGAGCGACGTATGGAAGAAGACCTCATAGGAAGCATGGTCAAGATACGAATAGGATAAACTACCCCGTCCATGAATAGGACTTCGACACATCTTGGCTTGGATTGCCCATCGAAAGGGTCGTAGTCTCTAAGGGAATTTTTGATGAGGAATGTCGGGTCCCATCTATTGCATAGTCTAGGGAATTTAAGTTGACCCATCTATTGCATAGTCTAGGGAATTTAAGTTGAATGGTTATTGAGTATCCGACCTTCGGTTAAATTCCATTACACCTCATTTTCATATTATGGTTGTTCAATATTAGCATTAACATTAGAATTTGCTATTGTTGAGGTTTGTGTGGAAAATGAGGCTACTTATAAGTCAAAGTAAGTGATTAGAAGTTATTGTAGAAAATCAAGCCTCTTACTTGGATTGTTAATTACCTTAATTAAGAAGTAACAATGGTTAAAATTTAGTGTGAATAAATGAAGGAATTTATTAGTAGTTAGATACATTCTTAAAATCGATTTGGTATATTGATGACAAATTTAATCTAAATTTGTACGGAAAGTATAGCTATTTATAGATTGCTTATAAAACCATTCATCTACACTATGAAAGGATTGAGAAACAATAGGATTATGTATAATCAAAATTTAGAAAGACATTCCTGGTGAAAAACAGATGTCTTATGAATTCAAAGGTATGGGACTTTAAATTCATTTTACTAGGGATTGATTGTGAATCAATCGCGAAGAATGAATCTGGAAATTCATTCTTGAGGGAACTTATAGGGCTCCCTCAAAATATAATATCTCCAAAATATAATTCCAATGACTTTCATAAACAATGTAAGATATTAAATGACTTAGAGAAAGGAACCTAAAGGAATTGGGTATTCCTCAATAATATTGTGAATTCTACATTGATGTCTTAGAAAAAGGAATTGGGCGATTCCTTAATTACATCTAGAAATCAAAGGGACCGTCATATTCCTTGATCTATATTTGAGAAAAAGGGGCCAGTAGACGCTCTGCTATTATTGTAAAATTTGCCATTTGAGTTTATGGAAATGAGGAAGATACATTTTGGAGGTTGGGTTTTTCCCATCAAGGTTTCCCAGGATAAATATTTGTGTCAATAATTTGTGGTTTGCCTTATTATTTCTTGTGGATGTTACATTTGCTTTCAAAATAAAAATGATATATGTTAGATGTAATGTTTATTTTATGCATTGTAATGTATGCTAAACTTTCAGTAGGTTAAATATGTTTGGATGCTTGAAAAGTATGCTCAATTTATAATATGTTGATAATTTAATATAACTTAGTTGTATCATGTAGTTTTGAATATAATGGGTAATGATGAATGATACTATTAGGCAGAGTTGTTCAAATAATACTCTCATGTGAAGGATGTATGCTCACTTAAGCATGTTAGTGAATCAATGGAATTTGTTTATCTTTCTATAGTGTTGTGGAATAACTATTTATGAATGATGCACCTTTCCATATACATCATTGGTTATATTCATGTTGGTTAATCTATGTTGGAATCCAAGAATTATTATATAATAGAAGCTAACTCTTAAGGGGATAATTGGATTTATGTTAATCTAAACATTAAGCACTTATTCTTGAATGGAACATAAACCTTGCTTAAGAATAATTCTCATGTAGTGCTTCAAAATTAAGTAAGAAATATATATAATGTTGCCATATAAGGGCCTCATGAAGTTGAATTCACCTCATAAACTCACACGATGGTTCAATCGAGATTATATTGTGGAATGAAACTCTCAAGATGGCAAAATGACCTCGATCTACAAACCAAGATAGATCCTACACTTTACACTAAAGAACTAAGTTTACATGAGGAGGAAAACACCCATATGGGACAAGTAATATCCATTTGTAATGAAATCAATGTGAACAACAAGAGGGATGCCTAAACAAAGAGTGTAACAACATGCTCTAAGTAAGAGGACATTCCATGGATTCTGAATAACACAAGCTTATACTGATAGGGAGGGGTGAACAATATAAGACCACATTTTACTTTTCTTTCCCAAATAATATTAATCAATATAATCAATGGAAATATCAATAGCAATAACCAAAGCAATGCACAAAACACCATCCACAATAGAGACACAAATTTTAACGTGGTTCACCCAATGTGGGCTACCTCCACAGAGAAAATATTTCTTCTAAATATTTCTCAAATAATATTTTGGGAATCCTTCCCAATTACAATGTTTATGGACCTCTGTCCAAAGGATATGTTGATCCCCTAAATCTCAAGTTCGTGGATCTCTTCCACAGGAGAACTCTTTCCCCTTTTGCTCTAGCTAGTGATCTTCTAAAAGACTCAATCTCTATTATTGCACTAACTAGTGGATATCTCTCCACTTGAAGACTCCTCACTTAGAAGATCTATTTTTAATTATCCTGGATATTGGATCTCTATCCACTAAGACTCTATCCTCTATACTTTATCACCTCCAAAGATCTATCTCAATACTGTACTAAACACAGTCTAATCAGTCTAGCACAACTCTACACAATATCTTGCACTAAATATAGTACATTCGGTCTAGCATAATTTTGCTCAACAGGTCCACACAAACCTGCTCAAATTTGCTCAACAATACAGAACTTGCTCAAATTTGCTCAACAGGTCCACACAAAACTTGCTCAAATCTGCTCAAAAGGTCTACACAGAACTTGCTCAAATATGCTCAATAGGTCCACATAGAACTTGCTCAAATCTGCTCAATAGGTCCACACAAAACCTACTCAAATCTACTCAACAGGTCCACACAGAACCTGCTCAAATATGCTCAACAAGCTCACTTAGAACTTGTCCAAATATTCTCAACAAGATCACTCAGAACTTGTCCAAATCTGATCAACAAGCTCACTCAGAACTTGTCCAAATATGCTCAATAATTCCTCTCTAGGACTTGTTCAAATGTATATTGTAAGCTTCCACAAAAGCTTACACAAAATCAATCCACAAGCCTTCTCAAAGACTTGCCTCAAATCTGCTTAACAAGTCCCACATAACTTGTCCAATCTTATACAATCATAAAGAGAATTGTTAGAGACTCAATATGTTCTATACTTAATGCTCAATCACTTTCTCAAGTCAATCACATAGAAGCATAAAGAGAATTTTTAGAGACTCAATATGTTCTATACTCAAATCCTAATATCAACTTAGATCAATATCATAGAAGCATAAAGAAAATTGTTAGAGACTCTATATATTTTATTCTTAAATCTCAATCTCAACTCAATTCAAAATATAGAATAGTTTGTTTCATGGAACTTGAACAACCATTTCACACACTCACTTGAATAGGATCAATCAACTCTACTCAACCAATCACCTCAAGGAAAAATCCTTTCTCACAAACCCTAGTCCAAGCATGTATCAACCAACTCAAAATCTTTCCAACAATGCTCAACAACAAATCTCACATAATAATGATACTCATGTTGTTTTATAACTCAAGTTCAAGTTCTTTGCTTAATCAATTGGCTTCAACAATAGTACTTATAAAAAATTCTTCACATAACAATGATACTCATGATCTTCTCAAACCCTAACTCATATTTTTAACACACCCAATGGCTTCAACAACAATGCTTATAAAATAAGGTTTTATCACAATTCTCAATCCAGAAAACCTTGAAGCATTAAATAAAAAACTCTCAAAAAGGTAAATCATAATCAAGCCTTTTCTCTCCAATGATATTTTCAAAAATCAATCACCCAAACAAGTCAATGAAGAATATTGCCCATACCTTTTTGATGCCAAGTAGTTGTCCACAAAATCTGTCAAACTCAACACACTTTCAAATATTTCCTTATCAACCACAAGGAGGTTAGAGGACTTGAGTAATATCACGACAATAAAAATAATATCCCAATAACACCTTATTACTCCTACTCAATAAAATTCACCATGTCCTCTCATGAAAGAAATAATCCTCTTTGAAAAAGAATAACCCAAACTCACTTTTGAACCTCTTTTACAAAACCATAAATATATTTTTACACACACCTTATTTCTCCTTCTAAGAAATTTAATCAAATAGCCCTTGAAAAATGCTTTACAACGATATATAATATGCTATCATTTCAAAAATAAAATCTTCAAAAATATCTCTTTCCTAGGGCATACCATATCCTTATTTCTCCTTAGGCAACCTTGGAAAAAATTAAAGTATTGAACAAAATCAAAAAATTAAATCCACTTGCCTTGCCCTCGACAGTATTCGATCCCCAAATGCCTCCTCTGTAAAAACCTTGCCCGCGGTCAAGCCACCATTGGGCCACAAGCCCTCACGTGCCTCAAAGGACACAAATTAACACAATAGCCTTCGTCGCCCTTTAAAATCTTAAAATGTGTGCCACACGCTTTACAACTCTACCAACATCCTCGACGCGATTCAAAATCAAGACCTCCTACTATTCACTTAGCACACAAGCCGCTAGGCCACACCCACCTATGCGATCGAAACCTTCATGCAAACCCTTTTTCAGCTGCTTTGAAATCACAAAAATATTTTGCACGAGATTTATTTTGCATGCCCTTCTCTCATGAAATATTACAAGGATAATTGTAATGTTTTGAAGGGTGGGCTTTAAATAAATAAAGTTTTGTCCTCCTTTCATAACGTCGATGCTCAAAATCGAAAGCATAAGGTTTAAAACCTTTAAAACCTTTGTTAATTAATTATTATTTTTAAAACCCTTAGGTTATTTAAAAATAATAATTAAACCTTACCTTTTTAACCTTTGCAATAACCCATCTTGGGTTTTTATGGACCAATCGCTTAACCTGTGCTCCCAATAATATTAAAATATTATGGAGCCTTTTTCCTTTCACTTTTGCACTGATGAAGCTTTTTCCTGGATGACTTGGGCAACTTTATTTCTTGTTAAATCCTTTGATAAGAGTGATAACTCTATTAGGTGACATCAATGAAAAATTTGACTTAGAGGACTCAAAATGTCCAACAAATTCTTATCACATTAGTGATATTGTTGTCTTAGAACTCCTTTCTAGATGGGGTGGATTGGACCTAAGACTTATGAATAACCATTGGTGTGGTTATTTAATCTATGATGGTTACGAATGGTGTGGTTCTCCATATTCAAGGCATTCACCTAGTCTGGGTGGACCATTTGGTGATTTCTTATTTTATGGGGATGAAACCTAATGCTTTGCCAATGCACTCATACCAAATGGGATATGAGGGTTTCATAGAAGTTGATCACTTCTACTTAAAGAGAATTTGATCAAGTATCTATAGCTCTTGAAGCTATTTGTCTTAAAAGTTACAATCCAAAAGGAATGTCTATCCTAGGACATGATTAGGTCTTTTGCCATATAAAGATGTACATTTGTATATGTAAAAAAAAAGTATGTGGATAAGAAAGGGTGATAATTTTGGGAGATTATAGTTGGTATAAGAGCCCAGGTTAACTGATAGGCTCTAGTTAAGTCTTGGGTTAGCAAAGACTTGGGTCATGAAACTAAAATCAAAATAAAATTTCTCAAATTTAAAATACACACTTGGTAAGGACAAGGACAGTGTATGAGATTATGATGTCTGAGTTCCTATTTCTCCATGAGTAGATCCACAATCGTTCGAAAGTAGAAAAGCTAAGTGAACCCCCCTGTATGGGTTTTAAGTAGTGTACCTTAGACTATTTTGGGAAATCACTCGACATCTATGTCTTTTGGTTGCCTAATACTTATCTTCAAGTGTGCCTAACAACTTGAGTTAGTAAAATAACCAAAATAATATTTTCTTTAATTAATTTTTGTTACAATTTGACCTTAGGCCATAAGACTGAACATATCAGATACAATGAACTCAGGAAGATCACTATTTCAAGTAGTAACAGTTCACCCAGAGATAGTCGAGGACCTGAACCATTGCCACAACTAGATATATCACTCTCCTTGCTGTAATCTAATAGATGGGCTTCACACTATTTAAGAACTAAAATGAAACATGAAGAAACGCATGTGGTATCAACCTCTACACATGAGAGTTCGATGGTAAAAGCAAAAAGACAAAAAAAACTCTTAACAAGAACAACTAAATTCAGTTTAGGAATTATCACCATGGGTGAATATAAGCTAGTCATTAAAAACTAACTACTGGAAAATTAAGAACAAGATATAAACAAAACAATGTTTTCTTTGTTTTGATTTTTGATCAATGTTACAATACACCTTGGGGTTCTTCCAATTAGAGGCTAAGGTGTAGGAAATGGTGGAAGAAGCCATCCAGCAAAACCGAAACCTAAATCCCAAGTATGGTGAAAGAAATCAAGGACACATTTAAGAATGGAAACCATCCCAAATTTCACCAGAAACATCATACTTTTCTTGATATGAAATTTTGGGGTGAACTATGTCAGAACTCCGCCAATAAGCTCCGTTAATCCGTGTGTCCCAGCTCAGTAGTAAAGTATGCCACCCGACCACTTGGGCGGTGGTTGAATGTATGGAGGTGTACTACACTATTTAAATATGAAATTGCTCATTATACCATGCATGTGGTATTATTTTCCAAAGAAGATTGGAGCATTGAATAGTGGGACAAAACATAGAATATTATTAGACAAATTATTTTTATTACAAATGTGCCAAAACTAGAAATTGGACATAATAGCAATGATAATACGAAAAGCAACATAGTCTTAGTCAGAATCTAAGTTATCATAATCTTTGACTGAAGATGAGCTATGATCATAATAGATGACTGGAAGAGGAATATTGTAGTGAATTACAATATATCTATCAAACACGTAATATGGCCAAGGAGTGCCACGACATCCACACAACAAAAGATCCATTTCCATCAAACACCAAGTCTAAAAGAATCTATTCTGAATTTCCTAGAGTAAATGAGACTACACATACCTCTAATACAAAATACTGATAAAAATCACTATTAAAATTAGCCTTTCTAGTGGGAACATATTTCTTGACCACATCCAAATAGCAGGCTGGTAGAAATTGAAATGGAATAATTAGATGATCACCTATTAGAGATAACCAAGAATCTCCAAATCGAACATGGAAAGTCCAGTTAGGCCAATTGAAGAATAGATCAAACCACTTGAAATGACTTAAAGGACTTTCAAAAGATAAATAATTATGGGAATTGTTCCTTAGCCACACATCAAAAAGAGAGTTTAAAAAAAAGGTATTACAATATATCTGTTCCATGGATACAAGGGAATTACGAGCTTTGATAGCTTGACTCTGTAAGAAGTTCTGCAATCCTTCCCTTTGTTGAAGCAAATTTTGAGGATCCCAAATAAAATATTCATAAAATTTGTGTTGCTCTTCTTCATAACAAAACATGATGGTTGATTACTGAATTGATATTCTATCGAAAGGAAGTGAAGAGAATTTTTCTCTTCCTTTTTTATTGGGTGTTTGAGGTCAACCAATACTCTTTAAAAACCTAGAAAAGAAGTACCTAAAGGTAAGACACCAAAATAAGTGTGCACGCCATCTACCTATGGAACCATTGAAGGGGAAAATGATAGGACTTTATGTAAGGTGATAGGACATGTGCTACCTTAAGAATTGAAAGGGCAAATCAGAATCATCAATAGGACAATCAAGTCGAATATGAAGAGTGTCATGGAAGCTATACGATCCACCTTGGAAATGCCAAGATGTTATCGGGTAAATGAATGGATTGAAAAACTGAATTGGATAATCACTCAGATCAACAATGAAAAAACTAAAAAGTGATTATATGTAATAACTTATAGGTTTTAAACCTTTCACCTACTCATGGAATCCGATGTGATCATATTTATGGTAGGTTTTATCTAGATGATATTAGTTATACGTGGTGTAAACCCCATTATATGCTTTATGATTCTTTTGCTTCTGATTATCGATCTATTGTTACACATACCCTAAAGAGTAGAGTTGATCTGTAGTAGCACCAAATTTAACAAGTGGAATAATCATGGTAAGAATTAGGAGATCCACTAATGCAACAAGGAAATCTCTAGAGCAACATGCTCAAGAAGATGCTTGGGCACAAGAAATATTAAGGTTGATAACCGAGAGAGATGTTGTCGTTCTTTGAGCGAGATAGGCTCAGATAAGAGATATTACAAAAAAATAACTGGAGAGAAACAGTGATGGCAGCCATGCTCATAAAAAATCCCCAATTTCATCAGCTAAGGGAAGAATTTAATATTGTATTTCTAGAATCTTGTTTGGTTACATTGATAAATCATGGTATGCTTCTCCCACCACAACCAGCTTCTAGTACTTAGCATGGAAGAAGGGGAGGTAATGATCAAGCAAAAGTTGGAATAGTAGCTCCACTGCCATCCCCAACCTTAATTACTAGCACAATACAATAAGGATGGACCCAAAAGCATCAACCTTAAGGTCCATTGGACACCCACTCTATAGACCATTATTTTGTAATAGTCTATTAATGCCAAGGATGAGGCATAAACATTAGCAACTTTTGAATTTTATATTTTTGTTGAATATTATTGTTTATGATAGATCTAATTAGTTAATATGTGATACAAAGGAATACATGAATATTGAATTTTGTCTGATTAAATGAATACGAGGAATGAATTGGTGTCCATTCTTAGAGAAGGTATGGGACTTCTCTGTGATTTTATAATGATATAAACCAGGAGACATCTGGGTGGATGCTTTGGAAATGTATATTAGGATATATGTCAATATCCTGAATTGAGATTCTAAAATTATTTTGTATCTTTGTTAGCACTTAGTTTTATCAGGTTAATTCATGCCAAAGGTTAACCAAATTATACTATGATACTCCTTGGTGGGAGTTTTGATAAAATTAAAAAGAATTTTTATGGATAATAAGGTACACATGCATAATTTCATGATATATTTGTAACATTATTTTGTAAATTATAATATACAGGTCTCTAGATCAATTGTTTGTGCAATTTGAAATGAATTGAAACTGTAGTTTTGAAATGATATTATGTACAGATGATGATTTCAATACTTGTTGATATGTAAAATGGATGTTATATTGTTTATAAGGACATGGTACTGTTGATACTTTATATTTTTGCAGGTTCAAGTAATCTCATGGATGGAATATGAAGCTTGCTATCGATATTGAAGTATTGAATGATAGAAGAACCTGATTGTAAAATAGCAGGATAAAGGCTAGCGTTTGCTAGACAAATGTGCTTTTGTAAGGTAGATGTCAAAACACATAGGACTGTGTTTAAGCTAAGGGGGGTGTATTTCATGACCCGTCACCCTCCTACCTTATTTAAAGAATATTAATTTATCTTGCGGATCAATTAATGCTTGATAGGACGAGCATGACCCTAAAGAATCTTACAAAAATTCTAATAAAATAATTTTATGTAGGTTGGGAAAATATTAATTAGAGAATATAATTAATTATAAATTAATTATGAGGACTTGTGAAAGATAAAATTGAGGAATTATCTTTTACAAAATCATAACAATAGGTAAACAACCTAGTGGACCCAATGTAGATGGGAATAAAAAACACCATAGGATTTTTAAAATAGCATATGGGTTATCCTATCTATTGGGAAATACCCATATGGCTTCTCTATATTGTGGAAATTAAAAGGAAGGTCCTTTACCTTATAAATAATAGTTCTAACTTTGTTCCCATTCTATGACTTAATAGTATTAGTTTTATATTTGTTCCCATGTGAAATGATACAAAACAAAAATAAGGACACTCTCCTTACCTCTAAGTGGACCATTTTTTTTATTGTTGGTCATACTATACAAGACATGATGAGTCACAATGGGTCCAAGAAGTATTTTTAATATTATTATAATATGGCCACTATTTGACTCATGAGTAGGGAATTGTCCTATAAATAAAGGACACTTTGAGAATAAAGTAAAGCTAGAAAATATTGGAGGACTAAGGAGTATGCTATCCACCATTAGGTGGATCTGAAACTAGAAGTCCTTTGAGATACTCCTATGGGCATTTGGCCAAGATAAATTGAAGGACTCTTATGGCTAGAAGAAAATAGAGATGGACTAGGTGGAGGGCTTTCAAGTTTTCAAGAAGAAAGAGAAACAGGTTGGAGCATTATTTTCTTCACTACATATTATTAATGGCATAAGGTTAATGTCAAAATTATAGTACAAAGCCTTTCTTGCGAGGTTAACATTTATTTTTTTAAATTACAACGTTTTACAGAGTTTAATTTAGTATCTTTGAGTTAAGATAGTATTTCTTGGGAACCTCACAAATATTGTTTTAAGCAATCTGAAACTTCCAAGTTTAATTTAGGAATATTACATTAATATCTCATATATATGTACATATGTAAAAATATATATAAATATCTCCTCTAGCTAAAACAGTTTGGGTTGTCTTCATTTGCGACCTCTCCATGAGTTTTCAACCCAAGGCATATAGATTCTTAGAATACTAGCATCGGTTTTGTAGCCTATTGAGCTATAAGACTCGATGGAATATGCGAGGACAACTAGCATTGTTAAACCTTATTTTATAATGGAGTTAAGAATTTGTTCTCGATATTGTATAACACGGAAATTATAGGGTTACCTTTTAATAAAAGGCTAGCAAGAATATTAATTAGCCCTAATCACTCTATTGAATAATATGAAGTTTAGTTGAATAGATTTTATGTCTGGATTAGGGGCGGTTGAATGATCCACGTTGGCTCAACCACTATGGGGAGGGGAGACTCTCAGATTCGTCACGAGAGATTAACTGTGGGAAAGAAAATATGGATGTAAATCTACCTTACCCTTCACTAAAGTTTTTTCCTAAGCATTTACACTACCAATATAACCCTAGGTTAATCATCTATTGGAAATGGAAAAAATTCTACAGTAGTTGTAGCATGATCTATAGATTAGGGCATACAATGCCTTAGTCCCTAAGAAATCTAGACATCGGGAAAGAAGAACCTCTTGAGCATTCATGGAACTGATGTCCTCTAGATTTAAAACCATAGTTGGCAAGGATACCAATATAGATGACCCTCTACATTGATATTATTTTGCAACACCTGCTTGACATGAGTCAAATATATGCTTGACCACCGTATTTCGACCAAGAAATTCATGACATATTGTGCAAGCGTAATTGTAAGAGTATCATTATTTAGCTCCATGAATTCATGTTATCTTCAAACAGTTTTGGGTAGAAGGAAACTATGGGATGGGAAGCTGCATATCTCAGCCCACTGGAGCCATCTCTGCCTAAAAATGTCATCCCTTGTCACTTATCTTCATTGGGCATCGACGATTACTCGTACTACCCAAAGACACCAAAAAAAATTATCTAAAGAAATGCCTTTTTGCAGCGACACCTCCCTCATTTTAGATTCACTCATTGCTTTCTTGGAAACTATGACCATAGATCTGTAATGAACCAAGTTTAATCTCTAATCAGGGTTGAACATGGTGATTACCATCGAAGGTTTCGGGGAATTGTAGCAACATTAACAGTATGTAGGAAGTCTGTTGAAACCTTACAATATCATAAATCTCTACTTTGTTCGTGGAGTGGGCACTCTCAGTTAATCGACTGTTCATTATAGGCTACGCTACACTGTCATTTGAATTAATAAAAATCTAACCCAAGCTCATCCAACACATGATTTAAAATAAGGGATTTTAAAAAATATCATACCCATCACCCAAGGGGACATGTGGTAGATCAAAGACACGAGGTATCCATAATAGAAAATTGTTACATCTTGTCAAGTCCCACATGGGACACATGATGCTTCTGATAAAGTTCACAAAGGACACCTTATAAATTAGCCAAGTGTACTAGGCATGTGGTTGTCCTGAGTAAGACCACTTGGCAGTGAGCCATGCCACTGGGCATATGAGCAACTTGTTATGTATCGACAGTCAATACCTTGTGATCGTGTGTATAATGCAACCCATTATGTATGTTTAAAATTATTGACCTTCAGCCAAAACATGGAGACAATTTTAGAATAACTTCTATATCTTGGAGGTAAATTATATGACTATGATATCTATGTGGTTTTGTAACCATTTGTTTAATAAAACTATGGTGACAAATATCTATTAGACCATCGAGTCACCAATTTTTACCTTTGTGTTAGTGGGAAATAAGTTACAATTGGTCTAAATATAGGAAAAAGGGGGAAAAACCCAACCTAGACCTCCTCACATATATTCCATCCACAACATGCAATGGGTTTTTTGAGTAGCAAGTTGGTGGAGATACACTATTAACCACCCACCTGATAGCCCTACTGGAACAAGTATGACCTATGAGCGACGTATGGAAGAAGACCTCATAGGAATCCATGTTATATTGAATCATGATCAAGATACAAATAGGATAAAATACCTCGACCATGAATAGGACCTCGACACATATTGGCTTGGATTGCCTATCGAAAGAGTCATAGTCTCTAAGAAATTTTTTGATGAGGAATGTTGGGTCGCATCTATTGCATAGTCTAGGTAATTTAAGTTGAATGGTTGTTGACTATCCGACCTTCGGTTAAAACCCATTACACCTCCTTTTTATATTATGGATGTTCAATATTAGCATTAATATTAAAATTTACTATTGTTGAGGTTTGTGTGGAAAATGAGGCTACTTATAAATCAAAGTAAGTGATTAGAAGTTATTGTAGAAAATCAAGCCTCTTACTTGGATTTTTAACTACCTTAATTAAGGAGTAACAAACTAACCAAATGAATGGTTAAAATTTAGTGTGAATAAATGGAGGAATTTGTTAGTAGTTAAATACATTCTTAAAACCAATTTGGTATATTGATGACAAATCTAATCTAAATTTGTAGAGAAAGTATAGCCATTTATATATTGCTTATAAAATGATTCATCTACACTATGAAAGGATTGAGAAACAATAGGATTATGTATAATCAAAATTTAGAAAGACACTCCTGGTGAAAAACGAATGTCTTATGAATTTAAAGGTATGGGACTTTAAATTTATTTTACCAGGGATTGATTGTGAATCAATCGTGAAGAATGAATCTGGAAATTCATTCTTGAGGGAACTTATAGGGCTCCCTTGAAATACGATATCTCCAAAATATAATTCCAATGACTTTCATAAAAAATGTAAGATATTAAATGACTTAGAGAAAGGAACCTAAAGGAACTGGATATTCCTCAATGGTATTGTGAATTCTACATTGATGTCTTAGAAAAATGAATTGGGTGATTCCTTAATTACATCAAGAAATCAAAGGGACCGTTGTATTCCTTGATCTATATTTGAGAAAAAGGGGCCTGTAGATGCTCTGCTATTATTGTAAAATTTGCCATTTGAGTTTATGGAAATGAGGAAGATACATTTTGGAGGCTAGGTTTTTCCCATCAGGGTTTCCCAGGATAAATCTGTGTCAAAAATTTGTGGTTTGCCTTATTAGTTCTTGCGGATGTTACATTTGCTTTAAAAATGAAGATGATATATGTTAGATGAAATGTTTATTTTATGCATTGTAATGTATGCGAATCTTTCAGTAGGTTAAATATTTTTTGATGCTTGAAAAGTATGCTCCTTTTCTAATATGTTGATAATTTAATATAACTTAGTTGTATCATTTAGTCTTGAATATAATGGGTAATGATTAATTATACTTGTAGGTAGAGTTGTTAAAATAATACTCTCATGTGAAGGATGTATGCTCACTTAAGCGTATTAGTGAATCAATGAAATTTATTTATCTTTCTATAGTGTTGTGAAATAACTATTTATGAATGATGCACCTTTTTGTATACATCATTGGTTATATTCATGTTGGTTAATCTATGTCGGAATCCAAGAATTATTATATAATAGAAGCTAACTCTTAAGGGGATAATTGGATTTATGTTAATCTAAACATTAAGCACTTATTATTGAATGGAACATAAACCTTGCTTAAGAAGAATTCTCATGTAGTGCTTCAGACTTAAGTAAGAAATGTATAGAATGTTGCCATATAAGGGCCTCATGAAGTTGAATTCACCTCATAAACTCACACGATGGTTCAATCGAGATTATATTGTGGAATGAAACTCTCAAGATGGCAAAATGACCTCGATATTATGAATAACCATTGGTGTGGTCATTTCATCTATGATGGTTTACCAATGGTGTGGTTCTTCATCTTCAAAGCATTCACCTAGTCTGGGTGGACCATTTGGCAATTCCTACTTTTATGGGATGAAACCTAATGCTTGGCTAGCGCACTCATACCAAATGGGGTATGAGGGTTTCATAGAAGTTGATCACTTCTACTTAAAGAGACTCTAATCAAGTCTCTATAGCTATTGAATCTATTTGTCTTGAAAGCTACAATCCAAAAGGAATATGTATATCCTAGGACATGATTAGGTATTTTGCCATATGAAGATGTACATTTATATATGTAAAAAAAAATTATATGGATAAGAATGGGTGACAATTTGGAGTCGTTACAGTTGGTATCAGAGCCCAGGCTAACTAATAGGCTCTAGTTAAGGCTTAGGTTAGCAAATACTTGGATCATGAAACTAAAATCGAAAGAAAATTTCTCAACTTTAAAATACACACTTGGTAAGGACAAGGACAATGTATGATATTATGATGTCTGAGTTCCTATTTCCCATGAGTAGATACACAATTGTTCAAAATTTTAAGAGCTAAGCGAACCCTCTGTATGGGTTTTAAGTGGTGTACCTTAGACTCTTTTGGAAAATCACTCGACATCTGTCTTTTGGTTGCCTGCTCCGTATCTTCAAGTGTGCCTAACAACTTGAGTTAGTAAAATAACCAAAATAGTGTTTTCTTTAATTATTTTTTGTTACAATTTTGTCTTAGGCCACAAGACTGAATATATCAGATACAACGAACTCTGGTGGATCACTATTCTGATTTTTAACAGTTCACCTAGAGATAGTCGAGGACCTAAACCATTACCACGGTTAGAGATACCACTCTCCTTGTTGTAATCTAATAGATGTGCTTCACACTATTTAAGAACTAAAATGAGAAATGAAGTAACGCATGTGGTATTAACCTCTACACATGAGAACCCAATGGTAAAAGCAAAAAGATAAAAAAAACTCTTAACAAGAATGACTAAATTCAGTTTAGGAATTATCACCATGGGTGAATATAAGTTAGTCATTGAAAACTAACTACTGGAAAATTAAGAACAAGAAATAAGCAAAACAATGTTTTCTTTATTTTGATTTTTGATCAATGTTACAATACACCTTGGGGTTTTTCCAATCAGAGGCTAAGGTGTAGGAAATGGTGAAAGAAGCCATCCAACAACACCAGAACCTGAAACCCAAGTATGGTGAAAGAAAGCAAGGACACATTTAGGCATGGAAACCATCCCAAATTTCACCAAAAATATTGTACTTTTCTTGATATGAAATTTTGGGGTGAACTATGTCAGAACTCCGCCAATCAGCTTTGTTAATCCGTGTGTCCCAACTCAGTAGTAAAGTATGCCACCTAACCACTCAGGAAGTGGTCGAATGTATGGAGGTGTACTGCACTATTTAAATCTAAAATTTCTCATTATACCATGCATGTGGTATTATTTTCTAAAGAAGACCGGGGCATTGAATAGTGGGACAAAACATAGAATATTATTAGACAAATTATTTTCTTAGAAATATGCCAAAAATAGAAACTAAACATAATAGCAATGGTAAAACGAAAATCAACATAGTCTTTGTCAGAATATGAGCTATCATAATATTTGATTGAATATGAGCTATGATCAAAATAGATGACTGGAAGAGGAATATTGTAGCGAATTACAATATATCTATCAAACATGTAATATGGCCAAGGAGTACCACGAAATCCACACAACACAAGATCCATTTATGTTAGACATCAAGTCTGATAGAATCGATTCTAAATTTCCTAGAGTAAATGAGACTTTACATACCTCTGATATAGAAGAATTTGATAAAAATCGCTATCAAAAGAAGCATTTCCAATGGGAACATATTTCTTGAACACATCCTAATAGCAGGCTGGTGGAAATTAAAATGGAATATTTAGAGGATCACCTATTGGAGATAACCAAGAATCTCCAAATCGGACATGGAAAGTCCAGTTAGACCAACTAAAGAATCAATCGAACCACTCGAAATGAATTAAAGGACTTTTAAAATATAAAAAATTATGGTAATTGCTCCTTAGCCACACATCACAAAGAGAGATGTGAAAAAGGTATTGAAATATATATGTTCCATGGATATAAGGGCATTACGAGCTTTGATAGCTTGAATTTGTAAGAAAATCTACAATCCTTCCCTTTGATGAAGCAAATTTTGAGGAGACCAAATAAAAGATTCATAAAATTAGTGCTACTCTTCTTCATAACAAAACATGATGGTTGATTACTGAATCGATATCCTACCGAAAGGAAATTAAGAGAATTTTTCTCTTCCTTTTCGATAAGGTGTTCGAGGTCAACCAATACTCGTTACAAACCTGGAAAAGAAGTACCTAAAGGTAAGGCACCAATATAAGTTTACATAGAATCTACCTATGGAACCATTGAAGGGGGCAATGATAGGACTTTACGTAAGGTGATAGGACATGTGTCACCTCAAAAATTTAAAGGGTAAATTAGAATCGTCAATAGGACAATCAAGCCGAATATGAAGAGTGTCATGGAAGCTAAAGGATCCACATTGGAAATACCAAGATTCTATCAGGTAAATGAATGGACAATATTAATGGATTGAAAAACTGAATCGGATAATCACTCAGGTCAAAAACAAAAAAAATAAAAAGTTATTATATGTAATAACTTACAGGTTTTAAAACTTTTACCTACTCATGGCATCCGATGCGATCATATTTATGGTAAGTTTTATCTAGATGATATTAGTTATATGTGGTGTAAACCCCATTATATGCTTTATGATTTTTTTGCTTTTGATTACCTATATATTGGTATACATACGCTAATTGATCTGTAGTAGCACCAAATTTAACAAGCAAAATAGTCATGGTAAGAATTAGGAGATCCGCTAATGCAACAAGGAAATCTCCAGTGCAACATGCTCAAGAAGATGCTTGGGCACAAGAAATATTAAGGTTAATAACCGAGAGAGATGTTGCCATTGCTGAGCAAGATAGGCTCAGATCAGAGATATTACAATTTTTTTTGGAGAGAAACAATGATGGCAGCCATGTTCATAGGAAATCCGCAATTTCATCAACTAAGGGAAGAATTTAATGTTGTATTTCTAGAATCTTGTTTGGTTTTATTGATAAATCATGGTATACTTCTCCCACCACAACCAACTGCTAGTACTTAGTATGGAAGAAGGGGAGGTAATGATCAAACAATTTCTAGAATAGTAGCTCCATCGCCATCCCAAACCTTAAGTACCAGCATGGTACGAGAAGAAGAACATACCCAGGAGCATCAACCTTAAGGTCCATTGGACACTTACTCTGTAGACCATTATTTTGTAATATTCTATTAATGCCAAGGATGAGGCAAAACATTAGCAAATTTTGAAATTTATATTTTTTTGAATGCTATATGAATAATATTGTTTATGATAGATCTAATTAGTTAATATGTTATATAAAGGAATGCATAAATATTGAATTTTATTTGATGAAATGAATATGAGAAATGGATTGGTGTCCATTCTTAGAGAAGGTATGGGACTTTTCTATGATTTTATGATGATATAAAGTAGGATACATTTGGGTGGATGCTCTGGCAATGTATATTAGGCTATATGTCAATATCCTGAATTGAGATTCTAAAATTATTTTGTATCTTTGTTAGCACTTGGTTTTATTAGGTTAATTCATGCCAAAGGCTAACCAAATTATACTGTGATACTCCTTGGTGGGAGTTTTGATATAATTAACAAGAATTTTTATGTATAATAAGGTACAAATGCATAATTTCATGATATATTTGTAACATAATTTTAAAAATTCTAATACTAGAGGTCTCTAGATCAATTGTTTGTGCAATTTGAAATGATTTGAAACTATAGTTTTGAGATGATATTGTGTACAGATGATGCTTTCAATACTTGTTGATATGCAAAATGGATGTTATATTGTTTATAAGGACATGGTACTACTGATATTTTGTATTTTTGTAGGTCCAGGTACTCTCATGGATGGAATATGAAGCTTGCCATCGAGATTGAAGTGTTGGATGATAGAAGAATCTGATTGTAAAATAGCAGGATAAAGGCTAGCATTTGCTAGACAAATGTGCTTTTGTCAGGTAGATGTCCAAACACAGAAGACTGTGTTTAATCTAAGGGGGGGTATGTCATGACGTGTCAACCTCCTACCTTATTTAAATAATATTAATTTATCTTGGGGATCAATTAATGCCTGATAGAACGGGTATGACCCTAAAGAATCTTACAAAAATTCTAATAAAAGAATTTTATGTAGGTTGGGAAAATATTAATTAGAGAAGATAAATAATAAAAAATTTTAAAACCAATTTTGTTAGCCAACGAAATATTTTGCAAATAAGCATGAAATGACTAAAAAATCTCAAGAGATATGCATCAATTAAACCATGATATTAAAGAAAATTTTCCAATTTGCAAAGGTTAGTATCCATACATCATCAATTCAAAAAATTTCAAATTAATGAACATGATCAACAAAACCTCATTAGTCAATATAAATGCCTTCAAATCACTAAATAACATGAATATGTTAGCACGCATCTATTTTGGGATGTTCGTAGTGTAGACACCTAAAACATGTCATGTTCAGGGGAACTACTCACATAGGCATATTCATAAGATCATATAACATAACCTTGGACCTTCCAAGCATCAAAAGTGATTCTCATCACTAACCTAAGGCACTTTTAAGCCCATTCAAGCTTAGACGCTCAAGACCATAGTAGCCAAATAGTAGCCGCTCAAGCTCATAGTGGCCAGGCCTCAACCGCTGCAGATGACAACAACCAAATCTTAGTCACTACAGATGACAATGACTAAGCCATTATAGTCAGTTTGCCAACAAAAATGCCCAATCAGGGGTGAAAGTGGTAGTATGCATGCGTAGCCATTGACCATGCTACCCTCACCAAAACAATATTAACTACAACAAGAATTTGTGTAAATGCCAACCTTGACTCAGAGCTCCCAAATTTTGTTGAGCTTGAACATAGCGGCTTTTATTGCAAACAAGATATTGAGTATGAGAATAAACCTACCTATTATTGAGCTCCCAAATTTCTAATTAGAGAAATAGAGCGTTGATGCATTTCTCATAAATAAGTGTCAATTTGTCAAGATGTTCTTGTCTAGCGGTGTCATCATTTATGAATTCCTGTAATACGATTCTTAAGGAGGGTATCTCAAGCTCGAAAGGTAATATAGCTTCAACACTGTGGACTAATGAAAATGATTTTGCTCCTGTTGGCGTTCTAATGCTTGTTTTGTAAGCCCATAGTGCCAAAGGGAGTTGAGTATGCCAATATCGATGGTTTTCTTTAACCAGTTTCTTGAGAATGGATACCATTCTTTTTTTGGTTGCTTCAGCTTGCTATAATCATATGTTATTACTTAGAAGTGACCAAAACTAACATTATTTAGGAATACATAATTACTATTACATTATTATTTTTATACAATGAACACCATTTAGATACGAGTCATGTGCCTACTAAAATATGCAACGAACTCCACTATGTAACATGAAAAAATAAAAAAAACTTTATATAAGTTATTGTAAGCTATTCATCTTACCAAATTGCATGGACCCAAATTTCTACAATCGCCAAGTGTGTAGAATAACTCACTAGATACAAGATTCACTTGTATGTTATGTGAACTTGGCAAATATGAAAATGATGATGTGAAATGAGGTGGAGATGATGTATGAATGATGGAAAATGTTGGTGATGGTCATTTTTTGAATATTTGGGCCATTTTAGGTGCTTTTGAAACCCAAATAGACAAAAACTAACAATACATACACACATACAAAAATAGGTTTGTAGAAGATCCATAAATGACTAGTCTAAAAATTGACAAAGACCTTATATATATATATATATATATATATATATATATATATATATATATATATATATATATATATATATATATATATATATATATAGGTGGGTTCATAGGAGCACCATAGATGGTTAGTTTGAAAATTGACGTAGGTCCTTCACACATATAACCCAAATATGAAAAATTTACCAATACATACACATATACAAAAATAGGTCTGTAGAAGATCCACAGATGACTAGTGTCAACATTGACACAGGTATATATATCTATATATACACACTTTTATGTTGCTCCGCATAAGGTATAATTGTTCTAATTAGGATGATCATAGAGGACAATAGGAATACAATATTATATCATATCTCTACCATAATACATAAAAGTGCATGAAGGATATTTGAAATTCAAAAAAATGATGTAGAAGAAATAATAGATGAAAATAAAATTAGAAAAAGGGTTATGGACTTCTTTTAACTGCTACTATCAAAGGACAAGGAGGCCTAGTGGACCCAATGTAGATGGGAATAAAAAATACTATAGGATTTTTAAAATAGCATATGGGTTATCCTATCTATTGGGAAATACCCATATGGCTTCCCTATATTGGTGGAAATTAAAAAGGAGGTCCTTTACCTTATTAATAATAGTTCTAGATTTGTTCCCATTTTATGCCTTAATAGTATTAGTTTTATATTTGTCCCCATGGGAAATGATACAAAACAAAAATAAGGACACTCTCCTTACCTCTAAGTGGACCCTTTTTCTACTGTTGGTCATACTATACAAGACATGATGAGTCACAATGGTTCCAAGGCATATTTTTAATATTATTATAATGTGGCCACTATTTGACCCATGAGTGGGGAATTATCCTATAAATAGAGGACACTTTGAGAAGAAAGGGGAGCTAAGAAATATTGGAGGACTAGGGAGTATGCCCTCCATCCTTGTGTGGATCAGAAACCATAAGTCCTTTGAGAGCCTCCTATGGGCATTTGGCCAAGATAAATTGAAGGACTCTTGTGACTAGAAGAAAATGGAGATGGACTAGGAGGAGGGCTTTCAAGGTTTCAAGAATAAAGAGAAACATGTTAGAGCATTATTTTCTTCACTACATATTATTAATGGTATAAGGTTAATGTCAAAATTATAGTACAAAGCCTTTCTTTTATGCTTGGGTGGTTAACATTTATTTTGTTAACTTACAAATTTTTACAGAGTTTAATTTAGTATCTTTGAGTTAAGATAGTATTTCTTGGGAACCTCACAAATATTGTTTTAAGCAATATAAAACTTCCAAGTTTAATTTTGGAATATTACATTAATATTGCATATATGTACATATGTAAAAATATATATAAATACCCCCTCTGGCTAAAACAGTTTGGGTTGTCTTCATTCGTGACCTCTCCACGAGTTTTGAACCCAATGCATATAGATTCTTAGAATACAAGCATCGGTTTCATAGCCTATTGAGCTATAAGACTCGATGGAATATGTGAGGACAACTAGCATTGTTAAACCTTATTTTATAAGGGAGTCAAGAATTTGTTCTTGATATTGTATAACATGAACATCATAGGGTTGCATTTTAATAAAAGGCTAGCAAGAATGTTAATTAGCCCTAATCACTCTATTGAAGTACGAGAAGTTTAGTTGAACAGAGTTTATGTCTAGATTAGGGGTGGTTGAATGATCTATGTCGACTTGGACACTACAGGGAGACTCTCAGATTCATCGTGAGAGATTAACTACAGGAAAGAAAATATGGATGTAAATCTACCTTACCCTTCACTAAAGTTTTTGCCTAAGCATTTATGCTACCAATATAATCCTAGGTAAATCATCTATTGGAAATGGGAAAACTTCTATAGCAGTTGTAGCATGATATGTAGATTAGGGCATACATTTCCTTAATCCCTAAGCAATCTAGACGTTAGGGAAGAAGAACCTCTTGAGCATTCATGGAACTGATATCCTCCAGATTTGAAACCATATTTGGAAAGGATACCAGTATAGGTGATCCTCTACATTGATATTATTTTATAGCACCTGCATGACATGATTCAAATCTCTGCTCGACCACCATTTATCGAACAAGACATTGATGACATATTGCACAAACGTAATTGTAAGAATATCATTATTTAGCTCCATGAATTCATGTTACCTTCAAACCATTTTGGGTAGAAGGAAACTATGGGGTGGGAAGTTGCATCTCTTAGTCCACTAGAGCCATCTCTTCCTAAAAATATCATTCCTTGCCACTTATCTTCATTGGGCATCGACGTTTACACCTACTACCCAAAGACACCAAAACAACATTATATCAAGAAATGCCTTTTTGTAGCGACACCTTCCTCATTGTAGATTCACTCATTGCTTTCTTGGAAACTATGACTATAGATCTATAATGAACCAATTTTAATCTCTAATCAGGGTTGAACATGGTGATTACAATTGAATGTTTTGAGGAACTGTAGCAACATTACCACTATGTAGGCAGTCTGTTGAAACCTTACGAAATCATAAATTACTACTTTGTTCATGGAGTGGAGAATATCAGTCGATCGACTATTCATTACAGGCTATGCTACACTATCATTTGAAGTAATCAAAATCTAACCCAAGCTCATCTGACACATGATTTAAAATAAGGGGTTTTCAAAATTCTCATTTCCATCACCCATAAAGGGGATATGTGGTAGATAAAAGACACGAGGTGTCCATCATAGAAAATTGTTACCTTCATGCAAGTACCACATGGGGCACATGCCACTTCTAATAAAGTTAACATAGGACACCTTGCAAATTAACCAAGTGTACTAGGCACATGGTTGTCCTTAGCAAGACCACTTGGTAGTGAGCCATGCCACTAGGCAAATGAGCAACTTGTTATGTATCAACAGTCAATACCTTGTGACCATGTGTATAATGCAACCCATTCTGTATGTTTAACATTATTGACCTTCAGCCAAAACATGGAGATCATGTTAGAATAACTTCTATATCTTGGAGGTAAATTATATGACTATGATATATATGTGGTTTTGTAACTGTTTGTCTAATAAAACCATGGTGATGAATTTCTAGGAGGACCATCAGGTCACCAATTGTTGCCTTTGTGTTAGTGGGAACTAAGTCCCAATTGGTCTAAATATAGGCAAAAGGGGGAAAAACCCAATCTAGACCTCCTCACATATATTCCATCCACAACATGTGATTGGTTTTTCAAGTAGCAAGTTGGTGGAGATACATTGTTAACCGCACACCTGATAGCCCTATTGGAACAAGTATGACCTATGAGAGGTGTATGGAAGAAGACCTCATACAGATCCATGCTATATTGAAGCATGGTCAAGATATGAATAGGATAAACTACCCCAACCATGAATAGGACCTCAACACATCTTGGCTTGGATTGCCTATCGAAAGGGTCGTAGTCTCTATGGGAATTTTTGATGAGGAATGTCGGGTCGCATCTATTGCATAGTCTAGGGAATTTAAGTTGAATGGTTATTGAGTATCCGACCTTCGGTTAAAATCCATTACACCTTATTTTTATATTATGGTTGTTCAATATTAGAATTAATATTATAATTTACTATTGTTGAGGTTTGTGTGGAAAATGAGGCTACTTATAAGTCAAAGTAAGTGATTAGAAGTTATTGTATAAAATCAAGCCTCTTACTTGGATTGTTAATTACCTTAATTAAGGAGGAACAAACTAACCAAATGAATGGTTAAAATTTAGTATGAATAAATGGAGGAATTTGTTAGTAGTTAGATACATTCTTAAAACCAATTTGGTATATTGATGATAAATCTAATCTAAATTTGTAGGGAAAGTATAGCCATTTATATATTGCCTATAAAATCATTCATCTACACTATGAAAGGATTGAGAAACAATAGGATTATGTATAATAAAAATTTAGAAAGACACTCCTGGTGAAAAATGGATGTCTTATGAATTTAAAGGTATGGGACTTTAAATTCATTTTACCAGGGATTGATTGTGAATCAATCATGAAGAATGAATCTGGAAATTCATTCTTGAGGGAACTTATAGGGCTCCCTCGAAATACAATATCTCCAAAATATAATTCCAATGACTTCCATAAAAAATGTAAGCTATTAAATGACTTAGAGAAAGGAACCTAAATGAACTGGATATTCCTCAATAGTATTGTGAATTCTACATTGATGTCTTAGAAAAATGAATTGTGTGATTCCTTAATTACATCAAGAAATCAAAGGGACTGTTGTATTCCTTGATATATATTTGAGAAAAAGGGGCTTGTAGATGCTCTGCTATTATTGTAAAATTTTCCATTTGAGTTTATGGAAATGAGGAAGATACATTTTGGAGGCTGGATTTTTCCCATCAGGGTTTCCCAAGATAAATCTTTGTGTCAAAAATTTGTGGTTTGCCTAATAAAACTATGGTGACAAATATCTATTAGACCATCGAGTCACCAATTGTTGCCTTTGTGTTAGTGGGAACTAAGTTACAATTGGTATAAATATAGGCAAAAGGGGGAAAAACCCAACCTAGACCTCCTGACATATATTCCATCCACAACATGCAATGGGTTTTTTGAGTAGCAAGTTGGTGGAGATACACTGTTAACCACCCACCTGATAGCCCTACTGGAAAAAGTATGACCTATGAGTGACATATGGAAGAAGACCTCATAGGAATCCATGCTATATTGAATCATGATCAAGATACAAAAAAGATAAAATACCTTGACTATGAATAGGACCTCGACACATATTAGCTTGGATTGCCTATTGAAAGGGTCATAGTCTCTAAGAAAATTTTTGATGAGGAATGTTGGGTCGCATCTATTGCATAGTATAGGTAATTTAAGTTGAATGGTTGTTGACTATCCGACCTTTGTTTAAAACCCATTACACCTCCTTTTTATATTATGGATGTTCAATATTAGCATTAATATTAAAATTTACTATTGTTGAGGTTTGTGTGGAAAATGAGGCTACTTATAGGTCAAAGTAAGTGATTAGAAGTTATTATATAAAATCAAGCCTCTTACTTGAATTGTTAACTACCTTAATTAAGGAGTAACAAACTAACCAAATGAATGGTTAAAATTTAGTGTGAATAAATGGAAGAATTTGTTAGTAGTTAAATACATTCTTAAAACCAATTTGGTATATTGATGATAAATCTAATCTAAATTTGTAGAGAAAGTATAGCCATTTATATATTGCTTATAAAATGATTCATCTACACTATGAAAGGATTGAGAAACAATAGGATTATGTATAATCAAAATTTAGAAAGACACTCCTGGTGAAAAATGAATGTCTTATGAATTTAAAGGTATGGGACTTTAAATTCATTTTACCAGGGATTGATTGTGAATCAATCATGAAGAATGAATCTGGAAATTCATTCTTGAGGGAACTTATAGGGCTTCCTTAAAATACTATATCTCCAAAATATAATTCCAATGACTTCCATAAAAAATATAAGATATTAAATGACTTAGAGAAAGGAACCTAAAGGAACTGGATATTCCTCAATGGTATTGTGAATTCTACATTGATGTCTTAGAAAAAGGAATTGGGTGATTCCTTAATTACATCAAGAAATCAAAGGGACTGTTGTATTCCTTGATCTATATTTGAGAAAAAGGAGCCTGTAGACACTCTGCTATTATTGTAAAATTTACCATTTGAGTTTATGAAAATGAGGAAGATACATTTTGGATGTTGGGTTTTTCCCATCAAGGTTTCCCAGGATAAATCTTTGTGTCAATAATTTGTGGTTTGCCTTATTATTTCTTGTGGATGTTACATTTGCTTTCAAAATGAAGATGATATATGTTAGATGTAATATTTATTTTATGCATTGTAATGTATGCTAAACTTTAAGTAGGTTAAATATGTTTGGATGCTAGAAAAGTATGCTCAATTTCTAATATATTGATAATTTAATATAACTTTTTTTTTTGATAGTTAACGAAATATGTACAGCGGGTTTTTTTTAAAAGGATCCCAAAACCTTATTTACAATATAAGCCGAAGCAGTAAGCCGTACAACCAGACTTGATTTCCCCAAACTGGGGCCCAGAAAATAGACAACAACAAAAAGGGCCTTGCCACGGGGCCCTGGAGCCTACAAACAACAAAAACCCCAACAAAACCGGGCGCAGCCGCGAACCTCCACAAAACCAAACCCAAGAAACAGAGCAAAAAACTGCGAAGACCGGGGTCTAGTTGTCCGGGCCCTGCCCGTCTTCAGCCTGCTCGGATTGCCGCTGCCCCTTTGCAACGCTTTCCTCCAGCCTGCGGCGGAGCTCAGACAGCGCCTTGGCGGCATGAGACGCTGCGAGGGCAGCTGTATTGAGAGAGCTCACCGCAGTGTCCAGGAGACCGTGAAGCGCCGTCTTCTGTAGCACGTCGTCTGTCTCGGAGCTTATCACCGTGGGCTCCGGGTCCTCTGCTTTGATGAACTTGGGGCTTTCTGAAGCCCGGCTGGGACCAGGGGAGGCCCTCTTGCGGCCAGAGCTAGGGGGAAGGGCCCCATCCGGGCCTTTGCTCGACGTCCTACACTTGCGTGTAGGCCTGCGGCGCTTCAGGGAGGGAGTAACATCAGGGGCGGGGGAGTCTTTGGGGGACTCCGGGGGAGAAACACCTGACTCGGGGGCCGGGGCAGAGGCCAGGGGGGGATGGAGTGGAACTGAGGCTGGTTGGCCAAGGCATGGCGGTAAAGGACCGCCATGAGCCCCTGGTGCAGGGGCCGTGAATGGCTTTTGCGGGCTCGCTCGATGGTCAGGCCCAGCGAGTAAAGGAGGAAACGGGGGGTGCTAATGAGGGTGGCGCCGCGAAGGTGATTAAAAAAGCTGATGTGGAAGCTGAAGAGGCACTGCTCGGGGTCGTCGCAGGTTATGTACTGCATAACCGGGACAATGGCGTCATCGAATGGCACCGACAGGTGAGATCGAAGCAAGTTCCCCTTATCCCACTGATGATCTGGAAACCGGGAAAGCTCCTCCTCCCAGTTATGCTTATCGCGTCGAACAACTCGGCCCTTCTCCTCGTGGTGCAGCCCGGTGACTTCTGTGAGGAAGTCCTTAGAAATTTTAAAATGCACGCCCTTAACAGTGACTTCTCCGTCGTTCCAAGAATCCAGAAAGGCCTGGGTAATCTCGTCATCGTGGCCGGAAAACTTGCTGAAGAAAGCAGTATAATTCTTGGCGTCGGCGAAAAGGCGGGCAGGGCCGCTCAGCTCGAGAACAGAGGGCTCCAAAAAAATAGTTCTGGACGCCATGAGGGATGAACTGGCAGGGTGGGGACACGGGGGCCAGAAAATGCCAGACCGGGGACGCAAGCACAAGGGAGGGGGAATGTGACAGCAGGATGGGACAGCGGGGGGATTAAAGAGACCTGGCGGGGGCTTGGGGAGGGGAAGCGCCGCCAACTTTGGGAAGTAGCGCGCGCGTTGATGATCGACACGACGGGGAGGAGGGTGAGGGAGCGGATCAAGGTTCTGACATGCGGGGGTGGGGCAGGCCCACAGCCGAGGCGCCATCTGGCGGATGCTGAGCGGAGGATCGCCGGGGAAGAGCTGAGTCGGAGATAACTTCGAACGGATTGCCGTGGCACGGGGAACGAGCGATTTTGAGATCGCCACGGGAAAAGCGGGGAATTCTGACATGCGCGAACAGGAAAGACTGTCGGGGCTGCCAGCTGGCCGACGAGGGTAGCTGACGAGACCGGTGACGTGGGCCGCTGCGGGGAGGAAAAGGGTCCTAGCGCTGTCGGGGCCGCTATGCCTAGCACGGGGGCGGGAAGTACTGAACGGCGGAGGCCCAGACCGGGAGGACAACGTCGCCCAGCCGTGGAGGAGATTAGACACCTGGACGAATGACAGGATCGGGGTGGTCCTGGAGCGCAATTTGAACTAGGCCTGCAGGGAAGTGCGAGGTCCAGTTGGTGAATTCTCCAACGGTGATGCCAAGGTTCGCCATGAAGTCAGCCGCCCTGTTGCCTTCCCTGAGAACATGTTGGAAGGTGTGATCAGGAAAACCCTGTAGCAGAAAGAGGGCCTCCCGGATGGAGTTCTAAAATCGCCAGGAGCAGGACTCGGGCTGCTTGGCACCTCTAATAATGACTTGAGAGTCCCCTTCGATAATAATTGGGGAGGGGCCCCCGAGAGCCGTCAGGCCATTGAGCATGCCAGCAGCTTCAGCAACGTTGTTAGTTTGTCTGCCTAGCGGGACCGCAAAGGCAGAGACTAGATTCTCGGAGCTGTCTCTGATAACCCCGTCGGCCCCAGAGGGACTGGGGTTGCCTTTGGAAGCACCGTCGAAGTTGAGCTTGAGCCACCCGGGGGGGGGAGTCCATCTGATCAGGGATCGGGGGGAAGGGGCGGGAGGGGAAACGGGGGGGGAGATCTGGAAGCCGAGGGAGGAGAGGAGGGAGGCTTCGCTCGGGCGCCTGGGCTCCGCAGAAAAGGGAAGGAAGCGGGAATTCTCGGAGGCGAAGGAAACCGCTTTGATTGCCAACCTCTGGGGGGAGCAGGCCGGGGCGGAAAAGGCACGCCGGTTGCGCTCAAGCCAAAGCTGCCAGAGCAAGTGGGGAAGGCAGGCCTTCCAGAGGAAGCGGAGGAGGGGATGGGCAAAGGGGGTGGGCCATTGGGACAGCAGGTCGGAGATGGAATTGGGGGCCACCCACTGAACGAAAAACTGGGAAAGGATGAGGCCCAAAGCTTCGGAAGAGAAGGCGCAGTTTAGGAAGAGGTGGTTGGTAGACTCCCACGCGGCGCAGCAGAGGAAACATCTGTTGGGGATTTGGAAGCCACGCTTGATCAGATTTTTGAGCGTGAGGATTTTGTTTTGGGCGGCCGCCCAGACGAAATGGCTGATTTTGGGGATCAATTTCTTGGCCCAGACCATCTGGGTCGGGAAGGTGGTAGCCCCGGGGGTTCTCTGAATATGGTAGGCGGACTTGACAGAGAAGATGCCGCTAGGAGAGCCATGCCACATGATTCTATCGCTGGCACCGAAAGAAGGAATGACTGTCGCACTGAGGATGCGTTGGAGTCTGGCAGCTTGAAGCGGGAACCTGGGGTCCAGGATGGGTTTCCAGGTGATCTGCCCCTGGCACAGGGCCATGTAATCAGACACTCTGGGCCCGCGGCCCGCTAGCCCAGGCTTGAGAAGAAGGAGATCTCTGTCGGAGCTCAGGGCCTCGTCGAGGATCCATCTGTCCTCCCAAAAGTCGATCTTGGCGCCGTCCCCAAGGAGCCATCTGGTCCCAAGCTGAACGATGTCCCTGGTGGAGAGCAGGGCCTTCCAGAAGGCAGATCCGTCGTGGGGCTGGGAATCCCCGAGGAAGGGGTGACTGTGACAGTATTTCCTCCGAACAATGCCGACCCATTCGTCAGGGGTATTGGTATGGACCTTCCAGGCATGTTTGGACAGAAGGGCCTGATTCATGGGAACCACCCGTCTGAGCCCGATTCCTCCCTCAGCCTTGGGGCGGCAGACTAGGGGCCAGGAGACCAGGGGAATCCTTTTTTTGTCTTCGCCTCCCGACCAGAGAAACCATTTCTGGATTTGCTCGATGAGATTAGCAATGGAGGCCAGAATTCTGAAGACCGACATGAAGTATATAGGAATGCTTTGGAGAACGGAAGCCAAGAGAGTGGCTCTACCGGCCTGAGAAAGGAGGTGGCCTTTCCAGGGGGCAAGTTTCCTTTGGATCCGCTCGATCAACCCACTCCACAGCCCTTTGGAAGACGCCCCTGTGAACAGAGGAAGCCCGAGGTAGGAGGAAGGGAGGGAGCCGGGGGAGCAGCCAAGGATCCACCCGATTTTGAGTTGCCTGGCCACAGGGGTGTTGATGAAGTAAATCTTGCTCTTGCGCAGGTTGATCTTTTGTCCAGCCGCCTCCTCGTACAAAGCAAGGATTCTCTTGAGGGCCTTAGCTTGAGGGACCGAGGCCGCGGAGGCCAGAATGGTGTCATCCACAAATTGCTGATGGGACACGGGGGGGAGATCCTGCGTCGGCCTGATGCCCGAGATAAGACCGCGGGTTACAGCGTTCGAAATGGTGCGGCCCAGGGCCTCGGCCAGGATAATGAAGAGGATCGGGGATAGGGGATCACCTTGGCGGAGACCTCTGGAGCTGGGAAAGAACCCGGTCGGAGACCCATTGACCAGGATAGAGAACCAGGGGGAGGACACGCACTTGCTGATGAGATGGACCCAGGAGGGATGAAACCCAAATTTGAGGAGGACTTTGGATAGGAAGCTCCAGTCGACCCTGTCAAAGGCTTTATTCATATCAAGCTTGAGCAGGAAGTGGGCCTTTCTGGATAGGACAGCTGAGTGGATAGCCTCATGCATGATGATGACCCCGTCGGTGATCAGCCTGCCTTTGATGGAGCTTCCCTGACAGGGGGAAATGATCAGGGGAAGGATGTCTTTGAGGCGGGTTGTCATGGCTTTGGTCAAAATTTTATAGAGGACGTTGCACAGGCTGATGGGGCGGAAGTCTGACAGGGACCTGGCGGCCTGGGTCTTTGGGATCAGGGCTATGAATGTAGAGTTGATGCCTCTGGGGATGGATCTGGCAAACTGCAGGTCCCGGATGGCAGCGCAAACGTCAAGGCCTACTATATCCCAGAAAGTCTAGAAAAAGCGGGGAGGAAACCCGTCCGGGCCCGGAGCCGCCTCAGCCTTCATGGAAAAGGTGGCAGCATGGATTTTCGAGTCCGACAGGGCCTGGACCAGTTTAGAATTAGCCGCGGCTGGGACGGACGTCGGGATGTGGGCCAAGAGGGAGTCGGCCGCCTCAGGGGACATAGGAGGACCATCGCCTAGGAGCTCTTGGAAGAAGCGGACTGCCTCGGCTTGGATGTCCGCTTCCTTGTTGATGATGCTGCCATTGGAGTCGACCAGCTCGGCAATTCTGTTGGAGCCCCTGTTGCGAAGGGTCGAAGCATGAAAGAACTTGGTGTTAGCATCGCCATCTTGGATCCAAAGAGCACGTGACTTCTGCCTCCAAAAGGTTTCTTCCCTGGCTAGGACATTGTGGTACTCGGAAAGGGCAGTGCGTTCCTCCTCCCTGAGGCCAGGCTCTTGAGAACCAGCTTGGAATCTGGATTCAATGTCCTCAAGTTTATTTTTGATAGCCGCTTTGCTTTCGAAGATATTGCCGAACACTTCTTTGTTCCAAGTCTTGAGGTGCTCCTTGAGGCGTCTCAGCTTATGGGAGACCCGCTCGGCGGGGCGGCCAGGGGCAGGGGGAGCCCACCAGCAGCCGACCTGGGCCCGGAGGTCAGGGTGGTGAAGCCACATGGACTCAAACCGGAAGGGTCTCTTGGGGGGGGGTCGGTGATCAGTCTCGAGGAGGAGGGGGCAGTGATCGGACCCGATTTTGGGGAGGGCCAAGAGGGAGGCATCAGCAAAGGTGGGGAGGGCTTCCTTGGACAAGAACACTCTATCCAACCTAACCTGGATGTGATTGGGACCTGCTCTCTTGTTGGACCACGTGAATCGGGCTCCCTTCAGACTGACATCCATGAGCTCGTTGTGGGCAGTGAAGGCCCCAAAATCATCCATGCTTTTGGTTCTGGCCTCTGTGCCCCCGCATTTGTCAGAGGAAAATAGGGGGCTGTTGAAATCCCCGACCAGGATCCAGGGCAGGGGAGCGAAAGCATCTCTCATCGAACTGATCTCCTGCCAGAGCCTTGCTTTCTCAACGGGACTGTTGGGAGCGTAGACGTTGGAAAGGATCCACGAACGCTTAGAGTTGAGGCAATGGATCAGGATGTTCATGATTATGGGCGAGGAAGAAATGAGCCTTCCCTCGAAAGATCGGGGATCCCACATGCACATGAGGCCCCCGGCTGAACCAACCGTGGGGGTGGAGAGAAGTTCGCAGTCGCGCCAGGTAGAATGGGCTATTCGCCGAGCAGCGGCGTCATCAATCTTGGTCTCCTGGAGGAGGATGAAGGACGGACGGTGATCCCTTCGGAGTTGGCCGAGGATCCTTTTCTTGGGGACTCCATTGAGTCCCCTAATGTTCCAGGAGATTAGCTTCATTTGGCACCCTTTTGGGGTCGCCTGCCCCCCTTTCCAGCCTGGGTGGGAGGTTTGGATCGGGTGTCATCCGCCTTGCGAAAGTTCGAGGCAGCATCAGGGAGCGTAGTCTGGGAACCGCTAGCGATATCATCCTCGGTGATCCTTGATCGTTGCTCGCACCGGGTGGGCCGTCCTCGTTTACCTTTGGAACCAAAATCTATGGCAAAGGATCTGCTCCGGGTCCTCTTGGGGCTGACTTCATCTGACTCAGACGGAGAGCTACCGTCAGTCTCATCATTAGATAGTTCGGACCCACAAACCAAAGGGGTAGGCTCCGGGAAGGGCTGGGGGGCCGGGGTCCGAAGGGGTTGGGGGGGAAGGTTGGATCTCGGAAGGAGCCGGGGCTTGCGGAGCCAGAATGACCTGCGGGGGAGGATCGGGGATCGGGGCCCCGGAAGGGTTGCTAGGGATCTCCGAGCTGGGCCCGAGGGCCTGGGGGCCCAAAGGGGAGACCTCCTTGGGGGGAGTGCTAGGGGTGGGACGGGAAGGATCCTGGGAGGGGGCCCGACCAGAACTGGGTTGGGGGTTGGGAATAGGGCCTGCCGTCTTCCTGGAAGCCGGGCACTGATGAGGGAGGTGGCCTTGAGAGCTGCAAGAGGTGCAAAAGGCAGGTTTGTTTTCGTAGATCAGGGTTTGGCGCCAGAAGAAGGACCCAGAAGAGATGGTCACCGAGGAGGGGAGCTCAGATTCGAGGTTGGCGTTGGCACAGAACCTTGCATGCACCATGCGAGAACCGGCCTTGGTCGCAGGATCAAAAGCCACCAGATCTCCAACCGACTGGGCGATGAGCTTGAGGACGTCTTCACGCCACAGATGGAAGGGGAGGTCCGGGAGGCGGACCCAGATCGGGGCGAAGTTGATGCTTTGGGTGCTGGGGTGGAAGTCTGCATCGTAACGTCTGAGAAAGAGGCTTTTGCGACCCAAGAACCAGGGCCCGCCCGACAGGATCTTCTCAGCATCCTCGTTGTTATTAAGTTTGATAATGAAAAAGCCTCTGGACAGGGCGACCAGCTGGATATGACCAGAGACCTTCCATCTGGTGGCCGCCCATCTGCGGATCGTCTCCATGTCTGGGCGCCCGCCCAGGAACTTCCCAACCAGAGATGATGAAGAATCGGAAACCAGGGAAGAGTAAACCTCCTCCTGGATGGAAATGTGAGTACCTTGGAGGGAAAGCCCGACTCCCAGGGCCCGACCAGGAGATCTGTTGCCCGCCAGAACTTGTTGATAAGAGGGTTTATGCCCGCCCGGGGCCCGCCCTTGACCAGGGGCGGGGGGGCCTTCCCAAAGCCTTCCGAGACGGGATCGCTGGATAAGGGCCGCGGGCCCAAAATCCCGACCCCACCGAACCCATCGCACCCTAGACCCTCGGCCGACCATGCCGTCGATCCGCCTGGGCCCGGCCCAGGCCCGGGCCCGGGCGTACCTGAGCCTCCAGGATCCGGGCCCACCCAGAAACCAGCGCTCTGCGCTGGATCCGAATCCAGCCCTACATCGGCATCTACGCCTGTTGCCGCTCCTACTGCTCCTAATGCCGCTCCTGTTGCTCCCGCCATCCGTAGTGAGATCGGTTCTACAACATCATAATTTAATATAATTTAGTTGTATCATTTAGTTTTGAATATAATGGGTAATGATGAATGATACTAGTAGATAGAGTTGTTCAAATAATAATCTCATGTGATGGATGTATGCTCACTTAAGCATGTTAGTGAATCAATGGAATTTGTTTATCTTTCTATAGTGTTGTGGAATAACTATTTATGAATGATGCACCTTTTCATATACATCATTGGTTATATTCATGTTGGTTAATCTATGTCAAAATCCAAGAATTATTATATAATAGAAGCTAACTCTTAAGGGGATAATTGGATTTATGTTAATCTAAACATTAAGCACTTATTCTTGAATGGAACATAAACCTTACTTAAGAAGAATTCTCATGTAGTGCTTCAAACTTAAGAAATAAATTTATAGAATGTTGCCATATAAGGGCCTCATGAAGTTGAATTCACCTCATAAACTCACACGATGGTTCAATTGAGATTATATTGTGGAATGAAACTCTCATGATGTCAAAATGACCTCAATATACAAACCAAGATAGACCCTACACTCTAAACTAAAGAACTAAGTTTACATGAGGAGGAAAACACCTGTATAGGACAAGTAATATCCATTTGTAATGAAATCAATATGAATAACAAGAGGGATACCTAAAAAAAGAGTGTAACAATAAGCTCTAAGTAAGAGGACATTCCATGGATTCTTATCATGTTAGTGATATTGTTGTCTTAGAACTCCCTTCTAGATGGGGTGGATCGGACCTAAGACTTATGAATAACCATTGGTGTGGTTATTTTATCTATGATGGTTTACAAATGGTGTGGTTCTCCATATTCAAGGCATTCACCTAGTGTGGGTGAACCATTTGGTTATTTATCATTTTATGGGGATGAAACCTAATGCTTTGCCAGCACACTCATACCAAATGGGGTATGAGGGTTTTGTAGAAGCTGATCAGTTCTACTTAAAGAGTCTTTGGTCAAGTATCTATAGCTCTTGAAGCTATTTCTTTGAAAGTTACAATCCAAAAGGAATATGTCTATCCTAGGACATGATTAGGTCTTTTGCCATATGAAGATGAACATTTGTATATGTAAAAAAAAAATTATGTGGATAAGAAGAGGTGACAATTTGGGGTCATTATAGCTTGACTAACCAAAATTTCCTATAACCTTATTATAAATGGTTTTAACAACACTACTTCCTTAAATAGCACCACTTGAATATTAAAAAACACTTTTTAGGTTGTTACCTCAAATTTTGTATACAAAATATCACTTTTTGAGATCTTGCCTTAGAGAGTGGTTCACTCTTCATGATGACGTCAATTCACTCTAAGGTTAGTGAACAAATTAATCCCTCACATAATTATTCACTTGTATTTAGATGTGAATTAAATTTATTATACCTTACTCAAATTTGAAGTTGTACCTTACTCACCCCTTTTTGCTCATATTATTATTTTGACTCTATTTTCATTGGAATCACTTGGATTTCTGCCTCCACCTTTTTCTACAAGGTTTTTCTTGCCGTTGGAATACAATGGTAGTAGTTGGACTACCACAAGAATATTACGATATTTTTATATTTTTGTTCTTTATATTTATTTTTTGATAAATGTTCTAATATTTTGTTGAAATTTTTTAAGTTCTAATTCTTGTATAAGATGTATACACTTGATATCAAATTTCTTAGTAGCACCTATGGAGAAAATTCACTCCTTATAATGCATAAGAACTAGCATATTTATTACAAAAAAATTATTGATGATATTTATTTTATTATCTTGTGAGATATGTTTATTATTACAAACATTTTTATTTAAACTCCTATAATAGTGTTTTTAGTTGCTTGGAAATTTGTGAACTTAATCCACTTCATCATGAAAAGTTAAGAATGAGAACAATTATTTTCTTCTCCTTTTTTATTGGTAGATGTTGAATTTGATTCGCATATGGGACTTTATAGGTACATATCCATGTGTTCTACTTTTACTATTATGCTACATTTTTCTTCACTAGATTAATTAATTACGACTTCTTTGGCATAACCACTAGTTTTAGAGTTGTCAATAAGGTGGATAATGAAGTAATGAATGTCCTTCCTATTTTTTAATGTACATCCATGTTGTAAGTATCCTTATCAAATGTATATTAGGGGAAATCATTACTATATTCCATCATCATCACATGTATTGTTAAGTGCACTCATGTTAATGTTCATTATGATCCACAGATAGTTGATCCATATAAGATATGCATAGTACCTTGATTAATTATAGTTCAAATCACTATTACAAATTTAATCACAAGGAGTAGCTCTAGTATTATAAAAATATCCAAAAATATCCTTTAGAATGACCTCTTAATTCTTATTTATAGAAAAATTTTAAACCTAACTTGTAACAGAAATAAAAAATTCTACTCCTAGCAAAAATTTATTTTAGCAACATCTTTTAGCAAATTAGATGCTTGACCAAATAAATTTTCCTATAACCTTATTGTAAATGGTTTTAAAAACACTAATTCATTGAATAGCACCACTTGAAGATTAAAAAAATACTTTTTAGGTTGACCTCAAACTTTGTATACAAAAATATGCCTTTTTGAGATCTTGCCTCAGAGAGTGATTCACTTTTCATGATGACATCAATTCACTCTAGGATTAGTGGGCAAATTGATCCCTCCTATGATTAGTCACTTTTGCATTTAGATGTCAATAACACTTACTATGCCTTAGTCAAATTTGAAGTTGTATCTTGCTCATCCCTTTTTGCTTATACTACTCTTTTGACTCTAGTTTCATTGGAATCACTTGAATTTATAACTCTACATTTTTCTATAAGGTTGGTATCATTGTTGGAATGAAATGGTAGTAGTTGGATTACTACAATAATATTAATAGATTTTCATAATTTTACTCTTTATCTTTATTTTTTTATAAATGTCATAATACTTTGTTGAAAATTATTAAGTTTTAATTCTTGTATAAGATGTATGTGTTTAATAACAAGCTCCTTAGTAGCACCTATGGACAAAAATTACTCCTTATAGTGCATAAGAACTAGCATATTCATTGTTAGATTTTTAATCTAAATACTAAAAATAAAATAACCACAAGATCTAAAATAAAGTTGCACTATGAAATATAAGATAATGGCAATATTCTAAACGTATATAACTCATTAATAACTTCAACAATAACTCATAAAATTACCATTAAAAAATGCTCACAAATATTGTATCTCCATTGGATCAAGATCTCAAGTACCCATACTTACATTCTCATACTACAATACATGTACCTAGCACACACACACACATAGATACATATATAATGGAATGTGACTCTTCATATGGTGCACCCTTGGACTTCACTCTTCTAGAGACTCTTCATCTTCCTATTCTATGGACTTGTGCACATGGACTATTATGCACATTTACATTACCAAAATAATTTGAACACTTGTGCATTTATTACATTGCATAAAGTAAATACTCACACTTTAATATAAGACACTCTTCTAATGTAAATATGGACCTATGGTGGTACATTAGCATGTACCAAATAATGTAACATATTCCAACACCCCCATATATTACATTATTTGGTTATTGAAGACTTTAGCCTTCAATATGGATCTTCATATTTGATTTGAATCTTGTGCTCTTCTTCTCTGATTTTTTCATTTTGTTCTTTGTTTGTATCCTAGTCAAGTAAATGATTAGTATCTTTATAAAATACTATATTTGTTGAAAGTTCTTTAACTTCATATTCTTCTATAGATTCTTCTAGTTCTTGAATTTTCTAAATCTCTTGAGCTAAATGTCCCTTTTGTTTCCCTTCTCTATACTGTAATTGAGGTTGACTATATTGATTATGACACTAAGATAGTTACTAATGTGGACTATATTAATTCTAGTACTATCCTGGTTGAAATGACCTATTTGTTTGACCCCTAATTTTTTTTATTTCTTTGATACTAATTATTTGGATTGAATCTACAATAATTTCTACTATATTCTCTCTTTCTGCATACGTGACAATATCTATTATTTCATTTTGATCTACCTCTTAATAATGAAATAATATTTCCTTGTGGATTATCTTTTGATACTAAGACATTGTTAGTCATTTCATATTTGACTAAACTATCTACTTCATATTCTTGTAGTATATTGACTAAATCATCAAATGATGTATCTTTACTCAAAATTTGTAAATATGTAACTAGATGCTTGTAGCTTTTAGGAAGTGCTATTAGAATTACTTGAATAAGAAACTTGTCTTCTACCTTCTCTCCTAAGGTTAATACATTTCCTTTTATATCTTCCACTTTTCTTAGAAATAATTCTATACTTTCACCACTATTAACTTTTAGAGAATGCAATTGAGTTTGAATATTCATGATGGTGGCTTTATTCTTTCCTTCAAATATCTTGGATAGAGTATTCCAAGATTCTGTAGAAGTTAATGCTAAAATAATATATTGTTGTATATCATCTATAATTGTAAATATTATTATCATGAGTGCTTTTGCTTCATCTTCTTCATACTTTTGAATTTCCCTAGCATCTTTAGTAGGTTTAATTTTTACCCCTTTAACTATATCTCAAATCTTCTCTACTATCAATATTGATCTCACTTTGTTTTTCCATGAAGTATAATTTGGACCTTTAAGTAGTTGAGATTCTAAAAGGAAAAATTTATGTGCTATGATTAATCCTTGTAGACTTCCTTATATCTCCCTAATGTTTGGGTAGTAAGATAAAGACAATTTTGATAAAATTTTCAAATCTCTAAACCTTTGAGGTTGACTACCTTATGACTCCCTAATTTTGAATATATTGTTTTCCAAAAAACTTATGTTGAATTTCTTTTATCTCCCAAATCTAAAAAAATATAATTTCTTTTAATTCTAAATTTCTCAATCCTATGTTGGTGTTGAATTCCTTATAACTCCAAATTTTGAAATTTCATAAAAAGATATTTGCAAGTTTTATACTCCTAATTTTATGTAGTAAACCTTATTTCTCCAATCTTATCAAATTGTAAATATTTCAAATTGTTTTGTAAACTCAAACAATTAAACTACAAAACTTCAAATTTATTCCTCTAATTCTTCAAACCAAATTTTAAATATTCATAAAATTTCAAATAACATTAATTAGGTTTCTAAGGTTTCAAATATTAATTCAAATTCTTATCTCTCCAAAATAAATAGTTTCACTATAACCTTAGAATATAATAATTCTATGTAACCTTATACCTCCTATCTTAAGAATTTAGATAATTTTACATAGAATGAATTACCTCCAAACTTGAATGCATAAATTCTCTTGGTCAATAGTGTTTGACCATCTCCTACTTGGTGCTCCTCCTTCTATGTTGTACATATGGAGTTCTTGTTGTACTTTGGATTACCTTGGAAATATTACTCTCTCTCTCCTTTTTGATTGGTCAATTAACTTCAAACCTTATAAATTCACTCTAATTAATATGTTATCCTTGCTAATTTTAATTGAAATGCATACCTATTTTAAGTGAAATACTTTTTTGTACGAATCTTGAATGGCTCTCTTGCATGAGCTGAATGGAGAATCTACTCCTTACTTGCACCAAGAATTCAATAAATGATATTCCTTGCTCTTACACCTATTTATGACATGCTTTCTAAAATTAAACTTCCACTATGCTCTATTTGGTACTTTAAAAATGAGCATTAGCATATCGTCTACAAATATTTGAACTACTTAAATCCTTTTGACCTTCCACTTCTCATGTGCCACATGGCACTAAACCCCTTCTATCACTCCAAATTTGTTTCCCTTGTTTTCCTTAGGTGCTTATAACATAAATCTACCCAATTTGGTGAACTTATGACACGGTGGATGTTACACTTTACAAGTGGCTTGCCTCTATCAAAAAATTCAAACATCTCCCTTATCCTTGGTGCTATCTTGGCACTTGGAATTTGCCCTAGCTCATCCTTTCTAATGATTTTTCTTCTCCACACACATTCCTTCACTATATTTTGCATGAAATACTTCCTCCAATATTTTTTATTTTACATGGTGGAATTGATAGCTGCCATGAATCTGGGCAGGTTGTCTAGATTTTTTATGGCTGCTAAAGTATTCTACGATGTCTATCTTGGAAGCTACCACACATATCTTTGTGTAGTCTACCCATATAACCACCATGCCATGATAATTTTAAACCTTTTACATTGCTAAAAGCACTAGGAAAGGGACAACCATTTTTTTCAACAAGGCCCATTATTTGAACCTTGGACCTTCGTCCACCTTATAGGGTTTGGGAGAACCAATTGGTCTACACCTCGAACCTACTTTCTCCAATTGTTGATGATTGGAGTTTGCCTTAGTTCTTAAGTGCTTTATATTTTTTATGTACAACCTTCTCTATATTTTGTAGAAACATATTAGTTACATTCATTTGAGCTCCTTGAGTGAAGTTATGGTATTCAGCTTGGTGGTTTTCTTTCACATTTATGGTGGTAAGGGTTATGCATAATGGCTATTTTTGCAAAATTGGCTAAAATTAGGATTTTTAAAATTTGGAATTGGCTAATATTTGGGACCCTTGACCAGGGTCCATTAGCCAAAAATTTATGGGTGTAAATTTTTTGTTTGGTCAATTCACCCCAATTTTATAATAATTTGACCATTTTAAGTTTAAATTTTCAACATTACCCCTAATAATAGTGAACCTTCTACATGTGTTTCGAAACTATTCACCTAGATTTTGAAACCGATTCGCCAAATTTTTATAAATATATTTTGGGGCCGACCCCTTATGCATAAACCTTATGGTGGTGGCTCTTCCTTGAGTGGTGGTGGCTCTTCCTTGAGCAATGGTGGTTCTTCCTTGAGTGATGGTGGCTCTTCCTTGAGCTATGGTGGCTCATTCAACTTGGTGGTGCTTTCACTACTTGAAATTGGTGCCTTATACTTTTCTTACATGATGGTTCCTTTAGTATATTTAGACACTCTAATATTTGCTCTACTTGGTCTTCTTTTTGCTTAGAAAAATGACCTTATTCAGTTTTTTTTACACTAATCAATTTACACTATCATGAACTTATAAAAATAATATTTGATACTAATATTAATTTCTCTTTATTTCTCCTTTCAAGTAATATTTAATTTAGATCTTTACTATTTATTTTTGCAGATTTTAGGACTCGAATGCTACCACCTTCTTTTTCTTGAAGACTCCCTATTTAAACTTCCTTTTTTAGAATAAATAAAGTTAATATGGTGTTCTTAAATAATTAATGTAAAACTGATTTTAATGCTAAAATAATAACCTTATGTAGCACCAATATAACATACCTTTTTTGTCTCCTTTTATAGTTAATTTATTTTATGATTTGATTCACTCTTTTGCTTTCTCAATCTTGTAAATTTTACATCTTCACTTCCTTTCAATTTGCTACTCTAAAATTATCAATTTTGAAGCTCTAATTGCTACCCAAATGACAACTTGCTTGCTGCCAAAAAAATATCTCAAATCTACCCTTAAGCTCTCCAAAAATGTAGCTATTTATTCTCCTTCTAATGTTGTCCATAAATTTGCAGTCAATCCCTCTGTTTTGCTATTCAAAACTGCCTAGAAATTCTCCAGATTGTTACCTTATTTTTTTGTTAAATATTTATTAAATTTGCTATTTAAGATCACTTCAAAATATTCCAAAATATTCTCCAAATCACAACTCTATACCTTCTTCAATTTTCTATCCTATGATCCTTCAACTTCTACCTCGAAAATCAACAACCTCTTCTTTTCAAATCAGCCTTCAAAATATTTGTGGCTATCCTTAAACTTCTCAAAATCATGGCCTCTTTAATATTTCTTTATCCTTACATATTCCTTAAGAATATGAATGTATTGAGATCTTCAAAAATATTATACAAAATTTTGAAATCTTTTTGCCAAAACTTTTTGCCTTTTGGGCTTGTTGCTGGATGGCAACAATTGTCCCAAATCCTTTTTATCAGAACCTTCTCCTTGTTTTCAATATTCTACCTTTAAATTTCTTCAAATCTCCTCCAATGGTCACTTTTCAAAATTTTAATAAGGCTTTCTCTAGCCTTCTTCTTATTCTACTAATTATCTTGAGACCTCTTTCCCTTGGATCTTCTATTTCTGTAGCTTCTCAATTCTTCTTCTTAATACTTCATTGAGACCTTTCCTTGATCTCTCTAATATTTCAACTATGGAAATTCTACAATGAGATCTCTTTCATTGATATCCAAAATTTTATGCTTATTAAATATGCAATAGGACGTTTTATTAGTATGTAACAACCCAGGTCTAACTCACCTAGTTGTCTATTCCAGTCTTGCACACTGTAATTACAAACTAAAAATTTCAATCGATTTCAAGGTATTGAAAAAAGCACAAGGATAAATTTTTATGATCACCTAATATTTTATTAGTATGAGGTACAATAAATCCCACTTTTGGGAATGTTGATTGTTGTAGATGGTTTACCAAGTGGTCAAGATTGGTAAAATCCCCTAAAGAGGTGCCTTTTTGTGATCCCATATTCTCCTTTCTTGAGAGTGTGGGTTCACGGTTGGGGCTACCTCTAGGGACCATAACACCTAGAGGGTGGATGCATAATTTCTTATCTCTTAGCATGAAGTACTAGGTTCATATTGATCTAATTTTTATCCAAAAATGAATACATGCAAGATGTTAGCATAAAATATACCTTGTGCCTAGTTGAGAGTCCAATTTCACTTGGAGTTAACTAGGGCCCACTATTACACAGGCTCAATTCCTGGTATCTCTTGACATGGCATGATTGATGAGGATCTATCCCATACCAATTCATCACTAAGTTTACTAGCATCGATATCCTACTAGCTATCTCCTAGCACAAGTATTATACTAGTATTCTCCTAACCACACAATGAGCAAGGTATCCATCATCGTACTACTCATCTAGTTACCTAGAGGTGATGTCCCATACCACCCGTTATTACCTTCCTTGACCTTACTAATTAAGAGTATGGTTTCTCTCAAATCATAGTGATTATCTCTCACAATCATTGGTGTTGGGTGTATTACCATCCTTCATAATGGTTACTTTAGCATTTGTTATGATGAAGATATGCAAGGGAGGGTTTCTAAACCTTAATAAAGTTTTGGTATTTGGTTCATGCCATTTAGAAGAATACTTTTAATTGATTCTTGAATTAATAATAAAAACATTACCCAAAGCTTAAATGACATTTATAAATATAAATACACAGTTTCTATCGAATCATAGCAATTACCTCTCACAATCACTGGTGGTGGGTGTATTACCATCCTTCACGATGGTTACTTTAGCATTATTTATGATGAAGAGATGCAAGGGAGGGTTTCTAAATATTAATTAAGTTTTAGTATTTGGTTCATGCCATTTCAAAGAATACTTTTAAGTGAGTCTTGAATTAATAATAGAAATATTACCCAAAGCTTTAATGACATTTATAAATACAAATACAACTAATAACTATTTAAATAATAAAGTCTTAAATATAACCATATAATTCAAGATGTGCTTTTAGACTATATATTAAATGAATGAATAAATTCTTAAAAATATAATTCAAAATGTGCTATGAAAGAATTTTATACCTACTTATTAATCACTCATGGTAATCCCTAATAAAAGTCCCAAAATTTACTTTATTATAACCAAAGCAAAATATATAGATATTAATACACAATTTTATGATTTTATCTAGAAAACTATATATACAACATATGCATCCTGGTAATGGATAATGGTAACATATTTGAATACAAAAATATTAAGACTTGCTATTATCATTATTCCATGTGAGTAATAATTCATTAACAAAAATAAAAGTTAAGCATATACCTTTATGATACGGTTCAACTTAGTTAATGTGACTTTTAAATCACTAGACATATATTAAAAACTCAATAGCAATACACTCAACATCTACAAATTCAATTACAACGGTGTTGAGGTACAACCAAGTAGTGTTCAATTATTATTTACTATTTTGTTGCTACAAAAGCTTTAGAGGAGGAAAGTGTTAAGTTTTTAACAACCAAAGCTAGGCCTAAATGCATACATAAACTCCATACAATACCTAAGAAATATTATGAAGGTCCCATATAAAATTCACTTCCTATCTCTGATAATAAATGAGTTAAAATTTAATCATTAATTTTATTACACTGCCTCCTCAAGATAGATTACATGAATTATTAATTATATTTTTTATTTTCAAAAGATGGTAAAAAAAATCTTCTCTAATGTTATGAAGAAGGGGTTTTCAAAATTATTACACAATATGAATTAATCCCAAGGTTGAGTGTTCAAATCATAAAGGTAATTTAATGTCTCAGTGATGCAAGGTTCAAGGGAACACATTTCAAAGCCAAATTAAAACTCGATAGAAGACTCTAATTTATCTTCATTTTCAATATTTTCCCAATCATTTCAAAATGACGTATTTTTGTAGACTCAATTAATTCGACATCATTACCATAAGTTCTACATTAGCCATCATTGATTTATTTATGAATGTTATTCTAAAATCCTATGTCTAAATTAAGTTTTTTTTTAGAGATGATGCACAACTAAGGGGTGTTCTCGAAAACATGAGCAATAAGACTTAATAATGGTATTTAACTTCATACCTAGCAATCAAACATTTAAGATGAAAATTTCATTTAGAAACAACTACTCTCATGGTTTTAAGGTGGTTTTGATTCTCAATAAAATGACATTATAACTTTTGGAACTTGTTTAATGGATTACACAACGTCACATGATAACAATAATTCATAGTGACAAACAAAAGGTTTTAAAATGTTCATCACAATACTAGATCTCATGGTTTTAATTGATTTGGTTATTTTTTTTATCATCTTATCAGGTTGTTCGAAGAATACTTAAAAACTTGATGAATTGAGATGAACTACTAACTATATTAGCAACAACAAGTGAAGTGATTCCAGTGTTGATATTAACACTATAGTTTAACTTTCTCAAAAGTCTACTTATTTCATCTCACATAATTCAAAAGGATGTCAATGAGTTATTCAACTCTAATGAAATGCCTTATAAAAATATGTAAAATAAATTCAAATTGTAAACAATTATTTAACTACATTATTTATTTAGATATAGATAGAGCAAGGTTTTCAACTTGATAAATATTACTTTTGTATTTTCTATTTTTAAAACATGGAAAATCTAAAATTTCTTTAATAATATACACATCCAAGCTGTTAATGTCTCTAATAATGGATGTCTCAATTATTGATATATTTTTAGATAAACTAATTGGGATAATGATGATTTCCTACGATAGTTTAAAATTTAGGATCTGATTTCCATCTCCACTAGTAGCGGTGCTTTTGGGCAGTGCGCTCTAGTAAGGTATTGAGAGCTTCAGATAAGCTCATTGGCTGGTTCTAGGTAATTTCACAACAAACATAAAATATTAAGAACAATCCTCCAAATGCCACATAGGTCTCCTCAACACAGATTCATTCACCAAACAACTCGTCTAGATGTAACCGATGGAAAGATAAAGGTTGTATGCATGTTTTGGATCAACACGATCCTAATAGAATGAAAGCATTCTATATTCTTCTTGCCTACGTACAAATTCAACAAGTCTTCTTTCTAACTTAAACTAAATGAGAAAACAACCACACAAATTACACAGAATAAAATCATATATAAGCATGATTTCAAATAATCTCAGTTCGTCAATAATTCTAACTCAACAAACACTCTTAAAGAGTGGTCTTGATTTTCTTTTAACTTTTTATGAAAAATCAAATAGAAATATCTTAATATCTATTTTATAATTTATGCTCTAACTCAGCATCATTGTACGTAGGGAAAAGCATATCAAAGTATGCCAATTATTTTTACCCTATTACAATTTACACTCTAGCTCAACATCAATGTACATAGGAAAAAACACATTTAAAGCATAACAAAAATTTAAACCTTATTATAATTTATATTCTACTCAACATCAATGTACACAAGCAAAGCACAACAAGACATAACAAAGTATAAAAACTATGCTATCAAGAACACAATCAGTATAGGAACAATATTTTGATCTCAAACTCTGTTGATGGCTTAACACAATAATTCTTTTCCTTATTTAATCCAAATTCACCAAGCTCATTCTAATAGAATACTAGAATGCTCAGTGGTCACCCCCCTCCTTATGTTCTCATTAGACATCAATTTATAAAAAAATAGTATACAATCGATCGCCCATATGGCACCGCATGCATTCATTCCTCCTTAAGTTTTTGTCGGGTGGCACTTTCCACAATGGTTCTTTAGAATGGACGTTCTCAAACAATTACACTATCTATACATACTCGGTACTATAGAAACCCATTTACTTTTATTTTAAATAACTAATTAATTTTATTTTTATTTTTTAATTTATTATTTATTATATATATTTAATTAAAACAATTTTCAAATAAAACCAATTTAATATAAATACATAATGTACAATTCATAAATATGAGAATTTAATATTAATGAAAACAAGACATTCAAAATGCAGATCAAACATTGTGAATCTGTCATAATATATATGGGCTTCCATGTACCCTTGGACCATGGTGTTTTTCACACCTCCATCATATACATCCTTAAATCATGTAGACAACCTTTATATTTCTACCTGAATGAGGATACCTATTTTCTTGCAGTCAAAAATACCATTAGTTGTACCATGCTCTCGAAGTAGAAGTAAATATAAATAGCTATTCTAGCAGGGTTATTACATTATCCCCCACTAGGAATAAATACAATCCTTGTGTTTGTCATGCATGTTTAAATAAATTATACATTTCATTATAATGCTATATCAAATAAGTTCATATTCATAAATCTATGTAAGATAAAATAAAAAATATATATTAACATTTATTCAAATAGATAAGGAAATTGTTCTTTCATATCAGCCACATTCTCCCATGTAGCATTTTTCATAACACTGGTCCCATTAGACCTTACATCAATAAATTATTCTTCTTAGTTGTTTGGTTCTAAAACCGAGGATCTTGATAGGACAGACTTAAATGCGATAAGGATTGACCATCTGCAAGTGGAAAATATTCCAAACATGGGAAGGGTCAACAACATATCTTTTGAGAAGGGACATGTGGAAGGTATCATGAATTTTGGACAAATTGGGTAGAAAAGCCAATTTATAGGCAATAGGACTGATTTTATCAATAATATCAAAGGGTTGCAAAAATCTAAGGCTGAGCTTGGAAGATTTAATTAAACTTTTTGAGGGTTTCACCCTTAAGAATACTCTATCACCTATAGAGAATTCACTTGGTGTTCGCTTAATATATGCATAGCTCTTATGATGATCCAATGATTCTTTAAGCCTTTGGTATTTTTATTTTAGTTGCTCCTCCATTTTCTTGATAGTGTTCAGTCTGACCATTACTCGATCTTCCAAATTATCCCATGATAACAAAGTCCTGCACCTTCTCTCGTATAGGGCCTCAAAAGGAGCCATTTCCACTGCGATATGATAACCATTATTGTATGCAAACTCTAGTAAGTAGATTTAGTCTTTTCATTTTTCCTGATGGTCCATGCAATACATCTATAACATGTCTTCTTGGACCTGGTTGACTCTTTCAATTTTCCCATCTATCCCTGGGTGATATGCAAAGTTGATATTAAGATTTGTACCCCATGCTTGGTACAAAGCTTGCTAGAACTTAAATGTAAATTGAGAGTCCCTATCTGAGATGATTACTTCTTGGAAACCATGCAGTTGTACGACTTCAATGGAAAATTTCTATGCTATGGTAGGTGCATCATCCTGCATAATCCTAGGTATAAAAAATGTGCTACCTTGGTTACTTTATCAACCACCATAAGTATAGCATCATGTTAGAAGTATGTCTTGGGTATTTTGACTATAAAATCCATAGAAATAACCTCTCAATTTTGAGTAGGGATCTCATAATGATACAGATGACCAACTAGGTGTAGGTGCTCTACTTTAACCTTTTGACACTCCAAACACCTTGTATCCTTCTTCATACCTGGCTAGTAAAAATCCATCCTCATATTCTCGCATATTTTTACCCCTCCCAGGTGCATGGAATAGGGAGCACAATGTACCTCCTACAAAATAATATTCCTTAATTCTTTTTTGTCTAGAATGATCAATTTATTTCTAAAATATAGCAAGTCATCCTTGATTGTAAAATCCTTGTCCTTATCAGGTCCTTACTTGACCTGAGCTTGATATTTTAAACAAAATTTATCTCTCTTTTGTAATTCCCTTATTTTACTGACTAAACTATATTGGCATTAAGATATGGTGACTATATGCCTCCTCCTGCTCAAGGAATCCACAAGATTATTCTCCTTACTTTTAATATATTCAATTCCAAAGTTATATTCTACCAAAAACTCCATCTACCAATGTTGCTTGGCATTTAACAATGGTTGGGTAAAGATGTATCTAAGACTTTGGTGATCTATTTTCATTTCAAAGGATTTTCCAAGTAAGTAATACCTCCAAATATTGAGGGCATGTACAATTGCAACCATATCCAAGTCATGAATTACATAGTTTATCTCATGTTTCTTTAGCTTTTGAGATTTGTATGCTATAACTACTTCTTCTTGCATAAGGACTCCTCATAGCCCTTCAATGGAAGCATTTGTACAAATTGTAAAGGGTTTAGAAGGATGTGCTATTCTAATAATGGTATTAGTTGTTAATTTCTATTTTAGAGTTTTGAAGACTTGCTCACATTGAGTTGTCCATCTGAAAGCTTTCCCCTTCCTTTGAAGATTTTTTATTGGGTGAGCAATTTTTGAAATCCTTTTACAAAACATCTGTAATAGCCTGTCATTCCCAAAAAACCTTGGAACTCAGTTCCATTCATGGGCGTAGGCCATTCTATAATGTATTATATTTTCTTGGGGTCTATAACAACCCCTTCAATAGATATTATGTGACCTAGCTATTGCACTTATGGAGTGTAAAACTCATACTTAGACAACTTGCCATACAATTGATTCTTCTTGAGAATCTCAAGAATAGTTCTCATATGTTGATCATGTTATTTCTTGTTTTGCGAGTATATTAGTATATCATAAAGAAACACAAGTACAAATTGATCCAATTGATCCCAAAACACACTATTCATAAGGTTCATAAAAGCTATTGGGGTGTTTGTTAAACCAAAAGGTAACACTATAAACTCATAATGACCATATCTGGTTTTGAAAGTTGTCTTGTAGGTGTCCTCTTCTTCGATCATTAGTTGATGGTATCTAGATATAAGGTCAATTTTAGAGAATATTGTATCTCCTTTTACTTGGTCAAAAAGGTCATCGATTCTAGGTAAGGACTACTTGTTCTTGATTGCCATTTTATTCGACAGTCAATGTGCAACATCAAATATATATCTTTCTTTTTGACAAAGAGGATAGGGGTACCCCATAGAGAAACACTAGGCTTAATGAGTCCTTTTTCTAACAAATCCTAAAGCTGAGTTTTAAGCTCCTATAATTCAATAGGATTCATTCTATATGGAGATATCACGATAGGAGCTGATCTAGGTAGTAGCTCTATGGAGAATTCAAATTATCTCTAAGGAGGAAGACCTAGTAAATCCTTGAGAAATACATCCCTAAACTTGTTCAACACATAATAAATTCTGAAAAAGTCCTGAGTTGAACTCAATTTCTTCATTTTTGTTTATCTTGACTACATAAACCATACGACCCTTTCTCATAGCTTTATTTACTTGCATGGCTGATAAAATATGTGGTTTAAATGAGTCACGATCACAATGGACTCGGATACACTGCTTAGACTCATCTGTGAAGTCTAGCCATATTTACTCAAAGTTTAGAAGAGCTTTATGGACCTTGAGCCAATCTACTCCCAAAATTATTTCAAAGGTGTGTAAAGGGGTTACATATAAATGCCAACTAGTTTTCCCTTAAGGTAAGGTAATTTGTGGGTTAAATAGACATTGGTTGAATGTATAGGTTTACCCTAATCCATATTTGACCTTCCACCCATTAGCCAAAAATCTTGGTCTTTCCGATATGTCCCTCATAATACTAGTAGAAATGAAACTATTTGTAGCTCCACTATCAATTAAAATGCGTATATTTCTACCATAAAATTTTTCTTTCAAAATAAGATGTGTTGCCTGAACATTAAGTGTAATATTACCTATAGCAATATATATTGAGTGAGTGGTCTCTTTTAGTGCCTTCTTCTTGTTAGCTCTTTTTGGACACTAGTTTGTATAGTGAGGGCCACACATACATAACATCCATAAGGAGGAACTCTATTTCTCATGCTATATTCATTTCTATTTTGAGGAGTTGTTTGTTTCCTCTTATCTTGAATATAAGGTCTTTGCTCATTTTTCTCTTAAAAGTTTCTTTTGTCCTATCTATACCTATAACCCTAGAATACGTTCCTATTTCTATTCCAATTATTAGTATTATCCCCTTAATTATTTCATTTTGATCTTTTTCCTATTTTCTAGGTCCTATGTTTCTCCTTTTTTTGAAAGTTTGTTTATCTTTCTCAGATATCTTTTGGTAGTATGCATTTATTACCTTATGGTTTATCTTCTCCTGTCGAGCCAAATCATAGGCCTTGGAAAGATCATTGGAATTTAGGAGACTATTTATAGATCCTATTCTTGGGTGCAATAACAGGATAAAATTTTATACCTTGAGCTCTTTCCTATTATCATATTTCAATACATATTTTAATAGTTGTATAAATTTTTGGTGATAATCACTAACAAACATGTTTTCTTGGTGTAAATTAGAAAATTCAATAAATTTTTCCACATAAAATTACCTAGTCAAAAACCTCTTCCTAAAATCCTTAAAAAGGTATCCCATTGGAGATCTACAACTTCAATTTTCCTGCACATCTTATAGGTAGTTCACCAGTCCAAGACTGGTCCAACTAGGTGGACGACTATCCGTGATGTTTTGAATTCAGACAAAAGAGGTTTCATGGAGTTGTAATTTTCAACCTATTCAACCAATTTTTTTTTGCATATCCATATCCCTTATCATAAAATTTATAAATTACAACCTTTCTCAAGTCCTTGGTCAACTCGGTCCCAAAATTTGTCCTACTAGATCCCTCTACCTCCCTAGGTATTTCATCTTTCCTAACCCCAGGCTCTTTCCCTTTAGTTAAAACTTCTATTAACCGTTGTTGTTGGACTATCAGTTCATGCTATTGAGCCATATGGGCTCTTTTTTGTTCCATACGTTGAGCCATATAGGCTCTCTGTTGTTCCATATGCCCTTTTTTATGGTCCATTTGACCTTGGAGTAGTTGAATTACTTTGACTAAATTCTCATCCTTATGGACAGGTTCACTGGCTTGTGGATCTTTCCTCATTTTACTATTTTTTGGAGTATCTCAACCACATCCTTATCCCAAACCTCTCTCTTGGTTTCTTTCCTTATAATTTTTTAGAGTTCCTTTCTTGGACTAACAACTAGCTCTTCTTACTGAGTTGTTGTGGGTTTCTTTGATGAACTTGCCATTTTCTCCTAAATACAAAAAGAGCTATGTTAATTATTTTATTTAATTTTTTCCAAGCTTTCAAAGGTAACATAAGGTTTCCTACTCATAATGGTTTTTATACCTAGGGTTTCACAACCTAGGGCTCTGATACCAACTATAACAACCTAGGTCTAACTCATCTAGTTGTACATTCCAGTATTGCACACTAAAATCACAAACTAAAAATTTTATCTGGTTTCAAGGTTTTGAAAAAAGTACAAGGAGAAAGTTTGATGATCACCCAATGTTTATTAGTATTATGTATAATAAAATCCAATTTTTGAGAATATTGACCATTATAGATGGTTTCCCAAGTGGTCGAGATTGACCAGATCCCATAAAGAGGTATCTTTTTGTGATCATGTCTTCTCCTTTCTCGAGAGCATGGGTTCATAGATGGGGTTATACTCTAGGACCCATAAAATTTAGAGGGTGGATGAATAATTCTTCATCACTTAGCATGAAGGACTAGGTTCGTCTTCACCTAATTTTTGTCTACAATTGAATACATGCAAGGGATTAGCATAAAATATGCCTTGTACCTAGTTAAGAGTTCAACTTCACTTAGAGTTAACTAGGACCCACTATTACACTGGCTTAGGTCCTGGTATCTCTTGACATGGTATGTTTAATGATAAGTTATCCCATACCAACTCGTCATTAAGTTCACTAGCACTGATATCCTTCTAGTTATCTCCTAGCATTGGTATAATGGTAGTCTTCTCCTAACTACACAATGAGCAAGGGATCCATCATCATACTACTCATCCAGTGACCTAGACGTGACATCCCATATCACCTCTTGTTACCTTCCCATATTGATCTTGCTCATCAAGAGTATGGTCACTCCCGAATCATAGAGATTACCTATTGAAATTATTGGTGTTGGGTGTATTACCATCATTCATGATGGTTACTTTAGCATTCTTTATGATGAATATATGCAAGGGAGGATTTCTAAACCTTAATCAAGTTTTGGTATTTTTCATGCCATTTCGAAGAATACTTTTAAGCGAGTCTTGAATTAATATTAAAAACATTGCCCAAAGCTTAAATAACATCTATAAATATAAATACATGGTTGCTCCCGAATCATAGTGATTACCTCTCGCAATCACTGGTGTTGGGTGTATTACCATCCTTCACAATGGTTACTTTAGCATTCTTTATGATGAAGAGATGCAAGGGAGGGTTTCTAAACCTTAATCAGGTTTTGGTATTTTATTCATACCATTTCGAATAATACTTTTAAGTGAGTCTTGAATTAATAATAAAAACATTACACAAAGCTTAAACGATATTTATAAATACAAATACAACTAATAAATTTTTAAAAAATAAAATATTAAACATAACCTTATAATTCGAGATGTGCTTTTAGACAATATATTAATTGAATGAATAAAGTCTTAAACATATAATTCAAAATGTGATATGAAAGAATCTTATACCTACTTATTGCTCACTCATGGTAATCCCTAATAGAAGGCTCAAAATTTACCTTATTGTAACCAGAGAAAAATATATAGATATTAATACACAATTTTATGCTTTTATCTAGAAAACTATATATACAACATATACATCTTGGTAATGAATAATGCTAACGTATTTGAATACAAATACTAAGACTTGTTGTTGCCATTATTCCATGTGAATAATAATTCATTGACAAAAACAAAAGTTAATTATATATCTTTATAATACAGTTCATCTTAGTTAATGTGACTTTTAAATCACTAGCCATATATTAAAATTCAATAGCAATACATTCAACATCTACAAATTCAATTACAATGGTGTTGAGGTACAACCAACTAGTGTTCAATTATTATTTACTATTGTATTGCTATAGAATTTTTAGAGGAGGAAAGTGTTAAGTTTTTAACAACCAAAGCTAGGCCTAAATTCATACATAAACACCATACAATACCTAAGAAATATTATGAAGGTGCCATATAAAATTCACTTCCTATATCTGATAATAAATGAGTTAAGATTTAATCATTAATTTTCTTACACTGCCTCCTCAAGACAGGTGACAAATTATTAATCATATTTTTTATTTTCGAAATATGGTAAAAAAATATTTTATGATTCCATAAAGAAAGGGTTTTCAACATTATTACACAATATGAATTAATACCAGAGTTGAGTGTGTAAATCATAATGGTGATTTAATGTTCCAGAGATGCAAGGATCAAGAAAACACAGTTTAAAACCAAATTAAAACTCGATAGAAGACTCTAATTGATCTTCATTTTCAATATTTCCCTAATCATTTTAAATTGAAGTATTTATGTAAAATTAATTAATTTAACATCATTGCCATAAGTTCCACATTAGCCATCATTGATTTATTTATGAATGTTATTCTAAAAGCCTACGTCTAAGTTAAGTTTTTTTGAGATGATGCACGACTAAGGCACATTCCTAAAAACACGAGCAATAAGACTTTAAGAATGTTATTTAACACCATATTCAAAAATAAAACATATAAGATGGAAAAACACATTTAGAAACAACTAATATAATGATTTTTAGGTGGTTTTTATTCTTAGGAAAATGACATTATAACTTTTGGAACTTGTTTAATAGATTACACAATGTCACTTGATAGCAAGAATTCATAACAAAAAACAAAAGGTTTTAAAATATTCACCTCAACATTAGGTTTCATGGTTTTAATCGATTCGACTATTTTTTTATCATCTTATCAGGTTGTCCAAATAATACTTAAAAAATCAATGAATTGATATGAACTACTAACTATATTAGCAACAAGTGAAGTGATTCCGTGTTTATATTAACACTATAGTTTAATTTTCTCAAAATTCTACTTCTTTCATATCACATAATTTGAAAGGACATCAATGAGTTATTTGGATATAATGAAATGCCTTTTAAAAATATGTAAAATGAATTCAAATTTTAAACATTTTATCTGACTACATTCCTTATTCAAACACAGATAGAGCAAGGTTTTCAACTTGATAAATATTACATTCATATTTTCCAAATTTTTTTTTTTTTGATAGGTAACATAATATTTACAGCGGGTTTTTTGAATAGGATCCCAAAACCTTAATTACAGTAGTAGCCGAAGCATTGAAAAAGAAAACAGAAAGATCGGCCCAGACCCGGGGCCCTGAAGACTACAAAAAACAAAAAGCCACAAAAAACCTTCACAAAACCGAGATTCTTCATAGAAACCAGCATCCACAAAAACCAAGAATATTTGAAACGACAAAGGCCAGGTGGGCCTAGCTAACTGGGCCCTGAGCCATCCTCAGCCCGCTCGGACTACCGCTGAACCTTGGCAGAGCTTTCCTCTAGCTTGCGACAGAGCTCGGACAAAGCCTTGGCAACATGAGAAGCAGCTTGGGCAGCAGTGTTAAGGGAACTGATCACTGTTTCTAGGAGGCCTCTGAGCGCAAGATTCTATAATTTGTCATCAGACTCGGAGCTGATCACAGTGGGCTTCAATATCTCTGATTTAATGTTCTTGGAGCTCCCCGCAGCCCAGCTGGGCCTAGGGGATGCCCTTTTGCAGCCAGAGCTAGGAGGCAGGGCCTCGCCTGGGCCTTTGCTCGAGGCCCTGCATTTATGGGTTGGCCTATGATGCTTTAGGGAAGAGGAATCATCGGGAGAGGGGGAGCCATTGGAAGCAAGGGATCCAACAAGAGAAATGCCTTCTTCAGGGGGCGGGACAGATGAGAGGGGGGAATGTTGTGCAGCTGGGGTTGGTTGGCCAAGGCATGCCTATAGAGGACAACCATGAGCCCCTGGTGCATGGGCTGGGAATGGTTCCTACGAGCACGATCAATGGTCAAACCCAGGGAATAGAGGAGGAAATGTAGAGTGCTGATGAGGGTTGCTCCTCGAAGATGATTAAAGTAGCTTAAATGAAAGCTATATAGTTGCTGCTCTGGATCGTCACAGGTAATGTATTGCATTACCAGGACGATGGCTTCGTAGAAAGGCTCCAAGAGGTGAGAGCGGAGTAGGTTTGCTTTGTACCACTGATGGTCTAGGAAGTGGGAGAGCTCCTCTTCCCAGTTGTGTTTGTCACGCCTGACAACGCGGCCTTTCTCTTCATGGTGGAGGCCGGTGACCTCCATGAGGAAATACTTGGAGACTTTGAAATGGAGGCCCTTGACTATAACTTCACCTTCATTCCACGTATCTAGGAAACCCTGGGTGATTTCGTCCTCATGGCCTACGAATTTACTAAGAAATGGGGTGAATTTTTTAGCATCAAAGAATAAGCGGGCGGGACCGCTCAACTCAAGGGCAGGAGGCTCCAAGTAGACGGTTTTGGAAGCCATGGGGGTTGAGCTAGCAAGGTGGGGATAGAGGGGGCAGAGAGTGCTAGACCAGGGGAGAGGGAGCAGGGGATGGAGAATGCGACAATGAGATGGGACAGCGAGGGGAATATAAAGGCCGCACGGGGGATTTTGAAGGGGGAGCGGTGCCAGCTTTGGAAAGGGGCACACGCGGTTGAAAGTGACACGACGGGGAAGGGGCTGAGGGGGTGCACCAGACTGCTAACACATGAGGAAGGGAATGGGCCACTGCTAAAGCACCAGATGCCTAAATCTGAGCGAGGGAACACTGAGAGAGAACCACATCAGACTGGACCATGATCGGGTTGGCATGGCACGGGAATCTATAGTCACAGAGATTGAAGCGGGAAGGACGAGGAGGTTTGGCATGCATAGAGAATTTGGACTGCCAGAGCTGCTAGTTGGCCAACGTGGGCATCTGATAAGGCAAGGGGCATGAGCCACCACAAGGAGGATCGAGATGATCCCCTCGTAGATAGGGTGGCCAACCGACGGGTCGACATGGGGGCGAGAAGCCCCGGTCATCAGAAGCGCACGTTGGGGGGACTTCGTCGCCCTGCCATGGGGAAGTCTAGATACCAGTGTTAACAACATGGTCGAAATGATCCTATAGCACAATTTGGACTAGGCCTACAGGGAAGTGTGAGGACCAGGTGTTAAAATCTTTAGCAGTAATGGCTATATTTGCCATGAAATCAGCAGCCCTATTGCCTTCTCTAAAAATGTGCTAAAAGGTGTGATCGAGGAAGCCCTGAAGAATGAAGAGGGCCTCTAAGATGGAATTATGGAATCACCAGGAGCAGGACTCAAGCTTGCTGGTGGTTCTGATTACGACTTGGGAATCGCCTTCGATGATGATTTTTTGGGGGGAGCCCCTGAGAGCCAAGAGACCACTCAACAGGCCGGTAGCTTCGACAAAATTGTTGGTTTGCCTACCCAGCAGGATCACGAAGGCAATGACCAGATTCCCAGAACAGTCTCTGATGACCCCGCCAGCCCTAGAGGGCCCGGGGTTGCCTTTGGAGGCACCGTCAAAATTGAGCTTAAGCCACCCGGGGGGGGAGTCCACCTAGTTAGGGAGCGCCAAGAGGGGGTGAGAGGGGGAACAGGAGGAGAGCTGAATGCCGAGAGAGGAGAGCAGGGAGGCTTCGCTCGAATGTCGAGGGTCCACAAAAATGGGAATGAAGCAGGAATTCTCGGTGGCAAAGGACACTGCTTTGGTCTCTAACCACTGGGGGGAGCAGGCCAGGGAGGAAAAGGCTCACCTGTTATGCTCGAGCCAAATTTTCCAGAGCATATGAGTAAGGCAGGCCTTACAGAGGAAGAGGAGAAAGGGATGGGCAGAGGGGGTGGGCCACTGAGACAGGAGATCAAAAATGGAATTGGGGGCCACCCACTGAATGGAGAAATGGGAGAGGATGAGGCCCAGAACTTCGGAGGAGAAAGAGTAGTTTATGAAAAGGTGGTTGGTTGAATCCCAGGTGACACGGTAGAGGAAGCATCTATTGGGGATCTGGAAGCCTCTCTTGATCAGATTTTTGATCGTGAGGATTCTATTTTGGACGGCCACCCAAATGAAATGGCTGATTTTGGGGATCAAATTCTTGTCCCAGACTTGCTGGGTCGGGAAGGTGGTCGCTCCCAGGGTTCTCTGAATATGGTAAGCAAACTTGACTGAAAAAATTCCGTTGGGAGAGCCATGCCACATGCATCTATCACTATCTCCAAAATAAGGGATGATCGTCACACTGAGGATGCACTGAAGTCTGGCAGCTTAAAGTGGGAACCTAGGGTTCAGGATGGGTTTCCAAATGGTCCGCTCCTGGAGCTGGGTCATGTAGTCAAACACTCTGGGACCTCGGTCTGCAAGCCCAGGTTTGAGGAGAAGGATATCCCTATCTGAGCTTAGGGCCTCGTTGAGAATCCATCTGTCCTCCCAGAAGTCAATCTTGGAACCGTCTCCAAGAATCCATCTGGTCCCTTGCTGAACAATATCTCTGGTGGAAAGCAGGGCCTTCTAGAAGGCAGATTCATCACGGGGATGGGTGTCCTCGAGGAAGGGGTGGTTGTGGCAGTACTTCCTATGCACAATGCAAACCCATTCATCGGAGGTATTGGTGTGAACCTTCCAGGCATGTTTGGACAGAAGGGCCTTATTCATGGGAACCACCCGTCTGAGCCTGATCTCTCCCTCTCCTTTGGGGTAGCAGACCAGGGGCCAAGAGATTAGGGGAATCCTTTTCTTGTCTTCATAGCCTGACCAGAGAAAGCATTTCTAAATTTGCTCAATGAGAGTAGCGATGGAGGCCAAAATTCTGAAGACAGACATGAAGTATATCAGAATGCTTTGGAGGACAGACGCCAAGAGAGTGGCTCTGTCGGCCTACGAGAGAAGGTGGCCTTTCTAGGGGGAAAATTTATTTTGGATCCGCTCAATCACCCCATTTCATAGCACCTTAGAAGATGCCCCTGTGAACAGAGGAAGCCCGAGGTAGGAAGAGGGGAGGGAGCCGAGGGAGCATCCCAGGATCTTCCCGATTCTGATTTGCCTAGCTAAGGGGGTGTTGATGAAGTAAATCTTGCTTTTTCGAAGGTTGATTTTTTGCCCGACCGCCTCCTCATATAGGGTAAGGATGTTCTTGAGGGCCTTGTCTTGAGGGACCAAGGCCGAGGAAGCAAGAATGGTGTCGTCCACAAACTTTTTATGGGACACAAGGGGGAGGCCCTACGCCAGCCTGATGCCCGAGATGAGACCGTGAGCCACAGTGTTCAAAATGGTTCATCCCAGGGCCTTAGCTAGGATAATGAAGAGAATCAAGGATAGGGGATCACCTTGGCGGAGACCTTTAGAATTGGGCAAGAACACTATCAGGGATCCATTGACAAGGATTGAGAACCAGGGGGAGGACACGCACTTGTTGATGAGTTGGACCCAGGAGGGGTGGAACCCAAATTTGAGGAGGACCTTGGATAGGAAGCTCTAATAGACCCTATCAAAGGCCTTATTCATATCAATCTTGAGTAGGAAATGGGCCTTTTTGGATAGGACAGCTGAATGAATGGCCTCGTGCATGATTATGACCCCGTCTGTAATCAGCCTGCCTTTGACTGAACTTCCCTGATAGGGGGAAATGATCAGGGGAAGGATGTCTTTGAGGTGGGTGGTCATGGATTTAGTTAGGATTTTATAGAGGACATTGTACAAGATGATGGGACAGAAGTCTGACAGGGATCTGGTTGCCTGAGTCTTCGAGATCAGGGCTATGAAGGTGGTGTTGATGCCTCTGGGGATGGATCTGGAAAATTGTAGGTCCCGGATGGCAACGCACACATCATGGCCAATGATGTCCTAGAAATACTGGAAGAAGCAGTGAGGAAACCCATCCGGGCCTGGGGCCGCCTTAGCCTTCATGGAAAATGTGGCAACATGGATTTCAGAATCAGATAGGGCCTGCACCAGCTTTGCATTAGCCATGGCCGAGACGGATGTCAGGATGTGATCCAGAAGGGAATCGGCCACCTTGAAGGACATAGGAGGTCCGTCACCCAGGAGCTCTTGAAATAAGTGGACTGCCTCGGCATGGATGTCCTCCTCCTTGTTGATGATTCTGCCATTGCTGTCAACAAGCTCGACAATTCTGTTAGAACCCCTGTTTCGAAGGGTCGATGCATGAAAGAACTTGGTGTTTGCTTTGCCATATTGTATCCATAGAGCATGCAAATTATTCCTCCAAAAGGTTTCTTCCTTGGCCAGGATATTGTGGTACTTGCTGAGGGCAGTGCGTTCCTCTTCCCTGAGCCCCGACTCATGGGAGCCTGCTTGGAATCTGGACTTAATCTCTTTGAGTTTTTTTGATAGCCTCCTTGCTTTCAAAGATGTTACCGAACACTTCTTTGTTCCATGCCTTGAGGTGCTCTTTGAGGCATCTCAGCTTGTGGAAGACTTGCTCGGCGAGGCAACCAGGGATAGGGGGATCCCACCGACAACTGACCTGGGCCCGGAGGTCGGGGTGGTGTAGCCACATGGACTCAAATCGGAAGGGTCTCCTGGGGGGGCGATGATCAGTCTCAAGGAGGAGGGGGCTATGGTCAGACCCAATTTTGGGGAGGGCCAATAGGGAGGCATCAGCAAAAATGGGGAGGGCTTCCTTAGACAAGAAAACTCTATCCAATCTGACCTGAATGTGGCTGGGTCCTGCTCTCTTGTTGGACCACATGAATCGCGCTCCCTTCAAGCTGACATCCATGAGCTCATTATGGGTGATAAAGGCCCCAAATTCATCCATGCTTTTGGTTCTAACCTCTAAGCCCCTGCACTTGTCAGAGGAAAATAGGGGGCTATTGAAGTCCTCGGACAGGATCCAGGGCAGGGGAGCAAAAGCTTCTCTCATCGAGCTGATTTCCTGCCAAAGCCTTGCTTTCTCAATGGGACTGTTGGGAGCATAAATGTTGGACAGGATCCACGATTGCTTTGATTTAAGGCAGTGGACCAAAATTTTCATAATCCTGGGCGATGAAGAAATGAGCCTTCCCTCGTAAGACCAAGGGTCACACATGCACATAAGGCCCCCGGCTGAGCCAGCCGCGAGGGTGGAGAGGAACTCGTAGTTGTGCCAGGTAGCATGGGCTATTCTCCGGGCAGCGACGTCATCTATCTTGGTCTCCTGGAGGAGGATGAAGGATGGGTGGTGGTCCCTGCAGAGTTGACCGAGGATCCTTTTCTTGGGGACCCCATTGAGTCCCCTGATGTTCCAAGAGATGAGCTTCATTTGGTACCCTTGTGGGATCGCCTGCCCCCCTTTCCTGCCTGAGCGAGGGGTTTGGATCGGGCATCGTCCACCTTGTGAAAGCTCATGCCAATGTCAGAGAGCATAGTCTAGGAGCCATTAGCAATGTCATCCTCTGTGATCCTTGACCGTTGTTTGCACAGGGTGGGCCGCCCTCGTTTAAATTTGTTGCCAAAATCTATGGCAAAGGACCTACTTCGGGTCATTTTGGGGCTGACTTCGTCGGGCTCGGATGGAGAGCTGCCTTCGGTCTCATCATCAGATCGCTCAGACCCACACATCAAGGGGGTAGGTTCTGGGAAGGATGCTTGGGGGGCCGGGGCCAGAAGGGGGTGGGGGGGAGGATCGGGTCCCGATAGCAGCCGGGGCTTGAGGGGAAGGAGCCAGAATGGGAGGCGAGGGGGATCTAGGATCGAGTCCCTAGAGGGGTCACTGAGAATAGGAATATGGGAAAGGTCACCCTCCGAACTAGGCTCGACAAGGGGGGCTTGAGGGCCCGAAGGGGAAACCTCCTTGTGGGAAGCGCTAGGGTTAGGACGAGGGGGATCCTAGGACGAGGCCCGACCAGAACTACGCGAGGGTTTGGGATTAGGGCCTTCAGCCTTCTTAGATGTCGAGCATTGGTGAGGGAGGTGGCCTTGAGAGCTACAGGAGGTATAGAAAGCATGTTTGTTTTCATAGATTAGGGTTTGGTGCCAGAAGAAGGACCCAGAAGATATGGTAACCGAGGAAGGGAGCTTAGATTCAAGATTTGCGTTGGCACAGAACCTGGCATGCACCATGCGAGAGCCAGCCTTGGTCACGGGATCAAAGGCCACCAAGTCTCCAACCGACTGGGCAATGAGCTTTAGAACGTCTTCATGCCACAAATGACAAGGAAGGTCCGGGAGGCAAACCTAGATTGGGGCAAAGTTGATGCTTTGGGTGCTGGGGTGAAAATCTACACCAAAACGTCTGAGAAAAAGACTCTTGCGACCCAGGAACAAGGGCCCACCCAACAGTATCTTCTCAGCGTCCTCGCTGTTGTTGAGTTTGATAATGAAAAAGCCTCTGGACAGGGCAACCAGTTGGATATGTTCGGAGACCTTCCATTTGGTAGTTGCCCATCTGTGGATAGTCTCCATGTCTGGGTGCCTACCCAAGAACTTCCCAACCAAGGAGGATGAAGATTCAAAAACTAGGGATGAGTAAACCTCCTCCTGGATGGAAATGTGGGTGCCTTGAAGGGAAAGCCCTACGCCCAGGGCCCGAGCAAGGGTCTTGGAGCCCGCCAAAATCTGTTAGTAGGAGGGTTTATGCCCTCCCGGGGCATGCCCTTGCCCAGGATCAGGGGGCTTCTTCCCAAGGCCATCCGTCGCGTCAAGGCTAGGCAGGGGGCGTGGGCCCTGGATCTCGACCCCACCAAACCCACCGTCCAGCTCGAGCGAGTAACCCCCTTCCGACCCTACCACGGATCCGCCTGGACCAGGCCCGAGCCCGGACGTACCTGATCCTAACCCTGGTTTCGGGCCCACCCAGGAACCTGTGCTCTGCTTTGGATCCGATCCCAGCCTTGCATCCGCTTCTGCTCCAACCTGCGCTCCTGTTGTCGCTCCTACTGCCGCTCCCGCCATCGTGAGACTTTCTTTCCTTTCTTTGATAATATCAAATACCATATTTTCCAGTTTTAAAACATGGTAAATCTAAAATTTCTTTAATAATATACATATAAGTTTTTAATGTATCTAATAATGGATATCTCAAATATTAATATATTTTTAGATAAATTAGTCAAGAAAATAATGATTTTCTACAGTAGTTTAAAATTCAAGATCTACTTTCCATCTCCACTAGCAGCAAGGATTTCAAGCAGTGCACTTTGGTAAGGTATTGAGAGTTTTAGCTAAGCTTGCTGGTTGGGTCTGGGTAATTTCATAGCAAACATTAAATATTGAGATCGGTCCTCCAAACCCTACATAGGTCTCCTCAGCATAGGTTCATCCACCAAACAATGTGCCTAGATGTAGCTGATGGAAAGATAAAGGTTGTATGCATGTTTTGGATCAGCATGGCCCTAACAAAATGAATGCAGTATATATGCTTCTTGCCTACATGCAACTTCAACAAGTCTACTTTCTAACTTAGAAGGAACAAGAAAACAACCACATAGATTACCCATAATAAAATCATATATAAGCATGATTTCACATAGTCTCAGTTCGTCAATAATTCTAACTCAAAAATCACTCTTAAAGGGTGGTCTTGATTTTATTTTAAATTATTTTGAAAAACCAAATAGAAATATCTTATTATCTATTTTATAATTTATGCTCTAACTCAACATAATTGTACGTAGGAAAAAGCACAACAAAGTATGACAATAATTTTAACCCTATTACAATTTATGCTCTATCTCAGCATCAATGTACATAGGAAAAAACACAGTCAAAGCATAACAATGATTTTAAACTTATTATAATTTAAATTCTACTCAACATCAATGTACACAGGTAAAGCACAAGGTATAATAGAGTATATAAACTATGCTATCAAGAACACAATAAACCAGGAACAATATTTCAACCTTAAACTCTATTGATGGATGAACACAATAATTCTTTTCCTTCCTTAATCTGAATTTGCCAAGCTTGTTCTAACAAAATTCTAAAATACTTAGTGGTCGCCCCTCTTCCTTATGTTCTCATCAGACATCAATTTATAAAAAAATAGTATACAATTTATCTCCCAAATGATACATCTGTTAGAGTATATCTTAAGTTATTACTAGGATATTTAGGATAATTTTGTGTGGCTAAGATCAACTCAGTTTGTTATGATCCGATGGATCATATTGTACACCTTTGCTATTTAAGCAAGGTCCCTTTCATTGAATAATAAGAAGTTTTTCATTGAAATTTCTCTTATTTTTTGAGCCATGGCTTCTTCTACCATTACTGTGACTTGCGCTATTGTACCCTTGGAGAATAGCTTCGGTGCACCCTAGCATTGCCAGCATGTCAGAGTTTTGATTCCCAGGGTATGCGCTTTGGTTTCCAGCTTCTTCGGGTCTCACCTAATGCTAAGATTACATAGATCCTTTGCAGAACCTTCTTGATGGAAGTTGTCCTAGGGGGTTGAAGAGGAAATATTCATCTCCATCCCCCCTCCACATCTTCCTCTTCTTCTTTCTCTTCTGGTAGATGGTTTTTTCCCACGTGATTTTTTATCATCTCTCCAATAGAGTTTCTTATGGATATATTGTACATGAGTACCTTATCAGGCCTTGTTGCTGGACTCATATCTATGGATATGCCACTTGTTTGGTTTTTTTGTTTTCACTACCTCCTAGTACCACTTAAGGGGGTGTTAGAGTATATATTAAGTTGTTACTAGGATATTTAAGATATTTTTGTGTGATTGAGATCAACTTAGTTTGTTATGATCCGATGGATCATATTGTACATATTTGATATTTAAGTAAGGTATCTTTCATTGAATAATAAGAAGTTTTTCATTCTCTACAACCTCATCCATTCATTACTCAAGTTTTTTTGGGTGGCACTTTCCACAATGGTTATTTAGAATGGACATTCTCAAATAATTACACTATCTATACATACTCGGTTCTATAGAAAACCATTTACTTTTATCTAAATAACTAATTAATTTTATTTATTATTTATTTTATATATATATTTATATATATTTGGTTTGGTTAGTGTGAGAAATCCCTATGACCAACACAGGGTTGAGTAGTCTCCTCCCAACCATGACCCATCATAAAGATGAGAGCCATGCTTATCAATATGGAATTTAACACACAACCACCACACATCAATGCTATGGTTTGAACCTTGGACCTATCAAAGAAGAGCCAAAGCCTGAACCATTGTGCTATCCCCCATGGTTTTAATTAAAACAACTTTCAAATAAAACCAATTTAATATAAAACACATAACTCACAATTCCTAAATATGAGAATTTAATATTAATGAAAACAAGGCCTTCAAAATGTAGATCAACCAAAGATGGGATCAAGTGTTGCAAATATTGAAGATTAAATATTCTAAGGGCAACCAACTTAAAGGGAAGGTGAGTATTAGTAATATGGATAGGACAAGAAATTAGCAACCTCCTCGTAAGGATTTTGGAAAAGTCAATACTGATGGAGCCTCTAGAGGGAACCTTGGAAAAGCTAGTACGGGAGGAATTGGTAGACTTTCAGATGGATCCCTGTGCTTTACTTTTGCTGAGAATTTGGGTATTCTTTCCAATAACCTTGCTTAGGGGTATTATATCCTCAGAGGCCTTCAAGAGGCTACTAAGGTTGGATAAGAAAAGGTGTTAGTTGAGTCTGAATCTCAACTCATGATTAATCTTTTGAAGACTCATAAGAATCATAAGGTTGATTGGAGAATAAAAACAAATATTGAGAAGATTCAATTAATCCAGATAGGATTTTTGAAATTTGATTATAATCATGTGGTCAAAGATCAAAACAAGAGTGTTGATACTTTAGCTAATCGGGATTTGGACAAAGGTGATCTTACTTGTTATGGCCACCCTCCTAGATGGTGGGCTTCACAAATAAGGGAAGCTCTTCTTTCTATCATTTCTTTGGATGGCTCCAGTTCTGAAGGTACCTAGTTTCTTCTTGCTTTATTTTTGCTTCTCTTTGGTTTTATCAGGGTCTTTTAGTTATCTAGCTCAAACTGTTCTTTCTTTTGTTTCCTCTGTTGGTTCTTGCCTTAAAAGTCTACTGGTCTAGATAGGTCTTTGTTATGTTCAATTTTTTTCTTTTTTCTTTTTAATTTTTTTTAGTTTTTTAAGGTGTGTGTGTTTTTTGTTTTGTTTTGTTTTTTTGAGCTTTGGGTTGCTTTTTTTGTTGTTCTTGTGTTTTTGTTATTTAGTGTATTTTTTTTAAATGTTTTTTGTTATTGTTCTTGTGTTTTTGTTGTTCTTGTTCTCGTGTTTCTGTATGTTTGTGCTAATTCATATTTTTATGTGTGAGTGTTTTCTATGTTTTTTGTTTTTGTTTATTGTCTGTTGTTTTTTATTTTTATTTTATTTTTTAAATTTTTTAGGTTGTGGTTGTGTTTATTTTTCATGTTTTTTATTGGTTGTCTTTGTAGTGTTCTATTGTTTTTGTCATGTTTGTGTTTTTTTATGTTGTTCTTGTGTTTTTTCTATGTGGTTCATGTTGTGGTTTTTTTATCTTATTGTGTGTGTGTTTGGTTGTGCTTTTCTTTTTGACACACTCAAGGAGTATGTTTTTTATTTTATTTTATTATTTTTATTGTTATTTATTTATTTATTTTTAAAATGTTTTTGTGTGTTTGTTTGCTCCTTGAGCATGTCAAATGTGGTAGGCCAAGTTTGAATCCTAGTTGATTTTGGCGGAATGGATACCTCTACCTCCTTGGGTCTTACCTGAAAATGACATCCCTTCTAGGATGTTTTCCACAAAAAAAATGTAGATCAAGCATTTTGCATCTATATGAATGCAGCATTTTTCTTAATATATATGGGCTTCCATGTACCCTTAATTTGTGGTGTTTTTCACACCTCCATAATATCCCTCCTTACCTCATGTGGACAAACCTTATATTTTTTCTTGAAGGAGGGTACCTATTTTCCTGCAATCAAAAATACCATTAGCAATACCATGCTCTAGAAGTAAAAACAAATATAAATAGTTGTTCTAGCAAGGCTGTTACATTCTCCCCCATTAGGAATAAACACAGTTCTTGTGTTTGCCATGCATATTCAAATAAATTATACATTTCATCATAATGCCATATCAAATAAGTTCATATTCATTCATAAATCTACATCAAATAAAACAAAAATATATATTAATGTTCATTCAAACAGATAAGAAAATTATTCTTTCATATCAGCCACATTTTCCCATGTGGTATTCTTCTCAAAATACTGGTCCCATTAGATCTTACATTGGTCAATTTTTATCTTTCTTAGTTGTTTGGTTCTAAAACCAAGGATCTTGACTAGATGAAATTCAATGCGGTGAGGATCGACCATCTGTAAGTGGGAAATTTTCCAAACATGAAAAAGATCAACAACATATATTTTGAGAAGGGACATGTGGAAGGTATCATAAATTTTGAATAAATTGAGTTGCAAGGCCAATTTATAGGTAACAAGATTGTTTTTATCAATAATCTCAAAGGGTCCCACAAATCTAGGATTGAGCTTGGAAGATTTAATTAAGCTTTTTTAGGGTTTCATCTTTAAGAATACTCTGTCACTTATAGAGAATTCCCTTGGTGTCCTCTTAATATCTGTATAGATCTTTTGATGATCTAAGGATTCTTTGAGTCTTTGGTATTTTTATTTAGTTGCTCATCCATTTGCTTGATAGTGTCCAATATGATCATTACTCGATGTTTCAAATTATATTGTTATAACAGAGTCCTGCACCTTCTCCCATACAAAGACTCAAAAGGATCCATGCCCAATGCGATATGATAACCATTATTGTATGCAAAATCTACTAAGTAGAGGTAATATTCCCATTTCTCTTGATGGTCCATGTAATACATTCATAGCATATCTTCTAGGACCTAGTTGACTCTTTCAATTTGTCCACCTATCTTTAGGTGATATGCAAAGATGATGTTAAGCTTTGTACCCCATGCTTGGTGAAAATCTTGCTAGAACTCATTTCTAAATCGATATTCCTTGTATGAGATGATTACTTTTGGGAAACCATGCAATCATACCAATTCTCTTGTAAATTTTTGTGTTATGGTAGGTGCATCATCCTACACATTCCTAGGTATAAAATGTGCTATCATGGTTAATTTATCAACCACTGTAAGTATAACAACATGTCAAAAGTAGGTCTTGGTAATCCAACTATAAAATCCATAGCAATAATTTACCACTTTTGAGTAGGGGTCTCATAAGGATACAAATGACTAGTTGGTGCAGGTGGCCTGCTTTAACCTTTTGACACTCCAAACACCTTTCCATAAAAATATTATATCCTTCTTCGTACCTGGCCAGTCAAAATCCTTCCTCATATTCTAATGTATTTTTACCCCTCTTGGGTGTGCAAAATAGGGAGCGCAATGTACCTCTAGAAAAATAATATTAATAAATTATTTGTTGTCTAGAACAATCAATATATTTATAATATATAGCAAGTCATACTTAACTATAAAATCCTTGTCCTTAATAGGTCCTTGATTGACCTATGCTTGACATTTTAAACAAAATTTATCTCTTTTGTAATTCCATTATTTTATTGACTAAACCATATTGACATTGAGACATGGTGGCTGTATGCCTCCTGCTCAAGGCATACACTAGCTTATTCTCCTTCCCTTTAAAATATTAAATTCAAAAGTTATATTCTACCAAAAACTCCATCCACCAATGTTGTTTGACATTTAACACTGGTTGGGTAAAGATGTATCTAAGACTTTGGTGTTTAGTTTTCAGTTCAAAGTATTTTCCAAGTAATACCTCCAAATCTTGAGGGCATGTACAATTACAACCAATTCCAGGTCATGAGTGGCATATTTTATCTCATGTTTCTTTAACTTTCAAGATTCATATGCTATAACTTCTTCTTGTTGCATAAGGACTCCTATCCCTTCAATGAAAGTATTTGTACAAACTATAAAGGGTTTAGAAGGATATGATATTCTAAGAATAGGAGCAGTTATTAATTTACATTGAGTTGTCCATTTAAAAGCTTTCACCTTATTTTGAAGATTTGTTATTGGGTGAGGAATTTTTGAAAACCCCTTTACAAAATGTTTGTAATAGCCTGTAATTCCCATAAAAATTTGGACCCCAATGACATTTGTGGGTGTAGGCCATTCTATAATGGATTCTATTTTCTTGGGGTCTACAACAACCTCTTTAGTAGATATAATGTGCCCCAAATACTGCACCTGTGGAGTGTAAAACTCACACTTAAACAATTTGTCATACAATTGATTCTTCCTAAGAATCTCAAAAATAGTTCTCATATTTTGATCATGTTCTTCCTTGTTCTGGGAGTGAATAAGTATATCATCAAGAAAAACAAGTACAGATCAATCCAAATGATCCTAAAACACACTATTCATAAGGTTCATAAAAGTTGTTGGGACGTTTGTTAAACCAAAATGTAACAACCCTTAGTTATTTAACTATTTGGATTCCTACTTTATTTGCAAGAATGTGGTATTGCTGATCTTCTTGTGGTTGCAGGTGCATGTATTACCGGTAAAAAGAGCAGTATAGAAAATGTATACCTTATCCTGATGGCAGACAAAGAGTTTTGGTGGAAGGTAATTTGGGAAAATTATGAGCGGTAGGGTATTCCCGATTATTTGGGATCTAAATTCCCTATCGACAATACACCGTCAACGGTCCATGTAATTGCATTCATGTAGTTGCATTTAGAGTTTTTATATTTTATGTTTTGATACTTAGATTATTTTATCATAAAGAATATTTAAAAAATAAAATAAAATAATAAATAAAAATAAATAAATAATATATATAATAATAATGAAATATTGTAAAAATACATCAGTAAAATAGATAATAAAGAAAGTAAGGAAACTTTTATTAAAAATAGGAAGAAAATATGAAATAAAAACTATAACCTAGAAAGAAATATGACAAATACATTATAGTATTTCAGAAATACACTTGGTTTGCCATCAAGGAAAGCCTTACATGGGATTGTACAAATGAAATTTAATCTAATAAGTGAACCATCTATTTAAAGACAAAAAATAAATTTTAAAGGGCATTCAAGAATGCAAAGAAGGAGAACTGCGAAGTTACGAATTAGAGAGGAAAGAATTGAGAAAAGCTCTGCTGGCAGAAAAATTTAGTTTAACAATATTTAAGCAGGTCGATTTCTTGCACTCGTTTACCCTATGCTAAGTAATCTGTTAGCTTTAAAGATATATAATTATGGATGTTGTATTTGTTGTAAAACTTATGTGAACATTTGTGAAATTTTGAATGTAAGATGAAAAGGCTTAATTGAATGTTTTATGTGAATTTTAATAGTAGTATTAACCATTGTAATATTTGGTATGTAACCAACTATAATAGTTGACAATATGTTTCATATAATGTTGGTCATCCTTAAGTTTGAAAGGAAGCTAGTTGTTACAGTCTCAAACATTAGTCTAAAAATTTGGTGATGCATTAACCTGTATGCATATCTAGAATAGACTGCATCCATTGATTTAGGTTTACCACTCTTATCCTCTATGATACCACCATGGGCCTTGCCAGACACTCCCAGGCATTGGAAGAGTAATTTTTGGGTTCAAATTTCTCTTTTCTATGCATGGCAAAAACCAGATATTTTAGCATCCATCAAGCAAACATAGTACTTATTTTCTTTCATATACGGAGTGGTTTTGTCTTAATATTTTGTGTTCATACAATTTTGAGAAGTACTAGGTGGAGATGGTATTTATTATATATTCAAATCATAAGCAAAGTTTTCCTTTTACGTCCATGTATGCCAAGTTAATATAATGGCTTGATTTTATCCCGTAAGAGTGAAATGGTTGTTTAGATAAATACCAATTTGTGAGACTATATGTATGCTTAATATTTCCTAGTATGAAATTTGTTAAAACAAAATTTTGTAGTTCTTATTTATTTATTTAAAGAAATTTGCCAAAAGCTACGACAAGTTGTATGATTGAGTAGTAGTGTATATAATTTATACATGGTAGTTATATATGGATAAATTGTATACTATTTTATTGTCATTATTTTTATATAGTAAGGTGTTAATAGAGCTATGCTACCATATCTCTATCTGTCGACCATGGAAAAATTGTCAGGAGGTCCACGCACCCTAAAAAAAATATAAAGTGGAACCTTTGAAAATCGTCCAGTGCCATGATCTTTAGACTCATTGTTAGGAATATGGATTTAAGTTTATTACTGTAGATGTTGTGTTATAAACATAGGTTGCCAAGTTCTAGATAAACGTCAATACACTCTTAATATTCTACAACTCTCTACTTCATGAAAATCACCCTCTGTTGTCACCTTGGAAAAATTAGACCTGAATCATATTTTCTATACTCTTAATATTGGAGCATTACAAAGTTTGATAATGAGCGTAGCCATATTTAAACATCTTTGATGTATTTTCTACACACTACATTAAAATTTTTTTAGGTCACATGTTTAATAAAGCCTGCCTCCAAGCAAAATCATTGTTAGGATATAAATAGTTTAAAAAATATAGGAAAAATAGTTCTTACATTGGTAAAATAAATTTAATCTTATTACTTGTTATGGTCTTGTAGTAATGAATGTGCATGCTTAACTTCTAGGGAGGCAATATGCTTTGTAAATATCTTCATAAAGGAATTAAGTGTAGCGTCTTAGTTTTTCAAACTTTGTCATAGAACATAAAACCTAGAAACTAACCCTGACATTTTTGCACTTTCAAAATTTAGTAATACTACTCTAATAAATTACATGGCGCAAACTATGATGGATGACACTGAATAGAAGGTAATAGTGTATTTTAATAAATGTTTTTAATTATTTAGTTTTAGGGCATCTTATAGTCGTGTCAGACAATTGAAGAGTCTCTTCTATCTTCTAAAAATATAGGTTTAGTATAAGTGATAGCGTGTGGATCGGGTTAGGTCAAATACACAATTTAATATTAATATGATGGGGCAATTGGATATTCTAACCCTCGATTTTTTAGTTTTATATGAAAATATTTTCAAATGATGAAACATGGGCTTATATTTAAGTAATTATTTTTGTTTTTATTTTTATATGCTTTAATGTTAGAATTAACAAAGTAATATTTAGTATATTCACTTAAATTGGCTAAATTAGATAACACGTTATTTTTAAATATTTAATTTGGGTAAATCAAATCTTACGATGAAGTAACCCTAGGTGTTTTTTTTTATCTAAATATTTTATTTAAAATAGTTAGAATGTTTTATTGATATTTTTCTAAAACATTGATAATATTTTCTTTAGAACAGTATACAACAAAATAGAAAATCATCCACATAATCTTATCCATAGTTTATGAATTAACCCATTAAATTCGAAGGTTGTGGGAAGGACAATATCAAGAAAACACAAGTGAGAATGGTAATTTTCTAGTATTGTGGGTACAACAATCTTTGTAATCAACCATTAAAGATGTTTGTGGGAGAAATAACATCTAGGAATAACCGAACTCCTAACGGGAAGGTCAGGACCGAAGGTAAAGGAGGATAAAATGGGTGTCGCTTTTAGATTAATTCCTAATAGTATGGAGAGGTGCTTCTTGAACTTGAAATGGTTGAGGGTGATCCAACAACAAGATGGAATGGGATATCGAGTCATCAAACAGATCAAGCCAAGAAACACCAAGTCCTTTTTTGGGATTACAATGGACTCTAGATGAACTCTGAGGTAGGGGATGCTCATCTAGCTCCAGTATGCTCATGCTATTTATTACATAGCATGTAGTCATGATAGGAACTGGGGAAAATATGCATCCAATATTTAGGTGAAATGGACCCTAGAGGAGAAACCCCTGTCTGAACTTGGGATCTTAGGATGATAGTGAAGTTCACCTAAGGTAAAAAATAGTGGGACCTAGCTAGTATTGATCTCTTGGGCTTTCAACTATAGTGAAATAAGCATCCAAGAAGAATTTTGCATGCCCCATATTAGAACAGATAAAGAGAATGGTTGAAAAAAAAATTACTTGAGAAAGGGCAACCAAGTAGGTAGGACTTGGGTTGTTACAGTTGGTATCAGAGCTTTAGGTTGCGAACCCCTAGGCAAAAAAACTTTAGAAAAAATTATGTTAAACATAGTTTTACAAAAATTTGTGCTAAATTTTTTAAAATCTAAATCAAAACAAAAATGATTAACATAGTCCTTTTCCAATAGGTAATGTCATCTGGATTGAAAGCTAGTTTTTCAAAGAGACCTGCGATGATACAATGGGAAGGCCTGATTGAAAATCCTAAGAGGATCATTAAAAATATGAGGACAAGAACTTCAGATGAGGTTGTAGAATCTCCTTGAATGGTTATAAAAGAGAAATAACCCACTCAAAAAGAAGATAAGATGGTCTGAATGATACAACTAATGCAAGAGCAGATGAGCCAACAAAAAGAGCATATAGAACAACATAGAGATTATATGGATGCACATATGGCACAACAAAAGGTCAAGATGTTAGAACATATGGAAAAAAAAAAGGCTTAGTTGACTCAAAATCAAGAAATGATTTCTCAGCAACTAAAAATAATAGAAAATTTATCTAAAGGAAAGGAACTAGTAATAGCTGAAGAGGATGCACCTGTCGATTTTAGGAGAAAACAAGTAGGCATTGAGCTAAATAGGGATATGCAAAGAATTGACATAGCCAAATTTGATGATAAAGGAGATGGAGAAGAATTTGAAATATGGCTAAACAATGTAGAGGCATATTTTACCATCAAAACCCTTACCTCTAAATATAAAACTTTATGGGTAGTTTTTCATTTTACTAGAGCAACTGTTGATTGGTTGGACACATATAGGAAAAAAAATAATGTAGAGGCTACTGATATCCACTAAGAAACATTTGTAAAAGAATTTAAAGATAGGTTCATGACACCATAGTTATATCTTAATAAATCTATGGAATTTTCAATATTAACTCAGGGTAGCATAACCGTGATCGAGTACTATAAATGGTTTGTGCAACTGCTCAAGTATATACTTGAATATGAGCAATGGACTAAAATGAAAGTTTATAATTTTCTCCTAAGATTATACCCAAATATTGGAAATCTGATTCTCTTGTTGAAACCTGCCAACCTTACTACTACTTGTGATTTGGCTTATCAAGAAGAAGCCAATCAGAAGGCCAAGAAGGCCTATTATCAAAAAACCTCTTAAAAATAAGAGCCATAAAAAAAAATGTCAACTCAAAAAAATGGGATAAGAATTGGAATAAGATAAGTAGGGATGGAGATAGAAACAAATTTGATAAGAATTAAAATAGATATCAAGGAAATAGAGGTAATCAAAATAATTGAGGTAGCCAATATAGAATAAGTTTCAAGGATCTTAATGATCAAAAAGCTAATGCACCAGGAGATGGCACTTAGGAGGGCAATTATGAAAATAAAAGATAAAGGACACCTTGAAATGGATGCTATATCATCAAGAAGATCATTACACTGATAAGCACCCCCTAAGAGCTAATAGAAGGAAAGAACCTACGAAACCTACCCATAAAATTTATGCAACAATAGGTAATCCTAAACTAGATGGATAGGCAATACCTTTTTTTTTAAATGGAAAAATTTACAATAAAAATGTATGCATTTTGGTTGATTCTGGAGCAACTAATAGTTTTATTTCTTCTAGTATTCTGAGGGACATACTGGAAAAACCTGGGTTTATGGCAAATGAGTGGAAGGTTGAGTATGGATCTGGGTAAACCTATACTATTAATCAATGTTTATTTGATCCTCAGATAATATTACCTCAAGGAAAAACTAGTTGGCATTTGTATGTGGCTCCATTACATGCCTTTGACATTATATTAGGCATTTATTGGCTTAAAGCACATAAAGCATTGATGAAATTTGAAGAAAGATGGTTGGATTTTACTAATGAAACTAAGCAAAGGATCTGAGTTTATTGTGGACGAGAATCAGTGGAACCACATATCCTAACGACCATGCAAGTAAAAATAGCCTTAAGGAAGGGTAGTAGAGTTTATGTAGTCAAGCTTAATAAAAAGGAGGAAACTGAGTCTAGTGCAAGTCTTTTCTAAACCTATCTAGTATTGAATGATTTTCAAGATATATTTCCTAAAGACTTGTCAAGTCTTCCACCCCAAAGAGAATTCAATTTCTCTATAGAAATTCTACATGGGGAAACACCCATAGCCCAAACACCTTATAGAATGACTACAATAAAATTACAGGAGCTCAAGGCTGAACTTCAAGATCTATTGGAAAAGGGTATATTAAACCCAGTGTCTCTCTATGGGTTGCATCAGTTCTATTTATTAAAAAGAAGGATGGAACACTAAGGTTATGTATTGACTATAGAATTCTCAATAAGATGATGGTAAAAAATAAGTACTTTCTACCTAGAATAGATGACTTGTTTGACCAACTAAAAGGAGCCGAAATCTTCTCCAAAATTGATCTTCGATCTGGTTATCATCAGCTAAGGATTCTGGCAGAGGACATCCACAAAACTGCTTTCTAAACTAGATATAGCCATTATGATTTTAGAGTGTTACCTTTTTGTTTAACTAATGCTCCAGAAGCCTTCATGAACCTGATGAATAGTGCATTTTGACATAAGCTAGATTAGTTTGTACTTATATTTTTATATGATATATTGATCTACCCCAAGGAAAAAGAAGAGCATGATAAGCATATGAGGGTCGTTCTCAAAATACTTAGAAATAATCAATTGTATGGATCCAAGTGTAAGTTTTACACATCCCAAGTACAATATTTGGATCATGTGATTTTTTCTAAGGGAATATCAGTTGACCCAAAGAAAATAGAAGCCATTATTGATTGGCCTGCTCCAACAAATATCTTTGAGGTACAAAGTTTTATGGGGATGGCTGGGTATTATCACTGCTTTGTCAAGAATTTCTCTAAATTGACCTATCCAATAAAAAATATTAAAAAGAAAGGAATAACTATTAAATGGACAATGCGGTGTGAAGAATCCTTCAAAATTCTTAAATAAAAATTAACAACTGCTCCCATCCTTAGAATACTTGATCACAAACTTCCATTTATAATTTGTACAGATTCTTCCATTAAAGTATTAGGTGGGGTTCTCATGCATTAGGAGGGTGTTATAGCTTATGAATCATGAAAACATAAGAAACATGAACTAAACTATGCCACACATGATCTAGAGTTGGTTGCAGTTGTGCACTCTTAAAATGTGGTATCATTACTTGCTAAGAAAACCTTTTGAGCTCAAGAATGATCATCAGAGTCTAAGGTATATCTTCACACAACCAATGCTCAATGCAAGGCAAAGATGTTGGATGGAATTTATAGCAGAATATGAATTTGGAATTGAATACATTAAGGGTAAAGAAAACAAATTAGCAGATGCCTTGAGTAGCAGAAGGCATATAATTGCTATGTCATAATGCCAATTTGGTATAACTAAACAAATAAGAAACCTTTAGTTTCAAGATGAATATTTGTAAAAGTGTTGTGACCTAATTCGACAAGGCTTAGAAAAAAAAAAGGAATTAGAGATCTAGGAAAATACCTTATTCTTTAAAAATGGAATGGTAGTGCCAAATGATCAGAACTTAAGAAACATGTTACTTCAATAGGCACATCGTGATCCTTACTCTACCCATCTCGGCTATGTAAAGATGCATGGAAATATGAGGAAAAAATATTATTGGCCAGGGATGAAAAATATATCACTGACTTTGTGGTAAAATATTTATAATGTCAGAAGGTGAAGGTAAAACATTTACACCTAGTTGGATGCTTGTATTCACACGAAATTTCAATATATAAATGACAGGTTGTTTCTATGGAATTTATAGTTGGCTTGCCTAAAAATATTTTTCAGCATGACACCATCCTGGTAGTAGTTGAATAAGCTGACTAAAGTAGCACATTTTCCACTTGGAAATATTAAATATGATGCTCCTATTGTAGCCCACAAATTTTCCAAGGAAGTGGTATGACTACATGGTTTCCATAAAAGGATTATATCAAATAGGGATTCTTTTTTCACCTCTAAATTTTGGTAAGCTTTGCATCAAGCATGGGGAGCAAAACTTAACATTAGAACTGCTTATCACCCTAAAAAGAACGGTCAAACTGAGAGAATAAACCAATTTTTATAGGATATGTTGTGAATGTATTGTATGGATCATCAAAAAAAGTGGGAAGACTACATCTTCTTAGTAGAATTTGCCTACAAAAATGGTTACCATGCTTCATTAGGTATGGCTCCATTTGAGGCTATGTATAGGAAAATATGTAGAATGCCATTATCATGGAGCAATCCGGAGGATTGGGTGATGATCAGGCTAGATATGGTTAAAGAAATGGAAGAGCAACTTAATAAAATTTGTCAAAGGCTCAAAGAAGCTTCAGACTGACAAAATAGCTACACAGATCTTAAAAGAATGCCAAGGGAATTTGCTATGGGAGACAAAGTATTCTTGAGGGTTAAACCAACCAAGAGCTCTATTAAATCCTCTCAAATTAGTTCAAGATATGTAGGACCTTTTTACATTGTTGATAAAATAAGCCTAGTTGTCTACAAGCTAGCCTTACCACCCAGATTGTCAAAAATCCTCGATATTTTCCATGTGTCCCTCCTCAAGAAAAATATTTTAGATCCATCTCATGTTTGGCATGTTTACCATTTACAGATGGCATATCCCCTACGCATTGAAGTATGACCAGTTAAGATCCTTGGATTTAGAAAAAAAGAGTTAAGAAAATGAAATATTGACCAATGTAAGGTCCAATGGGACTAGTATTCTAAAAATAGTGCCACATGGGAGGATGTGGCTATCATAAAAATATAGTTTCCATTTTTGTTTGAAAAATGATATAATTTTTTTTGAAATATGTATTCATATTTTTATATGCATAATGTCTTTATTATGATCTTAACAAAATATCTGGTTATGTAATATTCCATTGAGCATTGTAAACATAAGGACTGTGTTTAATCCTAGAGGGGGAGTATGTAACAGACCTCATTTAGTTAACTATTTGGATGCCTACATTATTTAAAAGAATGTGGTACTACTGGTCTTCTTGTGGTTGCAGGTGCATGTGTCATTGGTAAAAAGAGCAGTATAGAAAATGTATACCTTCTCCTAATGATAGACAAAGAGTTTTAATGGAAGGTAAGTTGGGGAAATGATGAGTGGCGGGGTATTTGTGATTATTTGAGATCTAAATTCCCTATCGATAGTACACCTGTTAGTGGTCCATGTAGTTGCATTCATGTAGTCACATCTAAGGTTTTGTATTTTATGTTTTGATACTTAGATTATTTTATCATAAAGAATATTTAAAAAATAATAATAATAAATAAAAATAAAATAAATAAATAAATAAAAATATGTATATATATAAAACAATAACGAAATATTGTAAAAATACATTAAAAAAATAGATAATAAAGAAAGTAAGGAAACTTTTATTAAAATGGGAATAAATTATGAAAAAAAACTATAACCTAGAAAGAAAGATGATAAATACATTATAGTATTTTGGAAATACACTTGGCTTGCCATTAAGGAAAGCCTTGCATGGGATTTTACAAATGGAATTTAATCTAATAAGTGAACCATCTATTTAATGATAAAAAGGAAATTTTAAAGGGTATTCGAGAATGCAAAGAAGGAGAACTACGGAGTTACAAATTAGAGGAAAGAATTGAGAAAATATTTCTTGGCAGATAAATTCGGTCTAATAGTGCTTAAGCAGGTCATTTTATTGCGCTTGTTTACCCCATGCTAAGTAATCTGTTAGTTTTAAAGATATATAATTATGGATGTTGTATTTATTGTAAAAATTATGTGAACATCTATGAAATTCTGAATGTATTACGAAAAGGCTTGATTGATTTTTTAATGTGAATTTTAATAGTAGTGTTTGCCATCGTATATTCGGCATATAACCAACTATTACAGTTGATAATATGTTTCACAAAATTTTGGTCATCCTTAAGTTTGAAAGGAAGCTAGCTGTTATAGTCTCAAATATTAGTCTAAAAAATTGGTGATGCATTAACCTGTATGCATATCTATAATAGACTACATCCATTGATTTAGGTTGACCACTCTTATCCTCTATGATACCACCATGGGCCTTGCCAAACACTTGCAGGCATTGGAAAAGTAATTTTCGGGTTCGAATTTTCCTTTTTTGTGCGTGGTGAAAACTAGACATTCTAGCATCCATCGAGCAAACATAGTACTTATTTTATTTAATATATGGAGTGGTTTTGTCCTGATATTCCATGTTCATATAATTCTAAGAAATACCAAGTGGAGATGATATTTATTATGTATTTAAATCATAAGTTAAGTTTTTCTTTTACATCCATGTGTACCAAGTTAAAAGAATGACTTGATTTTATCCCGTAAGAGTGAAATGGTTGTTTAGATAAATGCCAATTTTTGAGATTGTATGTAAAATTAACTTTTCCCAGTATGAACTTTGTTAAAAGGAAATTTTGTAATTCTTATTTATTCATTTAAAGATATTTGCCAAAAAATATGATTGTTGTATGATTGAGTAGTAGTTTTTTTAATATATACATGGTAGTTATAGATGGATGCATTGTATACTATTCCATTGTCATTATTTTTATATAGCAAGGTTTTAATAGAGCTATGGTACCATATCTCTATCTATAAACCATGGAAAACTTGTCAGAAGGTCCGCATGCCTAAAAAAAACAAAGTAGAACCTTTGAAAAATCATCTAGTGTAGTGATATTTAGACCCATTGCTAGGAATTTGGATTTAAGTTCATTACTACAGATGTTGTGTTATAAATATAGGTTTCCAAGTTCTAGATAAACATCAATGCCCTCTTAATATTCTGTGACTCTCGACTTCAAAAAATAACCCTCTATTGTTGCCTTGGAAAATTGAACTTGAATCATATTTTCTATACTCTTAATCTTGGAGCGCTGCAAAGTTTGACAACGACCGCAACCATTTAAATATTGCTGACATATTTGCTACACACTGAATTTAAACATTTTTAGGTAACATATTTAATAAATCCTGCCCCCAGGCGAAATCACTGTTAGGATATAAATAGTTTTAAAAATATGGGAAAAACAGTTCTTACATTGGTAAAAAAATTTATTACTTGTTGTGGTCTTGTAGTAATGAATGTGTGCAACTCAACTTCTAGGGAGGCAATATGCTCTGTAAATGTATTCATAATGGAATTAAGGGCAGCATATTAGTTTTGCAAACTTTGTCATAGAACATAAACTCTAGAAACTAACCTTGACATTTTTACACTTTCAAAATTTAGTAATACTAATCTAATAAATTACATGGTGCAACCTATGATGGATGATGCCGAATAGAAGGCAATAGTGGATTTTAATAAATGTATTTAATTATTTGATTTTAGGACATCTTATAGTCACGTCGAACAATTGAAGAGTCTCTTCTATCTTCTAAAAATATAGGTTTAGTATAAGTGACAGCGTATGGGTCGAGTTAGGTCGAATACACAATTTAATATTAATATGATGGGGTAATAAGATATTCTACCCTCGCTTCATCAATTTTATATGAAAATGTTTTTGAATGATGAAATATGGGCTTATGTTTAATTAATTATTTTTGTTTTTATTTTTATGTGCTTTAATGTTAGAATTAACAAAGTAATATTTAGTATATTCATTTAAATTGGCTAAATTAGATAACACGTTATTTTTAAACATTTAATTTGGGTAAATAAAATATTATGATGAAGTAACCCTAGGTGTTTTTTTATTTAAATATTTTATTTAAAATAGTTAGAATGTTTTATTGGTATTTTTTAAAACATTGATAATATTTTCTTTAGAACAATCTAAAAAAAATAGAAAATCATCCACATATTCTTAGCCAAAGTTTATGAATTAACCCATTAAATTTGAGGGTTGTGGGAAGGACAATCTCAAGAAAACACAAATGAGAATGGTAAATTTCTAGGATTGTGGGTATGACAATATTTGTAATCAACCATTAAATATGTTTGTGGAAGAACTAACATCTACATTTAGGAATAACCGAAATCCTGACAGGAAGGTCAAGATGGGAGGTAAAGGAGGACAAAATGGATGTCACTCTTAGGTTAATTCCTGATAGTACAGAGAGGTGCTTCTTGAACTTGAAACGATTGAGGGTGATCCAATGACAAGATTGAATGGGACATCCAGTCATCAAATGGATCAAGCCAAGCAATAACAGGTCCTTTGTCGAGATTACAATAGATCCTAGATGAATTATAGGGTAGGGGATGCTCGTCTATATTGGGTATGCTCACGCTATTTCTTACATGGCATGTAGTCATGATAGGAACTGAGGAAAATATACATCCAACCTATAGGTGAAATAGGCCCTAGAGGAGAAACCCTGCCTAAACTTGGAATATCGGGATGAGAGTGAAGTTCACATAAGGCAAAAAATAGTGGGACCGAGTCAGTCTCGATATCTTGGGCTTTGACTGCAATGAAATAAGTATCCAAGAAGAATTTTGCATGCCCCGTACTAGAACAGATAAAGAGAATGGTTGAAAATTTTTTAATTGAGAAAGGACAACCAAGTAGGTAGGACTTGGGTTGTGTTGATCAAAATGACCACACTTAGAGAAATAAAGAGCTATCTCCTAAAAATTTTTCTAAGTACAAGAAGATCATGATTCCATGATATTTTTGAAGGCCAAAGTTGCAACAAGGGCTAAAGGTCACAATTTTGTGATATTTTGGGAGTCGATGACCCAACTAAGGATAAAACTCACGATCCTGGGACATCTTGAGGGGTGAAGACTCAGCTAAGGATGAAATTCATGATATGAGGATATTTTGGAAGCCAAAGCTAGTTTCAGGGCTAAAGGTCACGATTCCATGACATTTTGGGAGTCAAAAACCCAAATAAGGATAAAAGTCATGATCTCATGACATATTGAGGGGCAAAGACTCACCTAAGGATGAAAGTCACGATATCACAACATTTTGGAAGCCAAAGCTGGTGATGAGGCTAAAGGTCATGATTCCACGATATTTTGGGAGTCAGTGACCCAACTAAGGGTAAAAGTCATGATCTCACGACATCTTGAGGGGTGAAGACAACTAAGGATGAAAGTCACAATCCTGCAATATTTTGGAAGCTGAAGCTGGTGCCAAGGCTAAAGGTCATGATTCTGCAACATATTGAAGGCCAAGAAAGATTGATGTAACAAGAATATCTCAACCTCTTTCAGTTAGAAGCTCCATCACTCCTTAACTTGCTTCTATACTAGAATGAGCCTACGATCATACTATTGTAATAACTTTCAGTTTTTTATTATGTAAAAATATTATATATAGGATGAGCGATAAAGCAAATGGTCGACTCTTAGGAATTTAAAAGGCTATGTATATAGACTTCTGAAAGCTAAATAAAGATCTCCATTTTGGTTCTTGGCTCATTGGTGTTTTAAGATCAAGTATGTATGTGTTTTCTATTGCTAATTAAATCTAGTTTGAATGTACCTTGCATCAATTATTATTCTAAATTACTGTATTAAATATTCTATTAGATCTACAATTTAACTTCATGACTAAAAGTGTGTTATCGTAAAGCATTCACCAAGGGTTTTAGTTTCTATGTTTTGGTTCTATTTTGCTTCTTTGTAAAAGGCTATGATAGTAGTAGTTGTTGTTGCTTAATTTGTACCATTTTAATCCTCTAGCCATAGCTATATTTACCTCTCTTTATGCATTTCCCTCTCTCTCTCTTTTATTGAAATAAACAAAGGAACAAACCTGCTCTAGAGATTGAACCAGGTAGATTTTATTCTAACATGGTCTTTCAATGTTGTAAAAGTCTTGGGCACAAACGTAACCAAAGGTAGATTTTGCTCCAATAGTTTTTGACATGCTTGGTGGGACCCAAATCCCATGCATAATACAAACCAAAGCCCTAGTGAATAGCTTTGCCCTGTTAATCTTTTTATATCACCTGGCGACTCCACACTAGAAAATAACCTTAGAAAAAATCCTTTACCCAAATTTTGATCAGGAAACATCTTTCATGATAACCAGATCTAAAGCAATATATTCAGAAGACCCATAGAGATCTTTGAACTACACCTTGGTAGCCTTTGGGCTAACCCTATTTTGGTTCCTAGAATAAATTTTTTTCATATTAGCAACTCAATATGCTTCGATAATTCCCCTATAGCCCTCCCTATCACTGCTGCTAGCAAAAAATTAGCTCTAGTTACCTACATAACCGCAATGGTAGGAAATATATCGATCCTCCCATACCCTACATGGAACCATACAGGCCCCCTAAACCTAGTATCTTAGCATCTGATCCTGACAATAACCCTGAAAGCTCTACCCCAGTATGACGGTATTGGAAATACGACTTATGAACATTGTCTAGATGTGGCTGCATTTTCCCCCATACATAACATCCAAGAGGAGGATGTTATGATAATATTTATAGTTATTTCATTAAATAGGAAAATGCTCTATTGGTATAGAGCTCTTGAAAAACAAACCATATCTATATGGGCCCAGCTTGCTGGTAAATTAGTGGAAGAATTCAATGAACAAACAAATCCTTTATTCCTGTTGAATTAGTTTACTATTATTCAAAAACATCCACAAGAGGAGATCGTAGATTTCAATATCATATTTAGTAGGACTTGGAAAAGGGTACCTGATGGTTTGAGACCAAAACATGAACAAGTAATGTATTATTATTTGAGAGCTTTTAACTTTGATACAAGTATGGTAATTATATAGTCTCATGTACACACTTTTCCTAAGATTTATCAAGAAGCATAGAAGGCAAAAAAGGACCTGATTGCTATTGGTTGATTTCCATACAAAAAAATGATGTTTATTTTTCTAGATCTACCTCAAGCATCAAGTCCTACTTTCCCAACTAATTCTAGTATGCCCAAATGGATTGGATAACCTAACATCCCATTGATACGAGCCCCTCCCATGTTTCCAATGCTTCCATCCATTCTTGCCCCCCTATGGCTACGATCCTATCAATTCCAGACCCTCAACTAGCAGTCCTGCAAGATCTGCAAGCTTCTTATAAGACTATGGAAAATAAATTCATATCCATGGAGTGTAGAGAGGTAGAGAGAAATTATTAGCTAAGGAGGTATCTAAAAGTGACCAGAGACCAAGCTTCCATGAGTGGTAGGAACTATGATAAATCTAGCATGGTTTACACCAATGAAGACAGTGAACCCAAAAATGCTCCTATAGAATCAATCTTATGGTGTTCCACATGTAATGATCATCATGGTGAAACTTCTTGTATGATTCATCAACACCAGATCCAGAAGGTGGCTATTGAAAAGGTTTAAAGAACTCTCAAAGGTCATATCAGTATGGTTAGAGAAGAAGACCAAAATTTCATGATGCCTTCCCTTGAACAAGTCTTAGTCCTAACTAGATCGAGAAAGAAACCATTTCAGGTTGATCCCAAGGAACTCAACCCTTTGAAGGTACCCTCACCTATAAAGAGCCCAACTAAAAAAAGACCTCCTAACGAGAAAATTTCCCAAAACTTAGATCCAAATTGAGCAAAAGTCTGTAAAGAAACAACTCTGTAGAAATAAGTAGAGACTCAAGAGCAATCTAGGGATAAATTGAGATACCTCTCACTAACTAGGCATAAAATATTTGATGCTACTCAGGGGTATAGAAATATGTTTGACACAACAATAAATAAAAAAATGTTGATACCATCCCATTCAACATAGTTGAGGAAATAAAGAAAACTCCTTCCAAGGCCACTATGTATGAAGTCCTACAAATCCTAGGACAGATATATCTACTACAAGAATCATTAAGGTCCATGAAAATTAAAAGTAGAAGCCCAGTTTAGTTGGATTCTGCAACAAGAAAGTCTCACTTCTACTTCAAGAAAGAATATATCTCCCTCTTTTACTTATCTCTCCATATGGAAGGATGGGTAGTTCATAATTGCATGATTGATTTTGGAGCTGTAACTACAGTAATGCCCAAAGCAGTATGTGACATCATAAGAATGGAGTATATGAGAAGCAGTCAAGGTGTTTTACAACTAGATGAGACACATGTAAAAATAGGAGTGATAAAATATATCCTAATAGTCCTCAACATATTACCTCAGTTCATAGTCATACAAGAATTAGTGGTAGTCGACTTAGAACCCTATTTTGGTATGTGCCACTCTAGGTAATTCACTACTAAAATAGGAGGATATCTGTCACTTTATTTTCACACCTCAAGATCCCATTCAAAGGCAAAAGGGTGACAATACTCAATGAAAAACCTTCCAATTTCCATGTTGAAAGACTAAGAGAAGAGGAAAAGGCTGACACCATTGTAAATATGATGATGAAAGATTTAACAGATTTGAATATGATGGAGGAAGCCCTGAATGGGTTACAATAAGAAGATCAATTTTCCCTTTAGGAATTTAATTCCATGATAGAAATAGATGTTTGTAGCTACACTATCTTAAAACTTGAGAAAGATAAACCTGTCCTTTCCTCCTTGGCCTATCAACCCACCAGTCAGTTGTAGAAGCTTTTCTTTGATGGTGCCAGGTTCAAAAACAAAGCTGGAGCAAGCATTGTCCTGATATCTCCCATAGGCAAAGAGAAGATCTTCTCCTATAGATTGACCTAGAGATGCACCAATAATACAGTAGAGTATGAAGCACTCTATTTGGGCCTCAAAAAGGCTAAAAATATGGGCATCAAGAAACTGCATATTTTTGGTGATTCTGAGATGATAGTGAGTTAGGTTACTGAAAAATGTGTAAGCAAACAACATTATCTTAAAGCTTACCGAAACAAAGTTTGGGATTTACTAGAATCCTTTGAATCTCAAAATATTAAGGCAATTTCTAGAGAAAAGAATACACATGTAGACTTATTGGATTTATTAGGTGTAAAATTCTACCCTATAAGAAATGTCATTCAAAAGTCCAAAACAGTCAGGCTAATCTATAGATATTTTATGCAAGATAGGGATACTTTTTGGTAAGTTTTCAAGAATGATTGACAAATAGTGGATTTCCTCGTACATGAGTGAATTAATCTAATAATAGAATGGCTCAATATGAAGAACATGAGAACATAATCCAGTTGAAAAATAACCACATCCGAAAAGGATTGGTTACCCTTGAAATTCTATTTGATAATAATGATAGGCCAACCGACCACAAAATGAAAATCGACAAACATAGATACAAAGAAACTCAAATGGAGCCTAAAAAAACCATCAAATTAGGAGGGAACACTACAGAAGTAGAAATGGAGGAAATTAGAGAATTATGAAAGGAATTCCCTAACATCATCACCTAGACCTACAAAGACCTGAAAGTCTACTTCAAAGAAACAATTTAGCACACGATCGAGCTTGAAGAAGGTGCAAAGTCATTTTAGCAAAAATAGTGGCTAGTAAACCCAAAAATCGAAGCTTTAATGAAGTAGAAATTGTTGAAACTACTTGAAGCTAAAATTATTTACCTAATAAAGCATTCGATATGGGTTACTAACATGGTACCAGTTAGAAATAAGAATAGACATCCGACTATGTATCAACTTTTACAATTTGTACAAGGCTTCTCTGAAGGATCATTACCCCCTCTTGTAGATTGATAAAATACTACACATAATCATAGGAGCAAAAAGGTTTTCACTCCTAGATGATTTATCTGGGTACAATCAAGTATGGGTCAAAGATGAAGATCAATTTAAAATTGCATTCACAACTAAGTGGGGAATGTTTGCTTACCAGAGAATGCCCTTTGAGTTATCCAATGCTGGAGCAACTTTTCAAAGAGCTATGGATGTGGCTTTTGGAGAGTTGGTAAATAATACAATAGTGATCTACCTAGATGACATGATAGTATTATCTCACCAAAAGGGAGATCACATAACACATCTCAAAAGTGTATTTGAAAAGTACAAAGAGTTTGGCATCTCCATAAATCCCAAAAAATCTATCTTCATTGTGGAAGGACTCCTATTTGGCCATGTTGTCTCTAAGTCTAGTCTAGCCATAGACCCTAATAGAGTGAAAGCACTATTAGATCTTTCCCTTCCCCCAAATAAAAATGGATTACAGTCATTTTTTGGCAAAATCAATTTTATGCACAAATTCATAGTTGATTTTGCACAAATCATCAAGCCTATGATAGAGCTATTGAAAAAATATGTTGTGTTCAAATGGACGGATGCAAGAAAGCAAGTATTCCAACAGATAAAAGAACAAATAGCCCAAGCTCCCATTCTAGTAAACCCATACTACTATAGAGACTTCATATTATATGCTATAGGTAAACAAGGGAGCTATGCCACAGTGCTCACATAGAAAGGATCTGACAATGAAGAAATACCCATAGCCTTTCTAAGTCAGACTATGTAAGAACATGAAGAAAAATACAACTTCATTGAGAAGCAGATTTATGCAATAATAAAATATGTAAAAAATTTAGGCATTTCTTATCATAGAGCAATATTATCATTTATGCAATTCACCCTGATGTATGAAACTTCATTATTCAAGGGGATCTCGGTGATACAAGAGTTAGTTGGGTAACTAAAATACAAGAATACAACATGGAGATATACCCAACCAAGTTGGTAAGAGGCAGATCATTGTGCCAAGAGCATGCTAAACAAGCAACAACAAATTATATAGCCTACCAAACTCAATAGGGATCAATAGATGAAGATCAACCCATAGAATAGTTTGACTGGGTAGATGAGATGATCAAGTATTTCCAAACTAGAAAATGCCCAACCAACCTAAATATTTAACAAAGGATATGGTACCAGATTCAGGACCTGAAATACACCCTACTCCCTAAAGGACTTTACAGAAAAACCTAGACAGGGTTCTACTTTGCTGTGTAAATTAAAATCAGAAGCAGAAGATCCTAGAGGAATTCCATGGTGGATCATCTAGAGTGCACTATTTAGGAAGGACCACCGATTTAAAAATTATCAGAACTGGATGCTATTGGCTGAATATTTTCACAAACACCTTCATAATAATAAGGAAATGCAAAGAATTCCAAAGGTACATCAAACGAAACTGGAATGCTCTGATGCCTTTAAAGTCCATTCAAGTTGAAGAACCTTTTCAACAATGGGGTTGGATTTTTTTGGAATAATAGATCTAAATTTATTCGCTAGACATAAATACATCTTGATGGATACCGACTACTTCATGAAGTGGGCAAAAGTAATACCTACCAAGAAAGCAGACCAAGAGGTGGTGATGGAATTTATAGAAATTTTAATCACAAAATTTAGCATCCCTGATGCATTAGTCATAGAAAATGGTTCATCCTTCGTAGGCTCCAAGATGATCGACTTCATGTGCAAATACGAAATCTACTTGAAGACATCCTCAAATTATTATCCTTAGGGGAATGGATTAGCTAAGTCCACAAACAAAAACCTGCTCAGGATTTTGAAGCAAACTTTGAAGGATAATAAGAGAAGTTAGCACTCTCTGATAAATCAAGCACTTTGGGCTAATAGGATCACCATAAATAAGTCCATCAAAACATCTCCATACTCTTCAGTCTATGATAAAGAAGTAGTCATTCTGATACACAGAAATACCAGCCCTAAAACTGCTCAACCAAATTGGTATTGAAGAAGTAGAACCAATGGAGAATAGGCTGATCCAAATCCTACAATTAGAAGAATAGAAGGAACAAGCCTACAACCACTACCAGGAACATGCAACTACTACAAAGGGATGGTTCAAGAAAAGGACCACCTTGAGGAAATTTAAGGTGGAATACTTAATTCTCAAATGGAATGAGAAGAAGTCTAAATCGAGAAATCATGATAAATTTGATGCATTCTGGGAAGGCCCTTTCGAAATAATATAATAAAAGCAACACAATTCTTTCCAGATCAGATATGAATGGGGCTAGGTTCAACCCATCCTTGTAAATGGCTTCCATCTAAAGTTGTACTACAAGTAACGGGTTTCCTCCACCTTGTATGTATTTATGTAAATATTTTTATTATTTTAACTTCCATGAAAAATATCATGATTTTGTGACTTTTTGGCAATCAAAGGCCCCTTCCATGCAAAATGTCATGATTCCACGACTTTTGGGCAGCCGATTGCCGCTCCAAAGAAAAATGTCATGATTCCATGAATTTTCGATGATCAAATGCCCCTTCCATGTAAAATATCATGATTTCACAAATTTTTGGGAACTAATTGCCACTCTAAAGAAAAATTTCATGATTTCGCAACTCTTGGGCAGCCAATCGCCATTCTCAAGGAGCAGCCAAGAACTTTCGATGAGAAAAGTGGTTTTATCAATTATTTTAAAAGGGGTATGCTTTTTAAGGTACCATCATACATTCTGATTGGCCACCAGTGGAGGTGATGTCATATTATTGGCCAAAGATAGTAGCAGAATAATATCATTGGCCCAATGACAATACATGGCAGGTGGTTTCTTAATGAGGTACATGAACCTAAGTGCATAAAAACATTTAAATTCAGCATAGGGATGCATGCCACCCATCGTAGTTATTCCACTTCATCTTAGAAGTTATTGAATATAGCTTTGGTACAGGCATGTACAACTAATTATGTCACAAAAGGGTTTTTATCACCTTCATCGTCTTTAATGTTATTTCCATTCTGCTCACTATATTCTCTGCTATCTTAGCAATTTTTGCAACTCTGTGCTAAGTGAATTTGGGTAAGATTTGTTATAGAAAAATGCAATCAACCATGATGACCATACCTGCAGCCTCCTCCTCCAAGGGAAAATAGACTTCGTCTAAAAGAGAAACCAGCTTTGTGGAACCTGTTGGCCACATCTCTGATACAAGGCTGACATGGAAGGACCCATGACAAATTAGAAAGGAATAATAGCCAAAATGGCTATAAAGGTTTCTCCATTGAGTTTGAGTACCTTTTCCTACCATTCTATGTTGTACTGGTATGTTTTCCCTCAGGTTCACCCCTACCCTAAATTGATAAAGGCTACGATAGAGTTTTATGATGCAAAAAACAAGATAGTATAGAATTCCAAGAATGAAGTTATCTTCACCTTGGATGCAGACTCGATTAGGGTTGTATTTGCTCATGGTAGGAAATATGTAGTTCCTGCTATCTAGCTAGACCTAGCTAAATCTGTAAAGTATTATGCCAATACGAATAATATTTGACTATTTTTACAAGAACATTTATTAGACTCAATCTCTAAAGGATTTGTGCCAAAATATCTAATTCCCTTGGATAAGTTAAAAAACAAAGAGATTTTTTCCATGTTGGCAATGGTGGCAGGATTGGACACAAACAAATAGGTCTATGGATGGTAGGTAACAGTAGAACAATGCATCTCTAATCCAAGATTCTATGACAGTCTCGAGCAGACCTAAGCAAAGTACCAGTTTTCTTTGATTTTCCAGAATACCTAGCTCAACAACTACACACGAGACTTTTAAAGTTGTTTAAGGATATCTTATATACCTTCAAGTTCTCCTATTATATGGTATGGATTTTATTTTATTTCTAGGTGAAAGCTTTAGATTTCATCCCCACTACACAAGTAGATCCAAAAGGAAATCTCTTGCCTGTATGTGAATGGACATCGCTTCTTTCGAATGTGGGTTCTTATTATCATTTTAATATGGAATTTTTAGGCCCTGATTTAAAAATTATGTATGGTGTTATGCCAAGAATTCCTCAGCAACTACAAGATACCCTCAGGCACCCCCATGCAAAGGAGGGTGACTATTTTGTTTTAACATAGGGTTTAGTCATCAGACTCTATGGATTCACAGGGAAGCCTTTCTTGCTGCCATATTTCATTACCAAGAGATTATTTGCCCTAGAGTACATAAGACATACATAATTTATAAAAAAAAAATATGGAACTGGTGCACATTTGATAGGCACTTGCCTCATGCCTTTTCAATTCAAAGGGGTAATAGTGTCAAAAAATGGGGATAACAAAAAAATTGCTTAGGTTCTAAGGAATTTGAAGTTAATACAACTACCCCAAAAATGGAAGTATGATCCTAAAGACAAGTTCACCTAGAGACAAGCCACTCTCAATAAGGCCCCTCTTTATAAATTTCATTTATCTGATAGGCAAATTGATAAGCAAGATAGAAATAAAAATGAAGACCATCCTTTAGAGTGGCATGTTGAGAAGATGCAGCCACTTCCCCATTGGCATGATTTCTACCTACACTCATCTTATTGGTGCCCTGAAACAAACCCGAAACACAAGCTAAGTAGCAAGAAGATTGAAAATTCCAATAAGAAAGGAGAAGACTACGATCATGCCAAGATATTAGCTTGGTGGCAAATGCAATGCCATATACAGAATTTCTCTAGATATGGAACAAAAATAGACAAAGAGTTATCTAAGAAGTATGATGAGCATCATGAAAAATGGTCTAAAATATTAGTGGATAAGGTTCCTTTGGGAATCAATGGCATTCTCCTCAAACATATCAAATATGGCACTGAGAAGGATAAGGGGAAACAAATCACCATCAATCAGGTAGACGTACCTAAAATAAAACGTCATAATTTAATCCCCCCATCTGGATCAAAATCATATTCTAAAGATAACGTCTGAATCGAATGCAGGAAGAAAAGGGAAGTATCAAGAAAAAGAAAAACAAAATTAGAGAAAGTAAGAGATAAAAATAAAAAGAGAAAAGAAGAAACACCCTCATATCATATTAAAATGAAGAATCAAAATTCTCTGAAGAATCAGAGGAACAAGAAGTATCAGGAGGTAAAGAAGAGATAGAATATAAAAAAGAAATAGGGGAAATCTCTGAGAAAACTCCTAAGCACCAGGATATTAGAAAACAAGCAGTTGAAATAGAGGAAGAGGTCCCCCCAAAAGAAGTTCTTAGCATGAAATAAACTCTCACAAAAAGTGTTGATGACTCTGTGTTGAAGCAAATTGTAGAAGCCTACACCAAAAAATCACAAGGGACTAGAAACACCATTCTAGAAAAGGACTCAGGTACGTCTCTTATTAATCTTGTTACTCCTCCTTTTTCTCCTCCCCAAAATAATTTCCTTTCCAATTATAAACACAAAGGCAATCCTTCCCCTCACCATATCACCATCCTCCACCATCTCCATCTCACCAGTCACCACCATCAGTTCAGAAAACTCCACCAACATCCTCCTTCACTCCCATAGGTTCCCTCACTCAGAAAATAATTACAGAGGTACCTTTGGCCACCACCCCCTTTCCTTATTCCACTAACCTACCGAGATTTCAAACCATGCAAACTGCTTCTCCTGCCAACAACCCTACGGTTTCTAAGTTTAAAAAGTTGAATAAGGCCACCATAAACATTACTACATGTCTGAAGTCTTCGAGCTCCAAAAGATCTAATGATATAGCCCTAATTAGAGAAGGGTTAGTTCTGGATCCTATCAACATGCAATGTTCTACCATGAAGATGACCTCACTTGCAAAAAGGCCAAAGAAAGACATGACCCTAGAAGATTATCAAGCAGATGTAACTATAGAAAATATCACCTAGTTGTCGATGGATGACGAGTGGTGTAAGGCCCAAACTCACATGGGGACCATTTACGTAAATGCTAAGTATTATAAATAAAAATACTCTTGGGCCGAGCAAGAAAGAAAAAGTTTAGAAGAATCCCTACATCAACAAAAGGAAATAGAGAAAGCTTTAAAAAATAAAGCCAAAAATAGAAGCAATTATTTGATGAAGCTACTCCCTACAAGGAGAAGGTAGCAAAAGCTGAATAGAAGATTCAATCATTACAACAATAGGTCAAGGACCTAAAAAAGTAGCTATCTGATAGTACTAGTAATGTCGATGGATTTTCCAAAGAAAAATCAAGGCGGGGTCAGAGTGAACCTACTTGAAAACATCCAAAAATTAGCCCTGGAGGCTAGGCCCATAGTCGCCTATCTTCTCAAAATCAGAGAAACATTGGGACAAGTAGAAGATGAACTAGAAGCATCGGTTAAAATCTTAGCTACAAGACTGTCAGCGAACAACAAAATTTAAACTCTGATAGATAACATGCAGGCCATAATAGGATATATAACAAGAGATAAAAATTGATCTTAGACCAAAATAATTGCTAGAAATTTCTTCTAAAGGTACAAGATGGTGACCAAAAGTGCCAAGCTCATACAAGAGCTCAAATTAGAGGTCAAAGTGATCCTAAAACATGTAAGTATAGCTAAAAATTATGGTATGCCAAAATTCTAGGATAAATATTCAAAACTCCTAACAGAAGAATTAAAAGCAGCCTAGAAGAGATTTATAGAGAACGAATCAGAAATTGATAGTTGGGAAGAGCCCATTGATGAAGAATTTTTTTTTGCATGGTCCAAGATATTACTCATATGAACGTTTGTATGTATGATTTGAATATGAAATATAAAATTTTGTCATATGATAAGGTGGAAGAGCTAGAATATTTGTATAGCATTTTCAAGGAAAAAATAGATATTGATGAGGAAACTTGGAGGAAATCCTGCATCACCTATAACAAGGTAGTAAAATAAAATGCCAAGAAAACTTCGTCAAGTGGTATAGTAGATCCTAGAAAAGGTGAAACAAAAAATCCATTGATGAAGATACTCCAAAAGAATGAGCACCCCAAAGCAGGAAACTTTTTGTACTTGGTATCATTCCCCTTCTTTCCCTTGTTTTATTTTGGGTTGTTTTTGTTGATTCCATTCCCCAATGGATAAAGGCTTTAGATTTTGACATTCTTCTAACATAATTACCCCAAGAGGTGCCAATAATGTTGGTAAAAATGACCACACTTAGGGAAATAAAGAGCTATCTCCTCAAAATTTTGCTAAGTACAAGAAGGTCATGATTCTGTGATATTTTTGAAGGCCGAAGTTGTAACTAGGGCTAAAGGTCATAATTTTGTGACATTTTGGAAGTCAACAACCCAACTAAGAATAAAAGTTGTGATTCCTTGACATCTTGAGAGGTGAAGACTTAGCTAAGGATGAAAGTCATGATCCTGTAACATTTTGGAAGCTGAAGCGAGTGTCAGGGCTAAAGGTCATGATTCTACAATATTTTGGGAGTCGACGACCCAAATAAGGATAAAAGTTGCAATATCACAATATCTTGAGGGGAAAAGACTCAAATAAGAATGAAAGTCATGATCTCGTGATATTTTGAAAGCCAAAATTGGTGCCAAGGCTAAAGGTCATGATTTCATGACATTTTGGGAGTCAGTGACCCAACTAAGGATAAAAGTCAGAATCCCACGACATCTTGAGGGGTGAAGACTTAGCTAATTATGAAAGTCACGATCCCATGACATTTTGGAAGTTGAATCTAGTGCTAGGGCTAAAGGTCATGATTCTACAACATATTGAAGGCCAAGAAAGATCGATGTAACAATAATATTCTAACCTTTTTTAGTTAGAAGCTCCATCACTCCTTAACTTGATTCTATACTAGAATGAGCCTACAAGCATACTGTTGTAACAAATTCTAGTTTTATGTTATGTAAAACTCTTATATATAGGATGAGTGACCGAAGCAAATGGTCGGCTCTTAGGCATTTACAAGGCTATGTATATAGAATTCTGAAAGCCAAATAAATATTTCCATTTTGGTTCTTGGCTCATTGGTGTTTTAAGATCAAGTATGTATGTGATGTCTATTGCTAATTAAGTTTAGTTTGAATGTGCCTTGTATAAATTCTTATTTTAAATTCATGCATTAAATATTCTATTATATATACAATTTAACTTCATGGATAAAAGTGTCTTATCATAAAGCATTCGCCAAAGGTTTTAGTTTCTATGTTTTGGTTCTATTTTGCTTCTCTATAAAAGGTTGTGATAGTAGTAGTTATTGTTGCTTAATATATATCATTTTAATCCTCTATCCATAGCTATATTTTCCTCTTTTTATGAATTTCCATCTCTCTCCCTTTTCTTAAAGGAAACAAAGGAACCAACATCCTTTGGATATTGAACCAGGTAGATTCTATTCTAACTTGGTCTTTCAATGTTGGCAAAGTCTTGGGCATAAACGTAACCAAAGGTAGATTTTGCTCCAACAAGGTTGTTACACAAAAGGTGACACTGTAAACTCATAATTATCATATCTAGTTCTAAAAGTTATCTTGTAAGTGTCTTCTTCTTCAATCCTTAGTTGATGGTATCTAGATATAAGGTCAATTTTAGAGAATATTGTAGATCCTTTTAATTGGTCAAAAATATCATCAATTCTAGGTAAGGAGTGCCTATTCTTGATTGTCATTTTATTCTATAGTTGATGCACAACCTCAAATATCCATATTTCTTTTTTATTAAGAGGATAGGGGCACCCCATAGAGAAACACTAGGCTTAATGAGTCATTTTTATAACAAATATTGAAGCTAAGTTTTAAGCTCTTATAATTCAATAGGGGTCATTATGTATGGAGATCTTGTGATGGGAGCTGCTATAGGTAGTAGCTCTATGGAGAAGTCAAATTCTCTCTAAGAAATAATACCTGGTAAATCATCATACAATACATCCCTAAATACATTCAACACAAGATACTTTTGAAAATATCTTGAGTTGGACTCAATTTCTTCCTTTTTGTTTGTCTTGACTACATAGATCATACCATCCTTTTTCATAGTTTTATTTACTTGCATGGCTGATAAAAGGTGTGCTTTAAATGATTCATGATCTGATGCAGGAGCATTCGGTGGCAGCAGAGCAATCTTGCATCAACCAAATTTTTTCTAAGTGTTTGCCTTGGTGTCGTGATATCGTGACCGAAAAGGAGTCGCAATATTATGACATGTCGTGTTTTTGTGACTCAGCCAAGAGAGAGAAGGCGCAGGGAAAAAATGTCATGATTTCGTGAGATGTCATGAAATCGCAACCAAAAGCAAGAAAGAGCAGAAGCACAATGAAAATGTCATTATTTCATGGCATGTCGTGAAATCATGACCAAAAGTAGGCGAGAGGTGGAGCCGTTGAGAATGTCATGATTTCGTGACATGTCATGAAATCGTGACCAGAAGCAGCCAGGAGGAGCAGTTGAGAATGTTGTGATTTCGTGACATGTCATGAAATCGCGACCGTCACGAAATCTTGACCAGAGAAAAAAAGCAGGGGCATCCAAAGGCAAAGGTCTCGATATCGCGACATGTCACGATATCACGACTTGAAGATAAGAAAGGCAGAGGTGGAGGAAAATGTCGTGATATCATGACCCAAAGGCGAGGAAGGCAGAGATGAAGAGAAAATGTCGTGATATCACAACCAAAAGTGAGGAGTGCAAGGAAGTCAAAATGTCGCGATATCATGACATGTCGCGATATCACGACAAACGACTGGTTCGTGGTTCAAAAAGGTGCGTGTTCCAAGGTGATGTTTTCGAGGCGATCAAGGGTCTCATTAATGCATGTTTTTGTATTTGGTAAGTTTGCTGAACATGATGGCCTCTCGAATGTTGCGCCCAAAGGTCAAAAATGTCAGATGGTTCTTTAATGCATGCTTTCATGGCGGATTGGGGCAGTTGCCAATTATGGAAGGAAAATTGAAAACTCGACGGAGGAAGCCGACTTTGCAGGTTTTTATGATGTATTCTTTCAGAAGGGTCATTAATGGCCTAGAGGGTCGAGACCTTGATAAAAAATCAGAGATTGTAAGAGAAAGGGTGGTGGATTGGAAGATTGCACATAGAGTGTAGTTGAAACTAAGCCGAGTGCTAGTTATTGTAAATCCTACGGGCTGTTACTGTAAAGATTTTCTAGATTAATGAAGAGAATTTGGATCTGAGTGAGTCACAATTTTCCCGTTCCCCATCAATGGTATCAGAGTGAGAGTTCCTGAGTGTGTAACAGATCATCGAACAAGAGGGTTTGTAAGAGGAGAAAGAAGAATGCCTCCATGAAGAAATCATGGTGGAGTAAGGAATATGGTGCCAGTAGAAGATTTCAGAGCTTTGCAACAGCAAGTTCAGGCCCTACAAGAAGGGCTACGCAGAGGGCACGAGCCTAGAAGGGAAGAAGGAAGTGAAGATGAAGTTGAAGAAGAAGAAGACCAGTTTGAAGAAGAAGAAGAGGTTGTAGATCCTGCACAAGCCAAGGTTGTACAAAGCCATCTCCCAGATTGGAAAGAAACCAAAAATGGAGGTTTCTACATATTTTGGAAACCTAGATCCAGAAGAGGTGATTGAATGGATAAATGATCTAGAGGAGTATTTTGAATATGAGGAGGTTGAAGACCCTAACCGGGTTAGATTTGCTAAGACCAAGCTAAAGGGTCATGCCAACATCTGGTGGAAGGGAATACAGCTGAAAAGGAACAGAAGAGGGAAGGAAAGAATAACAAGATGGGATAGAATGGTAGAAAAGTTGAAAAGATAGATTATGAGTTGGATCTGCTAAGAAAAATGTAGAGTTTGAGGCAAACGAGCAAAACTGTCCAAGAATACACAGAGGAGTTTTATAAGATCTCTATTAGAACTAGACATTTAGAGGCAAAAAAGGAGAAGGTGGCTCGTTATATCAATGGGTTGAGACCCAGTATCCAAGAGGAGTTGAGCCTAGTTCGGGTGAGCACCATTGAGGATGCTTACCAATTTGCCCTAAGGGTAGAAGAAAAGCTAAATAGAAGGTTTGAGAGCAAGCAAAGAGGAAGAGGTCATGGAGGAAATACTGGTGGAAGAAAAGATGAAGGAAAAGAGGAGAAGAAAGAAGAAGCTAGCAGCAGTCAGGCCTAGAAGGAAGATAATGATTACAGACCCCATGTTCAGAACAATGGCTACCTAAGAGGAAGAGGTAGATCTGGACGTGGGTATGGAAGAGGAGGATTTCCTGGAACCTGTTTCCACTGTGGTGAAGAAGGATATCGAGCATTTGAGTGTCCACAACATCGAGAAAGAATGAACAAGAGACCTGAGAGTCCTGCCAGAGCTGCTGTAGCAGATGAAAGAATCAAATCAGAACATTCTGAGGAGGCAGAGAGAGGAGAATTCATGGTCACAAGGAGAGCCATGCTAATTGAGGAAGACAAACTAGAGCAAAGGAGAAGCCTGTTCTGCACGAGTTGCAAAAGCACAAGTAATGTCTATGACATGATTATCGACAATGGTAGTACTGATAACTTAGTCTCTAATAAAATGGTCACTAAGTTGCATCTGGAGAGAAGGAGACACCCGCATCCATACCAAATTGCGTGGTTGCAAAAGGACCATAGAGCATGGGTCTAAGAATAGTGCTTAGTCACATTCAAAATTGGGAGATACCAGGATGAAGTCCTGTGTGATGTTTTTCCTATGGATGCTTGCCATTTGCTGTTAGGAAGGTCGTGGTAGTTTGATCAGAGTGCAGTGCATGATGGTCATGCAAATACATACTCCTTGATGAAATATGGAGTGCACCACAAGTTAAAGCCATTACAGGCAGTGGACAAGAAGGTGTGCAGCAGTGCCAGAATTTGTCTGGTAGAAGGCAAAAAATGTTTTTGCCAGGAGACGAGGTTTAAGCGGGCTGCAGAGGTAGGTGCACATTTGGAGATGTTGCAAAAAATGGTGACCGAATAGCACAGAAGTGAAGGTCACTTCTCCATCAACCTCGGGGTGTCTGATGCAGGAGCATCCGGTGGCAGCAGAGCAATCTTGCATCAACAAAATTTTTTCTAAGTGTTTGCCTTGGTGTCACGATATCACGATCAAAAAAGAGTCGTGATATCATGACATGTCACATTTTGTGACTCAACCAGGAGAGAGAAGGTGCGGGGTGAAAATGTCACGGTTTCACGACATGTCGCGAAATCATGACCAGAAGCAAGTAGAAGCACGGTGAAAATGTCATGATTTTGTGATATGTCATGAAATCATGACCAGAAGCAGGCGAGATGTGGAGCCATTGAGAATGTCACGATTTCGTGACATGTCGCAAAATTGTGATCGTCGCAAAATCGTGACCAGGAGCAGCTAGGAGGAGGAGCGGTTGAGAATGTCGTGATTTTGCGACATGTCACAAAATCATGACCGTCGCAAAATCATGACCAGAGTAGAAAAGCGGGGGCATCTGAAGGCAAAGGTCTCGATATCGCGACATGTCATGATATCACGACTTGAAGATAAGAAAGGCAGAGGTGGAGGAAAATGTCGTGATATCACGACATGTCGCGATATCATGACTCGAAGGTGAGGAAGGTAGAGATGAATAGAAAATGTTGCGATATCATGATCGAAAGGGAGAAGGAGCACAAGGAAGTCAAAATGTCATGATATTGTGACATGTTGCGATATCAGGACAAACGACTGGTTTGTGGTTCAAAAAGGCGTGCGTTCCAAGGTGATGTTCCCGAGGCAGTCAAGGGTCTCATTAATGCATGTTTTCATATCCGATAAGTTTGTTGAACATGATGGCCTCTCGAATGTTGCGCCCAGAGGTCAAAAATGTCAGATGGTTCTTTAATGCATGCTTTCATGGCGGATCGGGGCAGTTGCCAATTATGGAAGGAAAATTGAAAACTCGGCGGAGGAAGCCGACTTTGCAGGTTTTTATGATGTATTCTTTCAGAAGGGTCATTAATGGCCTAGAGGGTCGAGACCTCAATAAAAACTCAGAGATTGTAAGAGAAAGGGTGGTGGATTAGAAGATTGCACGTAGAGTGTAGTTGAAACTAAGCCGAGCGCTAGTTATTGTAAAGCCTACAGGCTGTTACTATAAATATTTTCCAGATTAATGAAGAGAATTTGGATCTGAGTGAGTCACGATTTTCCCGTCCCCCATCACGATCACAGTGGACTTAGATATGTTTCTTAGACTCATCTAAAGTCTAGCCACCTTTCCAAAAAATTTAGAAGGGATTTATGTGTTAGAATAAATATTTATTCTCGTAAGTTCTACTAGGATAGACTTACTTGAGTTACCACTCTTCCATGAGTCAGGTGAGCTCTCAGTTTAGACTAGTTCAAATTTTTTGAGTTGTTGTAATACAACGACTTTCAATGATCAAATTTGTTATTTATACAAAGTTGATCCATGTAATAAAGCAATCAATTCTTGAGCTTTTAAATAATGCTTTGCATGTCTATTTTCTTAGTTTCAATATTGCTTCTCAATATTTCTAACATGGTACCAAAGCAGGGCTAGTTTTTTCTTGCAAGCATTCAAATATTTTCATTGATATGGTTTAGCTTGTCCTTCCTTTTTTGGATAAGTCTTCTCTATTTATTTCAGCTTATTTGGAAGTTGTAAAATAGTCTTATTTTTTGATCTATACTCCAATATAGTGTTTATCCACTAAATATTTTAATAGATAATTACTATCATTTTAAGTGCAAAGTGTTATAAGATATTTGATAATAGGCAACCACTCGCCTCACCTTTTTGTGTATGGTGTTATCTAAATCTTTGCTTCACATTGCCCTCTCTCAAGAAATTTTTGTTGTCCCTTTAAAGCATTTTTTTTTAACTAATACCTTTTTTGGATACATTGTCTTCCTTATCATTGCACTATAATTTTTTTTTTAGTGTTGCCTCTTCACAACTCTCTCATAGAACATCTTCAACTGACATCCCCATTTCATAAGAAAGAAAAGTGTTGTGGTTTTAAAAACAATAGTAACCAATGAGGAGACTGTTGTGAGGAACATGTTTTATATTCCTACCCAAGGGAGAAGCCAATCATCGCAATATTGGTGTCATCATATCTTAGAGATTCATGCCAAACAGTGAACCCACCATCGCTTACCTGCACTAGCATCTCGGTATAATATTTATAATTGTGTCTTTATTCTGCTACAAAGCAATGAATACTCCTTTCATTGGCACTGAGGAGATGGATTCTGATTTGTTTATCTCATTTCTGGTCCTCCTTTCCTTGGTGCTAAGGAGCCAAATACAGGTTTGTTTTTCTGGTTCATATGGTCTTTTTTCAAAGGAACATCATCCTTTCTTCCCTCCAATAAAATGGGTCTTCCCTCATTGGAGCTCAAGATACCCGTGTTATCTTCAATTGCTGTGCACTGGAGACTTGTACTTCCTATGAGTAAAGACACATGTCTCCCTTGTTAGCACATTTTTCTCATTCAAACAACATCATCTTCTGTAAGCTTAAGTTGGTGCTCAAAAGATAAAATAAGAATATCTTCCTTAGTTTGTACTTATGCGACAATATCACGTAAATTGTCATATCTTCAGTTCACTCAATAAAAGAAGCCATGTCCTTCTTCTCAATGTTGTCCATCAACAGCTATCCATCTATGAAATGCTATAGAAAACAACCAAAAATCTCTCAAATTCCATCCTTTTCTCAAGTTTTGGTTTATTTTTTTAGGAGCTACTGCATTCTTTGAAGATCGATAAGAGGGTGATTTGACTTCACCAGGAGTAACATTCTTCATATTTTCAATTCTTCCAAGTGATATTAAGTTTTTTTGGCACTATCCTACTAAATCTTGTAGGTCTCTCATCATTTGAGCGTGGAAGAAAATAGAGGGTGCAATCCAATGCAAATGGAGGAACCAATATGTCATTGAGAGAGTGTTGCATCTACTTTTCATGAATAGTGCATTCAATTTGAAAGAGAGCCTTAGGAGCAGCATCACAAAGCTACGTTCTATACCATTTCCCAACGACTCCTCTGTGATCTATGTAGCTTCATTCTAATTGCTCTTTGAGAGACTTTGAAGGTAATTTTACCTTTAAGAGTTAAAAAAAAACTTATGTTTTTATAAAAACAAAGGGACTCATCCTCCTTTTTTTAGCTCTTTTACTTCCATCTATTTCTCTTCATGAAATATAATTTGTAATCTTATATTTTTTTTGTCTCAACATTATTCTCAACACCTATTTAAAAAAGGCTATCAAGAGAGAAGACAAATTGTAATCTCAATTAATACAAATTTTTTTTTGGAGTGGGGGAGGTTATGGTGTTTATTCTTGCACTTATTGTTTTTTTGGATTCTTTAAGGGAGGAAGATGTCTTCTTGTGTCCATAATATTGGCAGTCACTGGTGGACTCTTTTTTTGTGTGTAGCACCTTCTTGGCCACTTCATGCTTGTTGCTTCATTATCATTCTTTGAGCTTATTCCGCATTTTAAGTTAGCAATTGCATAAAGGAGTTTCTAAAAAAAAAAATCAAAGCAAGCACTCACAATCTATTGAGCACTTTTACAAAAAAAATTAAAGCCAACAATTATTCTTATAAATAATTGCCTATGTTCCACGTATCAATATCCTCACAAAAATTATAGTTTCCTTCATGTAAGGGCAGGTTTTTTGAGATAATTTGTATAAAGGTATGGCAAGTTATTTTTGGTTTCAATAGCCTAGGTTCCATGTATCAATATCTTCAAAACTTATAGTTTCCCTCACATAAGGGCGGGTTTTTGAGAGGCTTGGTATAAAGGTCTGGTTTTTTGCTACCATTCATAAAACATGTTTTTGGTTGTACTACCTATTACTTCAAAACACTTGCAGTTAAGGGGGGAATATTGGTTCACTATAGTTTTTTTGGTAAAATGAATACAATTGATCCACTCACCCCTCATAACTATCACACATGGAAACCAAAAATATTAAATCTTATTTCTCAAAAATGGCTCAGACACTTGCTAGAAGAGAAGCAACCTAAATTTAAAAAAGAATATGAAATATTTGTTCATAAAGGGAAGATGTATGAAACAATGGGTATTATAAGCACAAATGTAAATAAAATATTATGGTTTCATATTTTAGAATGTAAAAATCCATTTGAGAGTTGGTAGAAACTAAAGAACTTGTTTGGGAAAGTAGATCAAATAAGGTCAATGCAACTAGAGGCAGAATTAACAACATTATATCCTGAAGACTTTAGAAATATTGTTGAATTTCTCACAAAATTTAAAGAAGTACTTACTCAATTAAAATTAAGTGGCAAGAATAAAATATAATAAGAATGCATCTATCTAATTCTTTCTAAATTAAATGGTGTATTTCAAATTTTTGCAACCACCGTTTTGTCTACTAAAGATGCTCTTGGTGCAAGTTTTAAAATGCCCTCTTTAGAGGAATTCTATGATAGGATAACTAGAGAGGAAAAAAAAATTACAAAGTATGAGATCTCTCCCTCTTCCTAAAAAGCCTTAGTAGCATCCACCTCTACTAAATAAAAATTCACAAATAAAGAAAGAAGTCCCATAACTTGTACACATTGCAAAAAGAATGGTCATTCTGTGAACAAATGTTGGAAAAGACTACAATAACTAGAGGCAAAAATGAAGTATCACAAGATAGAAACTAATAAGAAGATAGGAAAAGACTTAAATGTTCAAGATAGAGCTATAAAAACTTCATCAAATTATTGGGTTCTAGATTCAGGAGCAACTCATGACATGAATTCCTCATATGAGTCATTCACTTCAATATCCTCAAGTTCAACATGTAGCATAGAATTTGGTGACTCATTATTTATCCCAGTCAAAGGAAAAGGTGACATATCCATTGATGGTGGTTATATAAATAATGTTCTCTATGTCCCAAACATAGCTACAAATATCCTCTCCGTCTACCAGATTTGTACTTCTAAAAAAGGCAAAATAGTTCTCTTCTCACCAACAAGAGTTGAGATAAGAGAATTTTAAGAACCAAAATATCTCATATCAAAAGGAGATATTGATCACAACACTCACCTATTTCATTTCAAGGGATTCAAAAATTCAGAAGGGGCCTCTATGTTTTTGCACATGGAGATCTTGAAAGAAAAATTTGGCATGAAATATTTGGACATCTCAATTATAACTACCTAAAATAATTGAACACCCATGAAATGGTAACAACGTTGCCAAAAGTCTCTTTTATTGATGGGGTATGTCTTGGATGTGCTCTTGGAAAGCAACATCAAGATTATTTCCACCCAAGTGGTTCTCAAAGAGCCTCATTCCCTCTAGAGTTAATCCATAGTGACTTGATGGTCTTCCCAGATACTTCTTTCAAAGAAGCAAAATATGCTTTAATATTCATTGATGATTTTTCCAAAAGAAATTGGGTCTACTTTCTAAAATACAAAAGTTATGTTCTATCCCACTTCAAAATCTTCAAGGCCTTAGTTGAAAATAAATCCACTTGCAAAATCAAGCAAATTTGTATAGATCATGGCGGGAATAATTCAATAATGAGTTCTCAAATTTTCTATCAAGTCATGGCATAATTCATCAACATTCAGTCTCCCATAATCCACAACAAAATGGCATTGTAGAAAGGAAAAATAGAACTTTAAAGAAAATGAAAAACTGTATGCTCCACTCAAGAGATCTTCCAATAGTTTTTTGGGCTGAGACAATTAACTGTGCAAACTATATTTAAAACCACACACCTCATAAAGCTCTTGGCCATTTAACTCCTGAGGAAGCATGGACTGGCTCAAAACCTAATGTATCTTTCTTCAAGATTTTTGGGTGTACTGCTTGGGCACATATCCTAAATAATAAAAGGAAGGCTCTAGATAAGAAAAGCAAGTAGCTCATATTTATTGGTTATTGTGAGGAAATGAAAGCATACAGGCTCCTTGATCCCACAAATCATGAGGTATTTTTTATAGGAATTTTCAATTTGATGAAACATTCCCTCATAGAGATACTCAACCATCCTCTTCTAACATTAATTCTCTTGAGCCATCTCCAATGTTAGAGCCTCAATATAATGAAGATCTCATTTTAGAGATAAATGATCAAACTGACCAAAATGAGGATCCTATACTCCAAACTCCAAGTCTTTCCACACCAATTACTCCTTCCACAATGCCAAAATGGGCCTACACCATAGTTGAAGAACCCACTCCTTACATCCAAAATCTTCCATCATCCAGATTAGGCAACTCCATAGGCTCTGGTCTTGTCTGTCAGTCCATTTCCATAGATCCTCAATCCTTCAAAGTAGCAACTAGTATAAAAGAATGGGATGATGCCATGGAGAATGAATTCTCTTCCTTAATCAAAAATAAAACTTGGAATTTAGTTCAACTACCTAAAGGAAGGAAGTTAGTTTGCTATAAATGGATTTACAAAACTAAATATGGACTTGATGGTGAAATTGACAAACACGAAGTTTGCTTGGTAGCTAAAGGTTTCTCACAAATTGAAGGTATTTATTATTCTAAAACCTTTGCACCAGTTGCCAAAATGGATTCTGTTAGGCTGGTACTTGCACTAGCTACTTCCCAAAAATGGCCTATTTTTTAGATGGTTGTAAAAAGTGCTTTCTTACATGGGGACTTAAAAGAGAAAATATTCATGGAACAACCTGTTGGATTCACTCAAGACTCCTCCCTTGTTTGTATACCAAGAAAATCTCTCTATGGTCTCAAAAAAGCTCCTAGAGCTTGGTATGAAAAAATGGACTCCTTCCTTCTTTCTTCATGATTTTCTCATTGTGAGTCTGATGCCACAATCTACATTTGGAGATATGAAGAAAAAATTACCATACTTGTTCTCTATGTTGATGATCTACTACTCATTGGTAGTGAAATTTCTCACATATAGACTATCAAAGACTCCATTTCTAAGAAATTTGAGATGGTTGATCTGGGTTTAGCTCATTACTTCCTTGGGATTCAAATAAATCAAACAGATGTAAGAATTTCATTGTGTCAAAAGAAATACACTCTAGACATTCTTCAATGGTTTAATATGACTGATTGTAAGCCTTCTTCTACATATTTTCAGTCTAGAGTGACTCTAAGTACTTCCTGCAAATTCCCTTTATGTGATGCTACTCTCTATAGATAGCTTGTAGGAAGTCTATTATATCTCACTCATACTTGCCCAGATATTTCATATGTTGTTGGCTTCATATATAGATTCTCATATCAACCTCATTTAAGCCATTTGTAAGCAACAAAGAGAATCCTCTGCTACTTGCAAGGAACTACTCACTTTGGGCCCTTATATGAGGGTGGCTCTTATAAATATTTATTCTCTTAAGTTTTACTAGGATAGACTTACTTGAGTTACCACTCTTCCATGAGTTAGGTGAACTCTTAGTTTAGACTAGTTCAACTTTGCTATTTATACGACTATAAATGAATTCCAATGACTCTCAATGATCAAATTTTCTATTCATACAAAGTTGATCCATGGAATAAAGCAATCATTTCTTGAGATTTTCAATAATCCTTTGCATGTCTAGTTTCCTCGTTTTAATATTTCTTCTCAATATTTCTAACATTATGGACCTTGAGTCAATCCGCTCCTAAAATTATGTCAAAGGTGTGTAAAGGGACTACATATAAATGCCAACTAGTTTTCCCATGAGCTAAAGTAATTTTTGGGTCAAACAAATATTGGTTGACTGCATGGGTTTGCCCTAACCCATATTTGACCTTCCACCCATTAGTCAAAAATCCTAGCCTTTTCGGTATGTCCCTCATAATATTAGTAGAAATGAAACTATTTGTTGCTCCATTGTTAATTAAAATGTGTATACTTCTACCATAAACTTTGCCATTCAAAATAAAAGGTTTTGCCTGACCATTAAGTGTAGGGTTATCTATAGCAATATATATTCGGTGAGTGGGCTCTTCTAGTACCTTCTTCTTGTTATCTCTTTGTGGAAATTGGCTTGCATAGTGAAGGCCACAACATACATAACATCCATCAAGAGAGAATATATTTCTCTTGCTATATTCATTTCTATTTTGAGGAGCTATTTATTTCCTCTTATTTCTAATATGAGGTCTCTACTCATTTTTCCCTAATCTAGAATCTATTCATGTTTCTATTCCTGTTATTAGTCTTGTCTCCTTAATTTTCTTATTTTAATAATTTTCCCATTTTATAGGTCCTATGTTTCTCCTTTTTTTTAAAAATGTATTTATCTTTCTCATATGTCATTTGGTAGTACACGTTTCTCACCTTTTGGTTTAGCTCCTCCCATCGAGGTAAATCATAGTCCCTAGAAATATCATCAGGATTAAGGAGATTGATTATAGATGCTAATCTTGGGTGCATTATTAGGATAAAATTTTGTACCTTGAGCTCTTACCTATTATCATATTCTAATACATATTTCAATAGTTGTATAAATTTTTTGTGATAATCACTAACAAAAAAATTTCTATGTAAATTGGAAAATTCAGCAAATTTTTCCACATAAAATTACCTAGTCAGAAACCTCTTCTTGAACTCTTTTAAAAAGGTATCCCATTGGATATCAACAACTTCAATTTTCATACTCTTCTTATAGGTAGTCCACCAGTACAAGGTTGGTACGACTATATGGACAACCACCCATGATGTTTGGATTCATATGAAAGAGGTTTCATGGAGTAGTAAGTTTCAACCCCATTCAACCAATTTTCATCTACATATCCATACCCCTTACCATAAAATTTAGAGATTATGACCTTTCTTAGGCCCTTGGCCAACTCAGTCCCAAAACTTTTCCTACTAGATCCCTTTGTCTCCCTTGATATTTCATCCTTTTTGACATCAAGATCTTTCTCTTTACTTAATTTTTCTATTAACCTTTATTTTTGGACTATTATTTCATGCTACTGAGCCATCTAGGCTCTCTTTGTTCCATATGCTCTTTTCGTTGGTCCATATGGCCTTAGAGTAGTTGAATTACTTTATCTAAATTCTCATCCTTTTGGAAAAGTTCACTGGCTTGCAACTCTTTTCTCCCTTTCACTATTCTTTGTCGCAAACCTATCTTTTAGTTTCTTTCTTAATGATTTTTTGAAGTCTCTTTCTCAGACTAACAACTAGCCCTTCTTGTTGAGTTGTTGCGGGTTGATTTGATGAACTTACCATTTTCTCCTAAATGCAAAAAGAGCTATGTTAATTGTTTGGTTAAAGTTCTTCCAATATTTTAAAGTTAACATAAGGTTTCCTAATCATAAGGGTTTTGACACCTAGGGTTTCACAATTGAGAGCTCTAATGCCAATTGTAACAACCTAGGTATAACTCACCTACTTGTCTATATCAGTATTACAAATTGAAATCACAAACTAAAAACTTTAATCGGTTTCAAGGTTTTGAACAAAGTACACGAAGAAATTTTGATGATCACCCAATGTTTTATTAGTATGAGGTATAGTAAAATCCCACTTTTGGGAATATTGACCATTGTAGATAGCTTCCCAAGTGGTCAAGATTGGCCAAATACCCTAAAGAGGTACATTTTTATGATCTTATATTCTTCTTTCTTGAGAGTGTGGGTTAACATATGTGGTTATCCTCTAGGACCCATAACACCTAGAGGGTGGATGCATAATTCCCCATACCTTAGCATGAAGGACTAGGTTTATCTTGAACTAATTTTTATCCAAAATTGAATACATGCAAGGGTTTAGCATAAAATATATCTTCTACCTAGTTGAGATTTCAACTTCACTTAAATTCAACTAGGGCCCACCAATATACTGGCTTAGCTATTGGTATCTCTTTACATGGCATGGTTAACAAGTAGTTGTCCCATACCAAATTGTCATTGATTTTACTACCACTGGTACCTTGCTAGCTATCTCCTAGCATAGGTATTTTTCTAGTCTTATCTTAACCACAGAATGAGCAATGACCCCATCATCATACTACTCATCCAACAACCTAGAGGTTATGTCCCATACCGTCCCTCATTACCTTCCTATATTGACCTTAGTAATAAAGAGTACGAGCACTCTTGAATCACAATGATACCTCTCATAATCATTGGTATTGGGTGTATTACCATCCTTCACGATGGTTACTTTAGCATTCTTTATGATAAAGAGATGCAAGGGAGGGTTTCTAAACCTTAATCAAGTTTTCGTATTTGGTTCATGCCATTTAGAAGAATATTTTTAAGCGAGTCTTGAATTAATAATGAAAAAATTACCCAAAGCCTAAATGACATTTATAAATATAAATAAATGGTCGCTCCCAAATAACAGTGATTACCTCTCATAATCATCGGTATTGGGTGTATTACGATCCTTCACGATGGTTACTTTAGCATTATTTATGAGGAAGAGATGCAAGAGAGGGTTTCTAAACCTTAATCAATTTTTTGTATTTGGTTCATGCCATTTCGAAGAATCATTTTAAGTGAGTCTTGAATTAATAATAAAAACATTACCCAAAGCGTAAATGTCATTTATAAATACAAATACAAATAATAACTATTTAAAGAATAAAGTCTTAAACATAACCATATAATTCAAAATATGCTATGAAATAATCTTATACCTAATTATTTATCATTCATGGTAATCCCTAATATAAGGCCTAAAATTAACTTTATTATAACCAAAGCAAAATATATAGATATCATTACACAATTTTATGTTTTTATCTAGAAAACTATATATATAATATATACATCTCGGTAATGGATAATGCTAACGTATTTGAATAAAAAAATTAAGACTTGTTGCCATTATTCCATGTGAGTAATCATTCGTTAACAAAAACAAAAGTCAAGCATATACCTTTATAATAGGGTTCAACTTAGTTAATGTAACTTTTAAATTACTAGCTATATATTAAAAACTCAATAGCAATACACTCAACATCTACAAATTCAATTACAATGGTGTTGAGGTACAACCAAGTAGTGTTCAATTATTGTTTACTATTGTGTTGCTACAAAATCTTTAGAGGAGGAAAGTGTTAAGGTTTTAACAACCAAAGCCAAGCCTAAATGCATACATAAAATCCATACAATAGCTAAGAAATATTATGAAGGTTCCATATAAAATTCACTTCCAATATATGATAATTAATGAGTTAAATTTTAATCATTAGTTTTTTTACAATACCTCCTCAACACAGGTTACACGAATTATTAATCATATATTTTATTTTTGAAAGACAGTAAAAAAATAATCTTCTTTGATGCTATGAAGAAGGGGTTTTCAACATTATTACACAATATAAATTAATCCTAGGATTGAGTGTGCAAATCATAAAGGCGATTTAATGTTTCTATGATGCAAGGATTAAGGAAATCTATTTCAAAATCAAATTAGAATTCGATAGAAGACTCTAATTGATCTTCATTTTCAATATTTTACTAATAATTTCAAACTGATGTATTTCTACAAACTCAATTAATTTGGCATCATTTCCATAAGTTCTACATTAGCCATCATTGATTTATTTATGAACGTTATTCTAAAAGCCTATGTCTAAATTAAGTTTTTTCTAGATATGGCATACGGCTAAGGCACGTTCCCAAAAACACTAGCAATAAGACTTAAAAAATGGTATTTAGCTTCATACCCAATAATAAAACATATAAGATGAAAAATACATTTAGAAACAACTACTATCATGGTTTTAAGGTGGTTATGATTCTTGATAAAATGACATTATAAATTTTGGAACTTGTTTAATAGATTACACATCACACGGTAGCAAGAATTCATAGCGATAGACAGAAGGTTTTAAAATATTCACCACAACACTAGGTTTCACGATTTTAATTGCTTTGGCTATTTTTTATCATATTATCAGGTTTTTTGAAGAAAACTTAAAAACATGATGAATTGAGGTGAACTACTAATTATATTAGCAACAACAAGTGAAGTGACTCCATGTTGATATTAATACTATAGTTTAACTTTCTCAAAAGTCTACTTCTTCCATCTCACATAATTCAAAATGACATCAATGAATTATTCGTATCTAATGAAATACCTTATAAAAATATGTAAAATGAATTCAAATTGTAAATAGTTTATTTAACTACATTCCTTATTCAAACACAAACAGAGCAAGGTTTCCAACTTGATAAATATTACTTTCATATTTTCTAGTTTTAAAACATAGTAAATCTAAAATTTATTTAATATTATATACATCCAAATTGTTAATATGTCTAATAATGGACGTCTCAATTATTGATATATTTTTAGATTAATTAGTCAGGACAACGATGATTTCTTATGATAGTTTAAAATTCAAGATCTGCTTTCCATATCTACTAGCAGCGATGCTTTTGAGCAGTGCGCTCTAGTAAGGTATTGAGAGTTTCAACTAAGCTTGTTGGCCGGTTCTGGGTAATTTCATAGCAAAAATCAAATATTGAGACCAATTCTTATAAACCCCGTACAAGTCTCTTCAGCACAATTTCATCCGTCAAACAACTCACCTATATGCAATTGGCAAAAAGATAAAGGTTGTATGCATGTTTTGGATCAGCATGGCCCTGACAGAATGAATGCATTCTATATGCTTCTTGCCTACGTGAAACTTCAACAAGTCTACTTTCTAACTTAAAAGGAATGAGAAAAGAACCATACATATAACATAAAATAAAAATATATATGAGCCTAATTTCACACAATCTCGATTCATCAATAATTCTAACTCAATAGTCACTTTTAAAGGGTGGTCTTGATCTTCTTTTAAATTTTTATGAAAAAAAAATAGAAATATTTTATTATCTATTTTATAATTTATGTTCTAACTTAGCATCATTGTACATAGGGAAAAGCACAACAAACTATGGCAATGATTTTAACCCTATTACAATTTATGCTCTAGCTCAACATCAATGTACATAGGGAAAAACATAGTCAAAGCATAACAATGATTTTAACCTTATTATAATTTATATTCTACTCAAAATAAATGTATGCAGGCAAAGCACAACAAGGCATAATAGAGTATATAAACTACGCTATCAAGAACACAATAAATCCAGGAACAAGATTCCAACCTCAAACACTATTGATGGTTGAACATAATATTTCTTGTCCTTCTTTAATCCAAATTTTCTAAGCTTGTTCTAACAGAATTCTGGATGCTCAGTGGTTGCCCCCCTCATGTTCTCATCAGACATCAATTTAAAAAAAAATAATATACAATCGATTGCCCATATGGCATTGCATGCGTTCATTCCTCAAGTTTTATTGGGTGGCACTTTCCACAATGGTTCTTTAGAATGGACATTCTCAAACAATTACACTATCTATACATACTCGGTTCTATAGAAAACTATTTACTTTTATTTAAATAAATAATGGATTTTATTGTTATTTTAATATTATTTTAATTATTTTTTATTTAATTAATTTATTATTTTTTATATACTTATATTTTTCATTAAAACAACTTTCAAATAAAACTAATTTAATATATAATACATAATTTACAATTCCTAAATATGAGAATTTAATATTAATGAAAACAAGGCATTCAAAATGCAAATCAAACATTGTGCATCTATATGAATGCAGGATTTTTCTTAATATATATGGGCTTCCATGTAGCCATGGAATGTGGTGTTTTTCACACCTCTATCATATCCCTCAATACCTCATGTGAACATGATGGCAATCCGGGATTCACACAAACACATTCACAGTAATTTCATGGTAATTTCATTAAAAATAGCTTAATACGGTTTACAGTAGTCTCTCCAGTATAACACTTCTCCCCCAATCCCGAACTTCACCATCCCCCATCCTTACAAAGATTTCAGGTTTTTTAACGAGGCCCCCGATCCTCTCGGCCATCAATGCCCTGCCTAACAAATTCAAATTCTAATTTTCCCTCCCTCGGTCGAACTTCCCAAATTTTGTCATAAATGGCCACCGCCTTACCCACCATGAAAACCTCATTAAAGATCTTCTCTGACCCGCAAACGCCGCCTTGGTCAGATCGTCCTTTCGCACCTCTGTTTCACCCATAATGTCCATGCTCTGTACTGTTGTGAAGACCATTCCCATTTTAATACACGCGGTCGCCAATTTCAATTTCAATCTTCGTGGCAGCCCGCGCGTTTAATTAATTAATTTTTTTTTTTTGCTTTGTCTTCGACTGATCGTGCCACTTTAACACACGTGGAGGTCGCGTGTCACTATGGCTTTCCTTCACATTTGAACACGTTTCCACAAGCTTGTCTTCATACTTGTCGCGATACCGCGACATGTCGCGATATCGCGACCCACCGTCCCTTTGCTTTCACCTTGGCAGAAAAAGTCGCGATATCGTGACCCAACGGTCACCTCACTTCCGTTTGCAAATGATGCCACGATATCGCAACGTCGTGATATCGCGACGTCATGATATCATGACGTCGCGATATCGCGACCAAAACCTTCTCCCCTTCTTCGTCTGCACCGAGCCTTTGATTTTAATTGCCAACTGTTCAACGCTGTTGAAGTCGGAACAAGAGTCGCGATATCACGACTCAAACTGGCCATTGCCCTTTCGAAGCTTTGGGGTCACGATTTCGTGACCCCAACCCAACTTGTGCCCTTACACTAAAACTTCCTCTTCTTTTTACAAAACCTCCCTCTTGGGCCAAGATTCGAAACAAACCCAACACAAGTACTTAGAAAATAAAAGCAAACAATAAAATGATTTGGAGGATGCAAGATTGCTCCTTGACCACCGGATGCTCCTCGCATCGTACACCGGGGTAGATAAAAAAAAGTGACCCTCACTTTTGTTTGGCTAAGGGGAGACCCAAGCGGTCAACTTTCGTCTTCGACAACCAAGTCGCATCTTCAGTTGGTCTACCCCTCCACTTGATCAAATACTCAGTATACTGCCTGTTTCGGGTGCTCCGGCCTTCACGGGTATCTAATACTTCCTCGGCCTCATCTGTGCTTGGAGTAGAGGCTGGAAATTGCCATGGTTCTGGACTTTGCATGTCTGTACTTTCTCCCTCATGATATTCCATGAGATTTGAAATATTAAAAATAGGTGAAATATCAAGCCAACTCGGCAATTTCACTTCATACGCATTTCCTGACTCCCGCTTTCCCAGTATTTTGCATGGCCCAAACTTTTTCATCTTCAATTTATTGTAAGTCTTGGTAGGAAATCTCTCCTTCCTGAGATACACCATAACCTCATCTCCAATCTCGAACTCCTTGAACCGTCACTTCTGGTCTGCCCTTGTCTTATATTGACTGTTCATTTTTGTAATCTATCTTCTTACTTCCTCATGCAGACTTTTTATATGCTCTGCAAATTCTTCTGCCTCGGCACTACATTTTTCTCTTCTCATCCAACTTTCTTAGCTCGGACACATTCCTCGGGTCGTTTCCATATACTATCTCGGAACGGTGATTTATTTGTGCTTTTATTAACTCGAATCGTTATATGCAAACTCGCCCGTGGTAATACCAAATCCCATCCCTTGGGTTGATCCACTATCAAACACCGTAGTAAATTGCCTAGGCTTCTATTGACCACCTCCGTCTGCCCATCTGTCTGTGGATGGTATGCTGAACTGAATTTCAAGTCTGTCTTCAATTTCTTCCACAGAGTTATCCAAAAATACCCAACAAACTTTGTATCTCTCGTCTCGAAACTATACTTCTCGGTAAACCGTGAAGTCGTACCACTTCTTTGAAGAACAACCCAAAGAATGTGAACTCGCATCACTTGTCTTTTGGCAGGGAATAAAATGTGCCATTTTGGAGAACCGGTCCACCGCCACAAATATTGAATCATTTCCTCTCTGTGTTCTCGGCAATCCAAGAACAAAATCCATGCTTATGTCCTCCCATGGTCTCTCAGGCACAGGTAATGGCTGGTACAGTCCTATATTTTGTTTTACACCCTTTGCCATCTGGCATATTCTACAACTTTGCACAAACTTCCGTACATCTTGCCGAAGTTGTGGCCAGTAGTAATTTTCCTCAATCAAGGCAATGGTCTTATCCCTACCAAAATGCCCAGCCAATCCTCCGTTGTGCTTTTATTTGATTAAATTCTCTCGCATTGAACTTTTGGGAATGCACAACTTACTACCCTTGAACAACATCCCGTCTTGCATTAAGAAATCCAACCATTTTGTTCTATCCATAGTAAGAGGTATTGAGCAAGCCTTCCAGGATTCTGCAAAATCCGGATCTGCAGGGTATAGACCCTTCAGTTCTTCAAACCCCACTACTTCCACTGTCAACTGGTCGCAGAGTCCGCTTCCCGCTAAGGCATCTCGCAACCCTCGTTTGACTTCCCACTTCGTGCTTCAAAGTATAAAGGTATAACTTTGGAGGAACTCCACCCATTTCATGTGCCTTTGGTTCAGCTTTTGTCCGATCGTTAATGTATTGCAAAGCCTGATGGTCAGAACAAGACAAACTCCTTTGGCAATAAATAATGTCTCCACTTTTTCAGGGTCTAAACTATAGCATAAAATTCTTGATCATAGACAGAATACTTTTTCCGAGCATCATTTAACTTTTCACTGAAATAAGCAACTGGCTTGCCTCCTTGACTCAGGACCGCCCCTATTGCACTGCCACTGGCATCACAGTCCACCTGAAATACCTTGTTGAAGTCCGGAAGTGCCAAAATAGGCTGTTCTCGTAACTTTTATCTTCAATGTATCAAAGCTCCTTTCAGCCCTCGATGTCCATTTGAACTCCTTTTTATCTCCCCTCATTGTCTCCGTGAGAGGTGCACAAATATTGCCGAAGTTCTTTATGAACTTCCTATAAAACCGGCCGGACCATGGAATGACCTCACTTCGTTGTGCTCCTTGGAGTAGGCCATTCAATGATGGCTCTCACCTTTTTGGGGTCCATCTTCAGAGCCTTCGCACGAGATTACAAACCCCAAGTATACCAATTCCTTCTTGACAAAATTACACTTTTTCAAATTTATTAATAACTCTTCTTCTCGCAGTTTTTCAAATACTCTCCTGATATGCATCAGGTGTTCCTCTAGGGTCCGGCTAAATATCAATATATCATCTAAATAAACAATAACAAACTTTCCCAAAAATTCTTTCAAGTACTTCATTCATCACCGCATGAAGGTACTTGGTGCATTGGACAATCCAAAGGGCATGACCAACCACTCAAACAGCCTTCTCTTGTCTTGAAGGTTGTCTTCCATTCATCCCCCTCTCGGATACGGATCCGATGATAACCACTTTTCAGGTCAATATTTGTGAAGTACTCACTCCACTTAAACAAATCCATGATATCATCCATTCTTGGTAACGGGAATCAGTACTTAATAGTAATTTTTTTGATGGCCCGTGAATCCGTACACATCCTCCATTCCCCATCCTTCTTTGGCGCCAAAGATCGCAGGTACTGCGCATGGACTCAAACTTTCCCGAATTAATCCCTTTTCTAATAATTCTTGGACCTCGTCTATTTAACTCCTCGCCTCTACAGTGTCATCATGTGTGCAGCTTTTATTTGGCAGTGCTTGATCCCGGTACTAAATCTATATGATGGCTAATTTTTCTCACAGGGGGTAAGCCCTCAAGCACATTGTCAGACACAATGTCTGGAAATTCCTCCAGCAGATTTAGAACTTCGTTGGGGTATCCCGGCATTCCTTCCCCCTAACTCTAGGGATTATTGCATAACATAAATGTTCATGCTTTAACCCGTTTAGAAACTCTCTCCCCTCAACTAAACAGACTCTAGAAATATTACATACCTTTTCATCTCGTATCCTTCAAGGGCTTTAGTTTATGGCGTACACCATTCTTTGTCAATGAGTAGGTGTTGGCACGGCCATCATGTACCGCACTCCGGTCAAACCGCCAGTGGTCTCCCCAAGAACATGTGGCAAACATCCATGGGTAATATGTCACACAGACCTCATCACAATAATTCCCAATGTTAAATTTAATAGAACACTGCTCATTGACCAAAGCTCCGTGGTCCTTTTGTAACCATGCGACCCGGTATGGGTGTGGGTGTTTCTTCCTTTCTAACTGTAACTTTGTAACCATTTCCTCAGAAACCAAGTTATCTGTGCTACCATTATCAATAATGATATTGCAAACCTTGCCCGCACATTTACATCTAGTGTGGAATAAACTTTTCCTCTGGTCTGTGTCCTTCTCCTCGTTCAACAAGACTCTTCTTACAACCATTGTTTCTCCTCTCTCTGCTTCTTCAAAATGCTCAGATTCAACATCCTCCTCTGCCACAGCAGCTCTGGCTGGGCCCTCAGGCCTCTTGTTTGTTCTTTCTCGATGTTGTGGACATTCAAATGCCCTGTGTCCTTCACCACAGTGGAAACATGTTCCACGAAATACTCCCCTTCCAAACCCTCGTCCAGATCCACCCCGTCCTCTTGGGTAGCTATTCTGATCTCGGGGCTGATAAACATCTTCTTCTTTTTGGTCATGGTTACTACTGGCTTCACCAGTCTTCTTCGGATCCTTGTACTTCTCTCCACTGGTCCTCCCACCAGTCCTTCCACCTCGGCCTCTTCCTCTTTGCTTGCCTTCAAACCGCCTGTTTAGCTTTTCTTCTACCTTCAAGGCAAATTGATAAGCATCCTCAATGGTGTTTACTCGAACCAGGTTACAAAACCTCCCTCTTGGGCCAAGATTCAAAACAAACCCAACACAAGTAATTAGAAAATAAAAGCAAACAATAAAATGATTTGGAGGATGCAAGATTGCTCCTTGACCACCGGATGCTCTTGCATCAGAACAACCCTTATCTTTTCACCTAGAGGAGGGTACCTATTTTCCTACAGTTAAAAATACCAATAGTTGTTCTAATAGGGTTGTTACGTAGTCCTTATCTATCTTCAATATTTAATCTTATATGGGGACCTCTTATGTGGATCTCATTAATATTCAATATCAACGGTCTTCAATATTCAATGAGACCTCTTTCTTGGACCTCCTTAATCTACAATGTCTACTCTTTTGCTGCAACTCAAAACTAATCCCTGCACGAGGAAAGCACATAGAATTTCAGACAATCAAAGATGAAATTCTTCTCTATCTATTGTAGGAAGCATATCAACTTCTGAGAATTATTTTTTTTTGTAACAAAAATTTAGATAGTAGCAACCAAATACATTCAAAATTCCAAAATTCTAAAACCAATAAAATTTACTAGTTATTATCAAAACTAGTGAATGAAAACTATGTTGAGTCCTAGTCTTCATGAGTTTTTCTTCAACCCTATGGAAAGACTCTAGCCAAATAGCAATCTAGAATCTTCTTCAATCTATCAAAATTTTAAATAGAACCTCCTTCTTGGGTCTCTTAATCTCATCAATGTCAAGGTCTATCTTCAAGACCTGTAATTTCCTTCTATTCTGAAATTCCTCTTGGAATAGATAAGTCTTCAAAATTCCCTGGTTTTATTTTTCAAAGGTATCTTTAATTTCATTGATTTCTCCTTAACCAGTGGAAATATCCTTTGTAACTTTAAAACTTGTGCAAGTCAAAACTTTTTTGTAGCTCTGATACCATTATTAGCTTTTGAAGCTAAATACTAAAGATAAATAACCACAAGATTTAAAATAAAGTTGCAATATGAAATATAAGATAATGGTAATATTTTAAACGTATAATACTCATAAGTAACTTCAAAAATAACTCATAAAATTACCATTAACAAATGCTCATGAAAATTGTATCTCCGTTGAATCAAGATCTCAAGTACCCTTACTTACAAATATTTCCATACTACAATACATGTACCTTGCATACACACACATAGATACATATATAATGGAATGTGGCACTTCATATGATGCACCCTTGGCCTTAACTCTTCTAGAGACTTCATATTTCTATTCTGTGGACTCATGTGCACATGGACTATTATGCACATTTATATTACCAAAATACTTTGCACACTTATGCATTTATTACATTTCATAAAATAAATACTCACACTCTAATCTAGGACACTCCTAACGTAAAGATGTACCTATGGTGGTACATTAGCATGTACCAAATAATGTAATATATTCCAATATTTATTACAAAATTTGTATTGATGATGTTCACATGAGATGTATTTTATTCTCTTATAAGAGATTTTTTTAAAGAGGTTGAAAAGAGGGGGCATATCAAGGGCCACCCTTCCCATTAATTGAACTTGGGTCTCTATTAAGAGAGCCCAATTACTTTTGCCATTATGGTGTCCTTGTTGATACTTATAAGAGATATTTATTATTGTTGACATATTTATTTAAACTCTTATGATAATATTTTTAGTTGCTTGGAGATTTGTGAACTAAATTCACTTCATCATTAAATGTTAAGAGCTAGAAAAATTATTTTCTCCTCCTTTTCGACTGGTATATGTTGAATTTGCTTTACATGTGGGACTTTGTAGGTGCTTATCCTTATTTTCTAATTTTACTATTATGTTCCATTTTTCATCCCTATATTATTTAATTACAACTTCCTTGGCATAACCACTATTTTAGGAGTTTCATTAAGGTAGGTTATGAAGTAATGAAATATGCTTTTAATGTACATCCATGTTGTAAGTCTCCTTCTCAAATGTATATTAAGGGAAAACAATACTATATTACATCATCATCATCATATGTATTATTAGGTGCACTCATATTAATGTTCATTATGATCCATAATTAGTTTATCTGTAAAATCCATGCATAGTCCCTTCATTAATTATAGTTCAAATCAATATTATAAATTTAATTACAAGGAGTAGCTCTAGTATTTTAGAAATATCCAAAATGATCCATGAGCTCTTAGTTATTATTTATAGAAAATATTTATTTTAACTTCTAACCAATATAAATAAATTATACTCCTAGAAAAACTTTATTTTAGCAATATATTTTAGCAAATTCAATTCTTGACCAACAAAAATTACCTATAACTTAATTCTAAATGGTTTTAACAACATTAATTCCTTCAATAACACCACTTGAATAGAAAAATCACTTTTTGGGTTTTTATCTCAAACTTTGTATACAAAAATATCCCTTTTTGAGTTCTTACCTTTGAGAGCGATTCACTATTAATGATGACATCAATTCACTATAGGATTAGTGAACAAATTAATCCCTACCATAATTAGTCACTTTTGTATTTATATGTGAATTAAAATTAGTATTCCTTAATCAAATTTCAAGTTGTACCTTAATCATCCCTTTTTGCTTATACTATTTTTTTGACTCTATTTTCATTGAATTACTTGAATTTCTACCTCCACCTTGTTCTATAAGGTTGTTTTGGTGACTCCTAGTTAAAGTAAATATTGGGGGAAGGTTTTTGGGGCTATGCAGGTAGAGGACATAAAATAACAATGCGATAGTAGATCTCATCCTCACAGGAAGCAAGTTAGCTTCTGGTTTTGAAAGGTACTCGATGCAAACCAAAATGGGGGGCTCCACCCCTCCTCTCTATAGAAGGAGTGAATGGTTCCAACACTAAAAATTCAATCCCATGTATGGGTCCAAAAATCTCAAGTTTATATAGATTTATTAAAAAGAGAAACATTGTTTTGATGCTTAAAATCCACTCCTTGAAGGATAATCTCGAAGTTCAAAGGCTTAAAAATTTAGCTCTTATTTGTAGATTCTCTAATATTTGGCCTACGCCAAGAAACCTCCGACTATGATTAAGTAAGAATTGGGATCAGTATTTCAAAGGCCAAATTGATGTTTCTATAGTGGGAAAAAGTTATTTCTTAGATATATTTAGTACGTCAGAGGAGAGAGAAGTAATCTTCAACAAGGGTCCATGGTTTTTAGGATCAGCTAGTTTGTACGTGAACCACTGGTTCGAAGAATTCAATCCTCTTGAAGAGATAATAGATACAAATTTTGTGTGGGTTAGAATATCTTTCCTCTCATAGTTTTGGTAGAATTAAAATATTTTGGTAGGCATTGGCAACCAGATAGACGAATTTGTTAAGATCTCAGAGAGGACTAGATCTAGGTCAATGGTAAATTATGCAAGAATATGTGTAAAGTTGAATTTGAGCCAAGGTCTACTTGAGGTAATAATCTTGTAAATTAATGACTAAAGGATATTTAAAATATTGTAATATGAAAGTATTCCTTTCAATTTCACAAAATATCATGAATATGGCTATTTTGCAAAATTTTGCCCTTTGAATCCTCCATAGGAAACTTAGGATAAATAAAATAATGATGTTTTTACATAGGCTAGAGGTAGAAGAAATAATCCAAGAAGAAGAGCTCAATACTAGGACCAAAAAACTCTCCATAACTCTTTCAAGATCCTAAATCAAGAAAATATAGTGGAAAGTTTGGCTAAGGAGATTACTTCATCGATATCTCCAAAAAAGGCTCTAAACTCTATAAATAGAGAGAAATAATGCACAAACATAGAAATAAAATAAGGGATCCAAAATATAATCTTAGAAACTGCTAAATATTTACCCAATATTGATGAAATAGGTACTTTTAAATGTAGATATACTTCGAAACAAGGAGATAATAGCCAAATAACTGAGCAAGAAGTCCATTCTACAAATGAGATCTCAAAGTATAAAGGAGAAAAAGAAGTTTTTCAACCTTCTAATCATCAAAATAGTTCATTGGATACATCGATCTCTAAGGAGCAAAGCACTCTAAAATTTAATAATATAGATTCTATCACATCAAAAGGAGAACCAAAATATAATGTAGGGGCATCAAATATGAAATATGAGGTCATTTCTCAGGGCTACTCTATTCAAATAGATCCACTTTAGTACCCTATCAAAATTGGAGTTTCTTCATCCAAAAAGAACAAAAATCTCAAAACAGCATATTCAACCTTGGAAACAGTAGCTAAAAATTCTTTATTCAATCAGTGGCTAAAAGCAAAGGCACACCACTGGATTTAGACCTAGAAAATTCAGAAGATGGAGATGCAAGAAGAAAAGGGTGCTTGGCTTGTGATTTAGATGTGGGGACAGAAAAGAAGAATGCAGGTAGAAAAAAGTAGATTCAAGAAACACACAAGCTAAAGAGGATATTAAGAATGGAATTCAAAAGCGCATAGACAAGATACCTCTGGCCAAGGCTAAGTCTTCCTCAAAATGAATATTTTGACATGGAATGTTAGGGGACTGGGAACCCCTAAAAAACAAAAAAATCCTTTAAAACAAGATCTTAGAGGTAAAATCAAGGATAGTATGCATTCAAGAGACTAGGTTAGGAGTAGTCAAAGTTGACAGAATTGCAAGACTGATGTGGAAAGATTGTAACTTCCTGAAGATTTATGCTTGTGGATAGTCAGAGGGCCTTTTCCACTTATGGTCCAAAGAACATGTACATGTAAAAGAGATTAAAACAAACATGAATTGGAAAAAAATCAGCTTTGAGTTAGCAAATGATCCTAAATTTTATGTGCTTTATAATGTGTATGACCCTAATTCAGTGACAACCAAGTTACTATGCTAGAACTCCATGTGGAGTGAAATCAAACAAGATAACAATCAAAATTTTATCATTGGAGGAGACTTAAATACTGTATTGGATCGTAAAGAAAAGAAAGGGGGATTCTTCTCACAAGATCACATTAGAAGTTTAATAAAATATGGTATGGATGAGTTCAATTTGGTAGATTTGTGCCCCAAAAATGTTGGTTTACTTTGGCAAATAGAAGAATTGGGAGAGAGGCAACATCAGAGAGGGTGGATCTTTTTTTAATCTCAGATGACTTGTTTTATTACAATAAGGTGATAGAAATAAGAACCTTAAGGGAAAATCACTCAGATTACTCACCAGTGCTTCTTCGATCAAATCAAGTCACAATTGCAAAAAATGTTCCCTTAAATTTCAACCCCACTTGGATTGAAAATCCATAATTTTTAGAAAAAATTAAGAGGTGGTGGCAGAAAGGTGAACCTAAACATGGAATAACCATGTATATATTTCACAAAAACTGCTATGGATAAATTTGAAGCTAAAATAATGGACAAAAGAGACACACAAAGGAAAGTAAAAAAAAAAAAAACTTTGAACAGAGAACTTGACAAAATTCATAAAATAATATTGGGTGAAGGGAACAAGGAAGAGTTGTCTTGTAGAGAACAAAAGTTACTAACAAAGCTGGAAAAAATTTAGGATTAAGAAGAAGAGCTATACCGACTTAAATCAAGGATGATCGGGTTATAGAAGGGAGATTAGAACACCAATTTTTTCCACAAAGTCCATACTACAAAGAAGAAATCATAACTATATAAAAATTATTTAGAGGGAGGATGGAAATACAGTGCTAGACTTGAAAGACATCAAATTAGAGGCTCTTAATTTTTTTGGAAACCTTTTACAAGAAGAACTAGTTGATAGGACTCTAGCTCAAGAGGAAGATCTGAAATACATAGACAAGGTGGTTAATGAAGAGAAAAATAGAGAGTTAACAAATGAGATCTCAATGGAAGAGTTATGGACCATAACCAAAGGTATGAAAAAGGACAAGGGCCCTAGTCCAAATGGGTTCCAATTTAATATTTACACAAGTTTTTGGAAAATTTTAAACAGAGATTTATTGGAAGTGGTATAAGAAGCAAGAACATTAGGTGAGATCCTCAAGGCCATTAAATCCACTTTTTTGGCAGTTATTCCAAAATATAGAGATGTATCTTGCTTCTCTAAATTCAGACCGATATCTCTTTATAGCACAAGTTATAAAATTATAGCAAATATAATAGCAAATAGATTGAAGTGCATTCTACCAAATATGATATCAGAGGAGCAGGGAGCCTTTGTTGTAGGCAAACAAATTTTTGACAATATAATTTTGACTCAAGGAAGCATTGCATTCAATTAAACATGGAAATAAAAAGTCAATGGTATTAAAACTGGATATGGCCAATTCTTATGACCGATTTAACCAGATATTTATTCTCAAAATTTTATAAAAATATGGGTTTAGTGAGAATTGGATCAAGTGGATCCATGCATGTATAAATAGTCTCTAGTTTTCTATCCTTATAAATGAGGGTTCAACAAGTTTTTTTGGATATAGTAGAGGGATTCAACAAGGATTCCCACTATCCCTATATTTATTTGCATTGATGGCTAACTGTTTAAGTAAAATTATCAAAGCCAAAGTAGAGGAAGGGCTTTTAGAAGAGGTAAAAATAACCTCAAAGGTTAGATCTATCAATCATACTCTCTATGTTGATGATACTCTTATGATGGGCAAGGCTTCCATTGTTAATGCCAACACTTACAAGGATATCCTTAACGTGTTTCTAATGGCCTCAAAAGGCAAGATAAAATATGAAAAATAACATGTATTTGTTTATAAAAACAACATTAGGCTCCAAAATAAAATTTGAAGAGTATTGAATTTCCAATTAGGAAATACCAAAGGAAGTTTCAGGTACCTAGGAGTCCCAATATCCTCCAATGTCACCAAATATGCAGATTGGGATTTCTTTCTAAAGAATATAAGCAAAAAACAAATTATTCAGCTTCTTCATTTCTAAATATAGCTAGGAGAACCACATTGCTCAAATCAGTGCTATCCTCTTTACCTATATTCTGGTATTTTCTGATGGTTGCCCCAAAATCAATGATGCAAGAAGTAGAAAAAAATGAGAAATTTTCTCTGGAAAGGAGGGAAAGATGGATCGAAAAAAATACCTTTGGTAAAGTGGTCCATAGTTTGTTATCCTAAAAATAAAGGTGGGTTAGGTATTAAAATTCCATACCCTATGAAAAAAGCTCTAGCGAAAAAATTGGTGTGGTAGATGCTTCAGAATGTAAACAATCTCTGGTTTTAGGTCCTATTGAGCAAGTATAGTGCGAGGTGTCCTTCAAAAAACCTTTTATTCAAAGTGAATCCTTGTATAAAAGGTACAAAAATTTAGGGACACATTCTAGAAGGTTTAGAATTATTTAAAGCAAATTGTTCTTGGGCAATCAGGGAGGGAGAGATAGATGCTTTCTCTAATTCTTTTTTGGAAAATTTCCAATAGTGCAACTTAGAGATCTGGCTCAAATCATTAAGGGTTTAAGGAATCGAGTCTACAATAGAGTTAAAGACCTTAGAATAGTTGTGTTTCTTGACACAAATCCTCAGAGTTGGAAAGTAACTGAAGAACTAAATATTAACACCTGCCTCCATCATCTTTACATGGAATTATTAATATTATTAAAAGATAGACCTATATTTTTAAGGAAATGTAAAGATGTTAGATAGGTTGAAAAGGATAGGTTGATGGAATATAATATTAAGAGAAGGTACTCTACCCTATTAGCTCAAAAAATGGGAGGATAGTTAGTAGGCTTTAAAAAGGCTACAAGGTTGGTTTGGAGTTTTGTTGCCACTCCAAAATCTAGGTTCTTTGCTTGGTTGCTGATCAGACAGGAAATTCTAGTTGGAGAAAATAGACAAAAAGAGGATATGTAGGGCCAAAAATATATTACCTTTACAGAGAAAATAATGAAACATGTATCCATGTGTTTATTCACTATCCATTCATAAAAATTTTGTAGTCTAAATGTGCAATCTTGTGCAACAAAGACATCAATGTTTCTTTGACTGTATAGTCAATAGAAGATTTTATAGTTATATGGAATAGTGTGGTGATCAATAAAAAATGTAATGAGGTCATACGAAGTGTATGGATATTGTTTCTAATAAATACTATTTGGAACGTTTGGCTTTGTAGAAACAAGGTATGTTTGAACAATGAAACAGTCACAACTGAAGTAACTTAAAAGAAATATTTGAGAGTTGTGGGGAACAATTCATAGCCTAGAAAATTAGCATGGTATATTCCAAGGATTATTGGAACCAATCCAAACTCAAAATTCTAAATATGCTAGATCTAGAAAAGGATAAGTTGATTAGAAAAATCATAGAACTAATTGCAGTTGATAAGATATATATTGAAAAAGGAAAAACACATGTTTTGACGGAGTTTCCAAAGGAAATCTGGGGTAGGTGGGTGTAGGAGGTAGAATTATTTGGTTCTACCCAAAAAAATAAAAATCTTATTCAAAGAAGGATTAGGCTACAACACAAATGATATTGTAGAGTTCATAGGCCTAATTTGGAGATTGAGAATTGATATTCAATTTGAGTTGAAGGATGTGGTTATAAGAGGTGATTCTTTGTTGGTTGTCAAAATTATGAAACACTTATGGTATCCACAAGATGTGTTAATAAATGACTCTTATGATGAGGTGAAAGAGCTATTGGAAAAATTCTAGATATGGGAAATTGTCCATATTCCAAGAAGTTGAAGAACACAAGCTTATACTGAGAGGGGGGGGGTGAACAGTATAAGACCTCTTTTTAATTTTTCCTTAATATTTCAAAATAGTAAAGCAATATACCCAAAGCAATATCAAAGCAATGCACAAAATCATCCACAAAGTGACATCAATTTTAACGTGGTTCACCCGTAATGGTCAGGCTACGTCCACAAAACTTTTCTCTAAAAGTTATCTCAAAGTTATTTGGGAATCCTTCCCAATTACAATGTTTATGAGTCTTGGCTCAAAGGAGATACCTTCCCCTCTGCTCTGGAAATGATCCCTCAGAATATCAACTTCCTCTACCTCTTGCCAGCATGTGGAACTCCTTTCCACCGAAGACCTTCTATCCTCAATGCTTAGCCTAAGAGACCTCTGCCTTCTATAATCACGTCCACAGTATCTCAACAACCTGTACCAAACACAGTCAGTTGGTCTAGTACAAGTCTTCCTCTGTCTGTCAGATCTGTCCAATTTTTGAACAAATCAATCCTCTACACACAAGCCTTCTCAAAGAATTGCCAAAATTTTCGTCAGGTTCTTCTCAAAGAACCAATGCACCTCTGTACTCAAATAGTAGCACTCTACATTCATCTTTGCCCTTTATGCTCTCTACACCTTCTGCTTTCTTTGCGCAAACACAACCACACTCGATCGAACATCAACCTTTGCACCTCTGCGCAAACACAACAGCATCATCTTCGCACACTCTAAATCCTTTGCAATATTTCACTCTTAGAGTGATTCGATGAAATGCACTCTACACACTACGATCGAGTTTCGCACTCTGCTCTCGGCGATCGAACTTCTTGCTCTGTGCACTATTTGCAAACTTCACACTTCAATGCATTTGATGCAGGAGCATTCGACGGCAATGGAGCAATCTTGCATCCTCCAAATTTCTCTAAGTTTTCTAAGTACTTTGTATTTTGTTTCATTCCAGTTCTTTTCCAAGGTTGAAGTTTTGTAAAGCAAAGGGAAGGTTGAAGTTTTATAAAGCAAGTTGGGGAGGGGAGCCGTGAAATCGTGACATGTCGCGATTTCGCGACATGTCGCGAAATCGCGGCTCTCGAAGGCAAGGCAAGGCAAAGGTCGAGGGGGAGCCACGAAATCGTGACATGTCACGATTTCGCGACATGTCACGAAATCGTGGCTCCCGAAAGCAAGGCAAGGCAGGGTCGAGGGGGAGCCACGAAATCGTGACATGTCACGATTTTGCGACATGTCACGAAATCATGGCTCCCAAAAGCAAGGCAAGGCAGGGTCGAGGGGGAGCCGCAAAATCGTGGCTCTCGAAGGCAAGGCTAGGCGAGGGCAGAAATGGTCACGATATCGCGACCAGTAGAAGGCTGCCACGTGGATTAAGTTATGGTTGCCAAGAAGAGGACAGCTGCCATGTGTATAAAAGCGACGCGGCCTGTTGAAGACAGAGGCCGAAAATGGACACGCGGGCAACCACATGTATTAAAACAAATATGAAGGCCACGTATCTTAAAATGAAGATGACAGCCACGTGTATTAAATAGGGATAACCACCTTGAGGAAGTATTCGACAAAACAACAGTTGCAGAGCATGGACAGTATGGGCGAGACGACGGCTCAGAAGAACGGTCTGATCAAAGCGGCGTTTGCAGGATACAGAGGGGTCTTTAATGCGAGCTCCGTAGCGGATCGGGGCGGTGGCCCATTAATGAAAGAAAAATTCAAAAACTTGGCGGAAGAAAGGGATTTTTTTATTTTTGTTTGGTGAATTCTCTCAGGTGGGGCATTAATTGCCTGGAGGGCCGAGACCTCGATAAAAAACTCAGAATTTGTAAGGGAAGGGATGGTGAGTTCGGGATTGAGGGGGGAAGAGAAACATGCCTGGAAACTGTAATGTAAGACTGTATTAAGCTATTTGCTAAAAAATTAATCTAAAGTTCTGTTGATTGAATCTCGGCTTGCCATCAAGTGGTATCAGAGCGGGAGCTCCTGAGCATGTAACAGATCACCGAAAGAGAGGCAGTTACACCAGGATCTGTGGAAGGATTTGTAAGGGAAGAAAGAAAAAAAAAATGCCTCCACGAAGAAACCATGGTGGAGTAGGAAATGTGGTGCCGACCGAAGACTTTCGAGCCTTGCAGAGACAAGTTCAAGCCCTGCAAGAAGAGCTACGCAGAAGGCACGAGCCCGAAAGGGATGAGGGAAGTGAAGACGAAGTTGATGAAGAAGAAGACCAATCTGAGGAAGAAGAAGAGGCTATGGACCCTGCACAAGCCAGGTTGTACAAGGCCATCTCTCAGATTGGAAAGCAACCAAAAATGGAGGTTTCTACATACTCGGGAAACCTAAATCCAAAAGAGGTGATTGACTGGATAAATGATTTAGAAGAATATTTCGAATATGAGGAGGTTGAAGACCCTAATCGGGTCAGATTTGCTAAGACCAAGTTGAAGGGTCATGCCAACATTTGGTGGAGAGGAATACAGTTGGAGAGGAACAGAAGAGGGAAGGAGAGAATAACCAGATGGGATAGAATGGTGGAAAAGCTGAAAAGATAGTTTATTTCGATAGATTACGAGTTGGATCTGCTAAGGAAAATGCAGAGTTTGAGACAGACAAACAAAACTGTCCAGGAATACACTGAGGAGTTTTACAAGATCTCTATTAGAACTGGACATTTAGAGGCAAACAAAGAAAAGGTAGCCCATTATATCAATGGGTTGAGACTCGGTATCTAGGAAGAACTGAGCCTAGTTCGGGTAAGCACCATTGAGGATGCTTACCAGTTTGCCTTAAAGGTGGAAGAAAAACTGAATAGGCGGTTTGAAGGCAAGCAAAGAGGAAGGGGCCGTGGTGGAAGAACTAGTGGGAGAACCAATGGAGAAAAATATAAAGATCTGAAGAAGACTGGTGAAGCTAGTAGCAACCAAGATCAAAGGGAAGAGGATGTTTATCAGCCCCGTGATCAGAACAGCTACCCAAGAGGACGGGGTGGATCTGGACGAGGATTTGGAAGAGGAGTATTTCGTGGGACATGTTTCCACTATGGTGAAGAAGGACATCGGGCATTTGAGTGTCCACAACACCGAGAAAGGACGAACAAGAGGCCTGAGGGTCCAAGCCAAGGCTGCTGTGGCAGAGGAAGATGCTGAGTCTAAACATTCTGAAGAAGCGAAGAGAGGGGAAGCAATGATCGTAAGAAGAGTCCTATTGAATGAGGAGAAGGACACAGATCAGAGAAGAAGTTTATTCCGCACAAGGTGTAAATGCGCGGGCAAGGTTTGCAATATTATTATTGATAATGGTAGCATGGATAACCTTGTTTCAGAAGAAATGGTTACCAAGTTACAATTAGAGAGGAAGAAGCACCCGCATCCATATCGGGTCGCATGGTTACAGAAGGACCATAGGGCTTTGGTCAATGAGCAGTGCTCCATTAAATTTAATATTGGAAATTATTGTGATGAGGTCCTGTGCGACATCCTACCTATGGATGCTTGCCATATGTTGTTGGGAAGGCCCTGGCAGTTCGACCGGAGTGCAGTGCATGACGGCCGTGCCAACACCTACTCATTGACAAAGAATGGTGTATGCCATAAGCTGAAACCCATGAAGGAGGCGGATGAAAAGGTGTGTAACAACTCCAAAATCTGTCTAGTTGAAGGGAGAAAATTTTTGGACGGTTTGAAGCATGAACATTTGTGTTATGCAATAATTCCTAGAGTTAGGGAGGAGGAATGCAAAGATACCCCGACATAAGTCCTAGATCTGTTGGAGGAATTTCTAGATATTGTATCAGATAATGTGCCTGAGGGTTTACCCCCAGTAAGGAAGATCAGCCACCATATAGATTTGGTGCCAGGATCAAGCTTGCCAAATAAAGCTGCACATAGAATGACACCTGTAGAAACTGAGGAGTTAAACAGACAGGTCCAGGAGTTTTTGGAGAAAGGATTGATTAGGGAGAGTCTTAGCCCATGTGCAGTGCCTGTAGTACTAGCACCCAAGAAGGATGGAGAGTGGAGAATGTGCACAGACTCTCGGGAAATCAACAAAATCACTATCAAATACAGATTCCCATTGCCAAGGATGGATGATATCATGGACTGTTTAAGTGGAGCTGAGTACTTCACGAAGATTGACCTGAAAAGTGGTTATCATCAGATCCGTATCCGAGAAGGAGATGAGTGGAAGACAACCTTCAAGACAAGAGAGGGCTTGTATGAGTGGTTGGTCATGCCATTTGGGTTGTCCAATGCACCAAGTACCTTCATGCGGCTGATGAATGAAGTACTGAAAGAGTTTCTGGGAAAGTTTGTCATTGTTTATTTAGATGATATATTGATATTCAGCAGAACCCTGGAGGAACACCTGATGCATATCAGGAGGGTTTTTGAAAAGCTGCGGGAGGAGCAGTTATTAATAAATCTAAAAAAGTGTAATTTTGTCAAGAAAGAGTTAGTATACCTGGGGTTTGTAATCTCAGCAGAAGGTCTAAAAATGGACCCAGAGAAGGTGAGAGCCATCATCGAATGGCCTACCCCAAGAAGCACAACAGAAGTAAGATCATTTCATGGTCTAGCCAGCTTTTACAGGAAGTTCATAAAGAACTTCAGCAGCATTTGTGCACCTCTCACAAAAACAATGAGAGGGGATAAAGAAGAGTTCAAGTGGACATTAGGGGCTGAAAGGAGCTTTGATGCATTAAAGAAAAAGGTCACAGAATAGCCTGTTTTGGCACTCCTAGACTTTAACAAGGTATTTCAGGTGGACTGTGATGCCGGTGGCGATGCAATAAGGGTCATCTTGAGTCAAGAAGGCGGACCTGTTGCTTATTTCGATGAGAAGCTAAATGATGCTCGGAAAAAGTATTCGATTTATGACCAAGAATTTTATGCTATAGTTCGGGCTCTAAAGAAGTGGAGACACTATTTATTGCCAAAGGAGTTTGTTCTATTTACTGATCATCGGGATTTACGAGTACATTAACGAGTCAAACAAAAGCTGAATCAAAGGCACATGAAGTGGGTGGAGTTCCTCCAAAGCTATACCTTTGTGCTGAAGCACAAAAGCGGGAAATCAAACAGAGTTGCAGATGCCTTAAGTAGAAGGCAGAATTTACTGATTAAAATGACAGTGGAAGTAGTGGGATTTGAAGAACTGAAGGGTTTGTACCCTGAAGATCCGGATTTTGTAGAATCTTGGACGGCTTGCTTGACACCTGTCATTGTGGACAGGACAAAATGGTTGGATTTTCTAATCCAAGATGGAATGTTGTTCAGAGGAAGTAAATTATGCATTCCAAGAAGTTCCATGCGGGAAAACTTAGTCAAGGAGAAACACAGCGGAGGACTGGCCGGACATTTTGGCCGGGATAAGACAATTGCCCTGGTGAGTGAAAATTATTATTGGCCGCAACTACAACAAGATGTGAAAAAGTTTGTACAGAGTTGTAGAATATGCCAGATGGCAAAGGGCAGAAGACAGAACACGAGATTGTATCAGTCGTTACCAGTACCTGAGCGGCCATGGGAGGACGTCAGCATGGACTTCGTCCTCGGATTGCCAAGAACACAGAGGGGAAATGACTCTATATTTGTAGTAGTTGACAGATTCTCCAAGATGGCACACTTTATCCCATGCCAGAAAACAAGTGATGCAGTTCACATTGCAGGGTTATTTTTCAAGGAAGTGGTACGACTTCACGGTCTACCGAAGAGCATTGTTTCTGATAGAGATACAAAATTTGTTGGTTATTTTTGGAGAACTTTGTGGAAGAAGTTGAAGACAGATCTGAAGTTCAGTTCTGCATACCACCCACAGACTGATGGACAGATAGGGGTGGTAAATAGAAGCCTGGGTAATTTGCTGAGATGCTTGATAGCAGATCAACCCAAGGGATGGGATTTAGTTTTACCGCAGGTAGAATTTGTGTATAACAATTCAGTCAATAAGAGCATGAATAAATCTCCGTTCCAGATAATATATGGAAACAGCCCGAGAAATGTGTCTGAACTGAGAAAGTTGGATAAGAGAGAAAAGAGCAGTGCCGAGGCAGAAGAATTTGCGGAACATATAAAAAGTTTGCATGAAGAAGTAAGGAAACAAATTCTGAAAATGAATACTCAATATAAGACAAGAGCAGACCAGAAGCGGCGGTTCAAAGAGTTCAAAGTAGGAGATGAAGTCATGGTCCATCTCAGGAAGGAAAGGTTTCCTGCCAAAACTTATAACAAATTGAAGATGAAGAAGTTTGGGCCATGCAGAATACTGGAAAAATGGGAGTCAGGAAATGCATATGAAGTAGAATTACCAAGTTGGCTTGACATTTCACCTATTTTTAATATTTCAGATTTAGTGGAATATCATGAGGGAGAGAGTACAGAGGTACCAAGTGCAGAATTGTGGCAAATTCCAGCATCTACTCCAACCACAGACGAGGTCGAGGAAATATTAGACACTCGTGAAGGCAGAAGCACCAGAAACAGACAGTATTCTGAATATTTGGTAAAGTGGAAGGGCAGACCTGTTGAAGATGCAACTTGGTTGTCAAAGATGGAGGTTGACCGCCTGGGTCTTCCCCTAACAAAACAGAAGTGAGGATCACTTTTTAATTACCTCGGGTGTCTGATGCAGGAGCATCCGGTGGCAATGGAGCAATCTTGCATCCTCCAAATTTCTCTAAGTTTTCTAAGTACTTTGTATTTTGTTTCATTCCAGTTCTTTTCCAAGGTTGAAGTTTTGTAAAGCAAAGGGAAGGTTGAAGTTTTATAAAGCAAGTTGGGGAGGGGAGCCGCGAAATCGTGACATGTCGCGATTTCGCGACATGTCACGAAATCGTGGCTCCCGAAGGCAAGGCAAGGCAAAGGTCGAGGGGGAGCCGCGAAATCGTGACATGTCACGATTTCGCGGCTCCCAAAAGCAAGGCAAGGCAGGGTCGAGGGGGAGCCGTGAAATCGTGACATGTCATGATTTTGTGACATGTCACGAAATCGCGGCTCTCGAAAGCAAGGCAAGGCAGGGTCGAGGGGGAGCCACAAAATCATGACATGTCGCGATTTCGTGACATGTCACGAAATCGTGGCTCCCGAAGGCAAGGCTAGGTGAGGGCAGAAATGGTCGCGATATCGCGACATGTCGCGATATCGCGACCAGTAGAAGGCTGCCACGTGGATTAAGTTATGGTTGCCAAGAAGAGGACAACTGCCATGTGTATAAAAGCGACGCGGCCTGTTGAAGACAGAGGCCAAAAATGGACACGCGGGCAGCCACGTGTATTAAAACAAAGATGAAGGCCACGTATCTTAAAATGAAGATGACAGCCGCATGTATTAAACAGGGATAACCACCTTGAGGAAGTATTCAAAAAAATAGCAGTTGCAGAGCATGGACAGTATGGGCGAGACGGCAGCTCAGAAGAACGGTCTGATCAAAGCGGCATTTGCAGGATACGGAGGGGTCTTTAATGCGAGCTCCGTAGCGGATCGGGGCGGTGGCCCATTAATGAAAGAAAAATTTGAAAACTTGGCGGAAGAAAGGGATTTTTTTATTTTTGTTTGGTGAATTCTCTCAGGTGGGGCATTAATTGCCTGGAGGGCCGAGACCTCGATAAAAACTCGGAATTTGTAAGGGAAGGGATGGTGAGTTCGGGATTGAGGGGGAAGAGAAATATGCCTGGAAACTGTAATGTAAGATTGTATTAAGCTATTTGCTAAAAAATTAATCTGAAGTTCTGTTGATTGAATCTCGGCTTGCCATCAGCATTCGATCACACTCAACTCTCCAAACAACCCTCATTTTATAATAGAATTTTCATGATGAAAACTTTAATCTTAGTCGGTTGTTATAACAAAAACAAACCCTAATCTTCGTTGGCTACAAGCCCTAATATTTGTCGGCTAAAATTTGACTTTGTCAGCTTCACTGCCTCTGTAACTCTTTTGTAGCTTCTGTCGTGAAACTACAACATGTCACGATATCGTGACACTTTTGCAACCGTACACTTCCTTTTGGCTTTTGTCGTGATATCGTGACACTTCAGCCTTTGTTGACTTCAACTAAGCTCTTGTCGCGATATCATGACACTTTTGTCTTTGTCAGCATCAACTTTGCTTTTGTCGTGATATCGCAAAACTTCTCCCTTCGTTGACCTCCTTTCTGCTTTTGTCGTGAAATTGCGAAACTTCTCCTATAGAAGACCTACTTTCAATTTTTGTCATGAAATCGTGACACTTTCGCTTCCATGCACTCTTTTCTGCTTGCACTAGCGAAAATTAAACATGTCGCAAAATCGTGACACTTTCGCTGCCTTGTGCTTTTCTCTGCCTTACATCGACGAAAATGAAACATGTCACAAAATCGTGATGCTTTCGCCTTTGAGCTCTTCCTTCTTGAATTTGTCATGAAATCATGACGCTTCTTCTTCCATGCTATTTTGTTTTGCTTTTGTCACGAAATCGTGACTCTTCTCCTGTTGAAGACTTGCTTTCTGTTTCTGTCATGAAATCGTGACACTTTCTCCAACCGTATGCTGCCATCTCAATCTGTCATGAAATCATGACACTTTCTGCATCTGTAAGCTTTCTCTTCAACTCGTTGCAAAATCGTGACACTTCTCACTTCGAACTCTTTCCTCTGTTGCATGTCACGAAATTACAATAGTTCTCACTTGGAACACTTTCCTTTGCTGCATGTTGCGAAATCATGACAGTTCTCATTCCGAACTCTGTAGCATGTCGCAAAATTGTGACACTTTTCGTGTTACTTTCTCTCTCTTTGAACTTGTCACGAAATCACGACAATTCACACTACGGACTCTCTCTTCTACATTATGTCGTAAAATCATGACACTTTTTCTTTTGGACAACCTTCCTTGCAATATGTCGCAAAATCGTGACATTTCTAACTCACACATTCTCTCTCCTCTTTGAGTCGCGAAACTGCGACATGTGATATCGCGACACTTTTCTAACTTGCTTTCTCTCTCCTGCTTAAGTCATGAAAATGCGACATGTCACGATATCGTGACACTTTTCTAACTTACTTTCTTTCGAACCTGACATGCTGTAACCTTCATCAAAACAAATTATTTTACATCAAATCAAATTCCTTCAAAATCTTCTTGACATCAATGACAACTTATACACTTGAGCAAAGGCAATGTACCCAAAGTACCCAAAATTGCCAACAATATCCCCCTTTGTCATTGATGGCAAACCTTAACTGAAAACACGTCTCAAGAGCCAAAACTAAAACCAACTATGCTAACAACTAAGAAACTGTGCCCACAACTGAGAATCTTCCTTTGAAGTTTTGCTCCCCCTGACTTGAAGCTTTCCTCTTCACTTGAAGCTCTCCCCCTTACTCATATCTCTCCCCCTTTGTCATTAATGTCAAAGGGTCACCTTTGGGGCTCGAGACTAAGAATGAGCCTCTTAGCTTAGTCCCTACCCCACCTCCTGATGAGGTGATTAATTTTGGGGTGGGAGTAAAACTCCCATTAGGCACTAATCATCATCAGTGTCTATAATTTCCTTGTTGGGCCTTCTCTTGAACTCTTTGCCCATATTCTTGTTCTTGTTCTCATCCCTGTTCTTGTTCATGCCTTGATCCTTGGACCTGATCATGCCACTGTTCCTGTTCCTGTATTCTAGAATTTTAGCTCTATACTATCTGATTGTGTGACCTTCATTGTTGCACTTGAAACACTTGATGATGTTGTTTCTCTGAGGTAAACCTGATCTTTGAATCCACCAGTTCTACCCAAACCTGTTCTGACCAAACCTGTTTTGGCCGAACCTATTTTGATTAAACTTGTTCCTATTATTTACCTCGCAATAGACTGCCTTGTGCCCAAACTGTTGACAAGAGTAGCAATACCCTTGAAATAACCTAGCACTTCTGAAATTGTCGTTTACTTTCTTCACTTGAGCCATGTAATGTGAAGCCATGTGACTGAGTCTGTGACACGCAAAACATTTGCCTTGAATTTTTCCTTTATTTGACCTCTTGGGTCTTGAAAACTTCTTCTTCTCATTTTGAAATATGTTTTCTATTTCTACGCATCTATCACTCAAGGACTCATGATCTAAAATACTTTCCTTATCAGAACTCTCTTCCTTTTGGAGTCTCTTACTAGACTCTCCAACTTTTTCCTTGTGTGGCTTAACAAAACCAAGGCCTATTTTATCTGTTGTTTTTCTTTGACCTTTGATGAGTGACTTAACCTTTTTGGAGCTATCTTGAAACCTGTAAAGCTTATCCTTGTACTCTTTAGTTTCTTCTTTCAAAGAAGCCATTTTTTGTTCTAACTCACTGTACTCAAGAACCTTAGATTCTAACTCATCCTTGAGTTCTTGTGTCTTAGCTATAGAGAAATCAAGATTTTCTATAAGATCATCTCTCTCCATACAACATTCATCTAACTTATCCTTGAGTCTATCATTCTTCTTTCTTTTCTTTTTCAAAGCACTAAGAGCATTAATAAGTTCACTTTCAAGATCCTTTATTTGTTTGCTTTCTGAATCATCAAAGCCTTTTCCAGATTTCTTATCACTAGAGGTGCTACCTTTTTCAAAAACCATACACGCATCTTCCTTATAGTTTTCTGAAGCATCCTCATACATACTAGAAACCAAATCATTATTTGTACAATCATCCTCAAGGTGACCAAAATTTCCACATCTAAGACATTTCATGATAATGAATCTATGTTTTGGTTCTTCCTATTTTTTTGATATGAACAACATCTCATTTTCATAATCACTTGAAGAACTTTCACTATCACTACTAGAACACTTACTTGCTTTGTCTAGGTAGAAACTCTTCTTGTGCTTGTGAGAATACCTCTTTCCTTGATTGTTGTGCTCATCTTTGTTCTTCCTGTGATGCTTGTGTTTTTCAGAATCCTTGCTCTTAGAATCATGTTTATCTTCATCACTTTCATTTTTGAGAACAGTATAGTCAGTAGCATAATGACCAAACTTTCCACAATTGAAACATCTTATATTTTTCACACTTTTGTGCTTTCTAGAGAACTTGCCTTTCTTGTTGTAATATGCCTCTTCATCACTAGAAGACTCATCACTCTCTTGAAGTCGTTTACCCTTGGATTTCTTGGTAGCCTTGAAAGCTGCCTCTTTCTTGACATCAACCGTCACTTGAGTTCTCAAATCAAATGCTGCAAGTATACTATTTAGCTCATCCTTTTTCAATTTATCCAAATCTTTAGCTTCCTCAATAGCAAAAATATTTTCACTAAATCTATTAGGAAGAGATCTTAAAATCTTATCACAAACATCATTGTCAGCAAGCTCAAGACCTCATCCATACGAAGCATGTAGTCATTAATCTTTTCATCATCATTCATCTTGAGTTGTTCAAACATACCTTTGAAGTGTCTCAACTTGGCCTTTCTAAAATTTGTATCATCGATATGAACCACCTGCAACTGTTTCCACATTTCACTAGTAGTCTTGCAGTGAATCACTTTGGTGAGATCTGCTTTCTGTAAGCTTTTCAATATTGCATTCATTACTTATGAATTGCTATTATGTATGAGCATTTCTTCTTTAGTATTTGGACCATGTATAGGAATAGTGTACTCATCTTCAATTACTTCCCATACCTCATTACCAAGTGCCATTACTCCAAAGACCAAAATCTGACCCATTAGGAATAGGTGCTACATTGCCACTTGAATAATCCATTGTGTTCTTTACTAGCTTTTCCTTCAAGCTGTTAAACTTTCTGAAGGAACCTGCTCTGATACCAATTAAAGAACACAAGCTTATACTAAGAGGGGGGGTGAACAGTATAAGACCTCTTTTTACTTTTTCCTTAATATTTCAAAATAGTAAAGCAATATACCCAAAGCAATATAAAAGCAATGCACAAAATCATCCACAAAGTGACATCAATTTTAATGTGGTTCACCCAGAATGGCTGGGCTACGTCCACAAAAATTTTCTCTAAAAGTTATCTCAAATTTCTTTGGGAATCCTTCCCAATTACAATGTTTATGAGTCTCAGCTCAAAGGAGATACCTTCCCCTCTACTCTGGAAATGATCCCTTAGAAGATCAACTGCCTCTACTTCTTGCCAGCACGTGGAACTCCTTTCCATCGAAGACCTTATGTCCTCAATGCTTAGCCTAAGAGACCTCTGCCTTCTATAATCACGTCCATAGCAGCTCAGCAACCTGTACCAAACACAGTCATTCGATCTAGTACAAGTCTTCCTCTGTCTGTCAGATCTATCCAATTTTGAACAAATCAATCCTCTACACACAAGCCTTCTCAAAGAATTGCCAAAACTATCCTCAGGTTCTTCTCAAAGAACCAATACACCTCTATCCTCAAAAAATAGCACTCCGCATTCGTCTTTGCCCTTTATGCTCTCTACGTCTTTTGCTTTCTTTGCGCAATCACAATCGCACTCGATCGAACATCAACCTTTGCACCTCTACGCAATCACAACAACATCGTCTTTGCACACTCTGCTTCCTTTGCAATCTTTCACACTTAGAGTGATTCGACAAAATGCACTCTACACACTACGATCGAATTTCACACTCTGCTCTCGATGATCGAATTTCTTGCTCTGCGCACTATTTGTGAACTTCGCACTTCAACGCATTCGATCACACTCAAATCTCCAAACAACCCTCCTTTTATAACAAAATTTTCATGATGAAAAATTTAATCTTAGTCACTGTTATAACAAAAACAAACCCTAATCTTCGTTGGTTGCAAGCCCTAATCTTCGTCGGCTAAAATTTGACTTTGTCGGCTTCACTGCCTCTGTAACTCTTCTGTAGCTTTTGTCATGAAACTACAACATGTCATGATATCGCGAAACTTTTGTAATGGTACACTTCCTTTTGGCTTTTGTCACAATATCGTGACACTTTTGCCTTTGTCGACTTCAACTAAGCTCTTGTCACGATATCGCGACACTTTTGTCTTTGTCAGCATCAACTTTGCTTTTGTCATGATATCGCGACACTTCTCCCTTCGTCGACCTCCTTTCTACTTTTGTCGTGAAATTGTGACACTTCTCCTATAGAAGACCTACTTTCAATTTATGTCATGAAATCGTGACACTTTCGCTTCCATGCACTCTTTTCTGCTTGCACTAGCGAAAACGAAATATGTCATGAAATCGTGACACTTTTGCTGCCTTGTGCTTTTCTCTGCCTTACGCCCACAAAAATGAAACATGTCATGAAATTGCAATGCTTTCGCCTTTGAGATCTTCCTTCTTGAATTTGTCACAAAATCACGATGCTTCTTCTTCCATGCTCTTTCGTTTTGCTTCTGTCACGAAATCATGACTCTTCTCTTGTTGAAGACCTGCTTTCTATTTTTTTCATGAAATCGTGACACTTTCTCCAACCATATGCTGCCATCTCAATCTATTGTGAAATCATGACACTTTCTGCATTCGTAAGCTTTCTCTTCAACCTGTCACGAAATCATGACACTTCTCACTTCAAACTCTTTCCTCTACTACATGTCATGAAATCGCAATAGTTCTCACTTGGAACACTTTCCTTTGTTGCATGTTGTGAAATCGTGAAAGTTCCCATTCCAAAATCTGCAGCATGTCATGAAATCATGACACTTTTCGTGCTACTTTCTCTCTCTTCGAACTTGTCATGAAATCGTGACAATTCACACTACGGACTCTCTCTTCTGCATTATGTCGCGAAATCGTGACACTTTTTCTTTTGGACAACCTTCCTTGCAATATGTCACGAAATCGTGACATTTATGACTCGCACATTCTCTTTCCTCTTTGAGTTGCGAAACTGCAACATGTCGCGATATCGCGTCACTTTTCTAACTTACTTTCTCTCTCCTGCTTAAATCACGAAAATGCGACATGTCGCGATATTGCAACACTTTTCTTACTTTCTTTCGAACCTAACATTCCGTAACCTTCATCAAAACAAATTATTTTACATCAAATCAAATTCCTTCAAAATCTTCTTGACATCAATGACAACTTATACACTTGAGCAAAGGCAATGTACCCAAAGTACCCAAAATTGCCAACAAAAATCTGAATTCTGAAGTAGACAAACAAGAAAATGGAGTGAGATTGAACAATGAGCAATCCACAATGATCCAACTTTTAGAATGAATGCTTTTTAGTGCTTGTTTTTTCATGTAGGGTGTGAGAATTAATTTTCTCCCTTGATTGCTTTGTACTTGTAATTTTCCATCAATAGAAATCTTGGTTCTTTGTTTTTTTTTGTTTTTAAGTTGTTCTCATTGTTGGAATGCAAGGGTAGTAGTTGGACTACTAAAATATTCTTAAGATATTTTTATAAATTTTGACCTTTATCTTTATTTTTTTAATAAATTTTATAATATTTTATTGAAAATATTTAAGTTTTTATTCTTTTATAAGATGTATGTGCTTAATAACAAGTTTCTTGGTAGCAAATACAAAAAGCCCACTCCTTATAGTTCATAAGAAATAGCATATTTATTATAGAAAAATTATTGATTATATTCACATGAGATGTTTTTATTCTCTTATGAGATATGTTTCTTATTACAGGCATCTTTATTTAAACTCATATTATATGTTTGTAGTTGCTTGGATATTTGTACACTAAATTCATTTCATCATAAAAAGTTGAGAATGAGACCAATTATTTTCTCCTTTCTTATTGGTACATGTTGAATTTGCATCACATGATGGACTTTTTAGGTGCTTACCCTTATGTTCTACTTTACTATTATGCTCTATTTTTTCTTCATTGGATTATTTAATTACAACTTCCTTGGCATAACCATAATTTTGAGAGTTGTCATTAATATGGATTGTAAAGTAATGAAATGTCTATTTTTTAATGTACATAAATGTTTTAAGTCTCCTTCTCAAATGTATATTAAGGAAAATCATTAATATATTCCATCATCATCATATGTATTGTTAGGTGCACTCATGTTAATGTTAGTTATGATCCATAGATAGTTGATCTATAGAAGTAATGCATAGTCCCTTCATTAATTATAGTTCAAAACAATATTACAAATTTAATAACAAGGAGTAGCTCTATTATTCTAAAAATATCTAAAAAGGTCCTTAAGAATGAGATTTTTTTCTTATTTATATAAAATGTTAAATATAAATTTTAACTGAGATAAAAAAACTTCTAGAAAAAAAATATTTTAGCAAATTTTTTTAGCAAATTCTATTCTCGAAAAAAATAAATTTACATCTAACCTTATTCAAAAAAACTTTAACACTAATTCCTTTAGAAGCACCACTTTAATATAAAAAAAATACTTTTTAGGTTTTTACCTCAAACATTGTATACAAAAATATCCCTTATTGAGATCTTGTCTCAAAGAGTGATTTACTCTTCATGATGACATCAAATCACATTAGGATTAGTGAGAAAATTGATCCCTCCTATAATTAGTCACTTTTGTATTTATATGTCGATAAAAATTATTATGCCTAACTCAATTCGAAGTTGTGCTTTGCTCACCCCTTTTTTCTTATACTATTCATTTGACATCATTTTCATTGGAATCACTTGAATTTCTACCTCTTTTTCTATAAGGTTGTTCTCATTGTTGGAATGCAATGGTAGTAGTTGGATTATTATAAGAATATTAAGAGTTTTTATCTTTATTTTTTGATAAATGTCATAATTTTTTTTTTTTTTTAATTTAACTTTTAATTCTTGTATAAGATGTATCTGTTTAATAACAAGTTCCTTAGTAATGCCTATGGATAAAATTTGCTCTTTTTTTTTTAATATTAAGAAATGGGGTTTTGCCAAGAATCCCCCAACCTGTTACAACAACTCCACAAGGGAGACACACACCCACCCCTTCACACACTCACCCACACCACATTTTGAACCTTGGACCTCCCGAAGAAGACAAAATTTACTCTTTATTGTGTATAAGAAGTAGAATATTTATTAAAAAAAGTATTGATGATGTTCACATGAGATGTATTTTATTATCTTATGAGAGATGTTTATTATTATATATATCTTTATTTAAAATCCTATGATAGTTTTGTCATTGCTTGGATATTTGTGAACTAAGTTCACTTCATCATAAAAAGTTAAGAATGAGAACCCTCTTTCATGGAAAACCTCAACCCCCTTAAGGGGTCTAGTTTTTGGAATACCCTTAACCAGGTAAGATCTTTGTTCTAGTAGGGTTGTAGATGGTAGATTGGAGATGGTGCTAAAATAATATTTTAGGAGGACACTTGGCTCTTTAACTCTCCCCTTTGTGAGATCCCAAGGTTTGTAAACTTAAGATTAATCCTGAATCCTATTTATGGATTGTTGGTTTAGATTTATATGGTGGAATAAAATGGTATCAAGAGGTGGAAGTGAATTTATGTTGAGAACATCAATGAGGAATTGTGTCCACACCTATAAAGTCTTAATAGATGTCTTAATGCCTACATTTGTGTCATTTTCCCCATGTAAATGTTTGGGATAAATATCTCATCCCTGAGATTACTATTTTCTAGTGGTTGGTTAAGCATAGTAAAATTATGATCTAGGATAATTTGAAAAAATGTAGTTTCTCATTACCAAATAGATGTGTTTTGTGTGAAAATGAGAAGGAAAGCATTGATCATCTACTTCTTAAGTGATCCTTTACCAAAAAATTGTTTGATCAGGTCTGTATTGATTTCAAAGTTCAGTGAGTTTCCTTAGAACTATATCAGACTTAAAATTGCAATTGGAGCCTCCTTTTAAAAGTAGAAGAATTAGGAAGTTGTGACTTCTAAGCCTTCCACATATGTGGTGGAGAGTTTGGAATGAAAAAATCACAAAATATTTGAGGAATTGAAGATGGACTAGAAATGGTTTGCATCTAAGCAAGAAGTCTCCATATAGATAATTTAACACTATAATATTCAAGAAGGGATGGGAATCAGAGCAAGAAAGATAAATATTAGAATGTTGTGGAGTCAGAGAGAAATTACCAATACCTTGAGTTCATCCCAAAAATCATGCAAAGTGGATACCACCACCGGTTGGATGGTTCAAATTAAATTTTGGTGGGGCCTCGAAAGGTAATCTTGAGCTGGTAGGATCTAGAGGGATGATCTAGAATCATCTAGGTAAGGTAATCAAAGCCTTTACTAAACCATTGGGTGAATAGATAAGTCATTTTGTTGAAGCATAAGTAGCTTATGTAGGAATTTCTTTGGCTATCAATTGCAATCTAGATAAGATCGTAATTAAATGAGACTCATAAAATATTATGACCATATTAAAGGGAGGACAACCAACCACTTGGACTATTGACTTAATGATGGTGGAAGCTCGAATGCTTTTGGATAGACTCGAGAATGTGTCTATAAATCATATTTATAGAGAATCCAACAGGGTAGTAGATGGTCTTGCTAACAAAGGAGTTATGGTGGATTCCAAAAAGGAATGTGGGAATGATATCCCAACACACAAATAATTTAGTTGAAAATGATAATTCCATGATAATTGATAATGGGGATCAATAGGAAGAGGCTGCTAGGAAAGCATAGAGTATATGATATTTAGATATGTATGGTGTGTGTTGGGTTTCTAGTTTTTGGATGTGATTAGTGAAGTGTATTTGTTATTACTTAGTTGGTATAGGCTTTATGCTAGTGGAAAATCCTTCTTGGTGAAATGGACAGCTATTGGCCATATATGTTGATGTAAAAGGTTAGCATTCCTTTCAAAAATGCACTTTTCCAACTTAACAAAAAATTTAAGAATGAGAACAATTATTTTCTTCTCTTTTATTATTAGTACATATTTGGTTTGCTTCAAATTTAGAACTTTGTAAGTGCTTACACTTGTATTCTACGTTTACTATTATGCTTCATTTTTCATCCCTAGATTATTTAGTTACAACTTCCTTGGCATAACGACTATTTTGGGAGTTTTCATTAAGGCAAATTATGAAGTAATGAAATGTCCTTCCTATTTTTTAACGTACATACATGTTGTAATTCTACTTCTCAAATGTATATCACTAAAAATAATTATTATATTAGATCATTATCATATGTATTCTTTTTTTTTTTTTGTATTTTACATGGTGGAATCGGTAGCTGCCATGAATCTGGGTAGGGTGTCCAGCTTTTTATGGCCGCCACAGTATTTTGTGTTGTCCGCCCCGAAAGCTACCACACAGATCTTTTTTCAGTACATCCCAATAACCACCATTCCATAATCATTTTAAACCTTTTACGCCATTGAAAGCACCAGGAAATGGACAAGCGTTCAGTTTGGCGAGGCCCAAGATTTGAAGCTTGGACCATTATCATATGTATTTTTAGGTGCACTCATTTTAATTTTCATTGTGATCCATAGATTATTGATACATAGAATTCATGCATAGTCCCTTCATTAATAATATTTCAAGTCAGTATTACAAATTAAATCACAAGGAGATTCTCTAGTATTCTAAAAATCACCAAAAAAGTCCTTAAGAATGATCTCTTAGTTCTTATTTATGAAAAAATTTTACTTTTAACTAAGATTAAAAAATTCTACTAGAAACATTTTAGCAACATATTTTAACAAATTCGATACTTGACCAATCTAAATTACCTCTAACCTTATTATAAATGGTCTTAACATCACTAATTCCTTCAATAAAACCACTTAAAGATAAAAAAATCACTTTTTAAGTTGTTACCTCAAACTTTATATACAAAAATATCCATTTTTGTGATCTTGCTTCGGAGAGCATATCACTCTTCATGATAAAATGAATTCACTTTGGTATTAGTGAGCAAATTGATCCCTCCCATAATTAGTCACATTTGTATTTAGATGTGATCAAATTTTATATGCCTTATTCAAAATTGAATTTAAGCCTTTCTCATTCCTTTTTGCTTATACTATTCTTTTGACTCTATTTTCATTGGAATCACTTGAATTTATACCTCCACATTTTTCTATAATGTTGTTATCATTGTTAAAATACAATGGTAGTAGTTAGACTACAACAAATTATTAATATTTAAAAAAAAAAAATTGCTCTTTGTCTTCATTTGTTGATAAATGTCATAATATTTTGTTGAAAATACTTAAGTTATAATTCTTGTATAAGATGTATATGCTTAATAACAAGTTATTTAGTAGAACCTATGGGAAAAATTCACTCCTTATAGTGAATAATAACTAGATTATTTATTACAAAAAAATTATTGATGATGTTTACATGTAATATATTTTATTTTCTTGTGCGAGATGTTAATTATTACAAATATTTTTATTTAAACTCCTATGATAGTGTTTGTAGATTCTTGGATATTTGTGAACTAAGTTCACTTCATCACAAAAATTTAAGAATGAGATTATACAACCTTTGGTAAAATAAAATAGGATCCTCTATCTATTTATGTTTTAGCAAGGGCAACAATTTATCAGCTACGTCTTAAGGAAGGGAATAATGACATCTATGTTAGGTTGATAATATTCATATTCATATTTGACTTGAGGGCATCACATGCATAATTTATGATATAGATATTCCTCTAATATGAAAGCTTAATCATCACATGCACACTTGAGCACATGAAAAGCAAAGGAAGTTATGGGTCTCATCTTACTAGTCTAAGTAAGGTCCACCTAATAGCCTGTTATAATTGGCTTGAATTTCAAATAACATAAATATCACTCTTACTTCCTTAGGCCCAGATAAAATTGGTACCCAAATGCAACCCACAGGATCTTGATGTTTACCATTGTAAATATAGCAATAAATTCCAGTATAAAGGATATTATTTATAGGTATCCTCAACTTATATATTAGGGATAATGGCACAACACATGTACAAAACCCTTCACCAACCCAAATCCCTTCAAGTCATCATATTATTATAAAATATTTTTATCATCAATGGTGGATCATTAGCCCTTAATAAATAATCAATAGCAATCATGTTTTTGAAGGAAAATTTATAACCAAATCAATGTTAGTATGCGCATCAATAAATTTTTTTTCTCTATGTGATTGGATAGATTGCACTTCATAAGACCCTAGAATGGTAGGTATAGTATCAGTTATCCCATTGGTTTGGGCATCCCCATATCATCTAGTAATACTCTTAACCTTTGTGTTTAATAAGGATATATCTTAAGGATTTCTATGTATGGGATATTGCAAGGAGTTGTATGCAACTCTTCAACAATATCCTATATTTTTGTGTTGATCATAACTACTTTTAGCAGTGATTATTTGGGTTGGGTGACATCCTATAATGTTTTCTATGGGTACTATATAAGTTCCCCCATAGACAAGTCCTAGTAATTTTTTCTAGACTATTAATTTTGTAAAATTTATTGATAAAATACAATGAAACTTTGTTAAATTTGATATCTCTTGTACATGATTGGTCAAAATCCCAAATGAATCTCATCAGGACTAAAAATTTGCTAAGGTAAAGAAGTATGGAATATTTTTTCCAGATCTCTCCATTAGCAAGTTTAAGGTGGCTAAAAATTTCAAGCAATAATGCAAGCAAAGCACCCCAAAAATCTTAGCCATTATAGACTCTAGAGCAAATAGTGATTGGGGATTTTCCAACGTGACATAATAAAAAGAGTCTAAGAGTCCCAACCAAGTTTTGATTTATATTCTAAAGTAATGAATCACCAATAACTTTTCCAATATGATGTCATAATAAACACTTAAAATATTTGGTCATGTGAGTGATTCAACATGAGCAAGTAAGAGTCTAAAGGACTCACTAGCTGGATATTTCTAAAGGTGATATTAGAATAAGTGTTCCAAAGTCCCAACTAGTCAAGAGTTAGGAAAGCAAATAGTGGTTGAGGTTTTTTAATGATGACATTACCAAGAATACTTAGATTTTTTTTCTAGGTCTACTAAGACTCAATGAAGTAGAAGCAAAAGCAACCTGGAAGGCAAAAGTGGTCAAATTTTTTTAATATTGATATTAGCCAATGCCATAAAAAAACTTAGCTAGGCAAGAGTATGGATTAATGAGTGGTTAGTATTTATCAAAGAAAAAATTTGCATGAATACTCATAATTCCCAGCCAAGTATTAAATAATCAAGAGCTTGGAGCAATTAGTAGCTAGGGATTTTCCAAGGTGACGTAAGTAAAAAAGTCTAAAAAACTTGGCCAAGTTTTGAGAAAGCAAGAGTCTATAAAAATGACTGATAAGAGATTTTCCAATATGATGTCATAATAAGCACTCAAAAATATTTTATCAGGTGAGTGATTCAACATGAGCAAGTAAGATTTTGAAGGACTCACTAGCTAGATATTTCTAAAGGTGATATCATCATAAGCATTCTAAGATCCTGACTAGTCAAGAGTAAAGAAAGAAAATAGCGGCTAGGGTTTTTTAAATTATGACATAAAAATAACACTCATAAGTCCTAGATAGGTTTGGTTGAGGATTATCTAAGCTTATATCAGTTGAGCCTCCCAAAATTCTTTACTCGGTCTCCAAGGCCTTGTTGAGGTGCGATTTTGTCAAGTCACAAAACCACTCGACAACTTAGAACTTTAAGTTCTCTCTTGCAAAGAAAAATATATATATCTCCAAGGTTCTTGTATTCAATGTTTTATGCATAAACTCATATAAGTGCTAAGAATAAAACTCTAGGGTCTTGCAAGTGTTGTTAACAAGGGGCCCGGGATCATGTAAATGATTTCGAATCCATCATGTGGAGTATGTCTTTGATATCAATTCAACAAAATAAAATTCGTTTTATGATCTTAGGTTAAAGTATACCAAATTTTATTTCCTCTCTTCAATTTAATGTCTCAAAATGCTTTAAATGAAATTAGCATAAAAAGAATCTAGCATTTTGTATTAAATTTCAATTTAACTTTGATAAAGATCAAAGTAAATGAAATTTTATAAATTTAATAAACCTTTGGAATATAATAAATTTATAATAAATTCATTTCCCAAATGTCTATTTGATAAAGCAGTTATTTATTCAAACCCCCTTATGAAATTATAAATCAAACCCAGAAGAGGTGAATAAATGAAATAATGTCTTGCCCAATTTATAAGGTTCCAAAACCTTGTCAATGATAAAATCTTAGGGCTTAATATGAAACTAATCTATAAACTTTGGATTTTATGATAAAATAAAGTTTATAAATTAGATTTGCTTATAATATTTATCTTTTGAAATATTTATGAAATTAAATATTCAAAAGAGTAAATGTGATCTCTGATTTGAAATTTGGACTTCTGAAATAAATAGAACTATATTATAAATCAAATCCAAATTGAATTTTAGAGATATCAATCCTAGTTCCTCAACCTTATGAAATTAAGGTGAGGAATAGAATATTCATTTATCCCTTCTTAAATTTATTAATTCAAATATTAATTGATGTAATATTTGAATAATAAATTTAATTTATAACCTAACCATATAATTTCACTTTATAAAAATTATGCTAGGTTATAATATATAGTTTTCAGAATGAAATAATAAAAAATAATAATAAAATATTTTAAACTTTAGAAATTAACTTAATGTCTCGGACAAAATCCACAGATCAGATTTCCATCTACAGAATTCTAAAACCAATCCAATGTTCACCAGTATTCACACAATGAAATCAAATGAATTGATGCAATCTTCTAAGGTATACAAACTATTAAGAAATTGTAATAAACATTTTATTAATTCCAAATATAGTCTGTGCACAAATCTGGATCCAAAATGCTTAAAACAATTTATAAAATCTTACAATAATTTCCATTGTTCTGCAAATGGCTTTCTCCATTTTCCTCCAATGAATGTGTAGCTTTGCTCCTTCCAATCGTTCCTCTCCTTCTCTGTATAAAATGTCCGACCTTTTCCATGAATCTCAATGATTTATTTATAATTTGAAAAGTTTAGTTATTCTGTTTCTTCACCGGGAATGGATTTTATAACTATCTTCTTCAAACCCTTGCCCTTGTATTACCTGCATAATGAAACAATAATCATAATATCAAAACAAAACCAAACTTTACTTTCCCGTAACTTTCCTTTTTTTTCAAAAGTATTTCAAAGTTCTCATATTGCTAAACTAACCTGCTATTTTTTGGTGAAACTGACATCTAGAATCTTGCAAGTTTGGTATCATTAGAAAGAGAAAATCCATATCTTTTTACCAAGTTTTGAATGAGATCAAACGGAGTTTTCTACCTCAAGATATGTCCATTTCAATTTTGCATTAATTTTAGGGTTAACCCTAAAATAAAATTTAATTATTTAAATGAAAATTAATCATTTAAACCTTTGAAAATGATTTTAATCAAATTATTTGATTCGAAATAATGCAATTAATATGCAAATAATCAAAATATTCAGTTTTCAAGCATTGCAACTACATTCAAACCTTCAAAATGCAAATATGTCAAGCAATTCCAAAGTGAAAGCAAATTTTCCAAGACCTTGATGCGAGCAAAATTGGATAAACAAAAATCCCTCGAAATCACAAAATTTAAGGTGGGTCCCCAATTTTGGGGTCGTTGTGAAGGACGTCACAACATTGGCGACTCTGTTGGTAAATGTCCCTGGACATTTTGGACTAAAAACCAATCTCTGAAAACACACAAAACATGAAAATTAGAATCACAAGCATTGATAAGCATCCAGAGAATGTGAATAGACCAATACAAATATGAATCACCGGAATCAGAGATGATTTATGCATAATGTGATGTATTACTCGGTTGGGATCAGGTGATATGTATTAATGATCATTCTCAATATAAATCTTTGTTTTGGCCATGCTTGTCATCATACTTTAATCAGGGGCCCTAAAATGAACATTCATGAAAATAAGATGATATGAAAATGATATGACGTAAACTGAAACATGTATTAACAGGATGTAATAATATGAATGACATGTTTTACAAAGACTCAAACACTCTAGTACAATAAACAAACACACTAAAACTTATCTAATCCTCTTAGGACCAAAAGTGTGTGTTGTGAGTTCCTTACCGAATCAAGAGCTCAGTTATGACCTTACTATCATCCAGAACCAGTGTGTGCGCAAGTGAGTTCATTACCTCATTTTGACCAAAATGATTAAACCTGTTATGAAAGAAACACAAGGCTAGCCTTCCATTTGAAATGATCATAGGTCTCACTTTTCAATGAGACATATCACCATGCATGAGCGTACTCCACTACCAGTCAAGCATCTATAGCCCCGATGGAGGTTAACCCCATAGTCCATAATTTTAGCTTTTGATTGCTTGAATCCTAGGGATGACTACCCTTCCTTCTGACGGATGAGTAGTACAAATCCTTATGATCCAATAGTGACTGATGTGTTTGGATTTTGATTTCTTGAACCTTGGGGATGACTACCCTTCCTTCTGATGGACGAGTAGTATGAATCCTTATGATCCAATAGTCGATGATATGTGATGTAAATAGACTCAGAGCTTTGGGGAATTGGATTCTCAACCAAAGTATGATGAGAATTTGACCCTATCCTTACTACTCTGATTTTGTTTAGAGTTTTCAAATATTTGTGGTAATAATGAGTTTTATGGACTATGTTGCATGATAGGACTGACAAGGATGCCCCTTTTCACCCTACATTTTCTTCCAAGGATGGTTTTGACCATTTTACCCAAAATATTTTAATATGTGTAAATTGTGCTTGGTTCCAGATAATTTCAACATCAGTCCCTGATCTCAAGATCCTTTTATTGTATATTGTGCAATGATCCTAAGAGAATTTGATATGCTTTTCGACGGTTTCCTACCATACTAGAAATGGTTGAGTGACCAAAAACATTTAGAAATTTGGAAGCTATGGTGTGTAAACATGAAGCTTTATCTTTTACAATTTTATACAAAATGCCTTTGTGAAAGTGCCCCTGATTAAAGCAACATGACTTTTGATAAAACCAATTAAAACTTTTGAATTTGATAAATGATCTTTCTATGGGATGTGAAATATGGAATGTGAGGGTGATGTATGCAATATTATGAAATGTGTTATGAAATGCGAGTGTATGCAAGGATACGAAGTTTTTGCAATACAATTCCAAATTTTCATATTTGCTTTATCTTTAGTTCACATTCATGAGGACATAAACCAATACCTCGCTTTTCTTCTTTTTCAAGTTTCACAAGCTTTCAAACTAGGTAATCTCATCCTATTCAATCCAGAATCAAAATACCCTACTCTTAGAAGACTCACCTAAAATTTGCCAAATTGAAAAACATTCAATCACGAAATTCCAACAAGGTCTGGCGAAGTCAAACTGTCATTAAGCTCAACAATACACAACAAAATGTAACAAGACATATGGAAAACAAACATAACAACAAAAAACAACAACACAACAATAACATATGACAACAACACATCACATGACAAAATAGTATATACAAAAAATATACATAATATACAAGACACTACCAAAATGTCTACCATCATTTCCCTGGATCCCATACATGATAGACACACCTTAAAAGACATATCTCATGATTTGCATTCCAAGATTTACACAATTTTAACCAAAAGAAGATTAGGCCAAACCATGCAACCTTCATTTTTCCTTTCACACCCCACTGATTTGATTCAAACTTATAAGCAATTATGTGTTTAAGATTTGATTCATTAACCTTACAAGAAAATACACGATCTTCCAAGATCTTATGCTTATTCAACAAGGTAGGAATTTCAAACCCTGATTCATCATTTTGACCTAAATTCTCATTTTTAAAAGTATATAGGATTTCTTTCAAATATGAAGCAACTTCTAAAAATTTTAAAGCAACATCATCATCCATGTTTATAGGCCAATCATATTCATGTAACAATTTGCAAGAATCTAGGATGTTTACAAAATAAGGATCATTATAGTTTTGTATCCTAGGTTGAATTGTTAGTTGTTGATGAATTTGGTTCAATAACTCAAGCATATCTTCTTTTTCATTTGACAATACAATCCTATTGGTGGTGGGAATGAGAATCCCTTCTATTGCTTCATCGACCCCTAATGACATCTCATCATAAACAACAATGGGAGCCAATAAATGATTATGCAAAAATTCACCTGATTCTTGAATGTTTGAATACAAAGGATAAGATTCTACCTTTTGTGCACTTTCATTTACCACTATTTGATGAGCCCTTATAGTATTTTATTTTTCTCCATGATCTCTATCATCACCACCATCATTTTGTATTCCTTCATCAATAACCTGCTTTTCAGAAGCATCAAAATTTGGCATCCAATCAAGAATGTGTCCATATATTCCACACCATAAATCTTGTTGATCAAACAAAGCAATAGTTTCTTTAGGATGAATAGGAACTTCTAATTCTTTGCTAGCCATACATGAAGTTTCTTCATTTGAGTATTCAATACAATCCTGAAAATTTTCACTCAAACCTTCAACATTCAAGAATGAAAGAGAAGAATTTACCTCTTCTTCATCTAAAATAGATGAATCATAAAAAGGTTTTACCATTTCTTCCCTTTCTACTGCAGAAGAATGTTCTACAAACTCATGTTCAAAATGATCAACTCTTGGAACCTGTTCTATTTCTGAAATTGGCATATCATTTTCTTATTGCATAGGAATTGTGAAATCCTCTTTTGAAACAGAAGTTTCAACCTCCTGCATAGTAAGTGAAACAGATATTTTATCAATAGATGTGTGAGAAAACAATGATCCACCATACATACCCCATCCATTATAATAATTATCTTCTAAAGCTAAAGGGTGAGATTCAACCATATCTTCACATTTTGTAAATTTAACAATCGAATGCTCTTCAAATTCACTTTCTTCACCTTCAAAAAACCTATCCTCAATAAGAAATTCATCTTCCTCAAGTAATAAACTTTTATGATCGATCATAATGAAACTACCTCTAGAATATTTTAATTCTGGATCTTCAGTTGCTTCATTTGACTCTATGGAAGACTCTATTCTATCATAAGTTTCAAAGCTAGTTAAATCTAAAACTCCTCCAATATCTGAAGACTCATGCATTTCTACATTTTGATAAACTTGATTACTACAATCCTCATTAATGGATATTGGCTTTGAAACTTGCACTTCCTCTTGGATAATATCAAAAGTGGTTGAAAAACTAGGACATTCAATTTCATTTGATGGTGTCAAAAAATGCATATCATGACTCATAGGTGGTAATTGATTTGAAACCTTAGGGTGATGTAATGATAATCTACCCACATCAATTCCTCTTGAAATCAACCATTGCTCTACAACTACTGCACCACCATACACGCTAGATAAGGATAAATCCTTAGGAAACATTTCTAAACACTTAACCGTAAAAGGATCTAAAGCTTCCAAATATATTTGAACAACTTCTTCTTCTAAAATAATAAAATGTGTCTCTATTTCAGCATATAACTTATGAAACCTATCATTAAACTGACTCATGGATTCATTAGGCTTTTTACAAATAGAGGCAAATTGATTTGATAACAAATCTATGTCAACCAATTTTCTAAAATGTTCAAGGAACGTTGTTTCAAGTTGATTCCAAGAAGCAGTAACACCTGCAGGTAAATTGATAAACCAATCTTTAGCAACTTCATCCAATGTGTATGGAAACATTCTACAGAAAACATCTTCCTGCATAATTTGAAAACTAAGCATAATATTTTTATATGCCTGAATATGTTCTTCTAGCGTAATCGTTCCATCATGCTTATAAAATGGTAAATCATTTTCTGCCATTGAACCAACTTTAATATGCAAGGCTATGTATGAAAATTCACAAAAATTGCATCATAACCTAATTTTCGAATTTATGATAGATTAACGTTAATGCAACATAAATTGAAAATTTCAAACAATTTTTTTATAACAAATTGCACATGCTAAAATCAAAATCATTACCTTTCAGGCCCTCCTTCTAGCGCCAATTTGTTGAGGTGCGATTTTGTCAAGTCACAAAACCACTCGACAACTTAGAACTTTAAGTTCTCTCTTGCAAAGAAAAATATATATATATATATCTCCAAGGTTCTTGTATTCAATTTTTTATGCATAAACTCATATAAGTGCTAAGAATAAAACTCTAGGGTCTTGCAAGTGTTGTTAACAAGGGGCCTGGGATCATGTAAATGATTTCGAATCCATCATGTGGAGTATGTCTTTGATATCAATTCAACAAAATAAAATTTGTTTTATGATCTTAGGTTAAAGTATACCAAATTTTATTTCCTCTCTTCAATTTAATGTCTCAAAATGCTTTAAATGAAATTAGCATAAAAAGAATCTAGCATTTTGTATTAAATTTCAATTTAACTTTGATAAAGATCAAAGTAAATGAAATTTTATAAATTTAATAAACCTTTGGAATATAATAAATTTATAATAAATTCATTTCCCAAATGTCTATTTGATAAAGCAATTATTTATTCAAACCCCCTTATGAAATTATAAATCAAACCCAGAAGAGGTGAATAAATGAAATAATGTCTTGCCCAATTTATAAGGTTCCAAAACCTTGTCAATGATAAAATCTTAGGGCTTAATATGAAACTAATCTATAAACTTTGGATTTTATGATAAAATAAAGTTTATAAATTAGATTTGCTTATAATATTTATCTTTTGAAATATTTATGAAATTAAATATTCAAAAGAGTAAATGTGATCTCTCGATTTGAAATTTGGACTTCTAAAATAAATAGAACTATATTATAAATCAAATCCAAATTGAATTTTAGAGATATCAATCCTAGTTCCTCAACCTTATGAAATTAAGGTGAGGAATAGAATATTCATTTATCCCTTCTTAAATTTATTAATTCAAATATTAATTGATGTAATATTTGAATAATAAATTTAATTTATAACCTAACCATATAATTTCACTTTATAAAAATTATGCTAGGTTATAATATATAGTTTTCAGAATGAAATAATAAAAAATAATAATAAAAGATTTTAAACTTTAGAAATTAACTTAATGTCTCGGACAAAATCCATAGATCAGATTTCCATCTACAAAATTCTAAAACCAATCCAATGTTCACCAGTATTCACACAATGAAATCAAATGAATTGATGCAATCTTCTAAGGTATACAAACTATTAAGAAATTGTAATAAACATTTTATTAATTCCAAATACAGTCTGTGCACAAATCTGGATCCAAAATGCTTAAAACAATTTATAAAATCTTACAATAATTTCCATTGTTCTGCAAATGGCTTTCTCCATTTTCCTCCAATGAATGTGTAGCTTTGCTCCTTCCAATCGTTCCTCTCCTTCTCTGTATAAAATGTCCGACCCTTTCCATGAATCTCAATGATTTATTTATAATTTGAAAAGTTTAGTTATTTTGTTTCTTCACCGGGAACGGATTTTATAACTATCTTCTTCAAACCCTTGCCCTTGTATTACCTGCATAATGAAACAATAATCATAATATCAAAACAAAACCAAACTTTACTTTCCCGTAACTTTCCTTTTTTTTCAAAAGTATTTCAAAGTTCTCATATTGCTAAACTAACCTGCTATTTTTTGGTGAAACCGACATCTAGAATCTTGCAAGTTTGGTATCATTAGAAAGAGAAAATCCATATCTTTTTACCAAGTTTTGAATGAGATCAAACGGAGTTTTCTACCTCAAGATATGTCCATTTCAATTTTGCATTAATTTTAGGGTTAACCCTAAAATAAAATTTAATTATTTAAATGAAAATTAATCATTTAAACCTTTGAAAATGATTTTAATCAAATTATTTGATTCGAAATAATGCAATTAATATGCAAATAATCAAAATATTCAGTTTTCAAGCATTGCAACTACATTCAAACCTTCAAAATGCAAATATGTCAGCAATTCCAAAGTGAAAGCAAATTTTCCAAGACCTTGATGCGAGCAAAATTGGATAAACAAAAATCCCTCGAAATCACAAAATTTAAGGTGGGTCCCCAATTTTGGGGTCGTTGTGAAGGACGTCACAATAGGCCTTAGTAGTAAACTAAAAATTATTAGAAAATGAATACAAAAGAGAAAGGCCACTAAATAAAGCCTATTTTATAGAGATCATGTGTGTTAGATTATTGGACTACCCAAACACTCAACTATTTATACCAAAATGGTTAGATTGAGATTACAACTACTTAGATACATGTGGAAAATTGGTCTCAATCACTATCTTTGGTAGGTGTGGTTAGAAAGGAACCATAGAGTCTTTAATGAGTCTATCAATGATCATCAAACTATCATTGCCAGGATCCTATCATTTGCCAACGAGAATGTAAACCTTATCCCTTTTGATAGTCGTAAACCTCATCTGTAGGAGACCATGATTGCTCAATATTTAAGCTTAACCTTGTTAGATGAGTCTGTGCCTAGGGTAGTCAACCCCAAAGACAATGTTAAGTGGTCCCCACCTCCTACGGGTTGGTTTAAGCTTAATTTTGATGGAGCAGCTAAGGATAATCCTAAAAGAGCAGGCACTGGCAGCATTGTGTGAGATCATAATGGGAATATGATGCTTGCATTTTTAAAATATTTGGGAACAAGGACGAACAACGAAGCTGAAGATAGAGCTATGTGGAGAGGTCTTCAAATGACTCAATACTTAGAATGGAATTTTATCGTAGAAGGAGACTCTATGCATGTTATAAATCTCCTTAATAATTGGAAAACACCTCCTTGGAGGATTAAAACAATTGTTGAAGAGGCTAGGATTCTTTTCCAGGGAAGACAAGACAGAAAAACCCAACATCTTTTGGAAAGCTAACAAAATTGCTTATAAGCTGGCCAATTTGGGTGTCGATGGTGACGGACTTTTCAAATGGGAACACGATGTCCCGAGTGAAGTAGAGGAGCTTATTCAAAAAGAATGCCAAGAATGATAATCGAATTTACCAACAGGGAAGGCACTGTAATTTTGAAGGCTATGGGTATTCCTGTCTATTTTTTGAAATGGACTCCCAATAAAAATTATCCGAGCTATCAGTCTTCGTGGACGCTGCTTGGAAATACCACAAAGACTAATGGGGACAGTCACATGTTAGATAACATGGCTCCTATTCATCTTAGTAATTTGAGGTTGGTTGATAATCACAAGGCAGGAAAGAAATGACAATATAAGACTTCGAACCAGAGCCACGTGGACCACCAGATAGCCACCACCATAAATATAGATAGTAGGTTCACTTCTCCAAGGTTGATTTGCCAAGACGGGATGTGGTCCCAAAGAATATCATATACAAAAGAAAGTAATTACCAAAAAATTATTAAGAGTAGCTATCAATATAGAGCTTGTGGGAGTTTTTTTCAGTACTCTGCTATGTGTGCAACTTTTTGTTTCTCCACTGTTTCAAAGAAGGGATCCGTGTCTGTTTCTTTTTTTTTAATTATGGTGTAGGTGTGTTTTCTCGGGGTATACCCAAAATGTTGTATGGGAAGTTTCTTTTTGATAACAGGCTATGTGCCTTACCGGATATAATGGCTTTTGCGGTATGTAGATTTTACAGATATAGGATCCTTAGTAAGGACATGTTCATCAACAACCCTAGGTTGATTTTTGTAAAAGGTTTTGGGTCAACCTTTAAAACCTGGTATTAATGCTATAGTATCTTATCTACCAAAAAACAAATACAACTACTAGGTGAGAAAGTGACAACTAGTCTTTTAGAACCTACAAAAGTGTTAGTTACCCCTAGAATAGAAGCATCTACAATTTTGATAGTTGGCATAACAATAAGGTATAGTGGTGAAGATTTGAGCATGCTAAAGATGCCTAAGTATGCTGAAGATATGTGGATTCTTGGATAATTATTAGCTACCAAAATCAAAATAGTTATGCTAAAAGTTACATCTCTAATTGTGGCAAGGCAAGAAAGCGATATCCACTCTCCTTAAGCATGTTGATCACACTCAATTTCTAGGTGGATCCAAGCTATGCCTATTTATGTAATGATTAAGCTAGATTGTATGCATTATAAAAATGTATAATTATATCAAGTTTTCTAAGTAAGAGGATCAATATTTTTAATATTTGACTATTGTCAGCTCTCTACATAATCTTTTGATTAATACAATCAATTTTTTTTTGGTCTCAACTATTGGATGCATTGCAAGTGATAATGTGTATGTTATTTGTGCATTCTAGACATATCTATTATGCTTTTTCTGGTATAATTTATTTTACACAAATTTTTTTAAGATTAGATTGTTTTTTGTATTACCCTTTGTAGAGTTTTGGACTGTTAGATCATGCATAATATGAGCTAGATTCATTTATTTTAATGCTTAATTTCGATGTTGTTCTGGAAGACTTTAGGTGTTGTTAGTTTACATGGAATTCATATAGCAAGATTCATTTTTTTTACTTTATATCCACCCACTAAATTTGTCAATCTATTCCCTTCTTTGCATTTCTTCCTAACCTTCTTATCTCTATCTTTAGTCTTGTACCATTTATTTCTATTAGCAAATAAGAAACCAAACTTCTCTAGAGGTTTACTCAAAAGCAAATTAAAGTCTTCCAATATTGGTCTATAGTCTATATTAGGTGAACCATGAACCAAATTTTTTTGTCTTACCTAGTGGGACGCAAGTCTCACTTATAGTTATAAGAATCTTGTTTATATGATTAAGTATAATTTTGGTGAAGTTTTTGCCCTTCAACATCAACAACTTAAATTACCTGGCAACTCTACACTTACAGTCTTTTTGACCCTATTATTTTTTTACCTAGAGTATTATTATCACAATATTGATAGAAAAAATTCAAAGAACCCCTATAATTTGCTAAGTTACCAACTCATAGAACACCAAGACTGGATAAATCCCTATCTCCATTTGAATATCCCCTATTTAAAGTCTTGTCCCTGTACAAGCTTTCTTTCATGATTCTCCTAATATTCCAACTTTGAAAACATGGTTGGAAAAATTTTATCCTATATGGAATAGCACTAGACCACTTGATCTTTTAGATATTCCTAAAATCCCTTAAATAGGCCTTAAAACCTTACCAACATATGATGGTACTGGAAAAATGACCTATGAACATTATGAAGATGTGGCTAGTTTAGTTGTTATTCACAACGTTCAACATGAAGATGTACTATTAAGGTTGCGAGCATTATCTTTTAAAGGGTAAGATGTTAACATGGTACCATGATATTGAAGATAGAAACATTAGTTCATGTGCACAACTAGTTTATCCATTCATATTAGAGTTCAATGAGATAGGAGATCCTTTTTTATTACTTATTCTACTCAATTTTATCCAAAGAAATTCATAGGATAATATCATAGATTTAATATCAAATTAAGCAAAACATGGAGATAGATACCTCAAGATATAAGACCCTCCCAACCTTAGGTTTACATATACTATATTTGAGATTTTTTCTTAGACATAGGTTTGCAAATATGATTATCAAATACAATGATATTCTACAGGTGTATCAAGCTACAATTATTATGAAAAAATGCTCTTATATCTATTGGTAATTTATTTTCCAAAGTCACCTTGCCCTATTTTCTAAATTTATCCCAACCAACCTAACAAACACCAACTCCATCCATCTCATTACCTCAAATTCCTCCTATACCCATGGCTAAAGCTTTACCTCAACCACCTATACCAAATTTTCCTCTATTGCCTAGAATAGATCCTAAAGAGTCCATAAAGGTGTAAGAATAGAGAGCAACGATGAGAAATCTTAACAATAAAGTCACTATGTTGGAGAGGTGAAACACTAAAAAAATATTTGAAGGCTATCATCCCAAAAGGTTCCCTTATGTTACAAAATATCAAGGGGATTTAGCTTCTAGTAGCAATATCACTATAAATAAAAATGCTCTATATAGGGATCAATGGGATGGGTCATCCCCTTCCACATCTCAAGAGAGTTACTAGTGGTTGGCCTACAGTTACCCTCATAATATAGATATGTGCATGGTCTATCAGGACCAAGTCTAACTAGAAATAGAATAGAGGGAAAAAAAAGTCCTATAAAGGAGTAATAAATATGTTGAAGGATCTAATATCAAATCATGTTAGCTGAAGAACCCTCTAACAATGAGTGCATTCAAGTTTTCACAAGATCTAGAAGGAAGTATTTATAAGTGGAACCACAAAAAATAAAGCCTTTGAAGGTGCCTACTCAATCATAAAAGGAGAAAGCAAAGGAGCAACCAAGGTTGGAACAAGCAAAGGCAAATCAAGAGGAATCTTAGGAATAATCTCTAAAGAAGCTACAATAACTATCTGTAACCAAATGATAAATATTAGAAGCAACTAATTTCTAAAAAAAAATTGAGGAGCTTATTCCAAAAAATAAGAAGCCACCAAAAGTTTTTGGATATAGCATAGTGGAAGAATTGAAAAAGACCTCTTCATGAGCAAGCATGTATGATGCACTATTGATTCTTGGATAGATTAACTTTCTTAGGGAATCATTAAAAATTTCCAATTTAGAGCTATTATGCCCAAATAAAAAAATTTCTCAAGATCAGCAGAGCCTAAGAATGGATAAAAATAGACCATATTTTTACATGTCTCTACATTTGGAAGGGTGGATAGTGCATAATTGCACTATTGATTCTAGAGCTACTATGACTATCATGCCAAAGGTAGTTTGTGAAGCAATGGGAATGGAGTATACCCAGTCAAGCCCTAGAGTGTTGCAATTGTATTGTACCCTAGTCCAAATAGTTGAGGTCATCAAAGATATACTCATGATGTTGCACAAGGTTCTATAATTTACAATAATTTAATAAGTGGTGGTAGTGGACCTTCACCCATGCTTTGGTATGTGCCTTTCAAAAAAATTCACTGCCAAGCTAGGTGGATATTTATCCATAGATTACTCACATATGGTTATTCCTCATAAAGGAAGTAAGGTAAAAATATATGTGGAGAAACCATGTCCATTCCACATTGATAAAATAGAGGAAGAAATTGTTAAACTAATAAAAAATGATTTGGACAACTTTGAAAGGGTCACTAAAGATCTAAAAATGGAGAATTATTTCTCTCTCAAAGACTTCAATGTAGTAATAGAAACTAGACTAGGGACCTACTGCATAATATATCTAGATAGTCAAAAGATCATAGTCATCTCAAATCAAGAGCTCCAAAAAATATAGATATAATAACCTTGTTTGGATGGATCTACATGTAAAAGTAGAGCTAGAGCTAGAGTGGTCTTGATTTCCCCTTCAAAAGAAATGAAAAATTCATACAGGCTGACCTAGAGTTGCACTAATAATGTTGTTGAGTATGAATCTCTATGCTTAGTTCTACTAAAAGTTGAGAATATGGGATTTAAGATGCTCTCAATTTATGGTGATTTAGAGCTATTTGTGAATCAAGTAACATCGAAATGCAGTAGCAAGAACCACTACCTTAAGGCTTACTAAAATAGGGGTTGGGACCTTCTAGAAAGTTTTGAGGCCATAAATATAAAAGCAATACCTAGAAGCAAAAATATGATAAATAATGCATTGGCCTTGCAAGGGGTAAAATTTTGGTCCTTCTTCTAACAATTGAAAAAGTCATAAGGATTCAAATTAGTCTTTAGACCATCATTCTCGGACAAAGATAAATTTTGGCAATTTTTGATAATGATGATTATAGAGTAAGAATTTTAACTAGAGAAGTTGTATATGCAACCTAGCTGAAATAAATGCTAGATCATATTTCTCAGGAGGATGTAATATATTTGAAAAACAATAATATTCCCAAAGGTATAATTACCTTGGAAATCCTCTTTGACAATAGTGTTCAGATGATTGGCCAAAAAACAAATATTGATGAGCAAGAATTTATGGAAGTTCAACTTGAGTTAGATAAGAGATTAAAAGTTGGAATATGGTGAACATAAAAGTAGATAAATGAACTCATTGCATTAAGCAAGGAATTTGGATATATAATAAAATTGAGCTATGATGATATTAAAGTATACAGTAGGGAAATCATCTAGAAAACAATGGAATTGTTGACCAATGTGAATTTATCCATGAAAATCAAAGGCCGATAATTCCAAAAATTAAAACCCTGATGAAACAAGAATTATTAAATTTGCTTAATGCAAAGATCATATATCCAACCAAGAATTCCATATGGGTGGCGAAATTTTTCCTAGTCAAGAAAAGGAATGGATATATCCAACTATGTGTATACTTCTATAATTTAAACAAGACATCCTTGAAAGATCATTATCCACTTTCCCAAATAGACTAAATACTACAAACTATGGCCAGAGCTAAGAGATTCTCTCTGCTATATGGATTCTATAGCTTCAATCTAATTTGGATAAGGTATGAGGATTAATACAAGATAGCATTCACTACTAAGTGGGGTAAATTCACCTATCAGAGAATACAATTTTGATGAGGGCATCACTTGATGTACCTAGGATTAGTTGTTAGTATTTTTACCAGGCATAGTTTATTAGTTTCCTAGGTTTATTTTATATTAGCTTTATTTTTATAATAACAAGTGAGCCATTAAGCTCACATAGACTTCTAGATGGCTATGTCTGGCCATTAATCTAGCCTTAGTAAATAGTTAGTTTCTATATAAATACTTGTTAACTAAGGTTTAGGATTTAGTTAGCTACTTCTCCCAAGTTGGTTTTTTTGAGAGATTTAGTAGGATTATAAATTATCTTAGCCTTGATGCCTATTTATTCATGCTAGATAAAATACAAGGCACTAGAGTTTAATTTCATAATATTAGTATCAAAGAACCAATCCTAATAAGGTGCCCCTATGGAATTTATTATGTGAAATCCAATTTGTATGCAAGGAAGTTGCACTCCAGCTTGAGATTGATAAGCTATGCTTGTTTTATTAGTGAAGTCTAATTTACATTTGAGCATGTACTAGAAAATATTTTAATTTTGTGCTGAAAACAAATGACCACTAACAATTCATGGTGGGATCTGTCAAGGTAGAGATGATGTCAAGAGACATTTGACTATAGAAACATAGTAAAATTAAGCCAACTATTCTCTAAGGATCGATGGAAGCATTGACTGATTGGGACTATTTTGGTGGTTTTCACCTGTAACAACTTGGCTCTCTTGTATTCTTCTTAGGACAAGCGCATGATTTTTATATCCAATTTTTTATGTGGATCACATCATCTAGAAATACCTTGCTTTAATACTACTCCAATAAATATTTGCCATAAATAATGCCAACCTCTGAGAACCACCATAAATAGTGTTCTCCCTCTCTTCTTGTCAAGAGATTCATTGTTTCTAATAGAAAATCCACTAGTTTTTCAACTCCTTTTTGAATAGTGAGGATGTCATTTCTAGATGGATTATATGCAAATTTCTAGACAACTCAGATGAGGTTCCAATTCAACCCAGCTATGGTTACCTATTATGTTTGTCATCACAATGAGATATGCATCTCTTGATCACGGTGGATCGATGATGATATGAAAACCAACACTAAATATCACCTATTATTTTTGACAATCCTGTTGGTTTACGACAACACCATTGGGAATAGAAAATTTGGCATAAATTGACACCATGCATTTCCTATGGGACATTGTACAATTTTATCTTCGATGAATATTCGTCAACATACACATATTTTTCATAGATAGTGAATGGTCTCTGATGGATGGAGAGTGGATTTCTATGGATGGCTAAGATCAAGCACCAGATTAAGTGAGGCTAAAACCTCTATATTGGTATTAAGGGACCAAATTTGCAGTGATCTAGTGTTCCACAAGATGTAGACCACAAACAAAGGAATAATTCTACCAAAAACACACACTAAATCAAACCGTAATTTGAGATTGAAAAATGGTAAAAGGAAGGCCTTGGAAACCCTAACACCATTCCTAAATATCCTTCCAAAATGTGATAGCATCATAGTGGATAAATTAGGTAGGGATTAAAGTGGGTAGTTCTATGGGTTTTCACATTGGGTATTTTATCCCACATGCAGTGTGGAAGGTATGCTAAGTGCCTTAATATGGAAGGCACTCCCTCTTTTAATTGACCACTATTGGTTGTCAAGAGCACCTATCATGTGGGGCCTTGAGGCACTAGTTAGAGGTATTGTAGAACACATGCTCATTGTTGATTGTCAAACTATGGTGGGTTTTAGATAGCTACCAATATTCCAAATATTTTCTATAACCTTGACTATGGTGGGTTTTAGATACCTACCAATATTCCAAATATTTTCTATAACCTTTACAAATTTATTTTCTATAACCTTCTAGAAAGCTACCAGTATTCCAAATATTTTCTATAGCCTTTAAAAATTTATTTTCTATAACATTTTTGATAGATACCAGTATTCCAAATATTTCCTATAACCTTTACAAATTTCTTTTGAAGGGGTTTTAGATAGCTACCAGTATTCCAAATATTTTCTATAACCTTTACAAATTTCTTTTGTAGGGGTTCTATATAGCTACCAGTATTCCAAATATTTTTGAGAACCTTTACAAATTTATTTTCTATAGTCTTCTAGATAGATACCAATATTTCAAATATTTTCTATAATCTTTAAAAATTTCTTATGTAGGGTGATAAATATTTTTTAAATTAAGTAATATTTTTTTGCTCAATTTATTTGTTTTATGCAATTTATTTTTATCAAAATTGGCCAAGTGTATAACCTTCTAGATAGCTACCAATATTCCAAATTTTTTTATAACCTTTACAAATTTATTTTATATAACCTTTACAAATTTCTTTTGTAGGGGGGATACATATTTTTTAAATTAAGTAATATTTTTTTACTCAAATTATTTATTGTATGCAATTTATTTTTATCAAAATTGGCCAAGTGTTTTGCCAATATTTGTATAATTGCGTACAATAAGGTCTTTTTCAATACACACAAACTGCATTACCCCTTGTAAGTGCATATGAAAGATCATATTATGCACTATTTTCCTTTTTAGTAAATCCCTTGATAAGCTTGGAAAAGCTCTTGTAATTGCCTAGAAAGGCACAACATTGTACAAGCCATTGGCTCATTGTAAGTGCTTAAAAAACTAGCACTAAGCCATGTCATTTTTATTCAAAACAAGGTTGATGATGCCTCAAGATGCTAGTGTTGTAAAACAATGTTTGGTACAACTCACTCGCCAATCAATGAATGAAATTGATGAGGAGCAATTTCCAAGTTGAGATGTCGATGCTGCAAAACAACTTTGGTACAACTCACTTGCCAATTGATGAATGAAATTACAAGTTGGATTTTTTGAGAGATTTGGGAGGGATTATGAATTATATTAGCCTTGTAATTTTTTCATCCTTTATGCCTATTTATTCATACTTAATAAAATGCAAGGCATTGAAGTTTAATTCCACAATACTTTTGGCTTGTCTAATACTAGGGCTACATTTTAAAGAGCCATGGATCTTGCCTTTGGAGAATTGGTAAAAAAGGTGATATATATATAATATGATAGTAATATCACATGATAAGGATCAACATATTTTCCATTTAATAATGGTCTTTCAAAGATATTGAGAATTTAGGATTTTCTTAAATCCTAAAAAGTCAATCTTTATAGTGTATGAAGGTAAGTTATTGGAGCATATTGTCTCACAACAATGGTTAGTCATTGATCCAAATAGGGTTAAAGAAATTTTGGCATTGTCCATCCCTAAAAATAAGACTCTACAATATTTTTTGAATAAATAAATTGTCTAAAAATTCATATCAGACTTTGATTAGATAGTCAAACCCATGATTGATATCCTTAAGAAGGAAGTATCATTCCTTTAGACATAGAAAACGAGATAAGCCTTTGAAAATATAAATAAAGTGATAGCCCAAGCTCCTATCCTAGTGAACCCAAAATACAAAATGGGTCTCTTATTTTATATTTATGGGATAAAAGAAAGCTTTGTTGTTGTTCTTACACATAAGAGTGACAATGAGGAAGACCATTTTATCACTTTTATTAGCCAGAAACTACATGCCTATAAAAAAAACTACAACTTTATAGAAAGGAAGGTATTTTATTTTATGAAGTATTTCAATAAAATAAAAAATTACATTTCATAGAGCAAGACTCTTGTATATATGGTATATCCGAACATAAAAAAAAATGTTTTACAAGGAGAATTGGACAAGAAAAGAGTTGGATGGGTCACAAATATACAATAACATGATGTAGAAATTAAATCACCAAAATTGGTCAAAGGAAGAGCTTTGTGTGAGAAACCAACATGTTCAACATAAGTAGAACACAACTTATTCATTGAAGTCTACCCTAAGTCAAAATACAAAATGGATGACTTGAGCCAAAAGGATGATTGGGTGTCAAACATGACTCGGTATCTCTAGAAAGGTAAGTGTTTGAATAGTATGAATACTTCACAAATAAGACGATACATATTGCAAGCTCTAAATTATATTTTACTTTAGTAGATATTATTCCAAAAAAAATTATGGTGTCCTCCATTGCATCTGGCTTGAAGAAGGAAAAAATGTACTAGAAGAATATCATGTAATTTTTTTTGGGGCACATTATTTTGGCGTAGAGTACTATAGCAAAAATAGTAAGGGCTAGATATTACTAGCCAATTCTATTTTTAGATGAACTCAGAGTGGTTAGGACCTATGAAGCATGTCAAAAATTTATAGGTATAATAAATTCAACATTCCCCTTGTATCTAGTGGTGCTAGAGGAATCATTATAGCAATGGGACTAGACTTCATCGAAGTGAACAACCCAAACTCCTTAGCCAAACATAAATTTCATCCTGATTGTAATTGAGTACTTCACTAGATGGTCTAAATAAATGGAAACTAAAAAGATAAATCAATAGATAGTGGTCAAATTTTTGGAGAGGCTAATAACAAAAATTGATATTTTGGCCACTATAATAACTAATAATGGACCCACATTCATAGGTATCAAAGTATTAGAATTTGCAAGCATGGCATCTATCTCAAGATCTTATCCAACTACTATTCATAAGGAAATGGTGTAGTAGAATCCACAAATAAGAATCTATTTAGAATTATCGAGAGGATAGTAGGATAAAATCCAAAAAGTTGGCACCAGATGCTAGATTAAGCCTTATGGGGTGATGGATTATGATTAATATTTTTTAAGGTCATCTCCATACTCCATGGTCTATGGTAAGGAAGTTGTATTGACATTGCACTTGGAATTACCTGCAATAAAATTTTCTAAAAAATGGGACTTCCTAGAAATAAATCAAATGAAAACAAGGATGGATGAGTTGATATTTCTAGAAGAGTAGAGAGATAAAGCATATAATAGCTTCTAGCAACATCAATAAATTGTAAAGCATTAGTTTGACAAGAAGGCATCTCCATTGGAATTATAGATTGGTGAATTAGTGTTGAAATAGGATGGGAAAAGGACCAACATACATGGGAAATTTTATTTCCTATGGTCCATACCTTATAATATTGTTAGGAAAAATTAAGACCATATTTGAATTGGTTGTAACTAACGATAAATTTTATCAATGTTGATAAATGGATAATTTTTAAAACAATTTATATAGAGAAAAACATGGCAATTTTTATTATAGTGTATATAGAAAAGAATAATTAATTAAACTTATGACTATTTTGAAAAGTAATAGGTGGCATGTAGAAAATTTTGAATTGTAAAGAGGCTATTGGCTTGAAAAACAATGACATCTAAAGTCAAAAAGCACAATAAGGCACTTGCACATGATGATAGTTTTTGATAAGCAATTTTGGGTAATAAAGTAGAGCACATGTATTTTTGGCTTTAATGAGGTTAGTTGCTAGCCTCAAGCTATAAAATCAACCCTCGTAGCTTCATATACACATTGAGTAGCTATAGCATCAAAGCAGTTAATCATTCAAAAGCGAAAGAGTGCTAAGTCACAAGCATTGTTGCAATTTATAAGCTACACTACTACATGGGATTCTTTGTTGGTATTGTATATGCCTAGGCATATGCACCCTTGCCCAAAGTTGGTTAAAGTAGTTGCAGACCACTACAATAAAAAACTAGAATGATGTAGGACTGCAAAAATTAGGTTCTCTTTTCTCTTAGGCTTGAGAGTTTTACAATGACATTTATAGTAGGAGTTCACCCTAAAAAACACCTTGAAGATTTTAATAAGAAAAATCAAAGGGCCTACTATAATAATAGGTTGTTATCTTGGATCAACAACCAACTACACCAATTCATTCCTAAACTTCCTAAAGGTCTAGTCAAAATCATTGATTTTAATTTCTTAAAAGAAAATTTTGCCATGCTAGCCATCCTTTTTGGTCTAGATATTGATAAGGATGTAAATTATTACCAAATAGCTATGGCATAAGCCATGACCAACCCACTAAATTCTATCTACTTGTACTATATCCAACACCTTATCTTAGAAATGAATTCCCAATCGGTTGAGTTTAAGCAAAATGAATATGGGGTGTTTAGGTATTCTTCCTACTTGTCATGGCTATTTTTTTACTTTAAGGTAGATTTTTTCCCAAATTTAAAAATAATAAATCTAACCATAGATGTAAGAGATTTTCTAGTGGTGGATTAGATCCTAGCACCTAAAAATTCAAACCCTCACATGAATTTTAACAATAAAATTCTAGGCCCTACTTTAGCTTCAATTTATGGAAAAAATCCCTAGTTAATAAAAGGTATAATAGTTGAGAGGTTCAAGGTTCAAATCCTACTCGGTATGAGGGGGCCATGAACCCTCATAAAAACATGTGTAAACTCATTGAAAATATAGGTCTAAGGTGTAGACCAATTGGTTTGACCAAACCCCGTAAGGGGTGCGGAGGTCCAAGGTTCAAATATTAGGCCTTGTTGGACTAAATGCTTATCCCTTTCTTGGTGCTTTCAGCAGTGAAAAAGGTTTAAAATGATTTGTGCATGGTGGTTATAGGTACGGACTACGGGAAGATTTGTGTGGCGGCTTTTGGGGAAGATATCACAAAATATTTTGGTGGCCATAAAAGTCGGACAACCTACATGGATTCATGGTGGCTATCGATTCCACCATGTAAATTAAAAAAATAAAAAAATAAAAGGGATAATAGCTTATCTCTAGATCCCTAGATAGGAAACTAGAGACTAGTACTTTTTGAAGAAGGGTATGGTGATAATGGTATATGGATTTACTATAAGTCCTTTTTTGCTACCATATTCTATGAGTGATTAATTGTTTGGAATGAATTTTTGTTGGCAAGTAGATTGCATAGATGTAAGTTTTATGATAGGAGTAAATAAATTATACACATATAACCTACCTCTAAACTATGGGCCAATGACCTTGAGGACCCAAAAGAAAAATTAAGTGTTGAAAGCTAAATTATAGATCTTGAAGTTGAAGATGGGCTTAGATAGATGGAGGTATGACCCATATGGTATTATGGAGGCTAGACTAAATAAGGAAAATAATAAGCCTCCTACTTTCAAGCATGTCCAAATTTTAAATATGGAAGTATACCAAAATAATCCAATAAAAGAGGCACCCAATGTAGATATGAATAAATAAAAGAAAATGCCTCCATGGAGAACATTTTATGATGTATTAGAAAAATATGATCCTGTTAAAAATAAAAGTCACATCTTGATTGAGCAAAGGAAATAATTGATGGAAAAGAAACAATAATGAACATATAAGAAAATCTAAGAATGGTGGATTTTTAGATGTGAAAACAGAATAGAGAAGAAGGATTTTGATCTTAGCATAAACCATGAATTTTCAAAACGCTATGATGAAAATTATAAGTGGGTAGATAATGAGGAAGATGACTCCCAAAAACAAAGTTATGAAGAATATTTCCTGAAGGAGGATTTTGAATCCCAAAATTAGGGTGAGTAGGCTTTAGAGCAAGTAGATTTAGAAGAAAAATGGGCTATGAAGTAATTACTAGCTAACAGAGTAGTTTAGGAGTCTAAAAAGAACAATTTTGGGCAAACAAAAACTAGGGGAAGTCCCAACTAGAAATAAGAAAGTAAATTGCCCTTGTCTTCACCATAAGAGCTTTGGAAAAGATACTCAATGGGTTAGAACTCATGCAAAATATGGGCTATACTAAAGGAGGCCTTCGTAAAACTGCATCAGGTATAGTTCACTCCAACCAAATCCAAGGGGTTACCTAATAGGACTTAGAGCTAGTATTAACCAACCAAGAAAATAAGAGACTCCTCAATTTGTGTCTAAACTTTCTAAACCCTCAACATATCCAAAATTTGGAGAAAAATCCAAAAGGAAAGGCTCACCACTGCGTAAGCTATATGAAAGGGCAAACAAGGCAAAGACCAATAATATGGTTCCAGAAACCTAGGAACAATCTAGAGCACAAGAAGTAGGTACATATCTTGTCCCTAATCCTAATTATTCTACTCCATATCCACCACCTCCCTCTCCTCCCAAACATATTATATAGGATGTGTCCCAAACCCAATCATACACCAAGATCATTACTTTTGCCACTCCCCCAAAAAATGAGTAGACCTCTCAAAGCTTAGTGCCTCCAACTTCTAAGGGTGTTGTTATAGTTCAAAAACCTTCATTTTCTCTATTTCCACTTATATAATCCTAATTTTTTGTTGTTTCCTTTTCAAGCTATCCAACGCTAGATGTTTTGATCGACTAATGCTAAAAAACATATTGATGAAACATCACTTAAGGTAGAACCAAATAAAGCACCAAGGATGACAAGTGTTGTGAAACTAGCTAAAGAAAAGTATTCAGTAACAACCCTAACCCCTACTACCAACAAACCTATCTCTAATTTGACAATAGAATATTATAATAGAATGGTGCAAGAGGTGGGAATTTCTTAGGTTCCATTAGGAGATAACACCTAGATTGCTCACTTCTCAATTGATGTGATGCAAATGAAAGGAGTCTGGGTGGAAGTAAAGTACACGAGGGAGAAGCATAAGATAAAATGCCAAGAAAAATATCTATATTAGGAGAAGGCTAAAAGGAAGGTACTATAAATATAGATTGAGAAATTACAACAAAGCCTTGAGAAAGATCCAACATAGGCATAGTTATAGGAGAGGGATAATAAGATTCAGACCCTAGAAGAAAAAATGAAGAATCTACAACTAGATCTTGATGAAAAAAATAAGGTATAGGCTCCCCACTTCTCTAAGGAATTATTGGTGAAAATAAAGAAAGATAATTAGAATAAAATATTTGAAGCAACCATGCATATGCATCTTGTCATGGAGTTCTTGAGCTTCATCCTACGAGTTGTCATAGTAGCACAAAAGGATTTCTAGACTATATAGAGCTCAATAGAAGAACGGGTGAAGAACCAAAGAGTTTAATAAAAAATGAAGAAAATAATGAGCCACACCTAGTGGAATTTACGGGAAAATATTTAGCTAAAATAATGTACTAACTAATGATCTTATAGAGTGGTATCAAGTGATGCAACAAGTATGGGAGCTCTCTATGTCATTAAGTGCAAAGGAGGATATAATAATGGTGTCATTGTAGGACATCATAGGTCTTGGGTCCCTTAGTTTTTAGGATGAGTAAGAAAATTTGTATATCAAGGAGCAACTTAAGACCCAAATTGAACTCATGGACAATAATGATGAGAAATTTAATAAGTGGTTGAAACCTAATGGTGAATATATATTGTTTGTATTTTTAGTAAGTTGGCCACTATACATGCTAAGGTATAGGATGTCACAATAATATATTCATACCCCTCATATAATAAGGTTTATCAACTAATACTTATCCATAATAAAGCAATAAGATTAAAAACCCCATCAAAAAAGACTTGGGGAGATGCTTTCCAAGTATTACTTATGGGGGACGGGAAAATCACACGTTCTCAAACCCTACTTTTTCATTAAGAAATTTGGAAAATACATGCAAACAGCCCGCAGGCTTTACAATGACCAGCGCTTGGCTTGGTCTTCTCCTTTCCACACTCTGCGTGCAATCTCCGATCCACCACCCCCTTGATTACATTAAATTGGGTTTTTATAGAGGCCCCGACCCTCTTACGCATTAATCGGGACACCAACCCGATTTATTACAAAGACTGGGTTTTTATAGAGGCCCCAACCCTCTAGAACATCAACACAAAAATTGGGACACCAACCTGATTTAATTTCCCACTCTGCACGGTCTCTGTCACCACCGATTCCATCAAAAATCTCTACGTGCCCATCCTCTTCATTTCTCGTGCTCCTGGGTAATCACCCGCTTTAACTGCACCTTGTGCCACATGTCATCCTTGACAACCTTTGAAAATTTTTCCTGTCACGGTTTCTCGCCATATATTTCTTCTTCTTCATCTTCTTCTCTCTCTACCGTGATATCGCGACATGTCGCGATATCGTGACGTTTCAGCCTCCATGCGCTCCTTTGCATTTTTGGTCACGATATCGTGACATGTCGCGATATCGTGACCAATTTCGTCGAAAGCCCTTTGATTTTTTTTATGTCGCGATATCGCGATGTCGTGATATCACGACCAACTCACCTTTGCACTAAAGTTTTTGCTGTTTGTCATGATATCGCAACGTCGCAATATCGTGACATCGCGATATCGCAACAACCTTCGGTCCTTGCCCTGATTGCTTCTTTGATGTCGCGATATCGTGACCCTTCTAGCTACTGCTTCACTTCTTTGCTTTATGTCGCGATATCGTGACATCACGATATCACGACCCTTCCGCCCATTGCTTCTCTTGCCCTTTCTACGTTGTGATATCGTGATGTCATAAAATTGTGACGTCACGATTTCACGACCTCTCCTCCTACTGCAACTTTTGGCTTGCTTTCTCGATTTGCGAAATACTTAGGAAAGTTTTGTTCGATGCCAGATTACCCTGTTGCTGTCAAATGCTCCTGCATCAGACACCCGGGGTAAGTGGAGAAGTGATCTTCACTTCTGCATGGTCTGGTTGCTACCTCTTGGAACACCTCCAAACATTTCTCTGCCTTTGCAGTCTATTCCAACCCCTTCTCCTGGCTAGAATAACTTCTGTCTTCTACCGGACAGATTTTGCCACTGCTGCACACTTCCTTTTATGTAGCCTACTTACACTCTTTCTCTTCCCTAGAAAAATATCTGTCTTCTTCCAGGTAGGTCCCAACACCGCTGCACACCTCTTTGTCTATAGACTTTAATGGCTTCAACTTCTGAAGCACTCCATCTTTTCTTCTGCCAGTTCCTTCTCCCTAGCCTCTTCTTTTTAGTTTATCCTTACGCAGCTCCTTTTGTAGGGCCTTCACTTGCCTCTGTAGATCTCTAATGAGCAGTTCCTCCTATAGGGCCTGCACTTGCCTCTGAAATGCCTTGAACTCTCTCATTGTCATCATATTCCCACTGATCCTGGTGTAACTACCTCATGTCCGGTGATCTGTTACACACTCAAGGATCCTAAACTCTCTCTCCTCTCTTAGAACCCTCCCACAGATCCTGGTGCAAACTACCTCATGATCGACGATCTGTTTATGCACTCAGGAACATTAGCTCTGATACCACTGATGGGGGATGGGAAAATCACACGTTCTCAAACCCTACTTTTTCATTAAGAAATTTGGAAAATACATGCAAACAGCCCACAGGATTTACAATGACCAGCGCTCGGCTTGGTCTTCTCCTTTCCACACTCTGCGTGCAATCTCCGATCCACCACCCCCTTGATTACATTAAACTGGGTTTTTATAGAGGCCCCGACCCTCTTACGCATTAATCGGGACACCAACCCAATTTATTACAAAGACTAGGTTTTTATAGAGGCCCCGACCCTTTGGAACATCAACACAAAAATCGGGACACCAACCCGATTTAATTCCCCACTCCGCACGGTCTTTGTCACCACTGATTTTGTCAGAAAACTCTGCACGCCCATCGTCTTCATTTCTCACACTCTTGGGTAATCACCTGCTTTAACTGCACCTTGTGCCATGTGTCGTCCTTGACAACCTTTGAAAATACTGCTTGTCATGATTTCCCGCCATCTCTTTCTTCTTCTTCATCTTCTTCTCTCTCTGTTGTGATATCGTGACATGTCATGATATCGCGACGTTTTAGCCTCCCTGTTCTCCTTTGCATTTTTGGTCGTGATATCGTGACATGTCACGATATCACGACCAATCTCGCCGAAAGCCCTTTGATTTTGTTTACGTCGCGATATCACGACATCGCGATATCATGACCAACTCGCCTTTGCGCTAAAGCTTCTACTGTTTGTCATGATATCGTGACGTCGCGATATCAAGACAACCTTCGGTCCTTGCCCTAACTGCTTCTTTGACGTTGCAATATCATGATGTCACGATATCGCGACCCTTCCAGCCACTGCTTCACTTCTTTGCTTTATGTCGTGATATCACGACGTCGTGATATCACGACGTCGTGATATCACGACGTCGTGATATCGTGACGTCATGACCCTTCCACCCACTGCTTCTCTTGCCCTTTCTACGTCGCGATATCGCGACGTCACGATTTCGTGATATGTCATGATTTCGTGACCTCTCCTCCTACTGCAACTTTTGCCCTGCTTTCTCGATTTGTGAAATACTTAGGAAAGTTTTGTTCGATGCCAGATTGCCTTGTTGTTGTCGGATGCTCCTGCATCAATTACATCCTAGGAAGGGTGTTGTAGCTAACTAGGAGACCAGTAAATATGATCAGGAAAAGGAATTATTTGTAAGGAAATATAATAAGTGTAGGAAAAAACCTCTAGAATTCAAAAATATTGATCCTACTAGGTGTGTTGCCTCGTTCATCTAGTTTTTTTGTTTTGTTTCTCCTCTTTTGTTGTAGAATTCCATGTTTTTTCCAAAGTCCCAAGTGGATGCCTCCTCATCTTAATATTTTTCTATAGATTTTATTGAGTCCATTTTCTAATGAATAAATCTCTTTGGGTTCTCAATATTAAAAGCTAAAATCCCTAGGACACACAAATAATGTGGACCCATATAAGTTCCCACATAGATAAGTCCTAGAATTTTTTTCTAGACTATCAATTTTACAAAATTTATGTTAGTTAAAATGAAAGGAAACTTTTCCAAATTAGATATCTCTTTTACATGACCATCTAGAATCCCAAATTCATCTTGCTAGGCCCAAAAGTTTGCTAAGATAAAAAAGTCTAGATATTTTTTCTTGGATCTCTCCATCAATAAGGCTTAAGGTGGTTGAGACTTTCAAGAAATGACACAACTAAAGCGCACCAAAAGTCACAACCAATATAGACTCCAAAGTAGTTTATGGTCAAGGATTTTCCAAGGTGATGTAATAAAAAGAATATAATTTTTTTGGCCAAGTATTGAGTAGGCAAGACTCTAGAGGAATGACTAGCCAAGGATTTATCCAAGGTGACATCATAATAAGCACTCAAGATATTTGGTATGGCGAGTGTTTCAATATGATAAAGTAAAATTCCATAGGACTCACTAGCCAGATATTTTTAAAGGTGACATCAGCATAAGTGTTATAATGTCTCATCCAATCAAGAGTTAAGAAAGCAAATAGTGGTTAGGGTTTTTAAATGAAAACACTAGAAAGAATGCTTAAAAGTTTCATACATGTCTCCTAAGACTCAGTGATGCAAAATTAAAAGTAGCCTATAAGAAAAGAGTGGTCAAAAGTTTTCAATAATTAAGTTAGACAAAACCATCAAAAGTCTTGACTAGGCAAGAGTCTAGAGTAATGAGTGGTTGGGGTTCCTCAAAGATCACATTATCATGAGTACTCAAAATTCCTAACAAGTCTTGAAGAATCATGAACCTAGAGAAAGTAGTGGTCAAGGATTTCCAAGGTGATGTAAACAAAAGAGTCCAAAAGTCCTAGCCAAGTTTTGTGCAACCAAGAATCTGGATGAATTAGTAATTGAGGATTTTTCAAGATGCGGTCATAATAAGCACTTAAAATATTTGATTAGGTGATTGATTTAACATGACCAAGTAAGAGTTTTGAGGATTAATTGGATGGATATTTCTAAAGGATACATCAGCATAAGTATTCTAAAGTCTTGGTTAGTAAATATTAGGGAAAGCAAATAGTGGTCAAGATTTTTTAAATGGTGATATTAGTAAAACAACTCAAAAGTCCTGGATAGGTCTAATCAAGGATTCTCTAAGATTACATAATCTAAGCCTCTCAAAAGTCCTAATTAGGTATCCAAGGCCCTAGCAGTAAGATACAATTATAAGCAAATGAAGACAAAATATAGGCCCCTAAACAAGACCTTTTAACAGGGATCATGTGTGTTAGAGACTTGGACCACTAGGACACTCCTTAGCCATTTGAACTAAAATAGTTAGGCTAAGACTACAACTACAAAGAAATAATATTACAGTCAGTCTTCTAGAATTTTAAAAAGTGGAAATTACCCCTATAATGGAAGTGTTTGCACATTTAAAAGTTGGTATAACAATAAGGTATAGTGGTGATGAGTTGAGCATGCTAAATATACCTAAGCATGTTAAATACATGTGGATGCTTGGATCGTGATTGGTTGTTGGAATCAAAATAGTTATGCTATAATTTGCAAGTCTAACTATGGTATGGCAAGAAAGTGATATTCACTCTCCTTAAGCATGCTAATCACACCCAAGTTCCAAGTGGATCTAGATCGTGCATATTCATGTCAAGCCTATGCTAGGTTATTCATGTAATGATTAAGCTAAAAATATGCATTATAAAAAGTTATAAATAGCTCAATTTTCTTGAGTAAAAGGGTTGGTATTTTCAATATTTGTTTATTTTAATCTCTTTGCATACTTTAGTAATTAATACAATCAAATATTATTTGAGCTCAACTAGTGGATGCATTGCAAATGGTAATGTGTAATGTTTTTTATGCATTTATAGATATATTCATTATGTTTTATATGGGATAAGTTATGTTAATCTTGGATTGTTGTTTGTATTACCCTTTGAAAAGTTTTGGAGTGTTAGATCATGCATAATATGAGCTATATGCAGTTTTTGTAATGCTTTATTTGGTTGTTGGTTTATTAGGCTTTGGTTTTTATTTTACAAGATATTCATATAGCAAGCTTATTCAACTACTAATTTATTCAATATATTCCCTTATTTCATTTTCTTCCTAACCTTCTTATCTCTGTATTTAGTCTCATCCCACTTATTTCTATTAGAAACTACAAAATTGAGCTTCTCTAGAGGTTTAATCATAAAGTAATTTCAAGTCTTCCAATATTGGTCTATAGTCTAGGGCATAAAACATATACTAGGTAGATCGTAAACCAAAAGGTACTAAGATCACTACTTTATGCAATGGTCATAGTATTTTACTATTTTCTAAAATGACATGTTCTATAGACTAGATTGAGATCTTATCAAGAATATTTTCCATATATTGGGAAGTTTTATATTTATAATAGGTTATCGAATGATCAAATGAGTGTTTGGGATTCCATAAATAATATGAAGATTGTTTGTTGCTTGAAAATGTTATTTTCCTTTATCACATTCTTTTTCTTCCTTAGAAGGTTGATTCATTTTATATTGAGATGCACTTCTAGTAATAGTAGTAATTCTCTATTCCAAATATTCAATTGTTTCTTTTTGCACCTCTAAACTATTTAATATACTAAGATAACTTTGATTGAATAAAAATGTACTTACCATTTAGGTCATATTGGAAAAATACTTGATTAACTTGAGGTATTCTATCAAGTTCTAGAGTAACCGCCATTTTTATTTTGATAATTTTTACTTTCTCGTTGGTTACATTGATTAGATTTGTTTCCTTGATTTTGATAGTTTTGTTAGTCACCCTAATTAAACCCTTGACCTTTATTTTGATTCACTCATGGTTGGGGAATGGGGTGTTTTATATACATAACCTTTGGTTGCAAGGATGATTAAACCTCTTTTGGATATTATTTTTCCTTTCATGGAATAAAGTAATCCTATCATTATTAACTTGATCAATACTGATATTAGGACCAAAGAATTTCCTAAGAACTTTCATAAAATTATGCAAGTGGAATTATCATGACCATTAATTTTGTGCCAAAATAAAAACTTGTTACCATCATGTCATGCTAGAGCTTCGAACCTATCATTGATATGAAAGCTTTTTAGCTTAAGATATGGATATGTTTTAAGAATATCTTCATGTACCTATTGAGGCATCATATTCTCAAGTTTAGGACCAAACCTATATTTAGTTAGCATGTGTACAAGAGCTCTAACTATTTATATTTCATGGGAGGTATCTTGTACATCTATATGGAAAATATCATCCCCTATAGCATGTTTAGGTTTTAGGAAATTTTGGTCATCCTTCTTGTCCCAATGTTTAATGATTTTCACAAAATGTCTAACTTTTTCAAGGGAAGGTAAACCAAGAGAATTTTGTTCTTGTATCTAAACTTGAAAATAGGGTTTAAGTTTATTTACAAACATAATAGTAGAAACCTCTTTAGTTAAATTCATATTTGCATGACATTTGAGTATTTTCCATATTTTGTGGAAATTATTAATAGATTTATTAGGGCCTTATTTTATTTTAAAAAATATCCATTACTTCCATAATAGTCATATCATCATCAAAATCTTGATTTAACTTTTTTAACAAAAGTATCTATAAATTCAATGAAATATCTAGATAAGGATGCAAATCAATCAAAATCATTTCTTACTAAAGCCCTAGTCATTAATTTTAGTAAAGCTTTCTCATTATAAATCCAATCCCTATAGTATATCATGAAATTGTCTATGAATATCTGGGATTTATTAGTCCCATCATAATAAAACTTAGGCACATGCCTAAATAGGTTAATAGCTTTCACATCAAGAGATAGAGATTAAATTTTATAATTTCTTATAGTTGAATTGGTTGATGCAAGTCAATCCTCCCTATGATTAGCTAAAGGAGGAGGAGGAGAATTAGGACTAATAATTGAGGGAGGAATTATAGATTGTACTACAAGATTTCTATTAGCACTCATAATATGGTCATAGATCCTAAATTTACTTGGTTGTTTCCCTCTTGAAAGCCTCTAACTCTCTCCTTTAATATTATAACTAGTTTTAGTACCATGCTATAATTGTTTAATTTGTAAACTAAATATTCCCTAAGGGTCATCATGTACATATCCAGCTTTACGTCATTAAGCTTGGAAGAGTAGTGGATATTGGGCTTTGGTGTTCAAACTGCATCATTTACATTTATGTTTATCTTGCTAAGATCACTACATCTTTAGGCAATGATGGTCATATTTTAAATGCCTTAATTTTGGGTGATCATGCTTAAACCATAAATACCTCATTAAAGAGTGGTTTGGACTTATCGTGGAACTCATATTTGCTAGCTAATATTGAAGTTCCTATATATATTTAGAACCCTATGTCAAATTTATACTATTCATCATCAATATTAGGGTCCTTATCTTATTCTGAATCAAAATCCTTATCAAACCAATCCTTAATCCTAAGTTCATCATCATGAGTTATCAAATAAGGATGGTTAATGTAATTTTGAAGGGTAATAGAAGAAATAACTTCTTCTATTTATACAATTTATGGAACAAGCCTCTTCTTCGACCTACTAGTCATTCCAATACCCTGGAAGAATTTAGGGGAGCCATAAAGATAAGCAAAAAATCAATTCAATAGAAACCAATATTTTTCCAAAAATATTCTACCCTTAAGCAATTAAACTATAAAAACCCTTACAATAAAAAAATATTGATTTTTGGAAATCCCTAAGAGGAGGAAAACTAAGTAGTGGCTAATACAAACCCTACACTAGCTAACCTACAAAACCTAAGGGTAATAATAGAAAAAAAAAAATTCAAAAGGCAAGTTTTATGAAAAATATTTGTAGAGAAAGAGGGATATCTAATACAATTATTTAAATTAATACCAAATAAACCTAAATTCTAAAACTAAGATAGCAAATAAATAAGTTAATAGTAAATACCCAAAAGCTATCCTAACCCAAGCATAAAAAAATTTAAAATGTTCAAGAATAATTACACTAAAATTATCCATAATATGCTAGCAAGCTAGGGCTAATCCTAATGTAGTAAAATAATTACTTGATACCTAGGGTATCAAGGACCATTCTATTAAGAAAATAAAGGAACCCATTCCTACCCTAGCCTACCTACAATTTCACTATAGTAAGTAAAAAGAGATCATAACTGGGATGTTTATAGAGGGTTTGTCTTACCTTGGAAACTAGTCCTTGAACAACCATAAATGACCTTTGGATACGAATATTTCTAGAGTGTCTCATCCTCCTCCATGGAAGGAAGTGAACTAGTGGTCAATATTTTTGGTTGTACCTACAAGGATAAGAGAGAAAAAAAGAGTGAAATAGAGTTTGTGATATGATAGCAAGAAAGCAATATTTGCAATTGTAATTGCCAGCAAGTGAATTTATAGTTTTTGAGAGTTGAATGAGTGATATTACAATGAGAGGGTGAAAGGGTATTTATAGAAAATGGGTTGTCATTAATTTTATTTTAGATTAAACAACTTATTTTCATCCTTTTAGGATCATAAAATCATAACCATTGGTTCATACGATACGTCATTCGAATCCTATATTAAAACATGCTAAAATCACAACCATGCATCAAAAACACTAAAAATAATTAGACAACCATGATCATCACTTAAAGTGAGAATCATGGTACCATTAATTTTTATAAAGTGTGCTTTGGTAGACATATGTCATGACATCCCTTAATCTAGCCTTTATCCTTATTTTTGGGTTTTAGAAAATTTAAAATAAAAATTGTAGAAAAGTGGAAACTAAGTGAAGAAAGGGAACCAAAATCATCAGCCAACATGGATCATTGTTGTATTATAGAAGGACTAACAAATCTAGTCCATACCTATTCCATAAATAGGAGTATGGGACTCTGCACCACTTACAAAGTTAATTTTTAGTTCTCTTGTTACAAATACATGGCCATATAATTTCTAGTAAAGGGATTTAGGTGGATCCATCAAAGGCTAGAGTGATAGTGGAGTGGTCATCCCCAATCAATGTGTTATATGTGCAAAGTTTCATGGGTATCATAGGATACTATTAGATATTTATAAATAATTTCACCCAAATAGTTAACCTATCAACTCCATTAGGAAAAAATAAAAGAAATTCAAAAATGGGAAGCAACCTTCCAAGAACTAAAGAGATTGTTAATGAATTTTCGTATTCTTATAATGTCTATACCAACAAGTCATACATAGTTTTCCCAACATCCATTTAAGATTTGGGAGGAATGTTTATTAGGAAGGGCAAGTGATAGCTTATGGGTCTAGAAAACTTAAGGATTGTGAGCTAAAGTATATTGTCTATGATTTAAAATTGGCAGTTATTATTCATGCCCTAACCATGTAGAGGAATTATCTATCAGAGCAATTATTTGAACTAAATATCCATAATTTTTGAGTTTGAGGTATTTTTTATATAGTTAGACCTTAATGTTCACTAGAAGTTATGGATGAAATTCCTCTACAAGTATTATTTTAAGGTCTTAATAGAAAAGGCAAGGAGAACAATATGTTAGATGCATTTAATAGGATAAAAAATCCCTACTCTATGATAGTTATCATACTATTTTTGAAGGAGTAGGCAAAGAGAAAGCTATGAATGGATGTATAAGTTCAATAGTTCATGAGAGCTCATCAAGTTTTATGTTCTAAAGGTACCAAGTATGAAGGATATTATTTTAAACCTAAGGAGGTACATAGGTCCAATGGTGATATCTATGTACCATCCATATAAGATCTTAGACAATAAATATTTATCAAAGGCCACAATATATCTTATGTGACACTTTGTAGGATCAATGATATGTAAATTTACCTAAATGATATTCTTATACAATAATAAATAAGGATATTACTACAATCATCAATAAATATATTGAATACCAAAGGGTTAGGGTGGAGCATAAAAACCTCAAAGGACTTATTTATCAGCCCAAATCAAAGTATTATGTAGTTTCAATGGAATTTAACATGGAATTCCACTAACACAATGAAGGCATGATGCAATCCTAGTGGTGGTATACAATTTTATTATAATCATATATTTCATGTCCACCAAATACACTTATGTAGATAAGGATGGCATCCAATTATATGTTTATGAGATTTTGAAACTCCATGGAGTTCCTAAGAAGATAATATTAGATTAGGACTTAATATTTACTTCTTAGTTTGGGAAAAATTTTCATCAAGCCTTGGGGACATATTTAAACTTTAGCACAAATTAGCACCCAAAGACTAATATACAAACAAAAAGGATGAACTAGATTTCAGATTATATGTTGAGGATGTACATAATACATAAATAATATTAATTTGAAAAATAACTCAACTTAGTAGAATTTTCTTACAATAATAGTTATCATAGATATATAGGGATGATGCACTATGAGGCTCTATATGGATGATCATATAAAACTCCTTTGATTTGAGATAATCTTAAATATCAAGTCAATATTAGGCCTAATATGCTTTAGGACTTACAAAATAAGTCAATAATATTAGACAAAATCTAAAACAATCCTAATGTTGGTATAAGAATTATATCGATGCCCATTGCATTGAGATAGTTTGCAATAGGTGATAATTTTTTCATCAAATTTACACAAAATAAAAGTTCTTTCAAGCCAAAGAAGGTATTAAAACTTGTATTCTAATTTATGGGTCCTTTTAAGGTCATCAAGAATATAGGACTAGTTGTATATTGTCTGGCCCTATCACCCAATTTGTCATGAATTCAAAATGTATTCCATATTTATTCATTTAGGAATATATTTATCTGATATTTCTTATGTTTTGGTTTGGTAAAATATGTAGGTGAGTCTAGACAAGGAGGTCAATATTTTTTTTTTTGAAAAAAAATGAAAAACTTGTATTAATACAAAGAACAATTACAAGCGGGAGAGAACACATCCCAACCAAGAACAGCAAACAACACATCAAGAGAAGAGCACAAAGGCAACCCAGCACAACACAAAGCAAAGAAGTCAACTGGGCGCGAAAAAATGACATGTCGCGAGATCGCGACAGTCAACCCCGGCTCCCCCACTGCGGTGCCAACAGTCACAAAAACGCGACATGTTGCGAAATCGTGACATGTCGCCAAATCGTGACATGTTGCGAAATCGCGACATGTCGCGGAATCGCTACATATCGCAAAGTCGCGACGACAGGACCCACCAGCAACCCTTCGACAAAACTGTCACGAAATCGCGACGAATTCACCATATGGCAACCAAATTGCAAAAGCGTCGCGAAATCGTGACAGTTTACGCCAATCCGCTGGAAAGCCAAAAATGTCACGATTTCACGACAGGTTTCCCTTATGACACCAGACCGCCAAAAGTGTCGCGATATCGCGACGGTATTTCCTTTCGGCGCCCAGTTCTCAAAACTGTCACGAAATCGCGACGAAATATCCTCTCGGCACCCAGTTCTCAAAACTGTCGCGATATCGCGACGAATTTTCCACTTTGCTCTCCATCTGCAAAAGTGTCACGATATCGCGACAATTTTACCAGTAAGCACCAAATTGCCAAAACTGTCACGAAATCGTGACAACTTAACCAAGTGCCTTCCCCTAGGGCCGCGATGGCGTGACATGTCGCGATGGCGGGACATGTCACGAAATCGTGATAAAAACCCGTCAAAGGCCGGGAGGGCACAACCTGTCGCGATATCGCGACAAAAACCCGATAAAGGCCGAGAGGGCGCAACCTGTCGCGATATCGTGACATGTCGCGATATCGTGACATGTCGCGATATCGCGACGTAAACCTTCCTTAGCAAAAAAACACTGCACATCATTTCAGAAAATGTTCAAGGCCTTGTCGAATCTCTGCATCCTCCACAGGCATGTCACTGTGCAGCTGCATCCCAACCTCCCTTTCAGCACCCATCTTAGCAAGGAAATCGGCCGCCTTATTGAGATCTCGATTCACATAGATAGGTATCACATCATCTAATTCCCTCCAAAGCTCTTTGATTTGGGAAACTAGGATCCGCAACCTCCAAGATTTCAAGACAAAGTTTCTCATACAATCAAGAGCACCCACCAAAATTTGGGAGTCAGACTCAATAATAATCTTCCTGTGTCCCTTTTTGGCTGCCCAGAAGGAGGCAGATTTAATGGCAAAGGCCTCAGCTTCATTGTTTGTGGCACATCCCAGACCCTACAGTTCCCAATAGAGCAAAGACCCAGCATGATCACGACACACAACTCCAATTCCAGCACTTCCCGGATTGCCTCTAGCCGCTCCATCAGTATTGATTTTGATCCATCCTTCAGGAGGAGGTTTCCAACTACCACTCACCTACCTTTGTTGAAAAACAACTCCCTCGTCCAAAGGCTTAGAAGCAGACTGAATTTCCCCCTCAGTATGAATGGCAACGGTTTTTGCCACTTTGCTCCAAATGACTTGCCATATTCCTTCTAGAGAGGAGAAGGTTTCACGAAAAATATGGGCATTTCTCTCCAACCAAACCTGCCACCAGATAAAAAATAAACCAAGCTCCCAGCCAATTCGGAGAGCATTGGATTTAAATCTACCTTTCTTCCAGCTTTCCCATATGTTGTTTCGAGACAAGACCCCATTAGCCTGAAGATTAAAGTGGGAGAACCAGCGCTTCCAGATCTGTCGTGTGAAAGAACATTCAAACATTAGATGATCCACCGTTTCCTCCTACTTATGGCATAACACACATTGGGAAGGGCCAATGATGCCTCTGAGTCTGAGATTGTCATAGGTGAGAATTCCATTATGCAAAAATTGCCAGGCGAAGAAGTTCACTTTCGGCCAGCCCTGGGGATGCCATATCTTTCTCCAGTCATGAACCAAAAAAAAGGGTGGAGGGGGCTCTGGGAGGATCTCACCATATCCTTCTTTCACAGTATAAACCCCAAGGCTTCCATAGCCCCAGGCCAGTTCATCCTCCTCATATCTCCCAAGAAGAAACCGTTCTGCCAAGATTTTTCCCAAAGTAGGTACCAACTCCGGAGGGATAGGTATTGGCCACTCATCCAACCGCTTAAACTTTATGATCTTGTAGTCCCCCAATTGACTAGTGTTAAAGTAGCTCTCAATTTGAATCCATCCCTTATCTTCTAAAGTAGATTTTATCGGTTGCAATTCAGGAAAAACAACAATAATGGGAGGATTCTGGTCCCAAGAATCAGTCCGTAACCGAGCCTTATCCCCTCGCTCCACTTTCCAAAATAGTTGATCTTTGATGAGTTGAGCTCCAAGCTTGAGCGCCTGCCACACTGGAGATCCAAAACCTTCCAGTGGAAAGCAGCCCACATCATTAGGATGGACAGAACCCAGGTATTTGCTAGAGAGGGATGTTGGCTGAGAAATCCACCTCCAAGACAATTTGCCAGCCAAAGCCTTGTTGTTAAACTTGGAGCTTCTTAGTCCCAAACCCCCTTTTTCCTTGGGTTGGGTAACCTTGTCCCAGCAAACCAAGGCCCATTTCCTCTCTCCCTTGGCACCTTCCCATAGAAATATTCTAGCCATTTTATCCAGCTCTTTCCAAATAGACTGGGGAGCAGCCAGGACGAAGAATTTGTAAATTGGCATGGCCTGAATAATTGACTGCATAAAAGTTAGACGACCCCCATAACTTAACCATCTATTAGACCAATGGTTCATTCTGTCTTTGATGCCATCCAAAAGGTCCTTCCAAACATCAATTTTCAGTTTTTTGAAATGGAGAGGGACCCCCAAATAGACTACTGGGAGAGAGGTCCGAGTGAAACCTAAAATCTCAATAACTCTGTCCTGTAACCGTTGATCAATATTGAAGAATATCACTATGGATTTATTGTCATTGATGACTTGATTAGAGGCCCGGAGGTAGACATTTAGAGTATCTTTGATTCTTCTTGCTTCCCTAATGCTGGCCACTCCCACCAATCCAGTATCATCTACAAACTGTAAATGAGTCAAAACTTCAGCCCCGACCTTAAAACCTGTTATCTGACCTTGAAGTCTTCTTTTCAGAAAGAGTCTACCCAATCCTTCAGCCAAGATGAGGAAGAGATAAGGAGAGCAAGGATCTCCTTGCCGCAATCCTCGAGAGGCACCAAAAGGATGCGAGGGAAGTCCCTTGATAAGAACAGAGTATGAAGGCGAAGAAATACAGCTCATGACCCAATCTGTCCAGTCCTGAGAGAAACCAAAGGCAGTCAACATCTTTGCCAAGAAGCCCCACTCCACCCTGTCATAAGCCTTGGACATATCCAGTTTTAATGAACATTCCTTTGTTCCCAGTTTGGTGCATTGTATGGATAGCCTCCCGTGCAAGAATCACTCCATCCAAAATTTGCCTCCCTTCAACAAAACCCCCTTGCTCCGGGAAATTATATTATGCGAATAGGTTTTAACATTTCAGCCATAATCTTCGTAATTATTTTATAGATCGCATTGCATAAGGCAATAGGTCTAAAATCAGATAAATGAACCCCCCTTGCTCCTTTTGGAATTAAAGTAATGAAAGTATGATTTAGAGCCTTGAGCATTCTTTTATTGGTTCTGGACTCCTCAGTGACCTGTAACATCTTCCTCTAGGGAATCCCAAAAGGCCTGGAAGAACTCAATAGGGAAGCCATCAGGACCAGGCGATTTACCAGTACTCATCCCAAAGACCACCTTCTTAAGTTCATCTTTATCTATAGGTCTAAGAAGAGCCTGGTTTTCTTCAGGAGAGATTAAAGAAGGAATGACAGCAATAACTTCATCTTGGGCTGCCCCATCTTGCTCCATACTTTCCGAAAAGAGATTTGAGAAATATTCCATTGAGTGGGAGTGCATACCAGGAAGAGTGTCAAAAGAGTATCCATTCTCATCTTGAAGGAAATCCATAGTATTCATTTGTCTCCTAGCACAGGCAGAGTGCTGAAAAAATTTTGTATTTCTGTCTCCTTCTAATAACCAAGTATTTCTTGCTCTCTGTTTCCAAGAAATATCTTCTTGGTTATCAATATCCTCAACCGCTTTGCGCAAAGCATCATCCTCGGATTTAAGGTGCTCGAAATGTTTCCTTCCTTAAAATGTTTTTGCACCTCATCCCATCTCGGTCAACAAGGGGGCCCGTTGAGCTGGAAGTCCGATTTGTTAGTTTTCCTCCACTGTTTCAATTTACACTTGACAAATTGAAGTTGTTTGTGAAATTTGAACATTGCAGTCCCAAAAGGTGGGCGGCCATCTTCCCACCACTAAGGAATTTTTCTTCGGAGATCTTCTTTTTGCAACCAAAAATTTTCAAATTTAAAAGGTTTATGGTACTGCCCTGTCCTAGCCCCTCCCTCCAGAACAATGGGAAAGTGGTCTGAAACTGGGCCTTCCAAAATTTGAAATTTAAAATTCCATTTCACAAATGCTTCCTTCGAGACTAGAAACCGGTCTAGTTTTACCTTCCTACTGTGTGGATCTCTTCTCTTATTAGTCCACGTAAAATAAGTACCAGGACCTTTGATATCAATAAGGTGAAAGGCCTGGACTTGAGCAATCAGAAGCCTATCCCCTGGATCCAAAACTGGGAAACCACCTTCCTGATCACTGGCAGATAATTTGGCATTAAAATCCCCAACAACAATCCAATCGCAATCTTCCCGGGAGGATCTCATTGAATGAACAACATTCCATTGAAGCCGCTGGCCATCAATGCTTTGAGCCCCATAGAAGTTTGTAATTAAAACCTGTTCAGCTGTAACAATATTATTAAAGAGAGATGTGAGAACCCCCCTCCAAGCTGTATGTTCTATTGCTATCCACACCAGAGGATTCCACAGAGTAACAATTCCCCCCGAAGCTCCTTGGGCCGCCACATCCATGTATCCAGCGCCCCTCCATATTCTACTAGCAATTTTACACATAAGATCTAAAGACATTTTTGTTTCCTGAAGGAGCAAAAAGTCTGTTTTGTGTCTTCCTAAAAGTCTTTGAACAGCAGATTGATGGGTTCTACTGTTTAAACCCCTTACATTCCAGGATTGTATAATCATTGGAAACCTTGGGAGAAATACGAGTCAATTGTTCTCACCGATCCTCCATTGATCAGCTTGTCCCCTTGCGCTACTATTAGATCCTTATTGGATTTTCTACCAGCTCCTTGGGAATTACTATTCTTAGACCTCTTTTCCACCTGGGTGATCCCCAACGCTGGTCTTTCTCTGTTCTTTTCTCGCACTTCCCATGTGGACATCCTTAATAATCGGTCGTGTCTGGGAATGGATTACCATAGCCCCTAGGTTCTCTGACTGCAAAGTCTCAGGGGTTTCAATCACCTGTTCTAAGATAGGAGTAGATGATAGAGTAGCATGAGAGTGGGTGTTAGAATCCCCATCATTCCCAACCACTCCTCCCATGACTTGGTCTTCTTGGTCTACAAGGGATTTGAAGATTTCATATCGATTGGTTGGCTTGGTTTGGGTCTGCTCTTTGCCATTTCTCTTTTTGTTTTTCCTTCGCTTCTGCTGTTCAAAGCCATCTTTGTGGGCATCAAAACCCTGGGGGATATTGAGGGGTTCTTTGACCGAAGTGAACTTACCCTCTCTGGGGCGATTTGACGCTCCCGACGGAGCTTCCACTTTTGTGGTCAGGCTATTTGGGCAGAACCTAGCCAAATGGCCATGCTTATGGAAGACTCTGCATCTGAAAGGTAAGGCTTCATAGTCTAGCTGCTATATCCAGGTTAGTCCTACCAACTCCAATTCCACCTTGGCTGAAAGTGGCTGGATAATATACATTTCTACACATATTCTAGCAAAGACAACAGTATTTCCTTCCATGGTATCTCTTGAAACTCCCAAAAATCTACCTAGAGAATTACCAATCAACTCAAGGATTTGCTCACCCCAAAACTCCATTGGGAGAGCATACAGCCGTATCCAGACCGGGACAGCCGTGGGCTCAATGCGAGGGTCAAAACCCACTCTCCACGGTTGGACAAATAATCCTGCCGGCCGTGGCTCCTCTTCTCTGATTCAAATGCTCTGTTTCTATCTGCTAGAGAAGAGAAACTAATAATAAAATACCCATTGCTTATAGGCCATAGAGAGTACTCACCAATGGGCTCCCAGTTCTGTCTCACCCAGGTGTGTAGAAAGTTCAGAGTGGGCCGAATACCCATGAATTTGCAGATCAGATCATGGGTAGCACGGTATATAATCGTATCCTCAACCAATTTTGGTTCTATGACAATCTTTGGCCTGGACGCAGATTGTGGAAGGTAGTCGTTAACTCTGTTTGCAGATAAACCCTTTCCAGCATTCTTAAATAGCATTTGATAAACACTGCGTTGAGCTTCATCGGAAGAAGATGCAGGGTTTTCTTTTAATTTATCAGCATATGAGCTTTTTTCCCCATCGGAAGATCCTGGAGGAGACCCCATTGGGCCCTCCCAAGGCAATGAGCAATCCTTCAAAGAGGTGTAGAATCAATCCATAGGAGGATCTGGAAGAGACTTCCAACCAGAGACCCTGGAGTTTCGCCCGGTGCCTGGACAGACGGTTTCCCGCCAAAATGCCAGAGCTCAGAAAAAAAGCCAAAAAAAATGCTTCCCTGGTATGAGAAGATATTAGGTTCGACAAGGAGGTCAATATTGAGCCTTATTGAATTTTTATTAGAAAAACTAGGTAACTTAGATAAAGGTAGATAGATTAGGTATTGGTGTAGTGAGTATAGTACATTTAACACTTAACTACTTGCAAGGATAGAGGAAATGAAGACTTAGTACCCACACTTATTTATGTGAATTCCTAGAGGAAGTCTTAATTAAGAGGAAGAGGAATGTAGCGATTATTTTTCTTTCATAAAAATACATTCTATTATATCCAATATAATTTAGGTAGGCTCTTATTGAATTCCCTTATAATAGTAAAGGAAAATAAATGCAAATAGAATATGGGAAATATTACAATAAAAGAGGAGAATTTTGTGGTAAGATAAATATTATTCATGTAGAAGCAATGAGTATTACATAATGGTTGGAAGATAGTATGGTAGAAGTGGTAATTTTCCACCACACAAAGAAAAATTTAACAACTCCAAGTAGCCCTAAAACTTGTTTATATCTATATATGTATGTATGTATAACTTGCATGGCTTAGCTAGGAAGGATGGTAGGCATGCATTTTTATATGGTTTTATCCTTGTATACCATTATTTCTTGATTGTGAGTGCTTATATGGTTTACTAAGGCCACCACCTAGAATGTGTAGAATATATTACCCAATGTTGAATGTTGGTCTATCAATAAAATGGTATTAGTATGTTATAGGAAAAATATGGTTTAGATTGCCAGTATGTATGTATATATCAAACTTGTAACTTAATGAGGGATACCAATGAAGTGGAGTGTATGGGCTCCCCATACAATTTGATTAAACTTGGGATCAAAGTAAATATCTAGATCTAGTGGTCAAACCTATTATGGAACATAGATTAGCTATGTTCTCCATTTGTTGAGCATCCATCTAAGAATTGATCATTTCTAGTTATATATATATATATATATATATATATATATATATATATATATATATATATATATAATTTTTGATAAATGAAAGGAAGGAGTTTAATAATGTGATTGTATAGTATGTTTTAGAGTAATGGTGATAAATTTGATATGGGATCCATTAGAAGCTACTCTAATAAGCTTTACATCTCAAGTTGGTTTCAGGATATAGAAAAGAGTTATATTGTAGCACCCTAAAATTGGCACAGTTAAACCCTTAGTAAAAAGATAAAAATTTGAATTTTAACCCCAAAACCGCCCGTTACCTACTCCCCTCATTTTCCACGCCATTTTTAGGATTTTTTTTACCGTTGGACGATATCGTCGACGATCAGACAAAATCATCCTAGATCTGACGAATTCATCTGGAACAGAACGTCCAGACAATTTCGTCCCAAAACCAAATTTTCATAATTAGCTTCTATTTCAAAAGCTTCTCTAACTTGGGCAAAAAGCGTGTCTGTGCGGTTAGTCTCCCCCGTTGGAGATCTCCCAAATTGGGGTGATCTCCAACCTCCTAACCTCTCCCTAAATACTATATAAACTTAGGATTTTTCTTGACTTCCCCTGGCTGATTTTCCCTGCAAATTTAGCTTCTCGTGCATTAGAACACCTTCGCACCATTGTTGCATTGTGTATTTCAAGTTTTTCTTGCAGGAATTTTATTGTTTTTCAGTTGGAGCAAGCTCGGATCGTCGCTGGCGATTCCAGATGATTTCAAACGATCCTTTCATAGATCAGCGATGATCTCGTACGATTGGAGGTGATCTCGATTGCAGTCCATATTGGGGGTAATCAGAGCCTGGAGTTTGCATTTTTTATCTTATCTCTTCATTTCCTTATGCATTAACTTAGTTTATTCTATTCCTGCATTACGGAGTTCACCTCATTTAGCATAGATGCATGATAAAGTTAAAATAAATTATTAAATTAATGCATTTCCTTTAATTGTTATCTAGATTTATCATGTAGGCAAGTTTACTGTTATTTCTATCATTTCCCCTTGCTTTTGCAGTTGCATTTTTGGTCTTTGGTATCTATTTCTGTGATTGCAAGCTTCTAATGAATTCGTCTGATGAATTCATTAGATCTACGATGATCTCGTATGATCTCAGATGACCAACTATGATCTGAGATGATTCTATGCAATTGCAAATGATAATGTAATATTTGAGACGATCTAGACTCCTACAAACCTCAGAATCTTCATCAAACATCCAAAATCAGGTACATTATGTCTTATTTAGCACATTTTTTGTGTTTAGCACTTATTCATGCTTTTTGTATCCATATAAATCAGCATTGGCATATAGAATAACTTAGATTCATCTTGGCCAAACCTAGGAATTGAATGATTGAATATAAAAATGAACACATCAAACCCATTCTCAACCTAGGCATGGAAACTGCCACTCAAATTTTCCTGGTGAACCCCACCATCCATCAAAAATTCACCCTTATACCCCTCCCCCGAGATGCGCGACCTTCAAAGGGCCTCTCAGTCCGAGGTATTGTCCCATCCTTCTCGCATCCCCCTTCCGGGTGTGGATCCTATAGCCTGAAGGTAAGGATGCAAAAAATTTGGAGTAGTACATTTTGGTGAACCCGACGTGAAAACTAAAAACCTTTTGAAAAAAAAAAAGGAGAAGATTGTTAAGATTGCATATCATATTTAGATGGTAGATTATAATAAAATATGAGCTGTCACCATAAATGTTGAAAATCAATTAGCAGCCATAGAGATTACCTCTTTGCTTAGAGTATCTCAAACATATAGAGTCCCGTATTTATGGGACAAACTTGATAGGATATTGGGTATTATTTCATCTAGGTAGACAGAACTTAGGCAAATTAAGAGGTTTGTCCTAGATAGAATCCTGGATCCTGATCAGGTGACTTTGTACCATGATCTTCAGAGAGCTTGCCATAGGTGGTTAGCTGATAAAAGAGCACTTGTGTCTTTCGAGTTGTACAACTTTGAGGAATACCTCGACAACGCAGTTGTAGTACATAAATTTCTATCTCATATAGAGGATCAAGAAGTCATTCTTACGGATAGAAAGAGATGGAATAGAGTTCCTAGAGCTGTGTTATATCGAGAGTATTTCCATGAACTTTATTTCTACAGGTCAGAGTCCGAAATAGATAATATCACCATAGCACACTTTGTCAAATTCTTGAAAAACCATTTCCAATTTGAAGAGGAGCATTTCATGACTCCTGATGAACTTGATCCTATTAATGATATCCATAAAATATTTATAGAAAACTAAGTCATTCTTTTATTATTATTATTTCTTGCATTTAGTATGTTGTTTGTTGTCTTTATAATATTATTATAAAAACATAAAAACAAAAAACAAAAACAAAACAAAAATATAACAAAAATTAAAACGTTTTCTTTTAAGTATTATAGTAGGTATATAATTAAAATATATACCTCCCAAAATTATCGCATATATATATATATATATATATATATATATATATATATATATATAAATATATATTTGCTAAAATCTAAGTTTAAGCATAATGACTAGACTTAGGAATGGAAAATAGACTGAAGTAGAAGAAGATTGGTTAAGAAAACCATTAAATAACCCAGATGTCCTTCCTAAAGACCCAATTCAGGAAGAAGGAACCCTAGACCAACAAGAATAAGAGTTTGATGTAGGAAATGAACAAAGAGAAACTGTTAGAGAGGAAGGATCCTCATCCCCTAAAATGTCTTCGGGAGGAGCTATTACTTTTGAGAACATGGAACATTTTTTGAAGTTCCTCAATACTAATATTGGTGCTCTTAATAGAGCAGTCCATATGGACAAGGATCAAATTAGTGACACTCAAGCAACCCTAGAAGAAATATATCACACACGCACTAATCCCTTGTCCTTCATTGATCAAGAAAGTGATCAAGCTGGACCATCCAATTTGGATATGGCCGCTATAATCCATAACATGCAACAACAACAGGTTACCCAACCACCTAGAGTGCTTGTTACCAAGCCTAGAGTTATTCCCACACAAAATAAACCTTCATTCACTGCTCTATTTTGCCAAGCTATTGATCAACATACCTCAAATCAACAAAAGCCCAAAACAAAACCAAACACCAATTTCCAACAATCTAGGATACAACATAATGCTACTACAAATATTCTTCATAATACTCTTCCTACCAACCATTTGCATAATAGCAATATAGCATCTAATCCTTACGTCACACCATCATACGCTCACAAATCCCATACTCATGTACCATCGAACCAATATGGTGGACAAACTAGTAATCTGGAAGCCATGGTGAAACAATTAGTCTCCCGCATGGACCAGATAGATCCCTACCATCCCTCGTACAATTATCAAGATATGTGTAGTCAACCTTTAGATCCTATAGTCGTAGCACAGCCATATCCTAAACACTTTCCTATGCCTGTCCTACCTGTATACAAAGGAACCAAAGATCCCATAGAGCATCTTCGTATGTTTAGGATAGCATGTGATGATATATAAAATGATGACTTGTTATTACTAAAAATGTTCCCAATTTAGGAGGAATGGCATTAGAGTGGTATTATCAATTACCCACTCATTCTTTGTGGAATTTCAAAGAAACAGTCGAGTCTTTTGTTCATCAATTTAGTGCCTACATCGAAAGGCATGTAACCATTAAAGATTTATACAACTTAAAACAAGACAAAGATGAATGTTTTTCTGATTTCCTAGCTTGATGGAGATAGTTGATAGGAAAATTGCACTTTGTGTTACCTTATTGGGAAATGTTGGATATCTTTATCAATAATTTACAAGAACAACTATCCTATGAGTTATCAACTGCTACCTTGACCATCTTCGATCAAGCTATAGACTTAGCTCGAAGAGTGGAAGATGCTATCATTAGGAGAGGTCAGCTTAAAAATAAAGATGATGAGAAAACATCCTGAAATCAATATAAAAATAAACAAGTTGTGGGTGATGGAGTCACTGATAGTAGAAACATTGCTAATGTTAATGCTATAAAAACAATGGAGAAGTTTATACTGAAACCTCCTGATAAACCACCTCAAGAATTTACTAGGTTAAATCAACCTCTATCAACCATTCTACCGCAATTATTAGAATGAGGTTTGATCCAATTACCAAATATCTGGGAACCTGATCCAACTATACCCGGATATAGAGCTGATTTACACTATGATTTCCATAGAGGACCTAGACATGCTACCAACTCTTGTAAAAGATTAAAACATAAAATACAAGACTTAATTGATAACAATGAGATGGAGGTGCAAGCCTTTCAACCTAAACAAAATCCTCCTAATAATGCTCAAAATAACATCCCCCAAAATCAAAATCAGAATGCCAATCAATCATTGGACATATTTCAACATCCTTTACCAAAGCATGGTAAAGAGGTGGCTAATAAAATTGAGCATCATAATGTTCCCCCTCCTACCCGATATGTAGGGACTATTAGTGGACATTTACCTACTCATGATCTGCAAATATTTGACACAACTTTATCCATGGTTACGACTAGACCTCTATATAATATTTAGACACCTGATCTTAGTGATACTAAATACGAGACTAAAAGTGATGGAAATCACATCAAATCAATCGAATAGTTCTAAGGATGAATCAGATGTTATTCTCCCTATCACAAGTCATATGGTCCCAGAAGAACCATTTCCAAGAGTCACTACTCGACCATCGTCTCACCAATTACTTTCTCATGAACAAGCCATAAACGCTAGACCAAGACCCATTCATCATCCACAAAATAATATTATAGGTACCATCAAAGATGTTACTTGAAAATAGGCTCAAAATTCTCAACAAGATCAAACTTAGAATGATGGATCAGCTCCATTTGTTCTAAAAGTTCCTAATAAAGGGAATCATGCACCTAAAATTTAACCTAAACCTCCTTATAATATTAATGAACAATTATCAAATACTACAACTAGAATTTCCCTTTTGGACATTTTAAGATCTTCTCCTACACATAGGGATGAATTAATGCTCACATTAAGCCAAATGATGGTACCACAAAATATTCAACCTGAAGCCATGGCCAATACTATCATAACTTGAGAAGTCGATTGTATTGAATTTTAGGATAGAGATATACCGCAACATAGTTTACATAAGGATAACCCCTTATATATTACTGCCCTAATTGGAGATGTAGCAGTTAAATGAGTCTTGATTGATAATGGTTCATATTTAAACATTTGCAATTTTGAATTTTACCAAAGATTTGGGTTTAGAAGTGATGAAATGAAAAGAACTGATATGATCATAAAAGCCTTCGATGACGAAACACAAGAAACATGTGGAGTTATTACTATCCCATTGCAATTTGGTCCAAGAACCTTAGAAATGACCGTGTTTATTGTGCATTTCCCTGCATCGTACAATATACTCTTGGGTAACCCTTGGATCAACGCGATGCGATCTATTCCCTCAACTTTACATCAGTGTGTTAAATTCAAATTTAAGAATCGGTTGGTTACCATTCATGGTGATCCTAGACCCTTTGATATGTGTGCTTTGGCAGAACTTGTTGGAGTTTAATTTTTCCCAGCTCTGTCATCCACACATCCTAATTCTCATCATTCGTCTAAACGTGTGAAACACACACCCATAACATCATCTACTTTTTCTCCATCAACTCCACCTCTACATATAGTTCAACCATATTCCGAACAAACCACATTAGGACCTCAAAAATATCCTAAACCCACAACCAATGCTTCTTATTTTACTCCTATAACTTCCATACCTATAGACCCATCCATCAAAATCTCTACAACATCTACACCTACCAGAGGCATATTTTTCACATCCGAAGATGTAGGAAATGTTCCTTCTACCTCTTATGCTCTTACTGATGAGCTCTTACCCGATTTATCTAAAATTCTTATATCAGAAAAAACAAACGCTGCTATGCAATATTCCCTTATTTTAAATAATTTGCCACCCTCTCCTTGTACCTTGGGCCTCCCACAGCCTATGGGAAGTATTTACCAGGTTGGGAGTTGTGCTTTTATTTATAAGGGATATGACTAGGGAAGAATACCTAGAAACATCAAGACACATTATGATGGATATGCTCGATGTTATTTTACTAATGAGTATATTAAAGCTAAGCCTATAATGCTTAAATTGGGATATAAAGGGAACTGTTTGGGACCTTTCCAGAATGGTATGAAAGAACCTTTTGAGGTAGAGTCATGGTCTGCCCGATGTGGTGTGGGCCTATTTCCTAGTAAAGGTCAGCCCTTCCCATTTGAGGATGATGACCATCTCATGTGTTACCAAGATTATTTGGATAAATGTGACACTTTGTGTCTAATAAATAAGCCACTTACATGTAATATGCTATCCATAGCTTACCCTCAGATGATCGTTGAATCTGACAATGAGTTGGAGGGAGATATCTTCCATGATGTCTCCATTATTACATAACGAATTTTATTTTAATGGCTCTATACCTAGTATAGCCCAGCTTGAGGCCACGACTCCTCAAGATGAATTATCCAAGCTAACCTCGAAATAATTACAAGAATTGGGCGTTTCACCCGCCCCACCTAATTTTGAGAGAGATCTACACATGGAAGTAGAAAACGTCATAAAAATTAACATTGGAACCGAAGATAATCCTCACATAATCAACATTGGATCAGAATTGAGTCAAGACAAACAAGATAAATACATTGCATTTTTTAAGGAATATGAAGATGTATTTGCTTGGACATATGAAGATATGCCAAGATTAGACCCTTCTATAGTTATGTATCACCTAGTAGTCCATTCGGATGCTAAACCTGTTAAACAGAAACTTAGAAAAATGCATCCTAAAGTGGCCTTACTAGTCAAAGGGGAATTAGAAAAACTCTTGAAGGTTATTTTTATACAAGCCATTGATTATGTTGAATGGATCTCGAATGTAGTTCCAATAACTAAGAAAGAAGCTACCAAAGTTAGGGTTTGCATAGACTTTAGAGATATTAATGTTGCATGCCCTAAAGATGATTTTCCTCTTCTCAACATGGATCAGATCATTGATTTTATTACTGGGAGTGGAATGATATCCTTAATGGATGAATTTTTTGGTTATAATTAGATCAGGATAGCTCCTGAATATTAGGCTAAAACAACCTTTATTACCCCTTGGGGGACCTTTTGTTGGAAAGTGATGCCATTCGGTTTGAAGAATGTAGGTGCAACATATCAATGAGCCATGACTTATATCTTTCATGATATGATGCATGATATTCTACATGATTATGTAGATGATATTATAGCTCGTTCCATCAAATAAGATGATCATTTAGATGACTTGAGAAAAGTATTTGATCGGTTAAGGGAATATCTTATCCGACTGAATCTAGCCAAATGTATATTCGGAGTTAAGTCCGGTAAATTATTGGGGGTTATAGTTTCTTTACGTGGCATTGAAATTGACCCTCTCAAGATCGTGACTATCATTGATATGCTCGCACCCACAAATATATCTGGATTACGAAGTCTACAAGGTAAGCTTCAAGCTATTTGTCGCTTCATCGATAAGTTGGCAGAAAAAACATGACCATTTCTTAAGCTTCTTAAGAAAGATGTCTCTTTTCATTGGTACGATGAATGTCAGGAAGAATTTGAACTCCTCAAACAATATATTCTTAACCCACCTGTGCTTTCACCACCTAGACCTGATCGCCCATTTATCTTGTATATTTTTGCTTCATATTTTGCCTTAGGAGCTATGTTAGCTCAACTTGACGATGAGAAAAGAGAGCATGCTAATTATTACATTAGCCGAACCTTAATCAGTTATGAAACCCACTACACAGCATTAGAGAATTTATGTCTAGTAGTCGCATTTTCTACACAAAAACCATACCATTATATGCTTAGTCAAAAAATGTATGTTATTTCTAAATTCGATCCTTTGCGGTATCTCATGAGTCGACCGTACTTATCTGATCGCATAGCAAAGTGGGTTCTTGTGCTAAGCAAGTTTGAACTCACGTTTATAGGACAAAAGTCTGTTAAGGGTCAAATCATAGCAGATCAATTAGCTGCTACACCTTTAGAGTCTACCCATCCCCTCATCATTGAGTTTCCTGATGAATGCCTTAAATTAGAGGCAGACCATCTAGAGCAATGGTCCCTATACTTTAACGTTTCCTGATGCATGAGTGGGGCTGCTGCAGGTATTATTTTAATATCTTTGCAGAAACATATTATACCTCTGTCCTTTAAATTAATGTTTGCTTGTACTAATAACACTGTTGAATATGAAGCTCTAATCCTTGGATTACGAGCTACCTTGGCACTAAAAATTAAAAATCTATTGGTTTTTGGTGATTCTCAACTTATCATAAATCAAATCAATGATGTTTATCAGACCAGAGATGATAAATTACATCCATATAAAGCATATGTATTACAATTAATATCTTTATTTGATCAAGTTACCTTGGAAGCTATTCCTCGAACTAGCAACCATGCGGTTGATGCTATGGTTGTAGCTACATCTCTTTTGCCCTTGGAGTTAGATGACAAATATGCTACCATCATTATTCGTCGACTCTAGGAACCCGCTTCAAATAAATCATGCTTAGAACCTTTGGATGTGTTTCTAATCAATGAAACTACTCCTGAACCTTGGTATACTAATATATTTAATTTTCTTCAAAATGGGACCTTCCCTAAAGGTTATAATAGCAACCAGCGCCAATTATTACGTAGACGATCAAGTCGCTTCATAATTATTGGCAATACATTGTATAGGAGATCTTTTGAAGGCATCCTATTGAGATTTCTGGATTTAGATGAATCTAGATCAGCTTTGAGTGAAGCCCATGATGGATCTTATGGAGGACATTTCAGTAGTAGTGCCATTGCTAAGAATCTCCTTAGGATAGGATATTTTTGGCCTACCATGGAAAATGATGCACATGATTATGTGTGCCATTGCGACAAGTACCAGAAACATGCTGACCTTGTCCATGCGCCTGCATAAGAACTACAGGCTATTTTATCTGCTTGGCCCTTTTCAAAATGGGGCTTAGACATCATTGGAAAAATCAACCCTGTGTCATATGATGGACACAAATTCATCATAACCGCCATCGAGTATTTCATGAAGTGGGTTGAAGCTATGCCCTTAGCTTCTTGCACTAGAACCCAAGTTTCCAAATTTATTTTTAATCAAATTATTTGTAGGTTCAAAATTCCTACAAATCTCATCTCAGATAATGGAACTTGTTTCAAAAATAAATATGTCAAAAAATTATGTCAAAAATATAAAATTCAACATTGTTGGTCCACTCCCTATTATCCTCAGGGTAATGGCCAAGCAGAAGCATCTAATAAAACATTAATTAAAATCCTCAAAATGCTGGTCAATAAATATGGTTGAGATTGGCACATTCAACTATATCCTGTTTTATGGGCTTATCGAACTAGCGTTCGTACCCCCACAGGTACTTCACCTTTTGTTTTGGTCTATGGTGCTGAAGCAGTTTTTTCCTTTGAATTAGAAGTTTCTTCTTTGGCTCTATTACTTCAAGATACTTAAGTAGGAGATGAATATCATGCTGGCAGATTTAGTCAGCTAAAACTCCTAAATGGGAAGCGCATCAATGCTTTGGAGCATCTTTGAGCCTATCAGAACAAGCTTAAACGAGCATACCTCAAGAAAGTTCATCATCGATCCTTTGAGATCGGTGACCTTGTCTTAAAAGAAAATAAAAAAATACTAATGCAACTAAAGACCTTAAAGGTAAATTTGAACCTAACTGGCTTGGGTCATATATCATCACAACTAAATTTGGATCAGGAGCATACCGATTAGCTACCTTAGATGGTAAAGATCTTAAAGAACCTATGAACATTATGCATCTCAAATGCTATTATGCATAAAATCTGGTCATTTCATCATTGTATATATTGTTATTTTGCATATTGTTTCATTTTAGTCATCCATATAAAAATTTCAAAAATAGTAATAGTATTTATTCTTTCAATTCATAAATTAAAATCAAAATATAAAAACTTCAAAATCATCAAAATCTTCAAAAACATATTTTATTTTCGTACCTGTCAATTCTTGAAGTCTTGCAGTTATATTTTTAATTATTTTGGATAAATTACCATTTATTTGGAATCCCTCACTTTCACACTCACATGAATAAATCTCTTGATTTTATTTGGTATGATTATTAATCTCTCTTATATCAAAGTCCATAGTTGAATTAAATAAAGTTTTAAGCATAGAGACTTGATCTTGTTATTTACTTGAACCAAGCATTTCTTTTCACATTAAAATGATTTCATTGCAAATTCGATATGATGCTACATAGTAGAAATGGTTTCTTGAGCGAAAATTTTCCTCTGCTATCCTATCATGCACATGGTCCAAAATCTTTGAGAATTGACAAAATGACAAGTTCACCCCTGCCCAGAATAAAAATCCCTTGCTCCACAGCCAATCCGAGCAAGTATCCCTAGTATAGGAAGAAAAAGAAAAGTCAAAGAAAATGAGAAAAAGAAAAATATTATTTTGTACCATCACAACAATATTTCAGCATTGTCTCAGTTCCAAGCAAAAATACAAAAAAAAAAAGAGCAAAAGAGAAAAGAAAAGGCAAAAAGCAATAAAATCCCTTTCCCTACCCCTTGAAAAAGAAAAGAAGGGTGAATGAGCTTGAATCCTTGGAATTCTCAATTATTTGAAAACTGTGAGGTAAGCCCCATAATAGGTGGTTTGTGCCCAACTCGCTTGGCCTTGGGTAATCCCTAGTGTGGTGATATGTCTGTCACATTAGCAACCTTATTTTGTACATACCTATGTTGGCTTATGGATCAGCTAGCTCTTGATGACCCGACTTACATAGTAGTCTGGTACGGTTACATGCATATAAATCATGGTCAACGAACACTTATTTGGTTAATTCAAATTACTTGTATCAAAATTATCTTGCTCAAAATTGGTGAATGAACAATACAATTGCACACACATTTGTATTTGAGAGATTTTGTATCATTATGATAAATCAAGATCGGCAATGAACTCACATCTACACATGGGGTTCCTTATAAATCTATATTTTGTTTTTAAGATAATTTAAAATATTTCTGCAATTCTTTTAGAATCATTTCATCTTCTTATTTAAGAACATTTGCTTAGCATAAAAATAGTTAAATATATTTCTTTCCAAAATCCAAAATTTTCTTTCACAACATCTTCAAAAACCTAGTAAATAAAGTCACGTTATTATTTTTTGTTTATCTCAAAATCAAAAATCAAGTCTGCAATAAAACTATTATATCAATTTCCTTTTTGGATTTCGTGATGATGGTATAAGTCTATACCTATAATTCTATGCCTAGCGCAAACCATTGTTCTCATTTTATTTCCCATTCATTTTAATTCATAAAAACATATGGCTTACATCATTATGTTACAAAATCGTGCTTTAAAAGGAACGCAAATTTTTTTATTTTCATTTTATTATGTCAACATTCCATTTTGCAACCATGGTATAATTCCTAAGGAATTATTCAAAAAATTTATCACACTTAGGAATTTATGCCTAGCAAAAATAATTTTTTAAATATATTTCATGCATAATTTTTTTTTTATATATAAAAATTTGAAAACAAATCATCACCATCATCATTTTTCATCATCACAACACAAAGTCTTAAGATAGTTTCTTAAGCACTCTTTTACTTTTAGCAATATTTCTATACTGGGATTAGCTTGATGACCTAGCGAGCGGCGACTCCATGAAATGGTCTATAACAATGACAATGTCCTTTGAAATTATTGTTAGAAGTCCCTTTTATTTTTTATCAAATCACACCACAAAACAACCAATTTGTTTACATTAGATTATTTCATTTAAAATTTTACAGCATGAAATAAAATTATACTATTTCCAAATGACATAATTACATGAATAATAAATCAACAATTCAAAATTTAAAGCATCATAAAAACATGTGGACAAGTCATATCACAAAAAAATTATATATATATATATATATATATATATATATATCAAAATATATGTACATCATATCAAAATTGGATTGGTATGCCATAATCTATACCTTGGCATACTCAATTCTCTCAAAAATATATCCAATCCAGTCTATAGTAGCTAGTCTCAAGAAGCCCTCGATCTCTCAGCCTCATCTCCTCTCCCACCCTGGCATGGAGGAGGTGGTTCTATAGAGGTCTGTGCTATGTCTCGGGTCTTCGTCGTTGATCATGAGGATGTCCTCGATGATCCCATCCTGATCAGCTCCATAATGTCGGCTGACAACTGTAACCTTTGGCCCTCTAGAACCAGCTAGAAGTATGCTCCCTGATAGAACGCAGTCTGAGTAATATACCATGCCAACTCCTACATGCTCACCCCTATGATTTGAGCCCTGAGCCGTGTAGCCTCATCCTACAGAGTCTACACCTGAGCTCATAGGTGGGCATTCTTAGCCTAGAGAGCCGCCATCTCGCTACTCTCCCCCAACTCGACACCCTTACCCTTATCAGGAGATGGTGGCCTCTCCCCATGCTGAGCAAGGAATCCCTCCTCCCTCCTCCCTGTCTACTGTGGTCTCTATGGAGCCTGTGGCATCCTATGGCATCTCTCCTACGAAGACCATTGTTGCTCTCTCCCTCCATGACCCTACACTACCTCAATGGTAGCCTAGCATCGCCTCCCCATCCATCACACAACCATGTGCATCAAACCCTGTGCCCTTGTCATATGAGGAGGGCGGATGTCCACGTACTAGGAATCGTATCCATCAGTGACCCCAACATCGTCCCCATCCATTGATTGGATGGGGGCATCATCCACATCTTGGCTTTAGAATCACTGCATATTCAAAGCCCCACTCAGTGTGGTATTATCTTGGACAGTCTAGGAGTACTCATAGTCCTTGAGAGATGGGATCCCCTACTGTAGACCAAACTATCACAAAAATTAGTGATAACAGTGGAGCTCTACCTCTCCCCACTCCATCCTTAGCCAATAGACTCACCTTATGTGAGCCAACTCCTGCCCATCCTCTCCCCACCCTGGATGCTCTCTCCACAACCTCTAGGTGATCTGGTCAAGGATGAGGTTGTCTAGTAACCTCCGTGACATCGACAAATCTATCCGTCGCTGTGACCCTCTCTAGAGCCACCAATAGAAAACCTAGGGTCTCTCCCGGTCAACCCCTGTCAGTAGGAGTCCTATCGACCTCCGCACCGCGATGTGCTCCTAGCACCATACCTATAGTAGTGATGTCAAAACCAGACATCAGCCTCCCTTGTATACGACCCCATGCAAGATCCTATACAAGCGACACAGTACAAAGCTACCCCATACAAATCTATACCCATGGTCTCTCATGTTTTAGACCACATCTGAAAGGATCCATGGTAATCTGCACCTGCTCTGGTGGCACAGCAGTAGGCCACCTACTACCCTTGCCAAAACTTGAGTTAACCTAGATGCCCTAGGCATCTACCTCAGAGACTCGATGTTCACTCTGCCCTTATCTAGGGTGAAGCTTGGGTCTCTGCACAGCCTCATCATAGCCTGGCCTTGATTGGCCGTAGGAGTCATAAACCGCCCCTATATGGGGATCCTCAAGATCATCCATACATCCTCCAAAGTGGGAGCCATCTCCCCTATCGGTAACTGAAAGCAGGACGACCCCGGATACCATCTCTTTGCTAGGGTTGTTAGTAGCCCCATGTCTATCGGTACTTATGGCATCTCTGCCACATGTTGTAGTCCGACCTGTGCTAGTCGGTCTCGCTCTGCCTAATTAAGCATGGCCATGTCATCCATCAGCCCCCCATATTTCCATTCTTGACTCTTTAGTAATTCCCTTTGCAAAATAAACAATAAAACAACAAAATTCATTAATAAAACAATTATTAAAATCAATTAAATGCAATTCAAACAAGCTTAATTTCATAAAAATGATGATATCATCCATTATTGGATGATATCATCCTAAATTAAATCAAATCGTCCTTTGTAGGACGAAATCATCTCCTATTTCTCAACTTGGGGATCACCCCAAAATAGTCAAAATTTAAATTGCAAATTACACAAATCAAATTAAAACATAATTCACTAAGTTTCGATCCTTACTCGTGGCCCGCGTCGGACCTCTGTCGATCTATGCATGGTTTTGACCATTTTGTTTATAGAGCTCTAAAAACAGTGAAAATGAACAATAAAAATGAATTAGGGTTTTACCCTATTTTTCTTAATTTTATTTTAAAAACAACAACATTTTTAATTTTGCTTTTCCGTGCTTTTACCTCAAACATTCAATTTGGGTAAAAACACGGAGGGGGCACCATAGTAAGCAGTCATACGATTCGACCTAGAATCGTCATCTAAAAAATTGAGTAAATTTTTGCTTTCTCATAAAATGGGAAGAACTCGTCTTTAACGCATTTTCTTCAAAAAATTTGCTAAAGAGGGGGCAAAATATAGCACCCTAAAATTGGCACAGTTAAACCCTTAGTAAAAAGATAAAAATTTGAATTTTAACCCCAAAACCGCTCGTTACCCGCTCCCCTCATTTTTTGTGCCATTTTTAGGATTTGTTTTGACCATTGGACGATATTGTCGATGATTAGACGAAATCATCCCAGATATGATGAATTCGTCTGGAACAGAACGTCCAGACGATTTTGTCCCAAAATCGAATTTTTATAATTAGCTTTTGTTTCAACAACTTCTCTAACTTGGGTAGAAAGTGTGTCTGCATGGTTAGAGTCTCCCCCATTGGAGATCTCCCAAATTGGGGTGATCTCCAACCTTCTAACCTCTCCCTAAATCCTATATAAACTTAGGATTTTTCTTGACTTCCCCCTGGCTGATTTTCCCTGTAACTTTAGTTTCTCGTGCATTAGAACACCTTCGCACCATTGTTGCATTGTGTATTTCAAGTTTTTCTCGTAGGAATTTTACTGTTTTTCAGCTGGAGCAAGCTCAGATCGTCGCTAGCGATTCCAAGTGATTTTCGAATGATCCTGTCACATATCAGTGATGATCTCATACGATTAGAGGCAATCTTGACTGTAGTCCATATTTGGGGCAATCAGAGCCTGGAGTTTGCATTTTTTTATCTTCTCTCTTCATTTCCTTATGCATTAACTTAGTTTATTCTATTTCTGCATTCTGGAGTTCACCTCATTTAGCATAGATGCATGATAAAGTTAAAATAAATTATTAAATTAATGCATTTCCTTTAATTGTTATCTAGATTTATCATTTAGGCAAGTTTACTATTATTTCTATCATTTCCCCTTGCTTTTATAGTTGCATTTTTGGTCTTTGGTATCTATTTCTGTGATTGTAGGCTTCTGATGAATTCGTCTGATCGACGACGATCTCGTCTGATCTTAGATGACCGACTGTGATATAAGATGATTATGTGCAATTGCAGATGATAATGTAAGATTTGAGATGATCTAGACTTCTACAAACCTCATAATCTTCATCAGACATCCAGAATTAGGTACATTCTATCTTATTTAGCACACTTTCTATGTTTAGCACTTATTCATGCTTTTTGTATCCATATAAATCATCATTGGCATATAGAATAGCTTAGATTCATCTTGGCCAAACCTAGGAATTGAATGATTTAATATAAAAATGAACACATCAAACCCATTCTCAACCTAGGCATGGAAATTGCCACTCAAAGTTTCCTGGTGAACCCTACCATCCATCAAAAATTCACCCTTATACCCCTCCCCCGAGAGGCATGACCTTCAAAGGGCCTCTTAGTTTGAGGTATTGTCCCATACTTGTCGCATCCCCCTTCCAGGCGTGGATACTATAGCCTGAAGGTAAGGATGCAAAAAATTTGGAGCAGTACATATATTATATGAAACTTATGCATGGAATTTATTGAAAAATGGGTATGAGACATTTATATGAATTATGGATGGTATGGTTATTATTTTTGGATATAATATCTTTTCCTGAAGTGGTGATCTCTACAAAAATGTGCCTATTGATCAATCTAATATGGACATAAGAATTTGCTAAGGGATTTAGAAAGCATGGGGTATTGTGCACTTATGATCAACTTCTATTTTATGTTACCAATGTATTACTTGTGAAAATGGATAATATTAATTATATTGAAATAGATATAATCACAAATTGAATAATTGATAATTTATTTTGTATTTGTAATATGGAATAATTAGATACTATATCTTATGTTTAAGTTTAGTTATTCAATAAAAAATTTAAACTTTAATATCTAATATTAAATGAAACATAGTTGAAATCCTCTAATAGGGATTAGAATCATATATCATGATTTATTTTTAGTTTTTGCTTAATGCACATTCCATCTAGAGACTCTTTGATAAGTTTGGACCTTGGACACCTAGTCATTACATTCCCAAGTTATACAACTAGGAATGTTCTAGAATGGAACATGTGTTGGCACCTAAGGCTAGAACTGGTGCCAAGAGAAAGTGAAACTAAGCCTATAGTTTGATGCTAATGTCATTGAGGTCATCACCAAGCCTATAGATATGTGCCAAGGCCACTGAGGTCATCACAAAGCCTATAAAATGGAACTAAGGCCACTAAGATCATTGCCAATTCTATAGACTAGCACTAAGGCTATTGAGGTTAGATTGGAACCAAGGTGTCTAAATCTAGAACTAGGTATAGAGTGGCACCTAGTTTGCTATTACTTGGTACTGATATTACTTGTGGCACTAGAACCTGATGTTAATCCTAGAAGTGAAGTGTGTTTCATGTATAGGCAACATCATAATGCTAAATACAATACTTTATAAATATATGTGGTGTCATAGGTGGTCACATCACTAACCCATAGTCCTTGGAGTTTTGATAAGCATCAAACCTTCACTTTGGTATTGTTATGGCATCGTGGCCCATGATAATGCAAAACAATCCCTACCTTACCTAGGATAATAAACCCTTTCAAATTATAAGAATAATTTTGAATAAGCAAATGTGGAACTTCCATATATTCTTCTTTAAATAATAAAATAAATTTTTGTAACTACCTTTTAGTATTTACATAAATGCTTGCTTAGAAATATTTAATGGTATGGTATCCCTACAAGTCTTGCTAATTGTTAAATGTATAGGTTTTTCAACTTGAGTTTTTATTACTAAAAATAGGTATTTCAGATGAAAGCAACCTCCCTTTGATTCTTATATGTGTTTAGTTATCATAGCTTCCACTTGACTATGGATATGCCTCAATTTTATCTCATGTTATTATAAATTTTTCTTCTTATAAGTGATAAGTGATCCCATATGTTTAGCATTATTACAAATAATATAAGTACTCGACATGTGACATTAAATTATTATGGTCAGGTAATTCATCTAAAAAGTAAATACCCCCAACTAATCAAGTGTTAGAAACAATTTGATACTTGGTGATATCACAAAAAGTTATATCTAAGTCTTAAATACATCATGGATGGCTCTTTATAGGATCATCATGCATACCAATAACTTCCACTACAACAAAAAATTATATCTTCTATTCTCATGCTTCCAATTTATTGATATCATCAAGTTGTTATTGGCAATACTTACTTTAAGACTATATATACTCTATCAATCTCAAAAAAATAATGTTCTACCCATAACTCCCACTCACTCCAATGGTTATATACCTAAGCCTAATGTGCCTTGGAAAATATATATTTAACTTATATGAAAAACCATTTAATTTGGACCCTTTGATGCCTCAAGCTCGTATTATTTGTCTAGCATTAAAAACTTAATTATTACCTTATTTACAAGTAGATTTGTTGTGTCACGACTCTCTTCACCTATGGTTTATCTTCCATAAATGGACCTGCCTCATAAACTATGATATATTTCAATTTTCATGCATCATGAAACTCTTCATATTGCATATCTAGATGAGGCTCCATCATATCCTCTAAAAATCCTTTTGGTTTATCATGTACATATTCATATTCCTACTATACATGTTTCATGTGCTTATCCTCTAGTCTAGGATTTCTTATTGATGTACCATGACCTACTATAAACTTGACTCATACTCATGATGGAGATATATTTGGTCCTCTTTCAAATCCATTGGAGTTAAAATCCTCAATCTCCCTAACTTCTCACCTAACCAATATTCCATATGAGATGTGATCAACCTCCTCAACTTGCTCTATATCTAGCTAGTCATGGCCACATATTTTGACATCTACTTCAGTCACAAGATCTTTAATAGGTTGAAATTCAATTTCCTATTATTATAGATCCTTTATTATGGCCTTATCAATTCTTGCATTTGAGGCTTATCATCATGTAATTCAACATAATCTCCATCTTCAAGGTGGGATCTTTACAATTGTTCTACTATCCTATATCTTCTTGTACTCATGCATATTCTCCATCATCATGTTACATAAAATAGTATGTTATAATAGTCATAGAACATTGATGTCTCTATAAGGGTCTATCAAGGTTTCTTAACTCTTTATCATCTTATGAATTATTCCTTTCCCTTATATTTTTTGACCTTGTAATTTGACCCTCTTGCACCACTCATACCTCTTTGTTGTAATTTTCTTAGTACCATTTGAGTTCAACAAAATATTATTGGCATAATAACTAGGATTGGATGTTGTTTCCTCCACTTAGAAATCAAGATGTTCTGACTTCTAGTCATATTCGATCAACAAGACAATAAGGTGGAAATCCATCAAAAATGTTATAGCCTTTCTACATGAAATATTTGATGTGCTCTAATAAGTGTGATGCATAATAATACCTCACACCCTCTATTATGACCTACATGTAAGGAACAAGCCACATTAAGATTTATAATGCATGTGCCTTGTCTAACATCTTGACATGATCAAGCACATCATACACTTACACTATTTTATCTTCAGTTGTTTTAACCTCAACCTATGGATATTGTATGTAAACAACTTCTTTAGGTATTATGGATGCATGGAACTTGTATCATATTATTTGTCAATACAATGTTAGAAATTCTTATGTCTAACATCATCCTCTCACCAATTTCTTTATATGATCTAAACTTTGTAATATAAACAACCATACAAATTCCTAAGGATCAAATGTGAGGTATAGCAAGCTAGATATAATCATAAACTTACTACTTATAGCCACAGGATTTTAGGACTTCATAATAGAGATGAAACCTACAAAATTTTACTATGGTTGCCTATTTGTTAAAGGTAAATATATATACAATTTTACTATGATTATCTCTTTATCAAAGGTAGGTACCTATAAAATATGATAAGTTTACAATTTCATGTATATTTCCTTTAGTCTATGGTTGATGTTGTTTCAATTCCACTAGTCTCTACATACTTTTACAATAGTAGAAATCCATATTACCTTCTCTAGATTTATCATTTTGTTTTTATTAGAACAATTCACCTTGCCTTTTTTCTTCTACATGGTGATGGTAATATAATAACCTATATCTCTCCATATTGCTTGATCCAATATGAAAATTTTGTAGATGTATTTTATTTATGAAAGAGGTCTTCCTAATGCTAGTGGACTAGAAAAATGGTGTCACTTGTAAATGTTATGATTCTACTTTATAGTTGTTGGTCTTTATATAGTGATACATGTTGTAGTTCTAAATCCTTATCTCTATGTGTTTTTGTAATTCTAACTTCTAACATATGGTCCTTAAATATCAAAGTTTTTACCTAGATGGATCAAGAACCTCCTAAGGAGTTATGCCCAACAAATTCAAGTGACAATTATGATGGTTATAGTAGTTTTGGAAACCATTATATTTATATATATATATACCTTTCACAACTACTTAGTTGAATAATTTCTCAATCAATGTTAATAGTACCAACACTCCTAGTCTCACAAGCCTGGTTTGAAAAACCTAAGATTCTCCTATGCTTTTCTTCTTGTGGGGGAAATGTGGATAGTTAAACACCTTGTAAATGTAATGCACTTAAGGGCTCTGTATTTGTCTATGAGGTTCAATAATATATCTCCACCTCCTTAGGATCTCATTTATAGGGTCTATAAACCTATTACTCTTATTCTCTACTCTAGTATCTCACTTGTGCATCTCCTACTTTGTCTAAAGGCTCAATAAACTACTTAGATAATTGGCCTCCAAAATGGCTAGCAATGGACATATTTGTTCTATGTAAAACTACAATATTCCTCTAGCTTATAGTAATGATGTCACTCCTCCCTATCTAGCTAGAAATAACAATTTACTTCTTGATAAATAGAAATTGGTAAATACATGGGAGAAAAAATTTAGCATTGATGGAGAAATAAACAATGATGCAACTACTATTCTTACCAAATATGTACCAAGGGTTGTTTATGATAGTAATATGAAATTTACTAATGGGATAGCCAACATGGGACAAATGATAAATAGTTTCAACATAATAGATCCATGGGGTGACAATATTTATAACTAAGACTTGGAGGAAAATGAAAAGGGATAGAATATATATGATGACAAGGAAAAATGTGTCAATAAGGGAAAACTAAATGATGAGGGATAATAGAATTATGACTACAATATATACAATCATAGGAGAGACCATTATTCTAGCCAAGATAATGATGAGTGAGATATGAAGATGAGATAGCCATCAAAAAAATGTTAGAACTCAATTCTTTTATGTTTTCTATTATAAAATGAAGGGTATTTAAATACAATGGATGCCCAAATATGGCATAATAAACTTTAACTAATCATGTAACTACCCTTGTCTTCTAGTGGAACTTACAAACCATGTGTTGAGTGGTAACTCAACTTAAAATTGCATTATTCATCATGTAATAATTCTAAACATTATTACCTTTATTACATTATAGTCTTGGAGATAAAAATTTTGAATTCTTCACATTTGATGCATCTAAAGGGTTTTGTGAAGATGTCCACGCACTACTATTAAGTAGGATAGAATTTGAGCTAAATGTTATGTTGTTGAACATATTCATGGATGAAAGGACACTCCATTTCAACCATATTGCTTCAGAGATAGCTCCTCTTGTTGCATGATATTCTACTTTTATGGAAGATAAAACAACTATTTGTTGCTTCTTACTTCCCCACGATATAGGTGCAGATCCCATAAATAATACATATCCAAAGGTGGGTGTTCGATCATCAATGCATCTTGTATAATTTGCATCTATATAACTTATTAAGAGGTAATTACCACTCTTCTTGAATTCCATACCATACTCAGTGGTCCCTTTTTGAATTACCACTCTTCTTGAATTACCACTCTTCTTGAATTCCATACCATACCTTCCAATGTGTCAATTTTGTTTTCTACATAAATTGAAAAAGGTAACTCACTACAAAGATAATATCTAGTATTGTGTAAGTTAGGTAGATAAGACTCCCAAATAATTATTTATAGAGTGTTACATTTTTTGGAGGAAAGGAATCAATACATGAGAGTTGTAGACCTAATTCCATAGGAGTTGCCATAGCCTTACAATATTTTATGTGATGCTTATCAAGGATATTCTTGGTATATTTGGTTTCTGAAATAAGTATGTGATGATGGTTCTACCTGACCTTTAGTCCTAATAAATAGTTTAAAAACCCAAGATCATTCAAGTTAGTAAATATTTCTTTAAATAATCCTTTATAGCTAGAATCATTATTTCAAAACTCTCTATTATGACCAAATCATAAACATATACATTGATTAATACAATCCCACCCTCCCCTGCTCTTTGCAATACAAACTTTATCATATGTATTTCTATTAAAGTTATGCTTTCCAAAATATTCCATTTAAAAGGCAAAGGCAATGGCATGGCAAAACTTCACAATTATATAAAACCATGCTCAAGGAGCTTTTTTGAGACAATAGAGTAATTTTATCATTTTGTATACTTTTTTTTCTTATCTAGGTATGATGAATTCTTATGGTTGAGTCATATAAACCTCTTATTTTAAATATCCATTGACGAAGGCACTTTTTAGGTCTATTTGATAGATTCTCTGTCCAAATTGTATAGCTAGAGAAAATATAATTTTGATGGAATTTACTTTTGTTATAGGAGTAAAAGTCTCTTCATAATATATGCCTTCTTTTTATGCATACCCTTTTGCTAATATGTGAAAGAGGAAATACACCATAACAATTTAAAATAGACAAAGTGCAATAAAAGAGATATTTATAATTGATTTGATATTTGATAAGCTTTATCTTTTACAAATAGGCCCTTTCGGTTATAATCAACCTCCCAAAATGGAGGGTTTTATTTTACAAGTGAAATATATGGTGTCATAAGTTATCTCCTCAAGTGCATAGTGGGTTGTGGAAGGGTTTAGAAGGTGTGTTTCTTGACCTCCTAAGATTCCATGTGTATCCAATACCTACACACAAGCTCACAATGACAACATCAATAGCATATGTAGGGTCTTCGATATGAGGCCCAAAATTGTAAAATAAGGTTACAAAAGCGACTCAAATATTATAAAAATTCACAAAATTGAGTGCAAAAGTTATAAAATTACATGAAATACCTATAGATCCTTGAAAAATATCTTATTTACCTTTATATGCAACCTAGGATTGATTTAGAGTTGTTGCTAGCTTTGATTCTCAACCACCCATGGTGGTTGTGCTTCTGGTCAATTGCCTTAGGTGGTTGTGCTTCTATTCAACTACCTTGGATGGTTGTGCTTCTGAGGAATTGACCTAGGTAGTTGTGCTTCTGGTCAACTGCCCTAGATGGTTGAGATTGTTATCCAATTAAGGGTTCTAATCTTGAATCTAATTCTTTAGAGATTTTTTTTGGGGTCTTTACTGCAAATATGGTGTATTATTGAATATCTTCCATTGGTGTGGCTGCAAAACAAATATTAGTGAAAAAGACCAAAAGCCTCCATGGTTGATTCCTTCGAGCTCCTCCAATGGTAAAATTTTCAAGCACAATGTTAAGCAAAAAATACAACAATATTGAATGAAATTTTAGTAGATTTTCATTATAATTTGTGTGCACTACATGAACATGAAAATGGATAGCTATTTGTAAAGTACCCCATATATGGAAGAGAGTGGAGAGGATGGAAGAAAAGGAGTGACAAGTGGAAATGGTATGTAAGAGGGGAATCTTAGATATTTACCACTTGGGATGAACAAATGTGTAACTTTTCTAGATTGGCATATGAAGTCTTATGATGTTCCATAACATCTTATGGCATGCCATGATGTAATATGACATGTCGTGATGTATTATGATACACCTCATTAATATCCTTTTGTGGAGAGATTCCTCACCCATTAAATTAGCATTTCTAATAAAAGTGCTTGGGTGGATGGAATCCTTACCCAAATGCATTGAATGTACTTGTAAAGTGAAGGAGAGGGGAAATAAATACCAAATAGAGTTAAGGTGAACTAGAGTTAAAATATCATAGTGGTCTCATGATGACTGCAATTAGGCGTAGGAAGGGGCTAAAGTGGGTCAAAGGGGCTAGAATATCCAATATTAATAATTTCTAAGGTTTGAAATATATTAATTAAAATAATTACACACATTATTAAATATTAATATTAACCATTATAAATGTGACACTTTTTAGGCTTCTATAGATGCCCGTTTTTGTACCACATTGTGTGAAAATATAATATGATGCAAAAACTGATGACATTGACTACATGATTGATGATGGAAAAAGAGAATGATTGGTGAATGATGAAAGTAACCTTACCTTGAGGAGGGGGTGATGTAATATTACATCCGATCATTCGATCAATAACAATGTAAGATACCCCAATTATAGAAGTGATGAATGTCCTTGGATCTTTGCCTTTGACAAATTGATCAAATCAAATTGACTAGAAGTTTGAGTCTTGGAATCAAGGTTTTAATTAGAAATTTTAAAAGAGAAAATAAAAGATGATATTTGTTATTTTCCTAGTAGAGGAAGGGTTAATGACAGCCTTAGAAAAATATTTTTGGAAACACGTAACTCTAGAATTGGGTGTTTTTGTATTGAACTACTTTGAGATGAAATTTGCAGGTACTTATCAACCTCCTCAAGAAATGAGTGAATGACAAGAAATTAGCAATAAACATGAGCCAATTGATGAAATATTGATAATAATTAGAGCAAGGAAGAGGGGAAGGTGCACAAAAGATGAATTTTTGGAGTTAGTTGCAATATTTGGAAAATTTTGAGTGATGAATTAAAATTAGTGGCAACCACCCATGGTGATTGTATAGCACCTTGGGAACTGCCCATGGTGGTTTCCCAGTACCTTAAGAACCACCTAGGATAGTTTCCTTGTGCAATGGTGACCATCCAGTGCAGTTGGCAACCTATTTGGGTAGTTACTAGTGCCAAGCTATAAATAGGCCTTATGGGGCTCATTTTGGTAACTACGAAGGGTGATTGATAAGGAGAGAGAAGAGAAGGTGATGAAAGAGATGGTAGGAATGAGTGCAATAGTGGGAGTTGGAGGGTGTGTAGATCCAGTAAGTGTCTCAATTATTTTGGTTGTATTATACTTTTTTGAAATGTGTGCATGTATTTTATGATTTTATTTTCTTGTTCTTTTTGTGTTTTTATTTATTTTTTTAATTTTAAATACCCCAATGGAGGTAATTTTTTATGGTATATGAAAATGGTGAGATAATTATTTTTTCTTTTGTAGATAATATACTATAGCATTAATATCGGGTTTTATAGGTTGACCCAAAACCTTTTACAAAAATCAGCCCAAGGCTGTTGATGAACATGTCCTTACTAAGGATCCTATATATGTAAAATCTACATGCCGCCAAAGCCATTACATCCGGTAAGGCACATAGCCTGTTATAAAAAATAAACTTCCCATACAAAATTTTGGGTATATCCCGAGAAAACACACCTGCATCATAATTACAAAAAAAGAAACAGACACAGATCCCTTCCTTGAAACAGTGGAGAAATAAAAAGTTGTAGACACATAGCAGAGTACTGAAAAAAACTCCCACAAGATTTGTATTTAAAATTAATCTTAATAATTATTTGGTAACTACTTTCTTTCGTATATGACATGCTTTGGGACCACATCCCATATTGGCCAATCAACCTTGGAGAAGTGAACCTGCTGGCTAGATTTATGGCAATGGCTATCTGGTGGTCCACGTGGCTCTGGTTCAAAGTCTTATATTGTTGTTTCTTTCCTACCATATTATTATCAACCAACCTCAAATTACTAAGATGACTAGGAGCCATGTTATCTAACATGTGACTATCCCCATTAGTCTTTTTGGTATTTCCAAGCAGCATCCACCAAGACTGGCAACTCAAATAATTTTTATTGTGAGTCCATTTCAAAAAAGAGATGGGAATGCTCATAGCCTTCGAACTTACAGTGTCTTCCCTATTGGTAAATTCAACTATCATTCTTGTTGAATAAACTCCTCTAATTTTCTTGAGACATTGTGTTCCCATTTGAAAAATTTGTCACCATCGACATCCAAATTGGCCAGCTTATCAGCAACTTTGTTAGCTTCTCGAAAGACATGTTGGGATTTTTTGTCTTGTCTTCCCTAGAAAATGATCCTATCCTCTTCAACAATTATTTTAATCCTCCAATGAGGTATTTTCCAATTATTGAGGATATTTATAACATGCATAGATTCTCCTTCTATGATCAAATTACCTTCTAAGTCTTGAGTAATTTGAAGGCCTCTCCACATAGTTCTAGCTCTAGCTTCATTTTTTGTCCTTGTTCCCAAATATTTAGAAAATGCAAGCATCATATTCCCATTATGATCTCATACAATGCCACCAGTGCCTGCTCTACCAGGATTTTCCTTAGTCGCTCCATCAAAATTAAGCTTAAACCAACCCGTAGGATGTGGGGACCACTTAACATTGGCTCTGGGGTTAACTACCCTAGGCACAGACTCATCTAACAAGGTTAAGCTTAAATATTGATTAATCGTGGTCTCCTGTAGATGAGGTTTACGGCTATCAAAAGGGATAAGGTTCACATTCTCATTGACAAAGGATAGGATCATGGCAATGATAGTTTGATGATCATGGATAGACTCATTAATTACTCTATGGTTCCTTTCTAACCACACCTGCCAAAGATAGTGATTGAGACAAATTTTTCACATGTATCTAAGTATTTGGCTTGAAAAGGGGTAAGGACACTAGATGAAAAAATCAAGTACGGTGGTTGGTTTAGCCCAAGAAATATTGAAGGCTTGAAAAACCCACTTAGGATAGTCAAGGAAAAAGGGCACTCAAGGAAAATATGATAAATGGTCTCCCAATTAGCCCTGCATAGATAACAACGATTAGTGATACAAATACCTTTATGCATCATATTATAAATGGTTAGAATTCTTCCTTGGATAACCAACCATGAAAAGACTACAATTTTTGGAATTAAATTTTTTATCCAAACTAAGTCCTTTTGGAGGACAAAATCCTCATCATCAAGCAAAATCTTGTAAGTTGATTTAACAATGAACTGCCCATTTTTCGAAGGATCCCAGGTCACTTGATCTTCCTTGGGTCTCATGGGGATAAAATGTTGCCCAAGAATGTTACAAAGATCATTTGATTCCACTTGAAATCCCTGAATCCTTATTTATTTCCACTTTATTTTGCCTATGTCCTCAACCATATAATCGAAGACTTTTTTGCCAATGAGTTCTTCCGTGATATCTTTGATTCAGGATAAGTTAGGATATTGCATCAGTGGTTCGTCCTTATCCCACCTATCATTCCAAAAATTTATCCTCTCACCATTGCCTAAAACCCATCTTAAACCTTTTTTGATGATTTCCTTACAATTGAGAATTTCTTTCCAAAAAGCAGAACCTCTGATTGGAACTGATTCACTTAGAAATTCCATATTTTGAATATACTTTCATTTGATGATAGCTGTCCATTCATTTTCTTCACTAACCATTGATGAGCTAATTATTATGATATGGTGTGTGTCATTGAGAATACTATGACCATGATAATGATTTAGCACTATGTTTCTAAGTTCTTGAGCATTGTTGATAGAGATAGAATGGGAGTGGTTGGAAAAGATTAGCTTGAAGGAGGTGGTACATATTGAGCCCATCTATACAGATCAAGGGTACCTTTCTATGTTAGTAGAGCAATGGAACCTGGATAGGGGGACCTTCCATATCTTATTAGGGAATATTATAGTTACCTTGGAGGATGTGTATCACATATTTCAATTACTAGTGGAAGGGATTTCTATCTATACAACCTTGGATAGGGATGAGGTATTGATGGAAGTATATGAGGAGGAGTGGAAGACAACAAATACAAATAGTGATGGGATGTAGTACTTGGAAGAGTACATTAAGGGGAGGTTGACACCATGATATTTGGTGGTGATGCTTTTGATATCCAACGTGATACTATTAGATTCTAATGGAGCTTGAGATTCATTGCAAAGCTTATAGAGACTCCAACAGTATACACATGGGGATGAGGATTACTAACCTAGATATACATTGAGTTATATAATATGTGGTGATGGAGTATAATGGGCTTGTATTGTAGTGTATTATTACAGGTTTAGGGATGGGAGCACTTCATGGTAGGCCAACCAGTGGGGCTATAATGTAGGTTGGAGGGGAAAGAAGTGGCTGAGCGGCCCTATGTATTTCTATAGTGACACAATAGAGAGATATTAGGAGGATTATCATGCAAGAAGGGCAAGTATTACTATCAATAAATATGGATAGATTTGAGGCCCAAGGTAGTGATATGGAAGCTATGGAGGGAAAGGGCCACATGGGTAGAGGATGGGGTACACTTCAATAAAGTGTGATGGATGAGATGGCTAACTAGTCAACATGGGACAAAGCATGAGTTGTTTTAGTTTTTTAGGATTTTGTGATAGTTTTGTCTATGATAGGGGGTTTCAAACCCACCTATCATCTATAGAAGATAGTATGACAAGATCGCTTTATTGCTTCCATAGATAGAGGTAGTCAAGGAGGAGGTGGACAAAGATATAAAATGTGGCAACCATACACGATGTTGAAATGACTCTATAGTATGATGCATAAGGGGTAACACAATAGTGGAGGTCTAAGAGGGTGATCCAATATTGTGAGCCTAGAGAGCCACCAGAGAGAGTGGATGATGTGGATGCCATAGGGAGTGATGGAGGAATGGATGTGACAGGTGGGGCAAAGGAAGTTGAGAAATTTGAGGAGCCTCTAGTGCAATGATGATGGGTAAATAATTATGGAGACCCACCTAGAGGGATGGAGGAGTAGGTGGTAGAGAAACAAGTTGAGTGAGATAGCTTGTGAGCAAATCTAGGGTGGATGGGAGCATGATTTTTAGAGGTGGAGCAACAACAAGTTCTACTAGTGGCCAAGATAGAGGAGTGGATATCAAGGAGAGACAAGGATATGTGTGAGTGGAATAGGTTGGTATGGATACTAGCATAGGTGCAAGAAAATAAATTGGTAGTTATGATCAAGCAAGATGAGTTTCAATAGCAGGTAGAGGCGAAGGTGGCTGAGAGGGAGCGAATGGTAGAAGAGATAGAAGAACTACGAAGTACCAGTGAGACACTATAGGTAGAGCTAGCTAGAGCATGAGTAGAGGTAGCAATGGCCTAGAGTAGATACATGAGGGTCATTGCACAATGATTATTGGAGGTAAAGAGAGCCATGGACATGGAGGAGATTCTAATTAGGGATATGGATATGGCTAGTGGACCCTTAAGTACCATGGCATGGCCATAGATGAGAGAGCCCTATATGTCATGAGTTTTAGGTATTAGATCTTTCAAATGGAATTAGTGATGGAGAAAATGAAGTGAGAGTGGATAAATATGAGAGGGGGGCGATGAGACCAATGATGGATGGCCTTGAGGTCTGACAAGGTGACAATGTGACCATAATTTTATAGGCTACTAGACCATGATGATGTAGCCTATGGTCCTAACATTATTATTATTTTTAGCAAAAAACCCCTTGCAAGGTTGCCTTGGTCTGAGAGACCACAAATAGGGGGTTCTACACTGTCAAAGTCACCCGATAATCACACCTGACCATGCCCGCACCAACATTATCAATTGGATTTTGGATACCCAATTTAGCTTTTTGGTATGGTGGAGATTTGAACCTGGGACCTCCCTTGGAGGATTTTCATCTCCTCTCCAACTCACCTACAACACCTGTGTTATGGGCCTAACCTTATTATGATGATGGATGATGATGCAATATATATACATATAGATTTTATGCAAAATTATTGTGTTTGTGTGATGATGAGATGTTATATGAATTTATGATGATGATGTATTTTGTGAATTTATTGATGATGTATGGATAGATATAGTGATTAAAATGATATTCATAATAGATAGTGTTATGTATGAAATTATGAATGTGACTGATATGAAATAGAATGGTTATGAAATGATAAATGCAAGAAGATGTTATGATAAATGCATGTTTGATTTTTGTTCAAAAATACTTAACACATTGCATGCTCAAGATGTGACTAATTACTCAAGGGCATCAACACAATGGCACTAAAAAAACTATAAAATGGAATGAAGTGAATATGATATTATGAAAATAAGGGATAAATAAACTATAAGAACAAATGTAGCATAACTTTTTGATTCACCTATCCTAGGAAAGGAAGGATCAACAAGTGCTTTCAAGAAGCTCAAACACCCTAGTGACATCAATCAAACTCATCTACTAATCAAATAAGTTCTTGAAGATACTAAGACCAACTAGGGGATTCAAGTTGCTCAAAGACCAATGTGTGTGCAATGATGTTCATTTTTTATTTTGAGAGAGGTAGGACTAACCAATTGTAACTCAAGATATTATAATCTAGGTCATCCATGAGCAAACATATGTATGTACAAAATAAGGTTGCTAATGTGATAGACATGTCACCATGCGAGGGCATACTCGACTACTAGTCAGGTGTCTTTAGCCCCAATGGATATATCCCCATAATTCTTTGGCATTACTCCACTACTATCCAAGCATCTATATCCTCGATAGAGATATCTAAAATTCCCTAGGATCCATGATAATTGATAAAAATTATGGTTCTCTTTTTATTTTCTTTTTTTACTCTTTTTTACAATATGGATCCTTGGGATCATATTATGACATGATAGGATGAGCAGGGAAATAGTTTGCTTTGTGTCTTAAAGCTACACGAGGATTCATCTTTCATAGACTCAAAATATTATTAATATGTGAAATGTGCATGGTCCAAGAGGAAACCTGATATAAACAGGAAGGCCTATAGCACAAATGATGTCAAATGAGGAAATAAATAAGGAGGAAAGAAACAAATTATGTCAACAAGGGTGTAGATGCTAAGTGTTTGATTGAAAAGTGTGATAATGATATGAGTGCATTGTACATTTTTATTTTCTTAATTTTTATTTTGATTTAGAATTTTTGATGAGAGGCATGCCTCATTTTCATCCAACCAATCCATAACTTTTAGTGGATTTATTGCAATTTTGGCATTATGTGTTGGAGATATGCTCACAATTTTCTCTTGTTATGACATTGGATAATGGTTGGATAAAAATGAAGGATGAGAGAGGAAAATCCTTGTTTTATTTGATTTTTTTTTATAGTTTTTTTATTTTGAAAAGTGATTATGTTATAGTGTGATAGTAATTAGGTGGTGAACATGCACAACTGAAGAATGTTAATGGATTCAGCTTATTCAACTCCATTTAGAGTCATAAGCTTGTAGGCCCTAAAATAAAATGATTATCTAATAATTAACAGACCAAGCTAGTCAGTAGTAAACTTATCACGTAAATATAGGGGAAAGCTCGAGTTTTGTTTTATTCTCTTTAAGCATGAGATCACCTACTTTTAATTCTTATGGATGGATCTTATGATCATAGGATCATTTGATTCAGTATTAGTAAACACAAATGTTATCAATACCATTGATTTGATGTTCATCAAGAAGTGTGGGTTGGTTGAGCCTAGCTTGATGAGAGGTGTCCTCATCCATGAATTCTTGCAAAGATATGTGTAGGGTTAGGATCTCAAGCTCAAGATGCATAATGGATTTTATGCCATAAACTAAATAGAATGACATTGCATCTTTTTGCATGTGAATGCTAGTTCAATAAGCCCAAATCACCAAATGGAGTTGAAGGTACAAGTATTTATGATTATCTTGTACCATTTTCTTGAGAATGACACAAATAGTTTTATTGGTCACCTCATCTTGGCCATTACTCTAAGGGTAATAAAGTGTTGAAAAGGTATGTTGAATATGCTACTTGGTGCATAGTGCTTGTACATCCTTATATTTGAATGGGGTACCATTATTGAAAATGATTCTCAAGGGGTTAGCAAATTGATAGATGATGTGCTAGAGTAATAAGCCAACAATTTGATGTCCTATAATATTGGTAAGAGGAAGATGCTAAACCCACTTGGTAAAGTATTCGGTAGTGATGATGATGAAGGTATGATTACTCTAATATGGGGGAGAAAATTTCCCCATCAAATCCAATCCCCATTGTGATAATGGCCATAGGGCTTGAATGGGTTGCAAGGCTTGTTATGGAATATGAGTCAAATTGGCATGATGTTGATATTTTTGACATTTCTTGTCATGTGTGCAGTAGCCATGTTCCATTATGGTCCAGTAGTAACCCATGCACAAAATACACTTTGTGATAGCCATCCCACTAAAATGGCAATCACATGTACCATTGTTTTCTTGAGACACTATCCAATTGGCTTCTTGTGGTTCAAGATAATGAAAGAGAACACCATTGTAGCCATGATGATAAAGCATATCTCCTAGTGAATTTTATCGAGCCACATTTTGCTTGAACGTGCATTCAACAACAAATGAAAACTTAAAATAAAGAGTACCAAGCTTCAAAAAATCCTTGATTTGCACAAAACTAATGTGGTAGAGCTCGGTCTAAATTAGAAAAATATCTTGTTCATCATTACATGACTCTTGAGAGATAGTCGATTTGGATAAATTAGTGATGCGAACTAGGGTAACATTATTGGTAGGGTTCTATAGGATAAGGTACCCAAGAGAGGCCATTGTATCCATATAATGGTTAGACAATCTTGGTAAATTTTCTATGTCATACCAATAAAAATTGACAAGTAACTTGTCAACTATCTGCTTGTAGGTTTTCAATATTAGATATTTGCATTGGTAGACCCTCTTTAATTGATTGAGAATGAGATGGGAGTTACCTATGATATGAATACATTTAATGTGCATTGCCATAGTGGTTTGAAGATATAAAATTAAAAATTTATACTTTACATTATTGTTATTACAAGGGAAGTCAAGCTTGAATGATAAAGGTATGGGAACCCCTTGACGTCTGAAGAAAACAATTCTTGCATATCCCCCTTGTTTGCACTTAGACCCATCAAATAAAATGGTGATATCAATGCCATATTCAAGTTTGACATGCTATTTAATCTTTTTAATACTAAATACATAATAATTTATAAGCTCTATTATAAGAGGTTTATCATCTTAAAGAGGAGCTTTAGCAAGTTGGTTAGTGATGACCTAACCCTTTATGGATTAATAGCATTATCCATTTTTCCATGTAGGTATTCATGTAAGTGTGACTCATTATATACCACAAATGATTCTCTCTAGAAATTATATACGTGGTGTGGTTGAGCATATAGTGGCAAAGCTTTTTGATGTCAAAAACCATACCAAGGAATTGCTTCTTCATGTATACATATCTTATCTCATAAATCACCAAGGTATGGCTAATGTAATAGATAGCCTACTTGTTATTGGCTTCATTATTTTAATTCAACATAGTCCCTAAAGTGAATTCAGTGGTGGATATATACATATAAAATATAATTTTTGTCTAGGTGGTGATAAAACTAGAGAAAAAAGGTAATGCTTGATAGCATTGAAATCTTCCTAACACTCGATGGTCCATTGGAATGTGACTCTCTTTTGTAATATATGATTGAATGGCTTGCATTTATATGATAATTAAGTGATAAAGTGATGAATTGCTTGAATATTACCTTGCAATATACAAAGTTCTTTAAGATTCGTAGGAGGTTGCATTTCAACAATGGACTTGACCTTATTAGGGTTCACTTTAATGTCTATCTTAGAGATAATGAACCCTAAAATATTCATTGAAGTGATACCAAAGATACACTTTTTAGAATTAATATGCATGTTATGCTTGAGAAGGTGGTCAAAAAATTTGTGTAAAACATTGATACTCTCATGGCACATTTTGGATTTGGCCAAGAGATCATAAATTTAATCTTCGATAATTTTATGCATGTAATCATGGAAGATGTAAGTAATGGTCCATTGGTACATGGATCCTATATTTTTAAGACCAAACAATATGATTTTGTAGCAAAATGTCCCCCAAGATGATGTAAAAGTAATTTTGTGTTGGCCATTAGGATTGACTCAAATTTGATTATATCCTATAAAACCATCTAGTAGGGAGAGCATTCCATGGCCCATAGTGGAATCCATGAGTGTATCAATGTTAGGGAGAGGAAAATCATCCTTAGAAAATTCTTTGTTAAGATCACAAAAGTCAATGCAAATGCATATCCCCCCGTTGGGTTTACCAATGGGTACCATATTTGAAATTCACTTTGGATAGTCAATTGGTTGAATAAAGCCCACTTATAAGAGGTTTAAAATTCTTCTTTAACCATGAGGACTATCGTAGAATGAATTTTCCTCAAATTCTATTTGATTGGCTTGGTACTAGGGTTTAGTATAAGGTTATGGATGATAAGGTTCGGGTCAAGGTCAGGCATGTATTTATAGGACCATATGAAGACCTTTTCATACTTTTTTACGAGCATGAGAAAAATTTATTGCTCTTCAATTGAGAGACTCTTACCAAGTTTGATGATTATGGGGTTATCTAAGTTTGTATTGATGTTGATATTGATGGTTTCCTTAATGGGTGAAAATGAGATGGATTTCATCCATGGTATTATTTGGAAAGGGTGACACAATATCATTGACTTTAGCATTATAAAAAAAGAGGGTGAATATGGGGATGAAGTAGAAAAGTAGATATTTTAGTCCTTGAGAAGTTGATCTAAGGGATATAAATCTAAGGTAGTTGGAAGGGATGGAATATGCTTAAAGTCAATGACACTAGTATCAATAGATATGGGATACATAGTATTATAAGGATTATGGAGGGGTGTGTATAAATTATGTTGACTCAAGGAAATGAAGGGGGTTGTAGATTATAGCCTGAGTTCCCTTACACATGCTCTCAAGGAAGGAGTTGATTGAGAATAGACATATGGGGATTAGGTAGAGGTGGCCATGGTAGATGTAGAGAATTGATGGGTGCATCTAGTTGCTGCAATAGAAGGAGCAAGGGAAATATGGGTAGTGGACAAGAGAACACACAGATAAAATTCATCTACTTCTATGATGGGGATGATAGAAGATGATGTATATTTAGATCTATCAGAGGTAATCAAAGTGCCTCAAATGAATCATACAATTCATAATTTGAAGTGTCATATGATATGGTGTGGTGGTAATTGGAAGAGGTCTACTGGCAATGTGAGAGCATGCTCAATATCAAGGTATTCATCCTCACTTTCCTCCTCGAGACCAAGGGTGATACATTGAAGGTTATCTTTGAGAGGATCAATTGGAGAATGTTTATCATAGCCTAAGTTATATTTGTCTTGAGGAGGCTGAGAATGGGGTTCCAAAATAGTTTGTATTCCTTGCTCATAGCAGACAACATCGCATCCTTGCCAATTGAAATGATGGAAATACTTCATGGTGAATGAAGGATTATCCAAAAAATCAATATTGCCAAAAAATAATTGCTTCAATGTCTTTATCAAGAGGTTTATCGGATGATGAATTGATTCCTCCATACATAAAATTCATGTGATTAGAGGAATATCCTACTAAAACAATAGTGTCTATGGTTAAAGGGGTATGACTAGGGTAACCAAAATACCTAACCAATTCTATAATTGGAGGTAAAAATACTTTATTATGTACAAGGTACTCTTCTATGCTAGGATTTGACATATGTAAAACAATAGTAAGAGGTTGGTATGAAACTGTTAGAGAGAGAGTGGAGGAGAATAACTCTACATTATCCATAAAAGTGCAGTGAGGTGCAGAGGATAGCAAAATAAGAATGGATGTCTCTTGATCTATTTCAAAGATGAATGGATGAGTCTTAAATAGATTTTATGGTGTGGGTGGATCTTGTGTTGTGGAAGAAGACATGGTTTGGGATGCATGTGTGGGCATAGTTATGGGGGATATATAAGGGGTGATAATGCTAGGAGTGAGGTTGGTAGTATCATATCCAATGGGAGATGTGATGGGAGTAGGTAGAGGAGCCCTAAGATGATGGTTGCTATTAGAAGGGTGCAATTTTGATAAATTTGGTAGATGGTGACTGATAAAAGGATCTAGAGGTGGAGGATGATGTGGTATGAGTGCAATGGGTAGGATTGAATATGAAGGTTGAGTCATCAAGGATGAAGGAGAGGTATAGGTAGAGTTTGGAGGATGAAAAGGCTAGGGATGGATTGGAGTGGCTTGTGTTTTAGAAGGGTGGAAAGATTGAGCGTTGGATGAAGGATAGGAAGCAGGTGGATAGTGCTAAGGAGGAAAGGGTGAATATTATAAAGAATATGGTTGATTTTGATTCAATGTAATATGAGGGGTGTAATGAGTATCCACATATGAAGAGGGGTGAATTGGATTGGTTGAGATTGAATGGGTGGGTTACAAATTGATATTATGAGGTATATGTAATTAAGTATAAGATGAGATTGGATGGTATGATGAGATAAGTGGATGACGAATGAGAGATATGTGGTTTGAAGGTAATGGGCTCATGAAGGCGTGTGACCATGTGGCAATACTTCAATGGTTCATCATCTACTGGAATGTAGTGAATGTGACCCTCATGTGTGTATTTAAGGGAGTGGTGCAAGGTTGAGGGTATGCACTACATATCATGTATCCATGTTCTAAATAGGATTACATTGTATTGAATCTCTCCATCCAAGATATGATATAGAGTGTGGATTGTCTACATCCCTACTTGGATAGGTAAGATAATTTTTCCTAGTGTTGAACACAAGGCGTTATTGAATGTCCATAGAGTGAAGGTATAATTGATGATATGAGTGGGTGGAAGATTGATATGTTTGAGGATAGATGATGTAATTATGTTTATGGATGAGACCATGTCAATTAGGACATATTTGAAGATTTATTTTCAATAGTGGCCATGATATGCAAGGGCATATCTGGTCCTTCCATCGCGATAGTCTTAATCTTAGTGTCATAAAATGTGATGGTTCGCAAGGTGTAGGTTTAAATGTTACCTAAAAAATGGCAAAAGCATTAGGATCATGGGTTTGTAGCACTATGGATTTGATTATTTCCATTAGTGCCTCTCGATGGGGAGGCAATTGTTAGATTAGCTCATAAATTGAGGGCTTAGCTAAGGCCATTTTTGAGGCTATGGATAAGCCTACTTTTGAGATGAATGATATGATAGGGGTAAGGTATAATGGTTACTTACATATGCATAGGTAGTACTATTGATAAGGATAACAAATTTGAGGAGTCAATTGTTTATGTAGGTGGATCCAAGTACCATCAATTTTTGGTAACCAAATGAATCATGCCAACAAAACATGGATGCTTGGGGGTAATATTGATATCGTTAAATTGATTTTCTTAAGGGGTAGTTGTAGTGTCTCTAGTGTTGTATTGTGTTGTGCCATGTTGTGGTAATGAGGTTTGATAAATACCTAGATTTTGATTAGGTGGAGCAAGAGGGTTATCAACTTTGATAAGCCCTCTCTCAATCAAATTTTACACTCTATGCTTAAGTTGGATGCATATATCGATATCATAACTCTTTTATGGAAGAGGCAATACCAATATTTACACCCTCTTCCTTAAGGTTTATTTGTATCTTTAGATCTTATCTCAGGTAAGGAGATCAATTGTGCATCCATAAGTTTTTGAAGGATGCTATACAAGGGCTTTGAGAGAGGTATGAAATTGTTTTGGGGTTATTGAGGGTGCACAACCTGATGAGTGGTATTTTTATTTTGGGTAAGAGGTGGCACAATATTGTATGTTGGATACTATGGTGGATGAGAAGGTTATTGGTGTGGAGGTTGAGGTTGTTGTTGGAGAGTATGAGTGGTCGGGCTACTCAACACTACCTGTTTGACTTGGGTAGGTTTGGATTGATTATTTGTATTATTTTTTAGATTATATTACATTATTGGGTACATGTCAATGTACCACCTTGGGTACATAACTAGAGTAGGAGTTTACTTTAGAGTAAATTTAAGTAGTTACTTCAAGCAATGTAATAAATGCACAAGTGTCAATGTGTAATGATGTAAATGTATAAGGATTCCACTTGCACATTAGGCATATGAAAGGTATATGAAGATTCATAGGAAGAGCAAGGGTAAAGGAACATATATTCCTATATATAGGCCTCATAGAGAGTGAAATGAGTTAAGTAGAGGATATAGTGAGTGTGGTAGAGAATATAGAGAGTGCATAGTATAGATTAGTAGTGGAGTACAATGTAGCTCTTTAAAATAGTTTATGGAGTGTTCATATCCTCCATTATACTACATTGTACTATTTTTGTGAGCTTTCATTAATGGAATATTTTTTATTTGTTGTCAAAATTTATCTTATAGTTATTGGAAATATGATCAAGTTTTGTTGTCATTGATGTCAAGAGGTTGATGTCCAAGTTTCATCACCAATAAAGTCATCAAGTATTTTTCCAAAAGACAAGGAAGGTTGAGGACTTAAGGAAGAAGAAGCAGGTTTAAAGGCAATAATAATATTATAATAATTCATATTATAATATTTTGAGCTAAAAAAGTTGAAGTGAAGAAAACAAGGTCCAAGGAATTATTTAAAATGATTAAATCCTCAAAAGACCCATTTGATAGTTTGTGGAGGTTATTATGTAATTTATTTAAATTAAATATTTTAACCATAAGATAAAAATAAAAATTAAACAAATATTTAAGGCACCATAAGTCTAAAGATTGAAATTCAAGTTCAAATTTGAATTGGAAACGTTAACGTGTTGGAATGCACAAGGAAAGGAATAAAAAGGAGGGCAATAATTTCATTTAAATATTATCCATGTAATTGTGTATGCCCGAGAGTAAAATAATTCATGCACTGTGTGAAAGAGGATAAGAGGATTGCATGTGTTTAAGAATAAGAGGGAAGATCATTCGATAAGACTAAGTGGAGCATAAAATCAATCACCAAGCATTTAGTAACATGAGTGGCAATCGACAGCTAGCTAAGGCATTGAAATTGGGCAAGGTTAGAGGTTTGATGCTAGACAAGGGCTTTGAGAGAGGTGTGAAATTATTTTGGGGCTATTGAGGGTGCACAACCTGATGAGTGGTATTTTGATTTTGGGGTAAGAGGTAGCACACTATTGTATTTTGGCTACTATGGTGGATGAGAAGTTTATTGGTGTGGAGGTTGAGGTTGTTGTTGGAGAGTATGAGTGGTCAGGCTACTCAACACTACCTGGTTGACTTGGGTAGGTTTGGATTGATTATTTGTATTATTTTTTAGATTATATTACATTATTGGGTACATGTCAATGTACCACCTTGGGTACATAACTAGAGTAGGAGTTTATTTTAGAGTAAATTTAAGTAGTTACTTCAAGCAATGTAATAAATGCACAAGTGTCAATGTGTAATGATGTAAATGTACAAGGAGTCCACTTGTACATTAGTCATAGGAAAGGTAGATGAAGAGTCATAGGTAGAGTAAGGGTCAAGGAACATATCTTCCTATATATAGGCCTCATAGAGAGTGAAATGAGTGTAGTAGAGGATATAGTGAGTGTGGTAGAGAATATAGAGAGTGCATAGTATAGATTAGTAGTGGAGTACAATGTAGCTCTTTAAAATAGTTTATGGAGTGTTCATGTCCTCCATTATACTACATTGTACTATTTTTGTGAGTTTCATTAATGGAATATTTTTTTATTTGCTTTCAAACTTTATCTTATAGTTATTTGAAATATGATCAAGTTTTGTTGTTATTGATGTCAAGAGGTTGATGTCCAAGTTTCGTCATAAATAAAGTCATCAAGTATTTTTCCAAAAGACAAGGAAGGTTGAGGACTTAAGGAAGAAGAAGTATGTTTAAAGACAATAATAATATTATAATAATTTATAGTATAATATAGCTAAAAATGTTGAAGTGAAGAAAACAAGGTCCAAGGAATTATTTAAAATGATTAAATCCTCAAAAGACCCATTTGATAGTTTGTGGAGGTTATTATTTAATTTATTTAAATTAAATATTTTAACCATAAGGTTAAAATTTAATTTAAATAAATATTTAAGGCACCATAAGTCTAAATATTGAAATTCAAATTAAAATTTGAATTGGAAGCATTGACATGTTGGAATGCACAAGGAAAGGTATAAAAAGGAGGGCAATAATTTCATTTAAATATTATCCATGCAATTTTGTATGCTCGAGAGTAAAAGAATTCATGCACCGTGTGAAAGAGGATAAGAGGATTGCATGTATTTAATAATAAGAGGGCAGATTGTTCGATAATACTAAGTGGAGCATAAAATCAATCACCAAGAATTTATTAACGTGAGTGGCAATCGATAGCTAGCTAAGGCATTGAAATTGGGCAAGGTTAGAGGTTCAATTCTTGTCCCCTTCAATTTTTGAGTGCAGAAAGATTTTTTTAGGCATCAGAAGCAAAGAGCATAAGGTTCTTCATGCACTATTGGTTTTTTCTTGGGTGTGTGGCCCAACGACATCCAAGCCTTACGACTTAGGTGTCACGATGATGGGAGGTCATAGGTTCGATTCATGCACAGTCTTTGTGGGAACTTTTTAAACGTGTGCCATTGTATAAGGTATATGCTATGATTAATTTTGATATAGCGTGAATAGCACTAGGGGGCCACATGATGTTTGTGAAAGTGTTTGACTAATTTTTGCTAAAGTAAAGGTAGGGAGTCATAAGGGTTTTTAGTATTATATTTATAATTAGCATTACAAATATAGATTGGAGATATAAAGTTCTTAAGAGAAAATTGATTTCTTATGAATTGAATATTATTTTTGTGAAAATTTTGGAGATTATAAGGTGTACTTGACAACTAATATTTTTGTATGGTGAGATAATTATTGAATGAAATATTTGAGTGGATATTTTGAAATAAATTGTTGTTATCTAACCTTAAGAATAGCAAAGAGAGTTTGATTGTGATTGAGACATATTTTTGAAGACATACATCCATAAAAAAGAAGGTATGGGCACATATTCCTTGTGAGTGAAATATTGTTGGGTTGGATGCTGAGAAATGCAAAGTTGGAGTGAAAAGGTTTGTTTGATAAGAATTGTTGGAAATATTTGAGCAAGATTTCATGTGCTTGATTAGGTTTTGTGAAAATATCATGAGTATCATTGTTATATGAGTTTGGAGTCATCTTGAGTCAAGGTTTGATTTCCATAGTGTAAGTTGTTGGAATTTTGGTGAAACACTTGGCTAGGGTTTGTGAGCAAGTTGTGTTTCATTGAGTATATGGTTGAGTGAAGTTGATTGAGCATTATTAATTGAAATCATTGGAGTGATAGTTCAATATTTGTGAAACAAATTATTATTTATTTCTAAATTGATTTTAAAGTGAGTTTGAAAGTTATTGAATGAATTTTAAGTGTGAAATATATTGAGTCTCTTACCATTCTCTATATGTTTATATGGTTAAAAAAGATTCTGAGTGAAACTTGTTTGTGTAATTGAAGAGGTTTTCTGTGAGAGATTGAGTTGAGTTTTTGTATACAAATTTTGTAATTGATTTAAGCAAGATTTGGTGAAAGCTTATGAGCAGATTTGAGCAAGTACTAGAGAGAAATTCAGGATAGAGTTAAGCAAGCTTTTAAGAAAGCTTGTGGAAATATTTGAATAAGTCCTAGAGGGGACTCAAGGATAGAGTTTGGCAAGCTTTTTGTGAAATATTAAGGATATATTTGTGTGAGCTTTTGTGGAAGCTTACAATAATATTGGAAAAGTTCTAGTGAGGACTTGTTGGATAGAGTTGAGGTAAGTCTTGGTGAAGACTTGTTGAGAAGATTGGACAAGTTCTAGGGAGGACTTGTTGGATAGATTTGAGGTAAGTCTTTGAGAAGACTTGAGAGCAAAATTTATTGATTTATTTGTTCAAATATTGAGTTAAGGTTTGGGGAAAATCTAGTAGAGTTGATTTGAGATTATATCAAGCTTTTTGTTAAGGCTTAAGCATAGATTTGAGGATAGAGTTTGGTGCATATTTAAGGGCAGATTTGTGCTAGACCAGAGATAGATATTGAGCAAATTTATGCTAGACCAAAGGACTATTTTTAGTGTAGATTTGAGATATATATTGAGCATATTTTTACTATATTTAAGGACTATGTTTAGTGCAAATTTGAGATAGATATTGATCAAATTTGTGTTAGACTGAAGGACTGTGTTTAGTATATATTTGAAATAGATATTGAGCAGATTTATGCTACATCAAAGGATTGTGTTTAGTACAAATTTAAGATAAAGTTAAGAGCAAGATTTGGAGGTGATAAAGTAGAGGACAATAGTCTCCAGTGGATAGATATCCATTAGCTAGGGTAGTGAGGATAGATTTCTTGAGTGGAGAAAGATCCACAATCCAATGCAGTGGAGGCAAGAGTCTTCTAGATATATCACCATCCAAAGTAGAGGAGAAGTTATCCTATGTATAGAGATACATGAACCAACTGAGGGTATTGGTGTCTCCTATGAATAGGTACCATGAACTTGATTAGGGTATTGGTATCTCCTTTGTAAATAGGTCTATAAACATTGTAATAGGGAAGGATTCCCAAGATATTTGTTGAGAAAATTTTAGTGAAAGATTTTCTTTGTGGAGTAGCCCACATTGGGTGAACCACATTAAATTGGTGTCTCTATTGTGTGTGGTGATTTTTGCATTACTTTTATTACTACTATTGATATTACCATTGATATATTGGATAATATTGTTTGAGAAAAGAAAAGTAAAAAGTGCTCTTATACTTTTCACCCCCCTCTCAGTATAAGCTTGTGTTCCTCAATTGGTATTAGAGCAGGTTCCTTCGAAAGATTTTAATAGCTTGAAGGAAAATCTCACAAGAACATAGGTGGATTCTCATAATGGATCTTTAGGAAATTTGGCACCATTATTTTATGGAAATAATTATTCACTTTAGAGTATGAGAATGAATATTCACCTAATGGCACTAGGGAATGAAATATAGCAAGCATTTGAGGAAGGATACATACCGCTAGCTACTCCACCTATAGATAAATATGGTAAGCTCCTACAATTGAATAATTCAAAGGCAATGAATGGAATTTTAAAAGGTTTACATGAAATATATTTTATAAAGGTTATGCATTGCACATCAACAAATGAAATTTGGGATAAGTTGAAAGGTATATATGAGGGAGACAAAAAGGTCAAAAGGATAAAGTTAAAAAATTTCAAGAGAACATTTGAAGACCTAAAGATGAAGGATGAGAAAAATATTGTTGCATAACTACTTTGTGTGGATGATGTTGTTAACTCCATGTAAGGACTTGGGCTTAAAGTTGAAGAAATAGATTTTTGTGATAAGATTTTAAGGCCACTCCCAAAAAGTCATAATTTAAATATTTTAGCTATAGAAGAGTCAAAATGTATTGAAATTTTGACAAGGGATGAATTACATGGAATTCTCACAACTTTTGAGATGAGAATAAAAGAGGAACCTATTCCCTATAAATAAGCAGCCTTCAAAATTACTAAGAAGACAAAGGGTAAGAAGTCAGATTCAAGCAATGAGTTATCAAGTGATGAAGAAGTAAATTATGGCAAAAGGAACAAGGACTCAAGAAAGTATAGAGGTACAAAATTAGTTAAATATTTTAATTATGGTAAATATGTTCACTATGCAACTGATTGTCCAAAATCTAGAAATAGTAGTGAATATGAGAAACGGGATCATAAGAACAAGAAAACAGGAAAACATAGGTATCAAAAGAAAAATAGGGATGGACAAGGAAAGCAAAGAAAGAAGTTTTTCCAAAGGTATAAGAAGATTTTTTATGCAGATAAGGCAAGTAAAATTTCTAGTGATAGTGATGGCAGATCATCAGATACTAAAGAAGAAGAAATTCTAATTCTGGCAGAAGAAAAATAAGTGGTTAGAAAAAGGTCACCAATAATTCTCAAGTGTTTTAGATGTGGTAACATTGGTCATCTTGAAGGTTGTACAAGGAATAGATTCAGTTTTAGTGATGATGAATAAAAAGATGCTCTTGAAGGACCAAAATAGGAAATTCTAATTTTGGCAATAGAAGAAGAAGAAGAAGAAGATGCTCCTATTGAAGATAAATCATAAAGGAATGAATATGATCCTAAAGATAAATATATAGAGTAAGAATTAGAAGAAGAAGAAGAAGTTGATCTTGAGGGTGAGCTTATTTATGCCCGTGATGCATTAAGAAAGGTAAGAAATAAAAATTCAAAAATCAAGCTTCAATTTAAAGAATGTGATGAAGAGAAAGGAAAGATTATAGAGGATCTAACCAACTCAATATCTAATACAAGGGGATTTAAAGATAATTTAGAGGTAAAGGTTATAGAATGTGAAATATTAGAGCATGAGATAGCCTCCCTAAGGAAGGAAGTAAAATATTCTAGAGATAAGCTACACAGGTTTGGAATAATCTCAAAGGCCATGGATAAGATTATCAAGGTACACAGACCTTCATCAAACAAAACAAGACTTGGTTTTGAACATGTACACAAAGAAAAAGGAGAGGAGTCAATTTCAAGCTCCAAAGAAGAAGAAGCTTTAGAATAAGAGAGGGGAAGAAAGAGTGAGACTTCTGAGGATAAGTTGGAAAATAGAAAGTTCAACAAGTAAATAAATAATGCACAAATTAGAAACAAATGGAACAAGAAAAAACACAGGGAAGAAGAGACTAAGACCAATGGGTTCAAGGTAAGGTTTATTTAATGGATGTTGCTTCTCATTTCATAGATTTGGACACAAGTCCATGTAGTGTAGGACACATGAAAGACAAGGACATGTTTTCACCAATGGAAATTTTAGAAATGGGCATCTATTTCAAGAGTATTTCTACTCTTGTAATTAGTTTGGTCATAAAGTAGTTAATCACGAGGTTCATGATAGGAATGGATATGGCTTCACCAAGATGAACTAAAAGGAATTTACACCTTTAATAAACAAAAATATTAAGTGTTATAAGTGCAATAATATTGGGCATATAGCCAAGTGGTGCAGAGAAAAACTTCCAAAGATAAGCAGGAACAAGAATAGTTAGAGGAGTTAGAAGGATTAGTTGAGGAAGAAGGTAGACAAAGGTAAAGATCAATGTATTTTGGGAGTAGAGGTACTCCCATACCAAAACTAACCACCTCAAGAGATGAGGTGGAGGGGCTAATTTAAGAGTATCATTATTAGCCCCAAGCCCCAAAGGTGGTCCTTTTCCATTGATGTCAAAGGGGGAGAGATTTGAGTTAGGGGAGAGCATTTAGTCAAGGGGAACAGTTTCTCGGGGGGAGCAGTACTAGAAAAATAAAATTAAATGGTAAAAGTTAAAAGGGTTACCATCAATGATGATGCAGGAGCATCCAACGACAGCAGGACAATCTGGCATCAACCAAATTTTCAAAAAAAATTGTTTTATTTTCTAAGGCAAAGTTGGGAAGGGGGTCATGAAATCATGACCCCAAAGGCAGTGGCAGGTCGATGGTAGGTTTTTTCATGATATCATGATGTCACGATATCACGATGTTTTCAGAGGCAGAGGCTCGAAGGGAGTTTCGTCACGATATCGCGACGTCGCGATATCGCGATCGCTTTTTGAAACTAAGGCACAGAAAGGGCTCGAAAGGCAAAAGCAAAGAAAGGTGAAGGCAAAGGCAAGGGCAGAAGGGCGTGGGAGTCATGAAATCATGACATGTCACGATTTCATGACATGTCATGAAATCGTGGCTCCAAAGGCATGGCAAAAGGCGAGGGGAGAAATGGTCGCGATATCACGACGTCGCGATATCGCGACGTCGTGATATCACGATGATTTTATAAAAGCTAAGGCACAGGGCGTAGGGGTCATGATACCATGACATGTCATGATATTGCGACATGTCATGATATCACGACATGTTGCGATATCATGGCCAGTTGAGGCACGGGGGTTGCGATACCGCGACATGTCACGATATCGTGACTAGTTGAAGTTTGCCATGTGGAATAAGTCATTGCAACCGGTTGAAGGTAGTTTAAAATTGGACACGTGGACAAGCCCACATGCGGGAAAGGAGGTAGCGGGGGTAGTTAAAGTTTTTCTGACAAGGCGACAGCAGTTCTCGAGAGACAGTCTGACAAACGACGATTGCAGGGCAAGGGGGGGTTTTTGCTGTAATATTTCCTAGCGGATCAGGGCGTTGGCCCATTAAAGGAAGAAAATTTGAAAACGTAGTAGAGGAAGCGAATTTTTTTAAATTTATTGAATTCACGCTGGTGGGCATTAATTGCCTAGGGAGCCGAGACTTCGATATAAAACTCAAAATTTTGTAATAGCAAGTGGTGGCAGATTTGAGAACAGGGGGAGATTATGCAGGGGAGCAGGCCGAGCCGAGCTCAGTCCTTTGAAAGCCTTCGGGATGTGTTATTCTACTGTATGTAATTATTTTCCAAAGAATTTTAATGAAAAGTGGAATTTTGTGTTGGTGTAATCTCTTGTTGACCATCAGTGGTATCAGAGCTGGAATATTCTGAGTGCGTAAACAGATCGCCGACCGTGAGGCAGTTGCACCAGGATCTATGGGAAGGCTCGTGAGAAAGTGAGAAGATGCCTCTGAGAAGAAACCCCATTGGTGGGAGAGGCATGGCAGCAGCAGATTTTTGAGCTTTGCAGCGGCAAGTTCAGGCCCTGCAAGAAGAACTACGCAGAGGACACGAACCAAGAAGAGATGCAGACAGTGAAGATGAAGTAGATGAAGAAGAAAACCAGTTTGAAGAAGAAGAAGAAGAAGCTATAGATCCGGCACAAGCCAGACTATATAAAGCCATATCCCAGATCGAGAAGAGGCCAAAGATGGAAGTTTCCATGTATTCCGGGAACTTGAATCCGGAGGAATTGATCGACTGGGTCAATGATCTAGAAGAATACTTTGAATATGAAGAAGTTGAAGATCCCGAGCGGGTCAGGTTTGCTAAAACCAAATTAAAAGGTCATGCCAGCATATGGTGGAAGGGGGTACAGCTGGAATGGAATAGAAGAGGAAAAGAATGGATAACAATATGGGAACGGATGGTAGAAAAATTAAAGAGACAGTTTATTCCGACAGATTACGAGTTGGATCTGCTAAGAAAAATGTAGGGTTTAAGACAGATGAATAAAACTGTCCAAGAATATACGAAGGAATTTTATAAAATCTCCATCAAAACTGGCCATTTAGAAGAAAGCAAGGAAAAGATGGCCCATTATATTAATGGGTTGAGACCCAGTGTCCAGGAAGATTTGAGCTTAGTTCGAGTGAGCACCATTGAAGATGCTTACTAGTTTGCTCTGAAAGTTGAAGAAAAACTGAACAAAAAATTTGAGAGCAAGCAAAAATGAAGAGGGAATGAATGAAATACTGGTGGAAGAAAAGAGGAAGGAAAGGAAGAGAAGAAATAAGAGGTTAGCAGCAGCCAGAATCAAAAAGAAGATGAAGAACCCAAACCGCAAGTTCAGAACAATGGCTACCCAAGAGGAAGAGGTAGATCTGGATGCGGGTATGGAAGAGGAGTGTTTTGGGGAACATGTTTCCACTATGGATAAGAGGGGCATTGGGCATATGAGTGTCCCCAACACCCCGAGAGAGTGAACAAGAAACAAGTGGGTCCTACCAGAGCTATTGTGGTAGCTGAAGATGCTGACTCAGAACATTCTGAAGAAGCTAAGAAAGGAGAAGCAATGATCGTGAGGAGGACCATGTTGATTGATGAAGACAAACCAGAGTAGAGGAGAAGCCTGTTCCGCACATGGTGCAAATGTGCAGGCAAAGTCTATAATGTTATTATAGACAATGGGAGTATAGATAACTTAGTTTCCTAGGAGATGGTTGCTAAGTTACAGCTGGAGAGGAGGAGACACCCGCATCCCTACCGGATTACATGGTTGTGAAAGGACCACAGAGCATGGGTCCGTGAACAGTGTTTAGTCACATTCCAGATTGGTAGATACCAGGATGAGGTCCTATGTGATGTTTTCCCCATGGATGCTTGCCATTTGCTGTTAGGAAGGCCATGGCAGTTTGATCGGAGTGCAGTGCATGATGGTTCTGCAAATACGTAATCCTTGATGAAATATGGAGTGCACCATAAATTAAAGCCATTTCAGACAGTGGATGAGAAGGTGTGCAGCAATGCCAGAATTTTTCTGGTAGAGGGCAGAAAATTTTTCCAGGAGTCAGGATTTGAGCAGGTTGCAAAGGCAGATGACTGTTTGGAGGTGTTACAGAAGACGCGGACAGTACAGCATAGAAGTGAAGGTCACTTCTCCTTTTTACCCTAGGTGTCTGATGCAGGAGCATCCGGTGACAGCAGGACAATCGGGCATCAACTAGATTTTCAAAAAAAATTGTTTTATTTTCTAAGGCAAATTTGGGAAGGGGGTCGTGAAATCACGACCCCAAAGGCAGCAACAGGTCGACGACAGGTTTTGTCATGATATCGCAACGTCGTGATATCACGACGTTTTTGGAGGCAGAGGCTCGAAGGGAGTTTCGTCGCGATATCTTGACGTCACGATATCGTGACCACTTTTTGAAACTAAGGCATAGAAAGGGCTCGAAAGGCGAAAGCAAAGAAAGGCGAAGGCAAAGGCAAGGGTAGAAGGGCGTGGAAGTCACAAAATCGCGACATGTCATGATTTCATGACATGTCACAAAATCGTGACTCCAAAGGCATGGCAGAAGGCGAGGGGAGAAATGGTCGCGATATCGCGACATCGCGATATCATGAAAATTTTATAAAAGCTAAGGCGCAGGGCACGAGGGTCGCGATATCGTGACATGTCACGATATCGTGGCCAGTTGAGGCACGAGGGTCGCGATATCGCGACATGTCACGATATCATGACATGTCGTGATATCACGACCAGTTGAAGTCTGCCACGTGGAATAAGTCATTGCGACCGGTTGAAGGTAGTTTAAAATTGGACACGTGGATAGGCCCGCACGCGAGAAAGGAGGTAGCAGGGGCAGTTAAAGTTTTTTTGACAAGGCGACAACAGTTCCCGAGGGACAGTCTGACAAACGGAAATTGCAAGGCAAGGGGGGGTTTTTGCTACAAGATTTCCTAGCGGATCGGGGCATTGGACCATTAAAGGAAGAAAATTCAAAAACGTAGTGGAGGAAGCGAATTTTTTTAAATTTCTTGAATTCACGCTGGTGGGCATTAATGGCCTAGGGAGCCGAGACTTCGATATAAAACTCAGAATTTTGTAATAGCAGGTGGTGGAAGATTTGAGAACAGGGGGAGATTGTGTAGGGGAGCAGACCGAGCCGAGCTTGGTCCTTTGAAAGCCTGTGGGCTGTGTTATTCTGCTGTATGTAATTATTTTCCGAAGAATTTAATGAAAAGTGGAATTTTGTGTTGGTGTAATCTCTTGTCCGCCATCAAATGACAAAGGAGAAATTTGTTGGAAATATGAGCAATTTTTGTTGTCATTGATGTCAAGGGGTTGATGTCTAAGTTTCATCATCATTAAAGTCATCAAGTATTTTTCCAAAATACAAGGAAAGTTGAGGACTCAAGGAAGAAGCAGGTTTAAAGGTAATAATAATATTATAATAATTCATATTATAATATTTTGAGCTAAAAAGGTTGAAGTGAAGAAAACAAGGTCCAAGGAATAATTTAAAATGATTAAATCCTCAAAAGACCCATTTGATAGTTTGTAGAGGTTATTATTTAATTTAAATATTTTAACCATAAGGTTAAAATTTAATTTAAATAAATATTTAAGGCACCATAAGTCTAAATATTGAAATTCAAATTAAAATTCAAATTGGAAGCACCGACGTGTTGGAATGCACAAGGAAAGATATAAAAAAGAGTGAAATAATTTCATTTAAATATTATCAATGCAATTTCATATGCTTGAGAGTAAAAGAATTTGTATGTCGTGTGAAAGAGGATAAGAATATTTGCATGTGTTTAATAATAAGAAGGCAGATCATTCGATAAGACTAAGTGGAGCATAATATTAATCACCAAGCACTTGGTAGCACAAGTGACAATCGGTGGCTGGTTAATACGTTGAAGCTAGGCAAGGTTAGGGGTTTGATTTGCGTCTCCTTCAGTTTTTGAGTGCAACAAGATTTTTTTTAGGAATCGGTAGTAAAGAGCATAAGGTGCTTCATGCCTTATTAGTTTTATCTTGGGCGTGGGTGATGGTATATTATAGGTTTGAGTCATGCACAGTCTTGGTGTGCACTTTTTAAATGTGGACCATTTGTATAAGGTATGTGATGTGATTTAATTTGCTATAGTGTGAATTACACTAGGGGGCCACATGACGTTTGTGAAATATTTTGATTAATTTTTGTTAAAGTAAATATAGGGACTCATAAGGGTGTTTAATATTATATTTTTAATTAGCATTAAAAATATAGATTAGAGATATAAAGTGCTTAAGAGAAAATTGATTTCTTATGAATTGAATATTATTTTTGTGAAAAGTTTGGATATTATAAGGTGTACTTGAGAGTTAATATTTTTGTATGGTGAGATAATTATTGAAGGAAATATTTGAGTGGAGATTTTGAAATAAATTGTTTCTATATAACCTTAAGAATAGCAAAGAGAGTTTGATTGTGATTGAGATAGGTTTTTGAATATATATCTCCATCAAACAAAAGGTATTCGCACATATTCCTTGTGAGTGAAATATTTTTGGGTTGGATGTTGAGAAATGCAAATTTGGAGTGAAAAGGTTTATTTGATAAGCATTTTTGGAAATATTTGAGTAAGCTTTCATGTGCTTGATTAGGGTTTGTTAAAATATCATGAGTATCATTGTTATGTGAGTTTAGAATCATCTTGAGTCAAGGTTTGAGTTCCATAGTGTGAGTTGTTGGAAGTTTGGTGAAACACTTGGTTAGGATTTATGAGCAAGTTGTGTTTCATTGAGTGGATGGTTGAGTGAATTTGATTGAGCATTATTGATTAAAATCATTGGAGTGATAGTTCAAGATTTGTGAAACAAATTATTCTTTATTTCTAAATTGATTTTAAAGTGAGTTTGAAAGTAATTGAATGAATTGTGAGTGTGAAACATATTGATTCTCTTACCATTATATATATGTTTCTATGGTTAAACAAGATTCTGAGTGAAACTTGTTTATGTGATTGAAGAGGTTTTTTATGAGATATTGAGTTGAGTTTTTGTATGCAAGTTTTGTAATTGATTTAAGCAAGCTTTGGTGAAAGCTTGTGAGTATATTTGAACAAGTCCTAGAGGGGACTTTAGGATAGAGTTAAGCAAGCTTTTGAGAAAGCTTGTGGGCAGATTTGAGTAAGTCCTAGAGGGGACTTAAGGATAGAGTTTGGCAAGATTTTGGGAAATCTTAAAGATAGATTTGTGTGAGCTTTGTAGAAGCTTACAATCATATTGGACAACTTCTAGTGAGGACTTGTTGGATACAGTTGAGGTAAGTCTTGGTGAAGACTTGTTGAGCAAATTGGACAAGTTCTAGGGAGAAATTGTTGGACAAATTTGAGGTAAGTATTTGAGAAGACTTGAGAGCATAATTGATTGATTGACTTGTTCAAACCTTGATTTAAGGTTTGGGGTAGATCTAGAGGAATTGATTTGATATTATATAAAGCTTTGTGTTAAGGCTTGAGGACAAATTTGAGGATAGATTTTGGTGCAAATTTGAGGGCATATTTATGCTAGACCAGAGATAGAGATTAAGCAAATTTGTGCTAGACCAAATAACTATATTTAGTGCATATTTGAGACATATATTGAGTAGATTTGTGCTAGAATGAAGGACTATGTTTAGTGTAGATTTGATATAGAGATTGAGCAGATTTGTGCTATATTTAAGGACTATATTTAGTATAGATTTGAGATAGAGATTGAGAAAATTTGTGCTAGACCAAAGAACTATGTTTAGTATAGATTTGAAATAAAGCTAATATTAAGCTTTGGAGGTGATAGAGTAGAGGATAGTAGTCTCTAGTGGATAAAGATCCATTAGACATGGTAGTGAGGATAGATATATTTAGTGGATAGAGATCCACAAGCCAGTGTAGTGGAGGTAGGAGTCTTCTAGAGGATCACCAACCAGAGCAGAGGGGAAGGAGTTCTTTTGTGGATAGAGATCCATGAACTATATAAGGAAATTGGTGTCTCCTGTGGATAGGTATCCATGAACTTGATTAAGGGATTGGTGTCTCCTTTGGATAAATGTCCATAAATATTGTAATAGAGAAGGATTCCCAAGATATTTGTTGAGAAAATTTTAATGAAATATTTTCTCCGTGGAGTAGTCCACATTGGGTGAACAACATTAAATTGGTGTCTTTGTTATGTGTGGTGATTTACACATTGTTTTTATTACTGCTATTGATATTTCAATTGATATATTGGATAATATTATTTGAGAAAAGAAAAGTAAAAGTGGTCTTATACTGTTCACCCCCGTATCAGTATAATCTTGTGTTCTTCAATAGTTTTTTGCATATTATAGTGCTATTATCATATATTTATCATTATTTACTTATTTTACATCTTTTGGTTGCATTTTCTTTATTACATATGCATAAAAAGCTAACAATGGCATCAAAGCCATGATAGATCGATAGGATCTAGTAAGAGATCCATAAGAGAGATTGAGAGGAGATGCATATTTAGAATTTCTAATAATTACATTGGCTAGAGTCTTTCCATAGAGTTGTAGGAAAACTCGTGAAGACTAGGACTCAAAATTAATTCAACTAGATTGACAAATCAACTAGTGAATATTGGTTATCTCTAGATTTAGTGTTTCTTACATTATAGTCCTAATACTTTGTTGTAGGAAAAGGATATTCAAATAAATTTGGGAAGCATTCTACATAGAGCTAGGAAGAATATATTATTTGGAATCGAAGTAACAAATAAAAGATCAAATATTTGGAGGCCTATAGAAAAGTTCCCATTGCTAGAGATTGCAAACCTGTGGAGTGTAGAAGAAGACAAGGCCATAGAAGACTTATTGTAGATTCAAGGAATAAAATACTCTAGAGAAGATTCCTAATGAAGATATGAGATTGTTTATCTCCATTGAATATTTAATAATTCACCTTGAAAGAGTTGAAGAGACCCATAGAAGATCCCATTCTTGAAATAATATATTTAAGAGATCCGGAGATCTCATTAAAGTATTGAAAATAAGACTTGAGAAGTTGTAAGTTAAAGACCCTAGAGAAGAGATCTTAAGGAAGGTTGAGAGGAGAAATAAGGAGAAGGCTTGGAGAGCCTCATTGAAGGAGATTTAAATAAGTCCATTGAAGGAGTTCCTAGGAGAACTCATTGGAGAAATATACCATCAAGAAGAAGTTCCTGATAGTGAACAACTCAGGGTAATTTTTGCCATTCGACAAGCCCAAGGGAGAAGGATTTGGTAAGAAGTTTGCCAAATTTTGAAGGATATTGATGAATATCTCAAGAATTTTAGATTCTTGGGAAGAAGACCTAGATTAAAGTTAGAATTCAACAAGGAGTAAGAAGGAGAAATGATATTTAAGAAACTACCAAATCTAAGAGGTTTGAAGATTTCCATTGAAGGCTTGAAGGTCATTTCAGAGATATGAGTTTGTTGATTTCATAGTAGAAAACTAAAGGGTTCTTGAAGGAAAATCTTTGTCATGATTTGGAGGAGTTTCCTACAAAATTTTTGAGATTCAAGGATAGAACTTCAGTGGAGAGATTGAATGCTTTGCAATTTGAAATTTTTAGATTTGAGAATAACAAAAAAGTAGCAACTTGGGTAGCATCAATAGCTTCTAATTTTAGATTTCTATGATACATCCTATAAGAGAGTTGAAGCCACCAAACTACAAGTTTCAAGCAACAAGATAGAGGAGTTAAAAGGTTGTAAATTGGTGAGTTGAAAAACTATTTTTGACAACAAAGAAGAGCTACGAGTTCATATTGTAAAGGGTAAAAACTTAGTGAATCTAATCACCAATATATCCATCATATATAGAGTCATAAAAGTAAGCAACTTAGGTGCGAAAGGTTTAAGAGTTGAACTTTAATTATTTGGTTTGTTATCAAGTTTCATTAGGCATCATATTAGAGTTTGAAAGTTGCAAGGAGAAGGTTGCATATTAAAGTATTCAAGGGAGTGCAAAAGATAGTTTTTATAAGGTTTTAACCTACACACAAAATAGGAGTTATATATATTTTAAAAGAAAGAAAAATAGCATCTTCTTGTTATCTAGTTAAAGAAAAGAAGACATTACCCTTAAGTGAAAGTTGCAAGGATTATTAGTGCATTTTATGAGTTAATTTGAAGGATAAATAAGGTGAGATTACTATTGCACTATTCTAGTTATTCTTAAGTGCATTAAGTTGAAGTCATTATTAGTGCATTATATTGGTTACCCTTAAGTTCTTTAAAGTGCATTAATATTTTATCAAATAAGGAATTTTTAGTGCACAAAATAGGGTAAGAGTAAAGTGTCTAGAGATACTATTGAGCACACAACACTTGTAGTATTTTATGGCAAGGAGAAGTCACCAAAAGAACAATAGAACCTCCATAGATTGGAGAAGAAAATCAGCTTATCAAATAAGTGATAAAGCTTTGGTGCATGTCAATATGGATTTATCTACATCATTATATCCTACTCTACATAGCAAATCAAATGAAAAATCTAGAGTGTCTAAGGACACTACTACAATGAGCCTATTATAGCCTACAAGGAGCCACATCATCAATATAAAGGCACACTAGAAAGGATACTACACTGCCCATATTTTAGCCATTAAAGTGGGCATTTTACATAGTCTAAATAAGGAGCTCCACAGCAAAATATAGATCCATACAAGGGCCCAATATCCTTCCATTGGAGGTGTCCAAAGACACCTAACATAGTACCAATGTAACCAGATTCAACATCTATATAGTGTACAAGGAAAGCATAGGCTAAAGTGCTACGAAGTAGATCCATTCAAAAGGCTTAACACCCACCTAATCAAGGTGTTAACAGACACCATAGTTTAGTGCTATAGTCATAAGGAAACAATGCCATAGCAAAGGACACCTATCACGGTGCAAAACCTAAAGTAAAAGAAGAATAGAAAGGTAATCCAAGAATCAATAGTGCAAGTTGAAAATAGCACATAATAGTTGGTAAGATAAAGAGAATACAAGGTGAGTTACAAAAGCAATAGAAGTTCCATCCATCTACATTGTAGAAGAGCCACTACAAAGAAGCCAAGCTAACCTGCAAAAGGAGTTTGATAGAAAATATACTAAAGTAAACAAAGAAGCAAATATAAGCTCCATGAACATTGAGTTATTTGATTCCATGTAAATAAGGTGCTTCCATTTATCTTAACACTACCAAGAATTGAGTTCCACTTAGCATAAGGGAAGTAAGAGTGTTTGCAATCCTCCATAACTCTTGAGTAGGTTGATGAGGTATTTCAATATTGATTCCTTAATCATTGTTCAATGCTTACGAAGAAAGGGTTGTCAAAGTAATGCCTTCATTATCACTTCAATGCTCAAGAAGAGCATATTCAATGCTCACTAACCATAGCTAACACTCAAGATAGAGACTCAAACCTACACCATGTAGCATAACAATTTTCAAGGCCTATGATAATAATTATGCCACCTAAGAAGAAGACCAAAGTCTTGGGAAATGCTTAGTGCCACTTAGAACCTGGTTAAAGAAAAGGAAAGCTTATTTATATCTACCAGGAGTAAGAGCACTGATAGAGGAAGCACATCTTCAATGAGACTTGAAAAGTGCATTAAGATGACTAAGAGACATCCTAGAAGAGCATCATTCTGATAAAGAGCATTGAATACTCATGGAGAAGATGCAAAAATTCTAGAGCTCATAGTGTACACATTGACATCAATCCCAACACCAATCAACACATAGAATTCAAATGTACACTAAACATTTGTTTTCATTAAACTATAAAAGGAGGTATAATGTAACTTACATATCTAAGATTTAAGTTATATTGCATTGGAGTATTTATAACCTTAGAAAGGAAAGCAATAAAATCAAAGAGTGCATAAATTTTAAGAATTAGCTCAAGGAGCATTATATAAAATATTTACAAATAATTAAGTAGGAGAAATAAGGGTTTCTACCTTCTTTACAAATATTATTTGCTAAAGTTCCAAAATAGGGAGATATAAGGAGTGCTACATCAAATTTTAAATTATTGGAATTTATAAAATTAAACTATTGAAAATTTAAGGTTAGAGAAGCAAAAGTATTGCTTGCTTAAAAGAGCTAGAACTTATTGCTTATACTTGTCTCATATTCACATTAAAGGGACAAAAGGAATCCAACCATAGAGAACTTCATCAAATTAAGAAGTGCATAGTTTAATAGGAGAAATAAGGTGAAATAGGAGTTGATTATTATATTACCATCATTCTCAAAATATTACAAAATCAACTCAAAAGGTGAACTAATAGTAGCTAAGCACTTTATCAAGTTTATAGCTTACTCTATTCACTAGGGAGACATAAGGAATTCTACAAAACCTAACATTTGGAGAGGTTTTATCTAATTATTTCACATACTATTGTAGACACTAAAATGTGGTAGACCCGATTAAGCATCCATAAACAAGGATCAAATTGACATCATATGGCCCCTTGGGCAGCCCTCAGGAGGCTCACAGTGGTTCTAGCCACTCTAAAAAAGTTTTTGGAGGATACTGGCCCAATTTTAGGAGGTTTTGGCACAAAATTCACCACCATCCCACCTTGGTATGGTGGTAAATTCCCATCGTCTCACCCTATCATCCTAGGGTGGGACGGTGAGCAAGTTTTATCCAAAAAAAGTCAAATTTAGGCCAAATGGCACCCAAAAACTGCCATCTAGCACGCCATTTGGAGCATGCAGGTCAGATGGAACTGATTCCTTATGACATGCTTCATAATGGAGGCCCAAAATGGATATTATCTTCCCCATCCAGTGCATGCCTCCCATTTGACAAGTGGCACCTCCTGCCATGCATGCCCTTGCATGCCTTTTTGCACATAAGCCCCTTTGGGCTATAAAATGGGTTCAATATCCACACAAAAACATAGAGAGGAGTTCTAGGATATGCAAAAAAGTGCTTTCAATATTTCCCTTCACCTTATTACACCTTTTTGCCCTTGAAATATCCCTTTTGCCAAGGAGGCTACCGAGTGACTTCAAGAAGGTAATCCGAGCATAACTTTTCCATCCGAGTGAAATTATTCTTCAAATTTGATGATAACACACCCTAGATTGTTTAGGAACATATTTTAGTGATATTGTAATGAAAAGTGGCCATATTTGGTGGGTATCCCCTCCTAGGGTGCCCCCAAAATAGTTGTAGTCACCATCATCCCCCTCAGATGAGGGTAAATTCTTAAAAAATTTCATTATTGTTTTAAATTTTTAATTTTCTATATTGTATCATGATGCTATAGTTCAAATTTAAAGTTATTTGGAGTTAAAATGAAGGATTTATAGCATTTTTAAGTTTCCTTAGGCTCATAGGGCCCATCTGGGAACCCCAGTTTGATGCAGGTGGATCCGAGATCCAATTTTAAAATTATATCATATGGGTTGTATTGAAATATCACTTTATGCATATTTACCAAATTTCATGAGTTTTGGATAAGTGCAGGTTCGATATTTTGTTGTCTTCCTTTTCGTAGGTTGTAGGCAGGCGACACTAAATTGAGGAGTCTACGAATGCAATTTCCAATATTTTTTGGGTGATATCCTCCCAAAAAATCCTCTTTAATATATCTGAAAATTTTCAAGTCATTTGGATATCATTTGATGCATTTTTAATTTATATGTCATTTTGCCCCTATGGGGATTGCATGTTTTCACCATACACCCTTGCTATTTGACCTCTTTTTGCTTCCTTGTGTGCAGGTGCAGGTCCTTATAAGGCTTTGGGAAGCAATATAATACATCAAAGAACCTATACACAATTTAGGTGGGCTCTCCCACCTTGATTGTGGGTACGCGGAGAAACATTGGATGTGCACCCGAATTTCGTGAAATATTTGGTCTTTGGGCACCCAATATTGTAACAATTGTACCACATTTTGAGCCCTCAATTGGATTATTGCATAACCTTGGATCTGATCCAAAAAATTAATTAGAATAGACTTGCTTTAATTCATTTCCTTTTGTTTGGTATTATTTCCTTTTCACATGCATGCTTCTTTTTTGATGCTCATGAGCAATATGGGGTAGATACACATATTTTTTTACATAATTTGGTGCACCATTTTTCCCTAATTTATTTGTGATCATGTTAGGACCCTTTTCCTTTATGATTTGGGTAAAAATCTGACCTCAATTTTGTAATTTTTGCCCTTTTTGTGTTGTAGGTGCTCCCCTCCCCACCCTGAAATGGTGGCAGAGCCTTTATCTGGCACACCCTGGGATGATGGATTCACCGTCCCACCCTAGGATGGTGGTGATGCTTCTAATTTTCCCACCCTGTATCAGTGGTGAAATAGAGAGATTTTTGTCCAAAAATTCAGAATTTTGAGAGCTCAAAATGGACAAAGTAAGTGCCTAAAACCTCTGTTTTTCTGCTACATTTTTAGAGACTGTCAAAAAATAGTTTTCTTGCTTCATTTTCTTGCATAGAAAGTTTAAAAGTTACATTTTTGCTTTTCTTATAGCATCACATAGCAAAAGGAAGAATAAAAATCAAAAGAAATCTAAAGTAGCAATGCATCTTTATGGCTTGATTGCTTGTGGCTTACCCAATGGGTAGGTTAGCATTTAGGGCTTGCATCTATAAGTGAAATTTGTAGGTTCTTTTTATCCTAGATTTTTAAATTACCTATTGCATGCATTTAGTGAATGGTCATTGAATTCTTCTTTGCTTACTTTCTTTGATTAAAATGAACCATACACACTTGCATGTTCCAATATAACATTGGTAAGGTTGGATTTCATCACCAACCCCCAATTCAGACTGGTGACGTTGTATTTCATCTCCTTCCACCAGCTTGCCCATATATACCTTAGATATAATAGGGCACTCTCTCAAGATGTAATAGGTCACTAATGTTTAAACTGCCTCCCACTATTGGAAACATTGTTTCAGAGTGGAAGAGCTAGATGAACCCCCCATTGGGATTTAAGCGGTGTACCCTAGACTCTTTTGAGAAATCATGTTTGGCATTAGTTTCCCTAGTCACCACTTTGGTTGAGTTCCCTCATTCTAATTTGGCGACAAGATCAAAGAACAACAAAAAATCTAAACACACTGAAACCAGTTTAGGACACACATTTAATCATTAAAAAGATAATCATATTGTCTACTTTATGTGTTTCTTTGTTATCTGGGACCAAACCCTAACCTAAATTTTTCAAAAAATAGGGTTTAAAAATAAAATAATTAAAAATCTACTTTTTTATTCTGCATCCAATGCTTCAATAATCGTGCAAAACGAAGCTATAACGAAAAAGTTATTTTGGTTTTATTTTTACTCTATTTTTGACCCTAAAAATAGCAAAAAACTGCACTAAAACAGTCATAGAGTGGGTTAGACAACTCCAAAACTTGCCAAATTTGTTTTATTGTCTTAGTTAGCCCATTGTGCACCTCTCCATGAAATTTTTAGTCCTAACTCTTCATGGTTCAAAATTTCCCCCAAAATCCTAAAAATGGGCATTTCCCCACAGGCCCCAATTAGCCAAATATTCCAAAAATACAAATTTTTGACCCAAAAATCAAATTTTGGATACCTAGCCCATTATGATCAGCTCATCGTACTGATCATTTTTATAACACTTATAGCATTTTTTGGAATTCAAAATTTTCTTTAGTGTGGGTTTCCTTCAAGGTTTACCTAGTCAACACATTATGACAACTATGCATGGCCGAGCTCGATCATGAGCTAGTGAAGTAGAAAAATTTAGGAGAGGCCCTGAGAACCATCGTTATAGGTATGAGGATTTCCTCACTCCTGCATGGAGCCCTGATAGTAGTCACCTTCACTATTCTCCTAAGGATATCATCATCCCTGCATGACACCCTGAAAGTCAACATGAGGTCCACTCCTCACACAGAAGACCCGACCACCAAAGTACCTCTACCAAGAGAACATAAATGGGTTACCCACATGATCAAGTGGATTATTCGGTTAGCCAACACCGATTCCAATCACAAACCAGATATAATCAGCCTTCCAAAAGGCCTAGCAGGGAGGTCTACACTCCCTCTACATCGTGGTCTTCACCACCTAGAACTCCCATCCAACAAGTATTAGCAACCCGGAGTAGGCATGTATGAAGTTTGCATGCACCATCAACAAAAGTGACCATGAGCGAGCTTCTACTACACTCCTCTAAATATTGGGAACCTTTCATGGGGGTCTTGGATTCCATCGAGGTACAACATCATGACTCTGATGCTTTCACCAACTTTATGGAATACATACAAATGTACAAGAAGCCTACTATATCCTTTCAAAATCATGAGGTCAAACCTGTGCCTACCAATTCACTAGATTCTACTTTGGATATCATCGCGAGTATCAATAGTATCCCCTATAAGCGAGTATTGGTTGACATAGGTTCCTCGATAAACATTATTACCACAGCTTCACTAAATCATCTCAACCTTCCATCCTCACGCATTGCACCATCCAAGTTCACATTACAAGCATTCAATGATGCTTTATCCTCCACTATGGGAACAATAATCCTACTTGTTGAAGTTGGAAAAAATATTGTGCCTACATTGTTCTACATCTTGGAGGGTGCAAGATAGTACAACATACTGCTTGGAAGGCCATGGATAAGAGACATGTAATGTGTTCCATCTATAGTGCATCAATGCATTAAATACATTGATGAAGGTAAGGTACATGTGATCAATGTTGACCCAGACCCCTTAAAGTATTATAAGTATGTGGATAATCCACAAAGGCCTACAGTTTCACCCAAGCATTTGGATACTAAACCCAATGACTTTATTCAAAGTCCAAATTCAACCCCACGGTTAGTCGTGAAGCTACCTTCACCACCGCTAGTACCATCCTCTATCTCTTCAAGCAAGGAAGAATTAGAAGAGCCAACTGTAGAAGCTCCCATAGCTGTCATCAATATACCTATAGAAGATCTTATCACTCCTACCAAAAATGAGGAAGAACCCACTGTTGATATGGATGAATCAAATCATGTCGTACGATATTCACCCACCATAGTTGAGGACACAATTCAATTGACCTACCTAGAACTCGATGAGTGCCTAGTATCCAATGTTGCATTCACACCTATCATCGAGTCGATCAAAAATCTAGGTAGTCTCCCTACCAAGTTTCCACCCATTGATAGCATTCTTGATGTGCCCTTAGAACATGGAGGCCAAGCAGATCATCTTGGACAAGTTGATGAGGTAGCCATAACTTGTTCAAATGCAAATGCATCTTCTCATGAATTTGTGGGAATGATCAATGTGATGACAAAGAACTAAAGTCCTCTGAATCCATCTATGCAACTTGCGACTCCATCCAAAATCCCATCCACACCATAGGAGATACCATTGAGGGATTTGGTCACACCTACTCCATCTCACTCAACTTCTCCATAAGATCAAGAGCTGATGCACCCCCTAGACCAAAGTGGGGGTAACCCAACTACCATAGTTGAAAACTCTGAGTTGGAACATGAGCATGAGCTAAATCAAGAACAAGAACATGTGGATATAATTTCTAGCTCCAATCATCATGAAGCATCCAAATATGCTCAGACATTAGGGACTTTTTATCCACCCTCGATCAACTATCTCCTAGCTCCCACACCTAGTTCACCTCCACCAACTATTAGTTGTCATCCAAGTTCTTCAATAGTCATTCAGTCATCGCCACCGCCAGTTCCACAACATATATTGGATAGGCTACCCAATGTGGAGTTACACATGAATCAACAACACAATGATTTACAATAGATCTTGAGTCAACTCACAAGCATTGAGGTACAATTGAGTAATCTTAAATCTCAACCCCCTGAGTATCTAGATCAACCAACTCCTATTCAATCCAATATTAAGTCTCAAACAAATCAAGGGCTAAATTGGCAACGTCGTCCTAAGCGACAATTTACGTCCATTATTGAGTCCATGGACTCTTTTTTTTAGCACCTCTTAGTAGCTAATGTGATCAACCTACCTGATTTTTGACCTATCAATAGAAATGCACCAAAGCCCAAAACATATCGCAAAGACCTATATTGCAAGTACCATAGGAAAAATGGGCATGACATCCATAGGTGCTTCATGTTCAAACACCTAGTATAGGATATAATCGATAGGAATGATCCTCAAGTCCAAAATCTCATTGATGAGGGAGCTTTATCCATGAGTGGAGAACTCATTTCACCCCATCAAAACATGGGCATTACCCAAAATCCCCTAGCACCATCAGGGGGGTCAATTTCTATTGCTCCTTCTAGCCAAGACAATAACATTGCACCAATTATAGTACATATTGGGGGTCTCCAAGGTGTAACACCTTCCCCACTATTTACATCATAAGCAATGAAGAAAACTGGGGATTCTAAAGGTATCACACCTTCCTCGCTTCTTTTGATCACCACAAATGGTGGGGGTATACAAGGTATTTCACCTTCCTCCTAAGAACACAAAGTAAGCAAAGTTACAAAAGGCTCCAAGGGTATCTACATACTGCTTGGTCAACCCATAGCACCCCTAGGCGGTCTATAACTGTCTAGGTGACCCCAAAAGGCTCCAAGGGTATCTACATACCACTTGGTCAACCCATAGCACCCCTAGGTGGTCTATAACTATCTAGGTGACCCCAAAAGGCTCCAAGGGTATCTACATACTGCTTGGTCAACCCATAACATCCCTAGGTGGTCTATGACTGTCTAGGTGACCCCAAAAGGCTCCTAGCGGTTTCTCACCATCTAGGTCAAGTAAAAATGCTCCTGGACTATCTATGATATTCTAGGTCAACCCTAAAAGCCTTAAAGGCATCCATAAGCCCTTTGGTCGTAACCAAATTCCTTTAGGTAGTCGTAGACACTTTTTAAGTGTCATCGCACGTCTAGGTCACCCAAAAGGCTCCTAGCGGGTTCTCATTGTCTAGGTCAAGTAAAAATGCTCTTGGACTATCTACGATCATCTAGGTCAACCCTAAAATCCCCAAAGGCATCCATAAGCCCTTTTGTCATAACCAAATACCCCTAGGTAGTTGTAGACACTTTTTAAGTGCCACTGCATGTCTAGGTCACCTAAAAGGCTCCTAGCGGGTTCTCACCGTCTAGGTAAATTTAAAATGCTCATGGACTATCTATGATCATCTAGGTCAATCCTAAAAGCCCCAAAGGCATCAATAAGCCCTTTTGTCATAGCCAAATGCCCCTAGGCAGTCATAGACACTTTTTAAGTGTCACACATCTAGGTCACCCAAAAGGCTCCTAGCGGGTTCTCACCATCTAGGTCAAGTAAAAACACTCTTGGACTATCTATGATCATCTAGGTCAACCCTAAAAGCCCCAAAGACATCCATAATCTCTTTGGTCACAACCAAATACTCCTAGGTAGTTGTAGACACTTTCTAAGTGTTGTTGAATTCCTAGGTCACCCAAAATGCTCCTAGCAGGTTTTCATCGTCTAGGTCAAGTAAAAATGCTCCTAGGCTACCTACGATCGTCTAGGTCAAACCTAAATGCCCCAATGGCCCCCAAATAAGCCCGTTGGTCACATGTATATACATATCAATCAAAAATTCAAAAACATCATCAAAAAATTAAAATACAAAAACATTGCATCGCATTGCACTTTCATACACATATATCAATCAAAATTTCAAAAAGAGAAAAAAAACATCATCAAAATTTTAAAATTTCAAAAACATATTGCATTCCCATCAACTTGCATACCATTGCATTATCATTTGTATTTGGCATAATCATCATTGGCACTTTGAATTTTTAGAGTGGCTCATACATGTCTAGCATTAAAATAGTAAACTAAGTATAATGCACAATCAATGGTGTCAAGGTTATCACTCAGCTCATTCCATAGTTACTTATCATTTCTATATACATTTCATACATTTCCATGGTCATGTCCATTCCCTCCACTTAGTCATTTTCATTTAGAATGTTATTAAGGTTTTCGGTCACTTATCCATATCTAGTTTCTTCTTAGATTTTTTAGAATGCTAGTGATATTTTTAGGAGGTATATTCTTGCTGAGATCGTACCTTGTATACATAAAATCCCAACATATTTCACACTAATAAATCCAATTTTATGAAGGGACATATGAAACCCACAAAGTGGTCTAGGGTGCCTTGAGTGAAAAGTTTATCTTACTCATCCCCATGTGTGAATGGTTCAAGAATATTGAGAATTGGAAAAAGTAAAAGCTCTTCCCCACCCAATTCCCCAAAATAAACAGTGGTTTTCACCACTATCAAAATTTTCAAACACCCTTGATCCCTAAATTTGTAAGGATTCTTACTACATGTCCCTACGAAGGATGGGTAGTCATAACCAAGGCCTAAAATATCAACACGATTCCAAAGAAAAATCCCAAAATCTTTCCATCAACATTTTCAAACACCTTTTATCCCTAAATTCATAATGATTCATACTACACGCCTCTGAGAAGGATGGGTAGTCATCCCAAAGTCCTAAAGGATCAATGCCATCCACAAGCCAAAAATCCCACAAGTTCAACTTTGAAATCAAAATCCTGAAAAAGCAACAATAAAAAATAACAGTGGTTATCACCACTACTCAAACCCCTTGCTCAAGAGAAAAAAGAAAAAACTCAAAATAAAAAGTGATTATAGTCACTAAAAAGACAAAAATAAACAGTGATTTTCATCACTATATATGAGATCAAGTAATCCCAATCAATTTAATAACCAAAAGACACCTGAGCTTGAATCCTTAGAATTCTCAGCATTTGAAAAACCATTTAGGTGATCCTCATTATAGGTTTGGTGGACTCCTACTTATCAATGGTGGTATCCTAAATGCATGATGATATGTCTATCACATTAGCTTTGCATGTGTATAGACCAATGTTTGCATGTGGATGAGCTAGCTTTTGGTCACCTATACTACCTAGTGGTCTAATCCAACTAAGTACATAACTTTGTATTGTGGTATTCATAGAGTGATCCTCATTACAGGTTTGGTGGATAGCCTACTTGTCAATGGTGGTATCTTTATGCATCTCGTAGGAATTAACTCACTTGCACACACAGGGATATTGAGTATCTTGGTCATCCTAATAGATTCATACCTTGTTAAAAAGTCTTGCACAATTAGTATACAACTTTTTATCAATTTACTAGAGTGTTTGAGTTTCGTGGAAAGCTCATGAACATCTTCTAAACATCATATCACTTCACCACATTCATTTTAATTACATTATTCACAAATCCATTATATAGTCTCAAGACAACATTACACATGAATTGTTGTATTCTATATCGTCTATGGTACTAGCATAATACGGCATATAGTCATCCATCTCATCATACATCCATACATGTACAAAATCAAATCAAATCACATTAAAACATATGCATACATGATAGACATCCATCGTCATATCATAGATCAAATAAAAATATTGCATATCATAGCATCACACATGCATCCATTAATGCATCATAAAACCTAATGCACCTAATGGTCCACAATCGCACAATTGTACATTACACAAATATTTTCAAGCATCAACTGGGGCATTATTGGTACCATACCTCCCCTAATCATCGATAAAATAGTTAAGCAATCAATTTCAAAAAGCCCCAAAGGTATCCATCAACCCTTTGGTCACCCCAAAAAACCCCAAAGGTATCCATCAACCCTTTGGTCACCCCAAAAATCCCCAAAGGTGTCCATAAACCCTTTGGTTACCCCCAAAAAGGCCCAAAGGTATCCATAAACCCTTTGGTCGATCCCAAAAAGCCCCAAAGGTATCCATAAACTCTTTGGTCAATCCAAAAAGCCCCAAAGGTATCCCTAAACCCTTTGGTCAATCCCAAAAAGCCCCAAAGGTATCCATAAACCCTTTGGTTACTCAAAATGTCCCAATGGCATCCAATAAGCCCATGGGTCAAATGCATATACATATATATCAATCAAAAACAATAAAACAACACAAAAGCCAAAAAAAAGGGTTTAGCACCCATCAAAAAAAGTCACATATGATGTAATTCATTTAGGGTCAATATGGAATGCAAAATTATCATGGATGCATGGACAAGTTACTACTTCACTCCCCAAGAAGGCCATTATGGCTAGACCACCCCATGGGAATGAGGTTTTCAACTCTTTGCTTCCATGAAATCTCCATAGCATCATCCAAATACTTTCAAAACTGTGTCATTTTTCAATGAGAACAACTGAAGTCAACCTTAACAAACATCATCTGGGTCAAGCGACTTGTCACTTTTCTCACAGGTCATTCCCTCATTGACTCATCGCTTGATGGGGTAGTCATGCTTAAAAAAATTATAATCAAAAATAAAAAATTTAACACTCAATCATGCAAGTTGCATTTGTCCAATGAATCTTTGACAAAGACAATCATGCCCTTTCTTGGGGTAGAAAACAAGAAAATATCTCAATTAAGCACATAACAGTGCAGATGAACCTGCCTATTGGTAACCTCAAAAGTTACCAAAATACTTGGTTTTCTCTAAACTCCTAGGGTTATAAGTCCCTTGAGCATACCTAGAAGCTAAAGAGAAACCAAGACCAATGTCTTTACCGAGTCAGAAGCAAGGATTCAAGAACACATGCCCTTTCCATGATTGGGGCATCTAAAGTTGGTTAGGTTATCGAGTAACCTTAATCATTCAATATTTTGGTCATCTATTTTTGCTCAGCGTTGTGCTGCACACAACGCATCTCAAAAAGGGGCATTTGTAGACACTAAAATGTGGTAAACCTAATTAATCATCCACAAACAAGGATCAAATTGACATCATATGGCCCCTTGAGCAGCCCTCAGGAGGCTCACAGTGGTTCTAGCCACTATGGAAAGGTTTTTGGAGGCTACTAGCCCAATTTTGGGAGGTTTTGGCCCAAAATTCATCACTTTCCCACCTTGGTATGGTTGTATATTCCCATCATCCCACCATGGGATGGTGGTGATCCATCGTCCTAGGGTGGGACAGTGAGCAAGTTTGACCCAAAAAAAGTCAAATCTGGGCCAAATGGCACCCATAAACTGCCATCTAGCACACCATTTGGAGCATGCGGGTTAGATGGCACTAATTCCTTATGACATGCTTCATAATTCAGGCCAAAAATGGATATTCTCTTCCCCATCCAGTGCATGCATCCCGTTTGACAAGTGGCACCTCCTGCCATACATGCCCTTGCATGCCTTTTTGCACATAAGCCCATTTGGGATATAAAATGGGTTCAATATCCATACAAAAACATAGATAGGAATTCTAGGATATGCAATGGAGTGCTGCCAAGATTTCCCCTCACCTTATTGCACCTTTTTACCCTCGAAATCTCCCTTTTGCCAAGGAGGTTACCGAGTGACTTCAAGAAGGTAATCCAAGCATAAATTTTCCATTCCGGTTAATTTCTTCACCAAATTTGATGAAAACACACCTTAGACTATTTAGGAACATCTGCTAGTGATTTGGTAATGAAAAATGGCTGGATTTGGTGGGTATCCCCTCCTAGGGTGCCCCCAAATAGTTGTAGTCACCATCACCTCCCCTAGGATGAGGGTAAATTCTTAAAAAATTTCATTACTATTTTTAATTGGTAATTTTCTATATTGTCTCATGATGCTACAGTTAAAATTTCAAGTTATTTGGAGTTAAAATGAAGTAGTTATAGCATTTTTAAGTTTCTGCAGGCTCATAAGGCCCATCCGAGCACCCTAGTTTGATGTAGGTGGATCAGGGATCCAATTTGAAAATATGATCATATGGGTTGTCTTGAAATATCACTTTATGCATACTTACAAAATTTCATGAGTTTTGGATAAGTGCAGGTTCACGATTTTGTTATCTTTCCTTTTGTAGGTTGCAAGCGGGCGGCACCAAATCGAGGGATCTACGAATGCAATTTCTGATATTTTTTTGGTTATATCCTCCAAAACATCCTCTTTAACATCTTTGCAAATTTTCAAGTCATTTTTATATCATTTGATGCATTTTTAATTTATATGCCATTTTGCCCCTATGGGGATTGCATGTTTTCACCATACACCCTTGCTATTTGACCTCTTTTTGCTTCCTTGTGTGTATGTGCAGGTCCTTAGAATGCTTTGGGAAGAAATATAAGACATCAGAGAACCTAGATACAAGTAGCGACGACATTGGCTCACCCACCTCGATTGTGGGTATGCGGAGAAACATTGGATGTGCACCCAGATTCCGTGAAAGACTTGGTATTTGGGCACCCAATATTGTAAAAATTGTATCACATTTTTATCCCTCAAGGGGAATTCTGTGTAACCTTGGATCTTATCCAACATATTAATGAGAAGAGACTTGCTTTAATTCATTTCCTTTTCACATGCATGCTTCTTTTTTGATGCTCGTGAGCAATATGGGGTAGATACGCATATTGTTTTACATAATTTGGTGACCATTTTTCCCCTAATTCAACTCTAAACTAGGGAGTTATAAGGTATAATACAAGGACCATCATGACAACAAAAACATTCTTCCTTACAGAATCCCAACTACTTAGTGGTCCAAATTACTCATAATGGAAAAACAAATTTAGGGCAATTTCGATAGTTGAAAATATTTGTAAAATTGTCAAAGGAACAACAACTAAACCTACTATAGGTGATACAAATATTCAAAAGTTTGAATAAAGTGATGCAAAAGCATTAATGATAATAAATTTTTCCATTACAGATGAAATACAACCTTACATTAGTTCAACAAGAACATCTACAGAAGCTTGGAAAACCTTATCCAAAATATTTAAAGGAAAGAATAAAGCCACTATCTTAAATCGTCAAATTCAATTACATTCTCTAAAATGAATAGTGGTGAAATTATAGAAATATTCCTAAGGAAGGTAGCAGACATAAATGGAAAATTATTAACCTTAGGATAAAAGGTTGAAGATAAGTTTCTTGTTCAAGTAACTATGAGAGAAATTCTAGAAAACTAAAAACATTTAATTAAATCTTTATAAATCTTAAGTAAATATACTTCCTTTGATGAGTTAGTCAATATTCTTCAAGAGTATGAAGTGGAAAATACAATTAAATATGAAATGACTAATAATGCATTGGTTTCAAAAGATACTCCACAATGAAATGTTGCATCATCCACAAAAGAATGAAGACCATGGAATAACATATATTGGCATGTATGCAAGAGGAAATGACATAGCACTAGATACTAAAGATTCAATATTAGAAAATAGAATCAAGGATATCAAATAAACTATGGAATTCAATCAAATAGGTCATTCCAACCAAGGTAATATCAAACTCAAAATAATCCTTATTAGCAATAGTTTTAGCATTCATACAATTATCCTTGATTGGAATATCAAGTAGGGAATCATAAAGAACACCTAGCTCAAAGGATTCAAGAAATTGAAGAAGTGAAAGAACCTATATATGAACATGAAGTCAAAGCTCTCTTAGAAAAGATAGTGTAACACCCTAAAATTGACTCATATTAATTTACCCTAAGTTAAAAACATTCAAAAATTGATTAAAACAACTTGCTAACCTCCTGCCTTGATTTTTGTACCCACATTAAGTTAGTTTTTAACTTCTTGATGATATCGACTCTATTTGACCGATATCGGATGTTCAATCCTAGATTGGATATGACTTGCACGAGATCAATTTTTTGATCTCGTCCAAAAATAGAAAATTCCATAACAACAAAAAGACAAATTTATTGCAACTCCTTTTGTCTTTATCTGCCTAACTACACAGTGGTTATAGAATCAGATTTATTGATCTCACCCAAATTAGAAGAATTTGCAACTCCTATTTTTGGCCCAACCTCTCCAACCTACCATAGCTTATTTAATTAGGCATCCTTCCTTTGATTTCCTCATGCCTCTTAGCTCCTCCTGACTCCCTCATTGTTTAGAAATCACTTTCGCATTCTTAGCATTTTATTTACTATTATTTTTTCTAAGCATTTATAGGTTTGGAAGTATGGTAGTTGTGCATTGGTGGGTATGATCCTAGATTGGACATTCAATCTCACTCAGAAGCATCTAATTAGGCTTTGCAACATCCAATAGTGTTTGCAGGTTGCTTGGGTGCACCTTCAGACTCTGGTTTGCATTCTTTCATCTCAAATTTACATTTTAAACATCATATTTATCATCTATCATTGCATTTAATATAGAAATTATTATTTATCATACTTGGAGTTCACCATCCTTGCATTCAACTATGTTATTTGCATATCATAGCTCATATTCATAGTGTTTTCTTTACATACAACATACAATAAGTTTTTATTTATCCTAATCCATGCTTAACAAGATTCATATTGCATCACAAGTTCCTATTTTGTTCTCTATCTATGAAACTAAATGTTTCTAATCATATCGGATCAGATGATATCAGATCGAATCAGTCGATCGCAGATTGAACGTTCGATATCACCCTACAATATCTGATCTAACTTGCAGCAAGAAAATAGACTCTACATCAGACATTCGAGTTGAGTAAGAGTGTCAAATTTATTTCATAATTAAACATTGCATTAGTTTACCTTCTGTGATTTGTTATCTACTGCATTCATTGAAATTGAAATTGCATTTAGTATAGATTAGTTGTATTTTGGCCAGACTAGGTGATTGTGGCTAAAATTAAAATAATACATCAAATAAACTTTCAACCCTAGGCATGGAAATTTCCAATAAATATTTCCTGGTGAACCCTAAACAATTCATTGAAAATCACCAAAGAGGGCACAAACTCAAGTGCCTCTCCTTTGAGGTGTAGACCTATCATTTTTCCATTCTCCTTTGAGGCATGGATCCATTAGCCTAAAGGAAAGGAATGCAAAAATTTTAGAGCTACATTATTTGGTGAACCCAACATGAATAACATAGGCATATTTTTTATTCATAAAAATACATAAGAACATAATATATAAATATATAAAACAAAACAAAACAAAAAAATCATTAGTCAAACTTGCATACTTTAGATTCATTTCTTAGATGTTAAACTTCAACATAGGAAGAAATGCAAGCATATATGTTAGAGCATTATTAAATACATATAAAATATCTCTAATAGTTGAAAATTCTAGTGTTCCATCTCAAGAATAGTAGACTGAAATTTGGAAGAGACTAGACATTATAAAATCCAATACACCAAGACTTAGCCAAATTAAAAGGTTTAACATAGCTAGAATCCTGGATCCTGATAACTCTTCTCACTACTTTGATATTCAAAGGTCATGTGAGATGTGGTTAGTGGATAAGAGAGCAAGAATTTTTTCATCTATGTACACTTTTGAAGATTATCTTGAAAATGCTATAATTGTACACAAATTTCTAGCACACATAAAATATCAGGAGATAGTCTTGGAAAAAAAAATAAGATATCACAAAACTCCTAGGGAAGTCCATTTTTATGAGTATTGTCACGAATTTTTTATTATGCTCAAGATTTTGAAATTTATAGTATCACTATAGCTCATTTTATCAAATTCTTAAAAGTAAACTTTCAATTTGAAGAACATTATATGTCACCTGAAGAACTTGAGCCTATCAATGATATTTATAAACTTTTTCAAGAAAATTAAATATAGTATCTAGAATATTATAATCTCTATTTTTGTTTTTTTTTTCAAAAATAAAAACAAAATATAATATATATTTTTTATATAGGTATATATAACATATATACCCAAGAATTTAAAAGCATATATATATATATATATATATACAACATATATATCACTAAAAGATAAAACAAAATGCCTGTAGTTTTGATAAATGAAAAACAAATAGAATCTGATGAACCAGATCAAGAAAACCTTGATGATAGGGTGCACATTGAAGATGATAGACTCATGGAACACGGTGAGGAAGACAATAAAAAAGAGGAAGTAGAAGACCCTGATGGACCTGTTGTAGATTCTCAAGGTAATGTTAGCTCTAAATCTGTCCAACAATTTACTAAATTTTTGAAAGACAATATAGATGAACTTCATCATGTAATAAAGATAGAACATTTACTCCCATCAGGATATTATTCAATGGAGGTTTATATAGAAGCTGCTCTCCAATTAAATGCAGCGCCAATAACATACATAAATAGAATAGATCAAGATCAAGTTGGACCATCTCAAAACATCAATCAAAACATATATTTGGATAATCAAAAAACAAATTCCAAATAGAAACAACATTCTTCTTCCTCCCAAGCTATTAATCAACAAACATCTACATCACAAAAAGCTAAGAAAATTCAAAATTCCAACCATTATCAACAAAATGCAATCCTATATAAACCCCACAATACCTTGCCCACAAATAATTTACACAAAAGTATTTCTATTGGAAATATTTATGTGACAACACAACCATATCATCAAATACATAACAATATGATACCACAAAATAAAATTAGTGAGAAACCAAAAGGACTTGAAGCCTTGGTTAAACAATTAGCTTCATGTCTAGATCATATGGATTCCTACCATCCCTCATACAGTTATAGAGATATGTGTAGTCAACCCTTGGATCCTATCGTTGATGCTTAACCTTACCCTAAACATTTCCCTATGTCGGTCCTCCCGATATATAAAGGAACCAAATATCCTATTTAGCATCTTCATATGTTTAGTATAACCTATCATGATATTTCTTATTATGAATTGTTGTTACTAAAAAAATTTAAGTCTCGAAGGCATGACCTTAGAATGGTATTATAAATTACCAATAAATTCTTTGAGAAACTTTGAAGAGACAACGGAAATGTTTGTTCACCAATTTAGTGCATACATAGAAAGACATGTCACTATTAAGGATTTATATAATTTGAAACAAGGAAAATATGAAAGATTTTCTGAATTCCTAGCCAAATGGAGGTAACTTCTAGGAAAATTGCATTTTTCTTTACCTCACCAAGAGATGTTGGAAATATTCATTGACAATTTACAAGAACAACTATCTTATGAACTTGCTACAACTACAGTAACCTATTTTGATAAAGCTATATATTTAGCAAGAAGGATATAATATGACCTTATCAGAAGAGGATTCAAGAAAAATGATGAAGATAAAACTTCCAAAAAACCAATATAATAATAAACAAGTAGTAGGTGATGGAGTTACCGAAAGTAGAAATACCTCAAACATCAATACTAAGGAAGCTATAAAGAATTTTTTGTTAAATATTCTTGATAAACCTCCAAGAGAATTCACAAGACTAAATCAGCCCTTAACTTTTATTTCACCTCAACTATTATAAAAAGGTTTAATACAGTTTCCAGAGATATGACAACCAGATACTATTGTAGCTGGATATAGGGTTGTTGTAATTTTTATAGATTGGATGGACATTCAACTAATTCTTGTAAACGATTGAAACTTATGATACAATATTTTATTTATAAAGGTAAAATGGAAGTAGAAAAATTTACCGCAAATAATAATCCTCAAAATAATACCCAAAAACAACCAACTCAAAATGCAAATCAAACTTTAGATATTTTTCAACATCCTTTACCCAACCATGGTAAAGAGGTTGTAAATCAACTAGAACATCATAATGTTCCTCCTCTAAATTGCTATGTGACGATCATTAGCAACCTTTTACCACACAAAAATTTGCAACCTTCATATGTGCCTTCTCAATCTAAAGTTACAATTAGGCCCATACAACACTTTCAATATTTATATTCAAAAGATACAAGAAGTAACACATAAAGTGAAACAGAAAGTAAAATGGATATCAATTCAAATAATTCAAATAGTTTTGAAGATGAGTCAGACCAAATTCTTCCCATCACATATTTATTAGTTCGAAAATAACCATTACCTAGAAGAATGACCACTCTATCCTCATCTTGACAAACACTTTCAAATGAACAAGCAGTATATGCTAGACCCCAAGTTGGTTACTTATAAGATAATAACATTGTGGGCACTATTGAAGCCATCACTAGACAACAAGCCCAAAGTCAAAATTCTCAATGACAAACTCAAACTCAAAATGAGAAATCATCTCCATTTGTATTAAATGCACACATAAAATTAAATAATGTATCAAATTCACAACAAAAGTCTCCTTATGACATTAATGAACAATTGGCAAATATCATAGCTAGAATTTCTCTTTTGGATCTTCTAAGAATTTCATCTATAATGAGTACCCTAAGTAAAATGATGGTACCTCAAAATATAGAACCTAATGGTGTGGTAAATGCTATGATTTCTCATGGAACAAATTATATTGATTTCCGAGACAAGAACATCCCTCCTTAAAGCATGTATAGAGATAATAATCTATACATTACAGCATTAATTGGGGAAGTAGGAGTTAAAAGAGTCTTAATTGATAATGGATCATCATTAAACATATGGACATATAAAGTTTTTCAAATTTTTGGATTTAGAAATGAATATTTAAAAATAATTGAAATGATTATCAAAGCATTTAATGATGAAACCCAAGAAACATGTGGATTATTGTCAATACCATTGCAAGTTGGTCCAAGAATTTTGGATACAATCATGTTTGTTGTATCTTGACCCGCATCATACAAAATCCTTCTAGGTTGACCTTGGATCAATGCAATGAGATTAGTACCTTCTACATTACATCAATGTGATAATTTTGAGTTTAAAAATCAATTGGTCATTATCCATGGTGACCCTAGACAACTTGACATGTATGCTATGGCAGAACCAATAGGAGTCTCATTTTGTCCTGCCATGTCTTCAATAAACTCTAGTCCTAAATATTCTCCTTCATCATATAAACCCACACCATCAAAACCTACAACTAAAATGGATAGTCCCTCTACTTCATATCCTCTTTTGGATGAAGTATTACCAGATTTATCTTCAATACTCACAACTTCAAAACATACTAATTTTGCTACCCAAGATTCCCTTGTTTTATCCCAATTACTGCCATCTCCCCGAATGATGGGCTTGCCATGAAATTTGGGAAGCATCTATCATATGGGGAGTTGTACCTTTATCTATGCAGGGTATGATTTTGGTAAAATTAATATTAAAATGATCTTTACTCTTGATCAAAATGGATTTTCTAGATGTTATTTTTCTAATGGATATGTAAAGTCAAAATAAATGATGTGCAACATGGGTTATTAAGGTAGAGTTTTGGGGTGAGACACGAGTGAGACCTGAGCTCTACTAGGGTTTGATGAGGAAAGCTGCTTTGCTGGAATTTTTTTGAGACCTATCTGGTGGGCTCTGCGGGGATGGCAGCAGTTTCTGGAGGAGGTATGAACAACTGGAGGAATGTAGTGATGGCATCAGGTCCGTCACAGAGCATGCATGCTAGGGCTGGTATTTCTTTTAAAAATTATTGGAAGGAACAGGATTTCCCATTGCATGCCAGGAATCACTTGTTAAAGAATAATGGATGTTTGGAACGATGTGAAGCCAGGCCGGTTCTAGTGGTTCAACCAGACTCGGTGGTGGAAGATGTGGATTATTTAACCAAACATGCACTTATTGGTAAATTTATGGGCATCCAAATTTCTCTTCCCTTTGTGGAGGCTTGGGTTAGGAATACTTGGAACCCTGAAGGTGATGTGAAGGTGATGCTGAGTGCAAACAGCTATTTTATGGTGGTTTTTTCTTGTCTTGCGGATCGTAACAAAGCATTTGAAGGATGTCCCTATTTCTATAACCAAGCGGGACTCTTTCTTAAACCCTGGCATGTGGGTTTCAACCCATCAAAGGAGTAGTCGTCATGGGTTTCGGTGTGGGTTCGGCTTTCGTGGCTCCCATTGGAATTTTGGAGAAATGACATCTTGCATATGATTGCCCTTCTACTTGGGAAGCCGGTTGGGCCGTCACGACAAATGCTGGATAAAAAGGTAATCTCTGTTGCCCGTATCTATGTTGAAATTGATTTAAACAATCCTATTCCAGATTCTATTGAAATACAGTTCGGATCAACCAAATGGGTTCAAAAACTTGACTATGAAGCTCTCCCATTTTGTTGCTAGATTTGCCATGAATATGGCCACTTACAAAGAAAATGCCCTAAGTTTGTCCTGCCTGTGGCTTCAAATCCTGGGCCCTCTTGAGCTATACAAAATATGGATAAAGGAAAAGCCCCGATAAAGGAGGGGGATAAGGATAAGGAAGTCTTTGTTATGATAAAACCTCGAAATAAAGGAAGAAAGGCAAAAAGAGACATTAAGGATAACCAGCCAGATGCTCAGCTCAACCATTTTGAAATTCTAGAGAATCTTGATCAGTGCGTGGAGATACCTGAAACATCTCTACTTGTTATAGATATAATAGGACCAAATCAGTTGTCTCTTCATGAGGTGGAACCAAGGGAACCAGATATAGGGGGTTTAAATGAAGAACAGAGGGCTTTGGTTCCGAGTATAGGTGATATGGTTGGCCCTAGCCTTGGAAGTGAAGTTATCTTAGAAAATGGCACAGATTAATACATGCCCTCTCCTACCCAGGCACTGATGCAGTCATCCATGGACTGTAAAACTCCTACGATGCTAGGATTGCAGCATAAAATAATTAAAAAAACTGCTTCAGATAAGAATATGAAGGTGGGTCAAAAGAAAGACCAGGATAAAATTAAGTTAATGGGGGAGACTTTGGTAGAGTCAGGTTTTGTGAGAACATTGGACTCCCATTTTTATAACCCCCAAAAATGATTGTACTTTCATGGAATGTAAGGGGGTTGAACAACATCCCTAGACAAAAAGTTGTTCGTGATTTGATTCGTGTTCATTCTCCGGATGTGGTTTTTATTCAGGAGACTAAATTAGCTATTGATATTTTATTCAATATTGCTCCCAAGTTGTGGAGAAAGGGGCAATGTCAGTGTATTGGTGCATGTGGATATCTTTGGTGGCCTTGCTTGTTTATGGGATCCAGTTAAGATCTCTCCTCTTACCTGGATTTCTAGCAGGTGGTCTATTTCGATGATCGGGCATGATAATGAATCTGGTGAGACCATCCTACTTACAAATGTGTATGCTCCTATTGATTACAATGGTAAAGTGAATTTATGGGAGCACATTGGCTTTGTGAGAAGTCTGGCTCCCCTGTACCCATGGATTTTGGCTGGAGACTTCAATTCTATCACTTGTCTGGAGGAAAAACGTGGGGGGATTGATCGTCTTGAGCATTTTTCTTCTGTCTTCAATGCTTATATCCGGGCCTTGAACTTGGTTGACATAAAGCCAGATAATGGGATATTTACCTGGCATAATAGAAAATGTGGGGAATATTCCATTTCAGAGAGACTGGATAGGTTTCTGATCTCTAGTTTTTGGATTGGCAATAATAAAAGCACTAGTTCCGTGATTCTGGAGGGTAGAGGATCTGATCATTGGCCTATCAAACTCTCTGCTCTGGAGTTAGGGCTAAAAAAGAATCCCTCATTTAAGTTTCAACTTATGTGGCTGCGAGATCCTAAGCTTCATGATTTCATGCGAGGCTGGTGGACTAATGGCAAACCTCCTCATGGCACTGCTATGTACTCCTTTATGAAGCGGCTTCAATTTGTTAAGCATAAATTGAAGAGATGGAATAGACTAAATTTTTGGAACCTTTCCTTGGCTAAGTTGACAGCTCTTAGGAGGGTGGAAGAAGCCTCAAGGAAGATTAGAGATTAGGGACTCACAGAGGAGCTTCTTGTTGAGGAATTTGAAGCTGTAAAAGACCTTGTTGAATGGGAACTGAGGGAAGAAATTTTTTGGAAACAAAAAGCTCGAGTAGATTGGCTTCAGGAAGGGGATAGGAACACAGCCTTCTTTTATAACTCTATTAAGGCTCGTCATAATGGTAACTCTGATTACCTCTCTTGTTAATTCTCGGGGTGCCACTGCTTTCTTCTTTCAGGGATATTTCAGAAGAGACTAAGAGGTATTTTTCCTCTCTCTTCAAGGAGGATGCCCTCTCAGATGATGAGGAAGAAAAACTTATTCTAAACTGTATTCCCTCGATTTTTTCTAGAGAGATGAATGAGCACTTGATGGATCCAATTTCCCTTGAGGAGCTGCAAAGTGTTGTATTCAAGATGAAAAAGGGGAAAGCCCCGGGTCCGGATAGATTCCCGATTGAGTTTTATCAAGAGTTTTGGTAGTTAATCAAATTTGACCTTTTGGAAGTGGTCCGTGAGTCCCAAAAGAACAAACAGATGCTAAGGGCCCTAAATGCTACCTTTGTGGTGCTTATTCCTAAGAAAGAGGGAGAGAATTCCTTGGATATGTTCAGGCCTATTGCTCTCTGTAATGTTGTATATAAGATCATCACAAAAATTATTGCTAAGAGGCTGAAGATATGGTTGAGCAAAATCATATCTGAGGAGCAAGGTGGGTTTGTTGTTGGCCGACAAATCATGGATGGGGTTGTTATTACTACAGAAGCTATTCACTCAATGGAAACTTCTAAGAAGAAAACTATGTTCATTAAGTTGGACATGGCAAAATCCTATGACAGAGTTAGATGGTCCTTTCTTCAAAAATTCTTGCTACTTTTGGCTTTGAGGAGGAATGGATTAGATGGGTGATGAGTTGTATTTCTTCTTCCTCATTCTCTGTTCTTGTTAATAACGAGACTACGAAGTTGTTTGAGGCCTCAAGGGGATTGAGGCAAGGAGATCCTCTATCTCCTTATTTGTTTATCATTATGGCATAAGGGTTGGGCAGATTTCTCAAGTCTCAGGTCAGGCATGGTCTCATTCAGGGGTGGAAGTGGGATAACAGTTTGCCACCTCTTTCCTACCTTCAATTTGTTGATGATACTACTTTTATGGGAGTTGCCACTATCAAGGAAGCTAGAAACATTAGACAGTATCTTGACATATATCTTGGTGCTTCTGGATAGGTGATTAATGAGGAAAAGTCCTTTATTTTCTTCTTCAATACCCCCCCTCTTATTCAAGCCAGGATTGCTGGCATTCTAAGATTCCAGGTCGAGACTCCCCCCTTCATTTATCTTGGGATCCCGATTTCATCTCATCCTCTGCCTAGATCTTCTTGGTAGTCTATACTTGATAAGTTTAGAAGGAAGGTAAATCATTGGACTGTTAGATGGCTATCCTCTGTAGGTAGAGTATTGCTTTTGAAATCTGTTATTCAAGCTTTACCCATTTACAGATGTTTTGTGCAAATAGCTCCTCGTTTCATCAAGGACATGGATGCTCTATCAAGACAGTTTTTGTGGTATGGCAAACTTGATCAATCTAAATGGAGTTTGGTTAGATAGGATTCCATTTGTAGGCCAGTTCAAGAGGGAGGCCTTGGGTTGTGACAGGAAACTCTTTCTGGGCAGGCTTTGGCTGCGAAACTTTATTGGAGATGGTGTACCTCTCAAGATCATATTTGGGCTAAAATATTATCTTATAAATACTTGAGAGGTATTTCTGAGGCAGATATCCCTAGAGCCAGTTTGGTTGGGAAAGGTTTTGTTATCTGGGACACTCTGAAAAGAGGAGCTAATCTAATTAAGCAAGGTTTGTTCTAGATTTGCAATCGGGGATCAGATGTTCTTTTTTGGGAGGATTCTTGGGATGGCCACCCTCCTATCTTGACTCAATATCCCAGGTTACATTCCCTAAGCATTTTTTTCTTGGAAACAGGCTGGTCTCATGTGGAGGACTTTAAAAAAATCCAATATTTTGGAAATATGGAGATGTACAAATGGAAAGATCCATAGGAATGGCCCCAAGGGGGATTGGCCGAGGATAGAGAGGTGCTTGCTCTTATTCTTGTAGGGAGGTACTGTTCTTCATTGAGGGATAAAGACATTATGGCTTGGAACCCTAATCCCAAGGGAACCTACTCTGTAGCCTATGGTTATCAAGTTCTTGATAAGCAAAAGTTTGGGAGTCTCCCTATCGCATGGTGGAAAAAAGTGTGGAATAGATTTGCTTGGCCGAAATGTAACTTTTTCCTCTGGCTGGTAGCTTGTAATAAATGCCTCACTTGGGATAACTTGAGGAAGAGGGGATTTTAGGGTCCCTCTTTATGTGTCCTTTGTGGTAACAATGAGGATGACTCTTCTCATTTATTTTTCCAATGCTCCCTTGCCAAAGACATTTGGAACTATTGGTGGAGTGCCTGGAACCATCCTTGTTTTCATGTTCTCTCCCTAGTGGAGTTTTGGAGTAGTCCAGGCAGACCTCCGACCAAGGCCCCCTTCCTCCAAGTGGCTTGGAATTTGGGCCCTTCTTGCATCATCTGCGCGATTTGGCTCGAAACGAAACCGACGCATTTTTGAGGGAAGTCATTTGGCTGTTCAACAGATCTGGCAAAGGATCCTATGTATGGTTCAAGAAACTATCCATAGTAAATGTGATGTGGACCCTCATTTGGACTCTAAGGAGGAGAAGGTATAACAGGCCCTTGGTTTGTTTGGGGTTGGTGTAAATTCTTCTAGCCCTTGTAGGATTTCTCAGCTTAGCAAGAAGGTTAGGAGAGATGGTAGATGGAGACTGCCCCCTAGAGGAGTTTTAAAAATTAATACTGATGGGTCATCCAGGGGCAATCCTGGACATGATGGAATTGGTGGTGTTGGGAGATATTCTATCGACGTGGTCAATTTTTTCTTTTCCATTTATAAAGGTGTTCACTCCAACAATCTTATGGAAGCTCTGGCAATACTTGAGGCCTTGCAAAGGGGGTTTTCTCTTGGATGGCACAAGATTCTTTGTGAGTCTGACTCTCAAATTTTGGTTAATCTTTTAAACAGCAAAAGAGTGGAGGATGTTAATTGGCAGTTGGCCTCTGTGACCATTCAGATTCTCAGAATGAGTGAAGAGTTTGAATTTATATCCTTTGTCCACATTCCAAGGGAATGGAATGGGGTTGTTGATTACCTGTCCAAAAGGGCTTCTGAGCTATTGGATACTCAGAGTATTGATAACTGGGAGAGTCTCCCGTCTAGGGATTCTCAACACCTACGGGAGTTGATCCATAAGGATGTTTAGACTTAATGTGGTTTGTTTTTTTTGGTTTTCTTTGGGATTTGACCTTGTTTGGTGATTTAGCCTATCTTGTTGCTTATTTGAGTCCTGGGTGGGGGCTCAGCTGTACTTTGTAATCCAAACTTTTTATCAATAAATTTTTACCCCTTTATTTAAAAAAAAAAAAAAAGGTAGAGTTTTGGGGTCTCTAGAAAATGGTATACATGAACCTTTAGAAATAGAGGAATAGCCTACTTGATGTGGTATTGGTTATATCCCTACCAAAAATCAACCATTCCCATTTGAGGATGATGACCAACTAATAAAATATCAAGAGTACTTAGCACATCAAGAATATTTTAAAACAAGTAAAATGATACATTCTTGTAGCATGTTATCAATAGCATTTTTTGAAATTATTGCTTCCCCGAATGAATGATTATAAGGAGACATTTTTCATGATATTTCTTTTGAATAAATTTTGAGGAATGAATTCTTCTTTGATGGGTCTATACCATGTATAGCCCATGTTCAAAAAACAACCCCACAGGAAGAATTAGCTAAGTTAACCTTAGAAGAATTACAAGAAATGGGTTTGTCACCCACTTCTCCCAAATTTGAAAGAGATTTGAACATTGTAGTAGAAGATGTGCTACAAGTCAACATTGGGACTGAAACAACCTTCACTTGGTTAAAATTGGAGTAGAATTAAGTGAAGAGATATAAAAACAACATATTGTATTTCTCACAGAATATGTTGATGTTTTTGCTTGGACATATGTGGATATGCCAAGATTAGACTCTTTTGTGGTCATGCACAATTTAGTTTTGCACCCAAACGTAAAACCTGTTAAACAAAAGCCTATAAAATTTCACCCAAAAGTAGCAATATTAGTCAAAGATGAATTACAAAAATATTTGGATGTTGACTTTATTCAAGCCATTGATTATGTTGATTGGATATCAAATATTGTTCTAGTAACCAAGAAAAAGGTCACTAAAATTAGAGTGTGTACTAATTTTAGAGGCATTAATGTTGCATGCCCTACGAATGATTTTTCTCTCCCAAATATGGATAAGATTATAGATTTTATGGCTGGGATTGGGATGTTATCCCTTATGGATGGTTTTTCAGGATACAACCAAATCTGAATAGCTCTTGAAGACCAACCCAAGACTACTTTCATTACACCTTGGGGTACTTTCTATTGGAAAGTAATGCCCTTTGGTTTAAAGAATGTAGGTGCAACCTATCAAAGGGCTATGACATACATATTTCATGATATGATGTATGATATTATGTATTATTATGTAGATGATATCATAGCTCGCTCAACAACAGAAGAAGATCATATCATTAACCTAAGAAAAATGTTTGATAGACTAAGGGAATATAAGATTCGCTTAAATCCAAACAAATATGTATTTGGAGTCAAATCAGGAAAAATATTAGGATTTATTTTTTCTATGTGTGGCATTGAGATAAATCCCCTTAAAATTAAGGCTATCCTTGATATGTCACCACCCAAAAATATATCAAAATTAAGGGGTCTACAAGATAAACTTCAATCTATACGTCACTTCATTGACAAATTGGCAGATAAAACTTGATCTTTTCTTAAGCTACTTAAGAAAAATATTCCATTTCAATGGGATAAAGAATTTCAAGAAGTATTTGAAGCCCTTAAACAATATCTTCTTACTCCTCCAATGCTTGTTCCTCCTAAACCATATTGTACTTTTATTTTTTATATTTTTGCTTCTGAACTAGTACTTGGAGCAATGTTGGTTCAAATTGATGATGATAAGAAAGAACGAACCACATATTATATAAGTAGAACATTAATAAGCTATGAAACCCATTATACATCTCTAGAAAATATTTATTTAGTGATTGTGTTTTCTACATAAAAATTATGCCACTATATGCTCAGTCAAAAGACATTTTTTATTGCTAAATTTGATCCATTAAGCTATTTGATGAGTAGGCCTAATTTATTTGATTTTAAACTTACATTTATTGGAAAAAACCCTATCAAAGACAAAATTATAGTTGATCAACTTGATATTGTACCTCTTGAATCTACTCATCCTATAACCATTGAAATTTTAGATGAATGTCTTAACTTAGAAGATGATCTTTCTAAATCTTGGTCCTTGTATTTTGATGGAGGTAGGTGTATTAGTGGTGCAGGTGTAGGTATTATATGAATATATCCATAGAAGCATCTTATTCCTTTGTAATTTAAACTTCAATTTTATTTTACTAATAATACTACAGAATATGAGGCTCTAATCCTTGGATTACGAGCAACTTTAGCCTTAAAAAATAAAGTTGTATTAGTATTTAAAGATTCTTAGCTTGTGATAAATCAAATTAATGAAGTATATCAAACATGAGATGAGAATATTCATCCCTATAAATAATATGTTCTTAATATTATATCCTTATTTGAGAAAGTAACTTTGGAAGCCATCCCTCGCACTAACAATCGTGCTATCGATGACATGGCTGGTGTTGCCTCTTTGTTACCTTTGGAGTTGGATGATGAATATGCTATAATCATAATTCACCAAATCCAAGAACCATATTTATCTAAGTCTTTTCTATAACCATTGGATGTGTTTTTAGTTAATGAGATAACTCCAAAACCTTGGTGTATAGACATCTTTAATTTTCTCCAAAAATGAACCTTCCCAGAAGGATTAGATAGAAACCAACATAGGCTATTATGTAAGTGAGTTTTTCACTTCGTAATTATTGGTAATACCCTATATAAAAGGTCTTTTGAAGGTATCCTTTTGAGATGCCTCAATTTAGAAGAGTCTAAGAAAGCATTAAGTGAAGCCCATGATGGATCTTGTGGAGGACATTTTAGTGGAAGTGCCATTGCTAAAAAACTCCTACGAATGGGATACTTTTGACCTTCCATGGAAAAATATGTTAATAATTATGTGCATCATTGTGATAAGTTTCAAAGACATGCAAACCTTGTTCACACTTCTACTTAGGAACTTCAAGCTATATCTTCTCCTTGGCCCTTTTCTAAATGGGGTTTAGACATCATTGGTAAAATAAATCCTATCTCTTATGATGGTCATAAATTTATCATAACAACAACAAAGTATTTTATAAAATGGATAGAAGCCATGCCATTAACTTCTTGCACAAGAGTCCAAGTGTCAAAATTCATCTTTAATCAAATTATTTGCAGATTTGGTATTCCTTCAACTCTCATCTCTGATAATGGAACATGCTTTAAGAACAAATACATTAAGAAACTTTGTCAAAAATATAAAATTTATCATCGATGGTCCACTTCATATTACCCACAAGGAAATGTCCAGGTTGAAGCTTCTAATAAAACCTTAATTAATATTTTTAAAATATTGGTAAATAAATCAGGCCATGATTGGCATATGCAATTATATCTTGCCTTGTGGGCCTATTTAACTAGTGTCCGTACTCCCACAGGTGCTTCACCTTTTGTCTTGGTCTATGGTCCTAAAGCGGTTTTCAATTTGAGTTAGAAGTTCCTTCTCTAGCTCTTCTACTTCAAGATGTCGAAGTAGGGGATGAATATCATGTTGGCAGACTAAGTCAATTGGAGCTTCTATATGAGAAGCATATTCACACTCTAGAGCATCTTCACTCTTACCAAGATAAACTCAAAATATCATATGCAAAGAAAGTTCACAGTCAATCTTTTGAAGTTGGTGATTTAGTACTTAAAGAAAACCAAAAAACTACTAATGCTATAAAATATTTAAAAGGTAAATTTCAACCTAATTGCCTTGGGCCATTTGCCATCACTGCTAGATTTAGATCAGGTGCATACCGCTTAGATACTTTAGATACTTAAATACTTTAGATCAGGTGCATACCTCAAAATATATTATGCATAAAGGAAAAATTTCATTTCTATATATAATTGTAAATAACTTCTTCATTAGTTTGCAACTATCATCAAAACAACCAAAAAAAAAAAAAACTTAAAAATTTTCCAAAAATATTTCAAATTATTATTAAGTTCTCTTTCTTTGCATCAATGTGTGTTGTCTTCCAAAAATTCAATTTATATTTTTGTTTTCTTTCGGATAAACTCAAAAGTTATCTTGAACCAATCACTTAATTCACATCTTTACTAAATTTTGATTTTGGCATTCCGATTATAAATCTATCATGTACCAAAAAGCACTACTACTTCACTAAATACAATTTTAATTTTTGGGAACTGATCTTTCTACTTCTTGAACCAAGAACACACTTTCATATCTTAAAATTATTTGTTACAAATACAAAAGAAGATACTACATAGTAGTCTTAGTTCCTTAAGCGAAAATTTTCCCTTGCTATCCTATTATGCGTATGGTCTAGAATATTGAGAATTGGAAAAAGGACAAGCTCCCCCTACCCGAATAAAATCCCTTGCTCCTTGTCTAATCTAAGCAAGTATCCAAAAAAAAACAAAGAAAAAGAAAAAAGCAAAGAAAAGAAAAAAAAGAAAGAAAAAGCAATAAAATCCCCTTGTTCAAAAATGGACAAGAATCCCTACTCCAAGAAATCAAAAGAAAAGAAGGGGGTAATGAGCTTGAATCCCTGGAATTCCTTAGTTATTTGAATGCCATGGGGTGATCCTCATTATAGATTTGGTGGCATCAAGCTAGCTTGGCAATGGTGGTATCCTTACATGTGGTGACATGTCTATCACATTAGTGATTTTCTTTTGTACAGACCAATGTATGCTTCTGGATTAGCTAGATTTTTGTAACTTGACTTACATAGTAGTTCAGTTTTATTGCATGCACAAAATCATGGTTAATGAATCTTTCACTTGCACACACATTCATTCATAAAAGTTGGCTTGTATCATTACCTCACTCAAAATAGGTAAATCAATTTCACAAGCACACACATTTGATCCTTGAGAGATTTTGTATCATTATGATAAATCAATATGGAATGATTTCACACATCACATACTGGTTCTTGATAAATTTGCTTTTGCCTTGGAAATAATTTAAAATATTTCTCTAAAATTTGTTAGACAACATTAGTTACAACTATTTATATTAATCCATATCACTTCATTTTTCAATTTTATATATATATATATATATATATATATATATATTTCTTCAAAAATCTTCAAATATGCAACATAATGATTTATTCCCAAAGAACTTGCATTTCTAAAAATCATACATCCTATCATGCATTGCATTTTGACTTCATGATGATGGTATAATTCCTAGTAATTATTTTCCTCAAATTTTACACTAGGAATTTTATGCCTAGCGTAAGTCATCCTTCCCGATTTTTAGGCTTAAATAATTTCATATTTTTTAAACATGTGACATAATGATTTGTTTCACATAAATTTACATTTTAATAACAAACAACATCATCTTATCATGCATTTTGACTTTGCGATGATGGTATAATTCCTAGTAATTATTTTTCTCAAATTTCACACTACGAATTCTATGCCTAGCGCAAGTCATCCTTCCCAATTTTTCATACTTAAATCAATTTATATCCATCATAAAAATAATCTTTATCAACCTATTTTCTCAAAATAAATTTCTTTTAAAATTGACATATTCTTTTATCATCATAAGCCTCAAGGTCACTCTTGATTCCTACAAACTTTCTTATTATTAGCAATACAAAATTCCTCGCAACAGGATCTGCTTCATGACCTAGTGAGCATTGATCTCCACCAATGGTCATATAACAACACAAAATCCTTTGAGGTTCATTACTAATCCATCAATTCTATCATCATAAAAAAATATCTTTTTCAAAAACACACTTTACAAAAATAAAATCATTTTCTTTTATGTTAAGCATGATCAAAATATTTAAAACAAAAAACATGATTATAATAAAATCAAACATCATAAAATAAATGCAATCAAATATTCAACATAAAATCATTCAAAGTCACATTATATATACAATTATATATATATATATATATATCAAAAGTATGTATACAAAATAAAGTCAACTAGTATGCCACAATCTCCAAAATTGGCATACTCAGTCACTAAGGGATAATAGTAAAAAATAAGCTATATGTATAGATTACTCTCTAGAACCCATAGAGATCTAAGCATTGTCATCTCCACCAGAGGATTGTGGTGGCTGAAACTCCATCACCCCTATATTATTAGTTGTCCTAGCAGTCGAGCGATACAATGATCTCAAGCGAATGGGAGGCTCAAATTCCTTGGGGTATGGTTCCTATGATCTATAGTAACTATCATAAAATACAAGCCCTAATAGAATCCCACTTGCTTAACAACCCACATAAGCTCATCCCTTGACCCAATCCTCCCAGGTCGAGTCGACTAGGAATATGTTAGAGCAGCAACCATCGCTCCCTGACCCACTTGAACTCGTGTTTGTGCGAGCTCTATCTCTAGAGCCTAAATCTTGGTCTTTAAACTTTAATCCTTTATCTCTAGAGTTTGAATCCTGGTCTTTTGGCTCACATTCTCCTCCCTCAAACTAGTGTTCTTTTCTTGGAGAGCCATCATCTCACTACTCTCCTCCTCTATGATAATGCCCTTCCTGGGTGAGTCAAGTCTCCTCTCTTGCTAATAATATGCTCTCCTATTCTCCCTAGTACCCCTAGACCTCTCCCCTATCCCAATAGTACTCCCTAATATGAATTTTCCCTAGATTATATGCCCTCCCCTAGTGCAAGGTCTCTCTCTTAGGGGATACCTATGCCCTTTGCTCCTACTTCTGGATAGTTGGGCATTACTATCAGAAGATCCACTCAACCACATACTCTACTACACTCCTTGGCCTAGTCAACCATGCAAGATAGATGTTGGTGTACCACTATCAATACCTATCAGTAACACCAACATCATCCCCATATGTCATGGCCACCACATCATCATTTAGATGAGGGTCCATAAACTAAGCCATATTGGGAGCACCGCTAACTATCGTGTGGTCCTAAGTCACCCTAGAAAATATGACATCCATAGTCCCAAGAATGTCCTACTGCAATCCAAACTAACATAGTACCTGGTCCACATGATGCAGCTCCAACTCTCCCTGATCCATACATAGCCAAATGACTCATCTTACGCGAGCCAACTCAAACCCATATCCTCCCTATCCTTATAACCCCATCTATTATCTCCATCAAATAGCATACTCGTCAAATAGCCTCCTTGTTGTGGCAAGGTTGATCCACTTATGGTGCCCTCTATGCAGGTGCCAATATAATACCTTGGGCCTCCCCTCCACCTCGGGACTCCCATCCTCTGCTCATGTCAAAGGTAACCCTAAAGGTCTCCTAATGTCCATATGCTCCCAGCAACATACCTGCAAGAAATAAGTAAGTACCAAAGTCTTACCTCTCTTATAGACAACCCTGTAGAGTGTCCTATACAATTGGCACAAGATATAGGGACCCAAGGCAAAGTATATACTCTGGTCTCGTATATCACAAATGACCTTTGCTAAGGTACAAGGTAAATGAAAACCATTGAGATGGCACAATAATAATCCTACCACCATACCACTTAGCACAACTATTAGTCTGGATACCCCCTTTGTCTGACTCAGCTTGTCGATGCCCACTATGTCCTTCTTAAGTACAAAGCTAGGATCCCCAGACAAGTGCCATATTATATGACCCTAATTTCTAGATAGAGCTATCAAGGCACCCCTAATAGACACCTGAAGAAACTTCCAAACATCCTCTATTGTAGGGGTCATATCCCTTTTCGGTAACCAAAAACAAGATGAGCCCGAATACCATCTCTCAGACAATGTTGTAAGAAGCCATAATTCAACTAGTATTTATGGCATCATCGCCACATACCTCAACCCAATCGCCTCAAGGGTGGTCCTGTCATCATTCGAGAGTGCACCCAAGTCTACCTAGAGATCACTATATCTCCATTTCCTATTCTTTAAAACTAATTTCTACAAAAAAATAAAGCAAAAAAATAAATTAATGTCTGATCGAACCTAAATATGCATAATCGGATCTAAAGCTACAATATTAAACTTGATTGTTTAATATTGGTCCTATTTTGACGATATCAAACTTCTTGATATAGCCAAAATTTGCCCAATATTGGATAGATCGGACCCATTTTGATGATATCAGACGTTTGATATCACCAAAATAGGACCGATTTTGCCAAAATCAATCTGATCTTGCAAACACAGATGTGTGATGGCATCCATGCCCTAAAAATCTAAAATTTGAAAAAAAATAAATTTAAAAACATGAAATTCCTAAGCTAAAGAAGTTCGATATCCTTACTCGTATATTGTATGGCCTCATTCGCACCTCATCTGCTTGATGTGGAAACTCTGCTATTTTTCTCCATAGAGCAAAAATCTAGTAATAGTCAAAAAGAAAATGAATTAGGTTTTTTTATCTATTTTATTCATTTTACCCTCAATTTTGAAATTTTGAATTTTCCACTAAACACGGACTTTGAATGCAATTTGCAGTAAAAACTTTAAACATCAATAAATTTTACAATAAATTTTTGCTTTCTCAAAAAGCGTGCCATTCTTTTCTTTAACGCATTTTTTTCAAAAATGTACTAAAGAGGGGGGAAAATGTAACACCCTAAAAATTAACTATATTAATTTACCCTAAGTTAAAAATATTAAAAAATTGATTAAAAAAACTTGCTAACCTCTTGCCTTAATTTTTGTGCCCACATTAAGTTATTTTTTAACTTCTTGATGATATCGGCTCCTCCTGACTCTCTCACTGATTAGAAATCACTTTCGCATTCTTAGCCTTTCATTTCCTATTATTTTTTCTAAGAATTTGTAGGTTCAAAAGTATGATAGTTGTGCATCAGTGGGTATGATCCTAGATCGGACATAATATCTCGCTCAAAAGCATTCGATTAGGCTCTATAACATCTGATCTTGTCTCCAGGTTGCTTGGGGGCAACTTCAGACTCTGGTTTGCATTCTTTCATCTCGAGTATGCATTTCAAACATCATATTTGTCATCTATCATTGCATTTAATATAGAAATTGTCATTTATCATACTTGGAGTTCACCATCCTTGCATTCAACTGTGTTATTTGCATATCATAGCTCATATTCATAGCATTTTCTTTACATATAACATACAATAAGTTTTTATTTATCCTAATCCATGCTTAAAAAGATTCATATTGCATTGCAAGTTCCTATTTTGTTCTCTATCTGTGAAACTATAGGTTTTTTATCATATTGGATCAGATGATATCATATCAGATCAGTCGATCATAGATCAAATATTCGATATCGCCCTACAACATCCGATCTGGCCTATATAAAGCAAACAGACTCTACATCAGACATCTGGGTTGAGTAAGAGTGTCAAATTTCTTTCATAATAAAGCATTATGCTAGTTTACCTTATGTAATTTATTGTCTGTTGTATTCATTGAAATTGAAATTGCATTTAGTATAGATTAGTTGCATTTTGGTCAAACTAGGTGATTGTGAGCAAAATAAAAAGAATACATCAAACAAACTCCCAATCCTCAGGATGGAAACTGTCAATAAATTTTTCCTAGTGAACCCTAAAAAATTCATCAAAAAATCACCAAAGAGGGCACAACCTCAAGTTCCTCTCCTCTAAGGTGTAGACCTATAATTTTCCCATTCCCCTTCGAGGTGCAAATCCATTAGCCTGAAGGAAATGAGTACAAAAAGTTTAGAGCGACAGATGGCATTTTATGAAGATACTAACTACCTACTTGAATAGGATACAAATAAGAAGAATAAATGTAGTAGAAGAAAGTACAAATTCTATAATATCAGAAAGACGAAGATCCATATTAAAGACTTGAGTCTTTAATACCCAAATAATGTAATATAGGGGGATGTTAGAGTATATTATATTATTGGGTACATGTCAATGTACCACCTTGGGTACATAACTAGAGTAGGAGTTTACTTTAGAGTAAACTTAAGTAGTTACTTCAAGATATGTAATTAAGGTACAAGTGTCAATGTTCAATGATGTAAATATACTAGGAGTCCACTGGTACATTAGTCATAGTAAAGGTAGATGAAGTCATAGGAAGAGTAAGGACCAAGGAACATATTATCCTATATGTAGGCCTCATAGAGAGTGAAATGAGTGTAGTAGAGGATATAGTGAGTGTGGTAGATAATAGAGAGTGCATAGTATAGATTAGTAGTGGAGTACAATATTGCTCTTTAAAATAGTTTATGGAATGTTCATGTCCTCCATTAGACTGCATTGTACTATTTTTGTGATTTTTCATTAATGGTATATTTTTGAGTTATTGCAAAAAATTATCTTATAGTTTTCTTGCATATTATAGTGTCATTATCATATAGTTATCATAGCTTACTTATTTTACATCTTGTGGTTGCATTTCCTTTATTATATACCCATCAAAAGCTAGCATTATTTCCCTTAGTATTTTTACCTAGCCATTCCTTCTTTTGGATATTGATTTATCCTTCTTGGTTCATGATGTCCTTGATAATTTTGGCTTGAATGAGATATTTCTCAAGAGTTTGGTATTATTGGATTTTAAGGAGTGATATTGATTTGAAACAATTCCAAGTGAACATTTGAGATAGCTCAGTGATGGGGATAGAGAAAGGTAATTCAGTCAGTATCGATCTCCATCAATTGCTATAATCAAGGATTGACTCATCATAAAATTGATGAATCTTGGTGAGATACATTAAGGTGGTCTTATTATTAACATTTAGAATGAAGCACTCTAGGAATATATTGGCCAGTTATTCAAAATTATACAAGATATGCATGGGTAAATAGTTGTACCAATCCAAGGCTTCTCCTGCAAGGGATAGCAAAAAGGTACAAAGCATGAGGGGGTCTATCTCATTGATGAGATATCAAGCATTTATTAATGTGCTCAAGTGATCTTGAGGATCCTCTTTGCTCTTGAACTTTTCAAATTTAGGCATTTTTAATAGAAGAGGATAAGGTAGTACTAGGACCGAGGGGTTGATGGGTAGTTTTGAAGTTGATTCAAGGTTGGCTTTTGATACCCCATGCATGTAACTTAAGATTACAAACTATTGGTATTTTTGGAAAAATTTTAGGATGCATCTAGAGGGGCTTGGGGGTTGAATAGTGGGTGGCATGATGGATTAGTTTAAATAGAGGTTATGGTAAAGGTGGTCATAGGATGGTACTTACGGGACCTAGAATCTTGAAGGAAAATATTAATGGCATTGATGAGAATGATTATGAGTGTGTGATGGGTGTGATGGTGGTTGTTGAATATGGTTCTTATGAAAGGTAGGTGGTTGAATTGGGGGATAAAATGATGGGTAAGAATAAAGGGGTTGTGTAGAAGTTGTATGATGTGTGTTTTGGGTGGGATATGATTGGTATGGTTGAGATGTGGGTTGATATGGATCAAGAGTAGAATGGTATCAATGAGGTGGTGGTTAATGGGGGTGTGGGTCATGTGACTGATTTGTAGGCCACTGATGAGAGTCATGAGGATGAGAATATATCACGAGTACCATGGATGGATAGGAGGTCCATGATAGAAATTGAGAAAAGAATGATCTCTAGGCTGGTGAATGTGATAAAGGATGCAAATTTTGAGGTGGTTGTTGGGTAATTTGGGTGGTGTGTGAATAATTGATGTAAAAATATGGACAATAATTAGGAGGCATTTTATAGGAATACAATTTATGATAATATGTCCCTAGATTGTAAGACAACTAGGGACAAGCAGAACATATGGTAGACGAGTGTGAAACATGTGCCCTAGTGATATGAATGGTGGGGGATGAATGGTAAGTGTTGAGAGGAGTGACATAGAAATTCATGGATTGAGGAGGTGGATTATGAAATAGGAAATAATATGGACTAGATATGTAGATGGAAAGTGGTACAAACCTAATCCAAATGATGGGGGTGAGAAGTGTGTGTGATATAAGGAAGTGATGTAGAAATGTGCAAGTATTATGATGAGTGGACATTATTGGATGAATATGGGTGGTTAAGGTCAATAGCCACTGACATTGGTCCTATGGTGTGTGACATTACAAAATTTTGCACACTTGATATATGGTGAAAACTAGAAGATTCAAGAGGTAATGGAATATTATAACACTTGTAAGCTTGCATCTAGGTGAGTGTGGAGTTACTGTAGATAGGAATGTGTAGTGAGGGTAGATATGGTGGGAATGAATTATAAGGTGAAGTATGTGATGAAGAAGGGTCCTAGGGAGTAGGAGGTGACTGGACTTGGTATATTGGATTGGTGAAAAGGAGGTAAGCAATTGCATCAATATCAATGGATGTGATGTTTGACTCAGGTGGATAAAGGATATTCTTAGGATAAGGGAGCCTAAAAGGGGTGGTGTGCATGGGATGGGGGTTTCCACCTTGATCAAACATGATGTGGTGAGTCACAAATGGAGGAGAGATATAATTATGGACATCATTAGATATGCTACCTTTATGGATTTGGGATGCATCCCCCTGATAATTTGGGGGAGCAGTGGAAGAATGGGTAGAGTAACCTGAATGGTCCATGGAAACTTGGGTTTGGTAAGAAGCCTTAACTTGACTATAGGTCATTATTATAGGGTATTTGAAAAGAAAGAGTTTTGGTGGATACTCTCTTTTATTCTTTTTTTAAGGAAAAACACACTATCTATGCAAACAAAAAAGCAAGCAAACAATGAATGTTTTGATGTTTTCACTTTTGAAGTTTTGATTTTGACCCTCTCTTTGATTTATTTTTTATTTTGTTGATTTTTTTAGGTTTTTTGTGTGTTTTGATGTTCCCTAGACCTAGGAACTATGAAGGATGATAGAATGAAATATAACAAGGTGTGTTTATTCCCACTCCCCTAATGAGGAATAAGACACAAACAACAAAAAGGCTTCCTATGATGGTGGGTTAGCTCTAGGTATCCTAAGGGGATAAAAAAAACCTCTTCAGATAGGCCATGTTGTCTATGCCCTGCTACTTGTCTAGTCAGGATTTCACTCCACCCTTAATCGGGCTTGGATATAAACTACAACTACAAGTCCAAAAATAATTAAGCCCTATGAATAAAAGGGTGTCTAGGGGGCTCAACTAATCGATCCCCAAAGGTAACCAACTTTTTATTATGAAATTCAAGAAACTACGTGATCTAGCTATGGTGTCTAGGGGGCTCAACTGATGGTTGATGGTGAAATCTAATGTCACGGGGAGGTTTTCCTCACAAAAATCTTGTAGAATGTAACATACAAATGTGTGTGGTTTGATGCATATTTTGATTTTGATTTTGTTTTTTTATGTTTTTATGCCAATTTACCATGCAAGTCTAAGATTAACCATAAATATGCAATGCAAATAATGATCTAATATAATTTTAAAAATAAATTTTGATCTAAATGAGTTTTATGAAAGCATGCACAAACTAATCTACTAATATTGGAAAGGAAATGACAACCTAAGTTACTAAGTTTGGTAAAGAAAATGATAATTAATCTGAGGAGTATTTGAATTTTTGAAAAGAAATAACAGTTTAATCTAATGCACCTTGAGTTTTTTGAGAGAATAAAAAGATATAAATAAGGTATTGTGCCTTTGAGTGTTTTAAAACCAATGGAAATAAACAACTAAGCTAATGTTTCTTTGAGGTTTTGAGAAATGAATCATGAAATGACTATTCTAATACTCTTTTTTTAAACTTGAAATAGAGAAAGAGAGGGAAGAGATTCAAACAAGCAAATGAAAAGAACTATGCTATGAATTTCTATGCAAAGTTAGAATATAGGAGCCTATGCTAAAAGAAAAAGAAAATTTGAGAATATCGTATCCCTAATCCTAAGCTTGAGCCTATGCAATTATTTTTAGAGCTTGAAAACCACCATGGGTGGTTAATACTATCCTTGAGAACCACCATGGGAAGTTGATATTATGTTTGGGAATCATCACAGGCGGTTGAGACTAAGGTTGACAACTTCCACAAGTGGTTGAGACTAAGCTTGAAAATTTCCATGAGTATTTGATATTGAGCTTGACAACTACCATGGGTAGTTAAGACTAATCTTGAGAACCATCCTAGATGGTTGAGACTAAGCTTGTGAGGGTAGATATTATGATATCCAACCCTTATTTGAGAAGGTATGACTATGTTTTTCCTGACCTTGGGTGCCTGTAATAGTGATAGCAAGCAAAAATTTAGAAAAGCAAGTTAAACAAGCATGTAAACACAAAGAACCCTAAGCAAAACACATAAGACATTCTATGCCCAATGCAAGCACCAAATCTCATGCAAAACAACAAGTGTCAAATGTGTTGTGGGAAAAGGGTCCCATCATGATTGCCATTTGTGTGAAAGAGGAAATACACCATAATAATTAAAAATTCAATAAAATAGAGATTTATGATTGATTTTATATTTTATAAGCTTTATATTTTATAAATAGACCCTTTCGGTTACAATCAACCTCCTAAAACTGAGGGTTTTTTTTACAAGTAAAATCTATGGTATCACAAGTTATCTCCTTGAATGTACAATGATTTGTGGGAGGGTTTAGAAGATATTTTCTTGACCTCCTAAGGTTCCATGCATATCCAATACCTACACATAATATCATAATGACAATATCAATAGCATATGCAAGGCCTTTTGAGATGAGATCCAAAATTGTGAAATAAAGTTACAAAAAGCAACTAAAGAGTTATAAAACTCACAAAATTGAGTGCAAAAGTTATAAAATTTTATGAAATACATATAGATCCTTTCCAAATACCTTATTTACATTTTTTTTGCAACTTGGGATTGATTTGGACTTGTTGTTGGCTTTGATGCTCAACCACCCATGGCGGTTGTGCTTCTAGTCAACTGCCTTGGGTAGTTGTGCTTCTAGTCAACTTCACAAGGTGGTTGCACTTTTAGGTAACTATCCTAGGTATTTGTACTTCTATTTAATTACCCTAGGAAATTAAGACTATTATCTAGTAGAGGGTTATATTCTTGAATCTAAGCCTTCAAAGATTTATTTTATGGTCTTTGCTACAGATCCAATGCACTATCAAATATTTGTCATTGGTATGGCTATAAAACAAATTTTAGTTAACAAGCCCAAAAGCCTCCATTTTTTATTCCTTTGAGCTCCTCCAATGGTAAAACTTGCAAGCATTATAATTTTTGTGCACTACATGAACATGAAAATGGATAACTATTTGTAAAGTCTCCCATGGGTGGAGGAGAGTGGAGAGGATGGAAGAAAAGGGGTGACAAATTGCACGAGTGTGTAACAAGGGTATATTAGATATTCCCCACTTAGGGTGGATAAATGTGAAACTTTCCTAGATTGGCTTATGATGTCCTATGATGTCTTATGACATGCCATAATACCTTATGATATGACATACTGGAATATGACATACCATGACACAATATCACATGCCATGATGCATTATGACACACATCATTAATGCCCTTTTTGTGGAAAGATTCCTCACCCACTAAATTAGCATTTATAATCAAAGTTCCCAGGTGGAGGTAATACTCACCTAAATGCATTGAATGCATTTGGAATGTGGATGAAAGAGGGAAAATAAATGCCAACTAGATTTAAGGTGAATTGTAGTTAAAAATAACGAAGTGGTCTCATTATGATCATGGTTAGGCATAGGAAGGAGCTAAAGTGGTTCTAAGGGGTTAAAATAGCCAATATTAATAATCTCTAAGGTTTGCAATATATTAATTAGAATAATTGCACACATTATTAAAAATTAATATTAACCATTGCAAATATGATACTTTTTAGGTGTCTATAGCTACAAGTCATGCTTTTTTATCAATACTACCATATTATTTACATTTGATTTTAAAAATATATTTGCATCCAATAGCCTTTTTATCTTGTGGAAGATCAACAAGATTCTAAGTCTTTTTTTTTAATAGTGTTTGATATTTCATATTTATCACCTTTTTCCAAGCATTAGATTGAAGAGCTTCATGTACTATAGATGGATCAGTTGTACTCATTAAAGCCATATTTTTTCCATTCTATGCAATACTTTATGTTCTCGGTCTTGTAGAATATGTGTTTAGGATTCCATCTATATTTCTTGTGTGATGTTGTGGAGAAAATTGATCCACATCTCTTTTATTATCTTCATTTTTGATATCTCTATTAGTTACTTCTTCATCTTCATCATTTTCAAGCATCATTTAAATAGAATTGGATGAAGATTAATTTGGGGATGATGAGAGTTATTTTTCTTCTTCATTAATGTGACATCACAACTAATATATAGTTTCTTTATAGCTAGATAAAATAATCTATAGGTATTTGATTCATTATTGTAGCCTAATAAGATGCATTGTTGAGATTTTTCATCTAGTTTATGTCTCTTCTCCTTTGGAATGTGCATATATGTTGTATATCCAACTACCTAAATATGAGAGATAAATACCTTATGTTTGGTCCATGCTTCTTCTAGAGTGATTAGTCCTAGTGATGCAATGGAGGCAAGATAGAATAAGTATATTATTGTATGTACTTCTTCTACCCAAAGGGATGTCCAAGTTGCGAATCTTTCAACATACATAGTATCATTTTCATGACCATTCTATTTTACATTCTACAATACTAGTTTATTGTGGTGAGTAGGTAGTTGTAAATTATCAATGAATACTATGTTAATTCTAAATGCTAAAAATTTATTACTAATAAATTTGCCTCCCTCAATCTGAGTGGAGGACATGGATCTGTCTTCCTATGGAAATCTAAAATTGAGGCTTAAATTAATTAAATTAGAAAAAACTTCATCTTTTTTATATAAGAAATATAACCATATTTTGTAAGTATGATCATCAACAAAAATCTTAGAGTATTTGGATCCATGGATATGCAAAGATCAGTATGGACCAAATCAAGAGGCTCTTTGACATAACATTCTAAAGGATTGAATGGATATCTATGTTGTTTTTTGGTAAAGCAACAAGAACATATTTGAGTATATTTCCTTAAAGAAGTAATACCTTTGACCATATTTTGATTTTGTAGTGTAACAAGATAGCCAAAAATTAGATGACCATATATTTTTTTTTATCGATTAAAGAGATTAGATTTCAAACAGGTTTTAATAGGACCCCAAAACCTGATTACAAAATGGCAACAAATGCCAAAATCCTAATAAAATTCATAATATGATGTCAATACTTGAAATTCTCATCCATTAATACTTTCCTCAGGAGGCAACAAGAATAACAAGACTTAACAAAAGAAACTCTTAAAAGGACCCAAAAAACAACAAAAGGTAGTATGCAACAAAATTGCAACCTGCAACCTCCCAGAATGGAAGGGGAACACTTAAGCCTCCATATCAGGTTCAACAACAACTTCTTGGAGTCCATAATTAGAAGTATCCATTTAAGCATCATTTCCTTTAGCAGGGGCATCCTCAAGAATAGCAACCACCTTTAAATATTTGGTAGGAACACACCCCACACCATCAGTGAAAGATTTCTTGAAGAACCATAGATTTAAGACATTATGCAAATCAATAAGTTGGTTAATGTAGTTTGTTACGGATTTTATGATGAAAATTTGCAGACAATGATCAAGGTTATCCTTGTCCTCATATTCAAACTCAATGACTAGGGATTATTTCTACTTAGCTTTGTTCTTCAATCGCACAGAGGAACGCAAAATTTTTTGCTTAGGCTCAAGTTCAAGTTTAGGGGAAGCACTATTGGATCTCTTCCTTAATTGGTAGACAGCATCAATAATATTTTACTTTTTAGAAGAGATCTTAGAGGTACATGAGGATTATGGCATGGTTTTTGAATATTTGGGTTTCAATGGACTCTACTTGGATTTGGGAGGGGGATTCACAAAAATACCTTGAGGGTAGTGAATTAACCAGTGCTTAAACATCACATTGAATAAACCATGGTGGATGGGTAATTTAGACCCATTTTTCCCTACAGTGCTCAATGGTATAACTAACAAATTTAAATAAAAACTGAGGGTTTTTTACTACACTTACATCATGAAAGTGATTACAAAAGGTAAAATTAAAAATGCAAAGAGGCTTATCTAGATCATCAATAGTTACAAACTTCATTATTGGCTTTAAAATGCTCCCCCAAGGAAATGGTATTTCGTCACACCACATACCCAAACAAGCCTTCCTATAGATCTCCTTGTCCTTGACATCCTTCAATTTGGCATCCCATTTGTGCTTCTCTCTTCTAATGAATCATCCTTTAGCAGGTTGGCGAGTTAATTCAGCTAGAACTTTGATGTTGACAACATAAGTCTTGTTACGGATGGTGAACCTACCATTTTCCCACATATCCATGAATGCCAAGGTAATTTTAGGATCCTCCCATTCAAATTTATGAAATAACGAAAGGAAACCCTTTCCTGAAAGGATTCCCTCAGCAATGGTGTCCATACAAACCTTGGACGACTCAACAAAACTCATGATGGCCACACAGAAACAAGACCACTTTTGGATGAACATTTGAGAAACACAGCAATTAAGGAGATCTAAAACATGAATAGTATAAAAGGAAATAGCTGAGAAAGCCATAATAGAAATATTTCAACTACATTCTCGATGAAAGTGCTACAAAGTATGGGGAAGAGTGAGACTACACGACCCAAGGAATTCCTGGTAGAAAAAGTAAATCCAAACACCTGAGAGGATCGTGTGAGAGTCTAAACCAAATTACCATATGAAGGATAAAATAGGGTGGAACAACAAAACACTAGGTGAGACATGAGGGAGGGAAATGATGTGGATGGAAGAAATGAATATTTGGGAAGGGAAAATGAAGCTAGAGGGAATTAGGGTTGTGGAGAAACGGTAGGGAGAAAAGACTATAATTAGGGGGGGAAAATGAGACTATCAAGATGAGAAAAAACATCAAAAACTCTGTCTTGGAATGTTGGTAAACGAAAACCAAGGTTGAAAAGACCAAGAAACATGTGATGCCCATGAACCGAGGTAGCATGGGAGCTATCGATAAAATAATTAAGACACATGAGCATTAGATCCATTTGGAAGATGGATGACTTGCTCCACGTCAGCATCAATGATGCTTGAAGATGAAATTTCTTTATCAATGACATGAGTAAAAAACTAAGGAAATCCAATGGTCCACATCATCAAATTTGTAATCTGGGCTCCAAAATTTGCCAAGATATCAACAACTTTATTATTTTCCCTAAAAGTATGCTAGAAGATTATGTCCTAGAAATTGCTGCTAACATTTTTGTCTTCATCAATGCAATTTCTTAATTTCCAAGAAAGGACTTTATAATTTTTAAGGTAGTTAATGATATTAATGGAATCACTCTCAACCAAATTTTTTTTAGAAAATTCTTTGGCCAACACCAAGCTATGCCACAGAGCATGGACTTTAGCAACTTGGTTTAACTGGATCCCTAAAAATTCAACAAAAGCAAGGATAACCCTATCTTTATTATCTCTGACATGTTAGAATCGCACATCCTAACATTACTTATTAATTATTATTTATTACTTTAATTAAATATTTTATTATTATTGAAAATTCATGGTTGAAAATTCATGGTTGAAAATTCATGATTGAAAATTCATGATTGAAGAGTCATAATTGAAAAGTCATGATTGAAATGTCATGATTGAAAAATTCTATATATATGATATGAGAGGAATCCATATCAAATCATCCATGAAGAAAAATATAATTATTTATTGAATGCATTGGAGGGACCTTCCTACCAGTGAAACAGTGATTCTTTATAAAAGTGATTATTTTAATTTAGATGCTATTTTAATTATTTCTTTATTAAAATTGTGCTAGAACCTTTAGGGTTCTACAATTTGGTATCAGATCCATGTTGGACCCAGCCAAGTTTGACCCAGTTAGTTTGGGTGCACTGATTAAAATAAAGGAAATTAAAAGTGACATCACAAACTTTAGAAGATGGAATGAATAATATCACAATAAAAAAATAGAACTTCTTTTTGGTATTTTGAGCAATATCGAGTATCTAATAAATACCAAAGTTAAAGATAATGAATATGAGAAATTGAGGAAGATGTAGAAAACAAGGACAATGAGCAAGAAATACTTGAAATACCTGATCCCACCAATGTCAGCAATAGGGTTGATATGTTGAAAGTGATTGATGCACCAAGCAAGGATGAGGTAGACATACCCAAAGTGATCAATGCCAGCTAGACATGCACTCTACAAGACCTACACACACCTTCCTCACCAATAGTGAGTTATCACCACATGACCAATGTAGAGTAACTACACACTCCTTCTTTGTTGGCTCTACCAAGGAACCACAAAAGGATATGAAAGTGTTACCATCACTTTTGATGCATCATTCTAAAGTGTTTGAGGAACCCCAATGGTTGCCCTCCCATCATCATCATGATTCTCCTAAGTAATATTCTACTATTTTTCCTAGAAACCCATCACTAACACTTTGACCTTCAAGATATCCCTGCCCTTCAAAAAATTGAAATTAAGATAGTACAATAACTTGCACAAATTCAATTGGGAAAACAAGAAACGAAGCTCCTTACTTTGAGCTTTGAGGACAAAGCTATTTTTAAGGAGGGTGGCATGTTAGAATCCCACATCCTAACATTACTTATTAATTATTATTTATTACTTTAATTATATATTTCATTATTATTGAAAATACATGGTTGAAAAGTCATGGTTGAAAAGTCATGGTTGAAAAGTCATGATTGAAAAGTCATGATTGAAGAGTTATGATTGAAAAGTCATGATTGAAAGGTGATTATTGAAAAATTCTATATATATATATTATATGATAGGAATCCATATCAAATCATCCATGAATAAAAATATATAATTGTTTATTGAATGCATTGGAGGGACCTTTCTACCAGTGAAACAGTGATTCTTTATAAAAGTGATTATTTTAATTTAGATGCTATTTTAATTATTTCTTTATTAAAATTGTGGTAGAACCTTTAGGGTTATACGATAACACCTGCTCCATCCCAACTAGGGTTACCCTTAGCAGTGCCATTAAAATTTAGTTTAAGTCAACTCAAGGGACGAGGAGTCCAAGATGACTGAGCCCTATTAGTGATAGGTTGTTGCCAAGAATTATCCATGATAGGAAAATTTGGAGCTTTCCCTACTGATACTTTTAAATGGGAAGCAGGACGAGAAGGTAAAGGACAAAGGGAAGCATTCTCAATGGCAAAAGAGAGGATTTTATTCAAGACATAATCTAGGTTTTGACTCATTCTAGAAAACACTCTGTGGTTTCTTTCCAACCATATTTGCCATATGAATTGATGAAGATAAAACTGCCACAAATATTTGAGACAAATATTGCAAAAATGATTTGGCCATTGGATGAAAATATTAGGGATAGAGCATGGTTTAACCCAAGAAATGTGGAAAAAATCAAACAATTTATTGAGAATAGTAAATGAGAAAGGGCAATCAAGAAATAAATGATGGGGGGATTCCCAATCAGATAAGCATAGAAAACATCTATTGGGAATGGGTAGGTCTCTTTTCAATAGATTATATATAGTGAGGATCTTTTCCTGGATAGCTACCGAAGAAAAGGTGGTAATTTTAGGAATCAAAAGCTTAGGCCAAACAAGTCTAAAAGGAATTAAGAATCCATCATGGGGCAAGAGAAGTTGATAGGCAGTTTTAACAAAAAAATCTCTAGATTTAGTAAGTTCCCAAACCATTTGATCATGAGGATTCCCAAGGGGATGATAAAAGAGCTGAGAAGAAACTATAGTTATCTAGCTTCCTCAAGATAAGCAAGACTATAGATATGCTTCCAAGTTTTCCTATTATCCTGAGAGCAGATAAAACTTGAGACTTTTGGACCAAAGGCATTATCAGTATATCCTTTGAGGATAGCCAAGTGGGTAATATTCATAAGTGGTTCATTGAGAATCCATTTATCCTACCAAAAGTTGATTTTATGCCCATCCCCTAACCTCCATATGATGCCCTAATTAACAAGAGCTCTAACTTGTAGAATGGATTTCTAGAGGCAAGACCCTCTCAGAGAAGGAACAACATTGAAAAAATTAGTTCCCTGCAGGTATTTAAAATAGACTATAGTGATCCATTCAAAATCAAAATTTGAGATTAACCTCCAAGCCTGCTTTGCTAGAAGAGCTGAGTTAAAAATATGAATCCTTCTGAGGCCAACCCCACCAAAATATTTATACTGGCATACTTTATCCTAGGCAACAAGGTGAAACAAATTTTTATTTTTAGAGCCTAACCATAGAAAATTCTTCTAAATTTGTTCTATTTTGTTACATATCCCTATTGAGACTTTAAATACATACATGAAGTAAATAAGAATGCTCTGAAGGGAAGCCTTTGTTAGGGAAACTTTTCCAGCTTGAGATAAAAGATTGTCTTTCCAACCTACTAATTTCTTTTGCAGACTTTCAATCATATTATTCCACATTGAAGCATCAAGCTAATCCAAAAATAAGGGAAGCCCTAGATAAGTAGCAGGGAAGGATGATATTGGACATTCAAGGATGGTAGCAATATTGCTTTGTCTTTGGATAGGCATATTTAGAAAATAGATTTTTCTTTTGTGGAAGTTGATCTTTTGCCCAACAGTGTCTTCATATAACAGTAAAATATGCTTGATAACTTTGGCCTCAAAGATAGATGCTTTAGAAGAGATAATTGTGTCAAACACAAACTATTGGTGAGATAGTGGTCTAGTTTGATAAGCTTATTTTATTCTTGAAATAAGGTTAATATTACAAGCTACTTTTAGGTTCTACCCAAAGCTTTAGAAGTAATTATGAACAACAAGGGAGATATGGGATCTCTTTTATGAATACCTCTATTACTTGGAAAATAACCAGCAGTGGATCCATTGATAATAATTGAAAACCATGAATTAGATATGCACCCTTTGATTAAATCAACCCAGTTAGAATAAAATCCAAATTTTAGGAGAATAGACATAAGGAAATCCCAATTTAGTCTATCAGAAGCTTTATTCATGTCCAATTTTAAGACAAAAGTAGGTTTTTTGGACATATGAATAGAATTAAGAGCTTCATGAAAAGTAATAACTCCATCAAGGATGTATTTGCCATGAACAAATATTCCCTTACAAGGATCAATAATGGAAGGAAGGATGTCTCTTATTCTATTAGCAATAGCCTTTGTGAGGATTTTTAAACCACGTTACATAAGCTTATAGGTCAAAAATCAGTCATGGATTTAGCATTTGAATTTTTTGGAATGAGAATGATGAAGGTTGAGTTGAATCCTTGGGGGGTATATTTTGCGGATGAAAACTCTCTAATAGTAGAACAAACATCATAGCCCACAATGTCCCAAAAGGTTTGAAAAACTGAGGAAAACCATCAGGGCTAGGACCTTTATCAATATGCATTGAAAATAGGGCTAAGTGGATATCCTCATCATAAAAAGGGACTAAAATTTTGGAATTAGCATCATTTAATACCAGCTAAGGTATATGATTGTAGACACTAAAATCTGGTCAATCCGATTATGCGACCAAGACAAGGTCCAATTGACATCCTATGGCCCTCTTAGGCAGCCCTCAAAGGTTTTATAGTGGTCCTAACCACTCTTGGAAGGCTCTACCCCATTGTTAGGAGGTTTTGGGCCACATAGGCATGATCGTCCCACCCTGGGATGACCACAAATTGGCCATCCTAGGGTGGGATGACCATAAGGTTTGACTCCCAAAAAGTCAAATATATACAAACAGCACTAAAAAAATGTTATTTTCCCTACCTTTTCAAGAATGTAGGTCATATAACATAGCATACTTATGACATGTTGCATGTAAGAGGCCAAATATGGATATTCTCTTCCCCCTCCAATGCATGCCATCCTATTGGCCAAATGGCACCTTTTGCCCCGCATGCCCTCGCATGCCTTTTTGCCCAAAGGCCTCCTTTGGCTATAAAGTGGATCTATTTTCCACACAAGATATGGAGAGGAGTTTTAATACATAGCAATAGAGTGCTGCCAAGATTTCTCCTCACCCTTTTTGTGCCCATTTTCCCTCAAAATATCTACCTATTGAAGGAGTTTTATGAGTGAACTAATAGGCAAAATTTGTTTACAAAATTGGATCATCTAAGTGAATTTCACCACCACATTTGATGACAATACTATTGAGGAGGTTCCTAACCAATTTACAAATGAATTGGTAAAAAAATAAGTGCAAAATTGGTGGTCATCCCACCCCAGGATGGTCCCTAGTTTGTGATAGTCCCAACCGTCCCACCCTGAGATGCCAGCTGATATGTGCATTATTTCTTTACTATTATTTTTTAGTTATATTCTATATAAGTATATGACCATGATTTCCAAATTTTAGACTTTTTGGGGCTATATTGAACGAGATATCATATTTTTAGTGTTTTATAGGGTCTTGTGCAGGTCTACAGAGCCCATTGGATCATGCATAGAAAAATGTTACTAATTTTTAAAATCTGGCCCCATGGGTTGTCTTGAAATATCATTTTATGTATTTTTTCCAATTTTCATGCATTTGGGATATGTTTAGGCCCATAAATTTCTTACTTTAGATTTTTTATGTTGGAAAAGTGCATTGTGATTATGCCATGCCATCAGATGCAATTTAAATTATGTTTTTAGTAATATATTCCCAAAACTATCTATTTGACACACCTCTACAATTTCAAGTCATTTGGATTTTATTTAGATAGACGTATTTCATATTCAAGTTTTCTAGTCTTTCAATGCCTATGGGGATTGCATATTTTCACCATACATACTTGCTATTTAATTATTCTAGTTTCTTTGTGTGTAGGTTCAGGTCCTACTGTGTACAAGGAAGGAGCAAAATATCATAGAACAAAGTGGCAACATCACAGGTTTTCCGACCTCAATTGTGGGCACAAGGAAATACAGTGGAAGTGCATGCGAGTTACTTTGAGGATTCGATCCTTGGGCACCAATTTGTAAAAATTGTATCAATATAGAGCCCTCAATGGGACATCTATGTAACCATGGATTTTATCCATCAAATTAATAATAAAGAAATTCCTTTTATTTCATCTCTTATAATTTGGTGTATTTCCCACTTATACTTACATGCTTCTGTTTTTATATTCTTTGGCTATTATAAATAGATGCATATATTTCTTCATCATTAGGTGTACCATTTTTCCCCTAATTCAGTGGTGATCATGGTGGGACCCTATATCTATTTCTTAATTTAATATTTAACCTTGGTTTTTGTTGCAGGTACAGGTCATTTTGGCCTAAAATGGCCCCTGGACTACTCCTTAGCTCACCCTAGGATGGCCACACAACTGTCCCACCCTGGGATGGCCATAAAACTAGTAGTAATCTCACCCTAGAATGACCAAAAAATAGAGAATTTTTTTCTCAAATACCAGAAACAACAGGTTCCCCGGGTGATAAGGTAGGTACCTAAACTTCTGGTTTTCTATTACACAGTCAAAAAGGGTTGAAATTTGGTTTTTCTTGCATTCTTTGTTTTCTAGGAAGGTAGAAAGATAGTTTTATTTTCTTATAAATGCTTAAATAATAAAAAAATAAGAAAAATAAAAAATAATTTAAGCTATGATGCCCTTGTATGGTTTTCTTGCATGTAGGCTACCTAATGGGTAAGCCATCATTTAGGATTTGCATCTTGTAGGTCTCTTTTTATCTAGCTTTCTGAAATTAAAATGTACTTTTGCATGCAATTAGTGAATGATAATAAAATTCTTAATTGTTTACTTTCTTTGGCTTAAAAATAACCACACACACCATGCTTCACTTAAATGCTAGTGAGTTGGATTTCATCACCATCCACTAGAAGAGTTCAACTAGGTGGCTTTCATCTCCACCCGTTGTCTCAAATCCCATGAACCCTTGTTCTTTGCCAATACTATCTCCAAGATTTGTCCTAACCATAAAAAATAGCACACATTCCTCTTTAGATGGGTGTATCATTATGCACAGGATGTTGGGTTAGGATCAGTAGGACTTGTGATCCCTACCCGGGTGTGGGTTTCATATTCATATTTCGAGGGGTTTACGTGACTGTGAATTTTATTTCCAATTGTTGAGCTATGAGTATATAGGTGAAATACAATTAAACATAATATTATCATTCAATAAAATTCAAACACATGATACAAGTTCATCTTTACAAACAACACATCTGAAACACACAAAATAGTTTAGGGATTCACATCTAAAACTTAAAAGAGATAATCATCTATCTTATTGAGTGATTCCTTTCTTGTGTGCTATTTAATTAAGAATTTGTAAAGGAGATAATCATCTAGGGTTTTGTAGAGAGTTACAATGGTGTGCACCCACAGCCAAGCCCAGTCATGGGTGGAAGCTATGAAAGGTGGACTAGGAGATACTAGTCATCTTTGCTTTAGCCCCAAGGATTTGGGCATCCCTCCTTGGTGATCCTATACTCACCCAAGTACTAGGATAGTGGTACATGATAAAAACCTATGAGATAACCCCATGCGGGATACCCCTCTAGGTTGTGGACCTTATCCGAGAGAGTGTTCACAGTATTTAGACACATCACATGCCTTCTTTGATGAAATGCAACAACACACTGAAGTGCAAGAACATAGAGTAGTGCCATGCATCCATGTTCCTGATAGGTCTGACATGCCCACTCATGGGCCAAAGTATAATATCATACAATGGGTAGATCATATTGATCATACCTCACCTTTACATCACCTTGCTAGGTTCCAAAAACCTATACAATAGGATGAGTATGAAACTCATTGTTCAGGGCAAGCAAACTCTACCCTTCCCTTCCTCATCCATGAAGGAAGGCATGATGAAATCCTTGATTATCCTCAAGAGTAGTATACCATGCAAGCATGATGTGCCTCTATGTCAGCTGAGTATAATGAGCATATGCCTAGCCTAGAATTTCAATTCAATTTGGTAACCCTTGATCGATGGAATTGCATGATGGATATGGTATATTATCTTGAATTATGTTGGCCTTAGGGTGAGACTCCTAGGCCTCCTAGGCCCCGCATATAAAAATAAATAAATAAAGCAGTTACAAGATATATAGAACACTAAGCTTATTTAAAGCAGTTTTGACAAGACAAAGAGCAACTAGACCGCTTACATCAGCTTGAGAAAGAAAGAATTGAATGACATACCAATGAGTTGTTCCATAAGAATTTGCATGAGAGGTTCCCTACCCCTAATATATATAGATAGGAAGTCCATATGAGGCAACCCACACTCATTTGATATAGGTCTCCTAGGCCTTATCCAATGTTACCTCCATGACCTCCTAGGCTAGATCAGGATTTACCTCCTAGGCCAAACATAGGGTACCCACAGTGGGTAGAAATCCCTCTTTATAGATAAGCTCAGGAGATGTCCTATGGGGCTTACTCTAAGTATGAGCCAATGGTGGTATTTGGAAACACCTTATCAAGGTAGGGGGGTGACATGCCACTACCTTGAAATAGGCCTAAAGATCCTCGACCTCTACCATAGTAAAGGAGTAAGTATGAGGAGATCAAATCCTCAGATGCATATCGAACATTGCTAGAGTGCCTAGAGTCCATAGAGAACAAGACCTATAGGTTCAAGTTCCAAAAGCCCACCCTGCATCAGTTACATAGTCAACCATGCCATATTTATGTCCTTGAACCTTCCTATCTAGAATAATTTAATATGCCTCAATTACCTATCTTTAAGGGAGAGGAATATGTGCAGGAGCATGTTACAAAGTTCCTGACCCAATGCTTTGGCATCTAGGATAATTATGCTTTGTTTTCGTGGACATTCATGACTACCCTCTTTGGCCTAGCCATGAAGTGGTTTATCCAACTCCTAAAGCATAACATCCATAATTTATACCAACTTGTAGATGCATTCCTGGAACACTTCACCTTCAATACCAAGAGGAAGGTGATCTTGGCTTATCTCACTAGGTTGAAGCAATATGATGATTCAATAGCAAATTATGGCAACAGGTGGTAATATTTTCTTGCTAAACTACCATATCTACTTCTCATGTTAGAGTTTACTCAAATTTTTGCCAAGATCTGCCTAAATTTGATCTCCTTTTTGTTGCAGTTGTAACAATATCTGACTCTTGAATATGCCCTAGCATAGGCTAGGACCATTGAAGACATAAATATTCAAGAGGAATAAATTTTTAAGCCTCACAAGGAGTGGAATAATAATTCTAAGAATACCCCAGTGTAGCCTAAGCCAGTAGTAGTGAATCAGTTGCCATTACCATCCCAAGGTGAGTGCAACCTACACTACCTCAAAATTCTAATTATCAGGCCACACTTGGGAACTATAACAAGGACAACCATAATAGTCAATGGCAAAATCAACAGCATCACCCTAGGTGATAGTTCATGCCCATTTTAGAGTTTATGGACTCATTTTTTGAGTGCCTCTTAGTGGCTAACTTGATATATCTTCTTGAGAGTCAACCTAGAGAAGACCTATATTGCAAATTTCATATGCAAAATGGGCATGACATACAAATGCACCCAAGTTTAAGCATTTTGGTGCAAGACATGATCGATAGGAATGCCCTTCAAGTAGACAACCCTATCGCACCAAAAAACCAACATATGGAGATATTTAAAGACCCCTTACCTGCCCATGAAAAGTAGGCCAAGCAAATTCCCTAGGTGAATGAGGTTCATCATGCCCCCCTAAGCAAGGGTATATCAACATGATCAACATTGTAACTAGGAATAGGTGGTACCCAAGTCTAGTCACATCACCTATAGCTCAAAGTGATGTTCCTTCGATGTCGTATCCTTTATCACCTCCAGTGCCAAGCATTACATCTAGGCCTATGGTCATAATTAAAAGAAATCTCACTCAGATATTGAGAATGACATCTGCTCGACTCTCCATATATGAGATCATTCAGTGATTGCCACCTCATAGATAAGCCTTGATGGATATCCTTAAGGCAATAGAGCTACAGCCCCAAGAGTCTAACTCCTTCGAAAATTTTATGGGGCATGTGTGACAATGCATGAAATTGGTGATTACCTTTTGAGAAGATGAAATTAAACTAGTTCCAAATGATATGGTGGATCCTCCCTTGCACATCATATTAGGCAGCCAAGACAAGGTCTAATTGACACCATATGGCCCCTTGGGTAGCCCTCAGAGGTTTTATAATGGTCCTAACCACTCTTGAAAGGCTCTACCCCACTTTTGGGAGGTTTTGGACCACATAGGCATGATCCTCCCACACTGTAACGACCATAATTTATGGTCGTTCCACCTTGGGAAGGCCATAAACTAGTTGTTCCAGGGTGGGATGATCGCAAGGTTTGACTCCCAAAAGGTCAAATCTGGACAAATGGCACCCATAAAATACCATTTTCCCTACCTGTTCAAGCATGCAATTCATAGGATGTAGTATCCTTATGACATGCTACATGTAAGAGGCCAAGTAGGGAGATTCTCTTCCCCCTCCAATGCATGCCACCCTGTTGGCCAAATGGTGCCTCTTGCCCTACATGCCCTCGCATGTATTTTTTTCCAAAGGATTCCTTTGGATATAAAGTGGATCTATTTTCCACATAATATATGGAGAGGGGTTTTGAGACATAGCAATGGAGTGCTACCAATATTTCCCCTCACCCTTTTTGTGCCCATTTTCCCTTGGAATCTCTACCTAGCGAAGGAGGTTTGCGAGTGAACTAGTGGGCACAATTTGTTTACAAAATTAGATCATCTGAGTGAATTTCACCATAAAATTTTATGAAAATTCTATTGAGGAGGTTCCTAACCAATTCATAGAGGAATAGGTAACAAAATAAGTGCATAATTAGTGGTCGTCCTACCCGAGGATGGTCCCTAGTTTCTGATAGTCCCAATCATCCTACCCTAATATGGTGGCTAATCTGTGTATTATTTCTTTACTATTATATTTTATTTATATTCTATATTATTATATGAACATACTGTCCAAATTTCAAGCATTTTGGGGCTATATTGAGTGAGATATCATATTTTTAGTGTTTTGTAGGGTCTTATGCAGGTCTATAGAGCCCATCGGAGCATGCATAGGAAATTGTTACTTATTTTGCAAATATTGCCATATGGGTTGTCTTTAAATATACTTTTATGTATTCTTTCCAAGTTTCATGTGTTTGGAATATTTTTAGGCCTAGAAATTTCTTGCTTTGGGTTTTGTAGGTTGGAAAAGCGTATTGTGATTACGCCATGCTATAGGATGCAATTTTGGTTCTATTTTTAGTAATATCTTTCCAAAACCATCTATTTTACACACCTCTACAATTTCAAGTTATTTTGAGTTGATTTAGATAGGCGTCTTTCATATTCATTTTTTCTAGTCTTTCAGTGCCTGTGGGGATTGCATTTTTTCACCATACACACTTGATATTTAATTATTTTGGTTTCCTTGTATGTAGGTACAGGTCCTAAAATGTACAAGGAAGGAGCAAAATATCATATAACAAAGCAATATCATCATAGGTTCACCCACCTCAATTGTGGGTACGAGGAAAGACAGTGGAAGTGAATGTGAGTTACTTTGAGGATTCAATCCTTGGGCACCAATTTGTAACAATTGTATCAATATAGATCCCTCAAGGGGACATATATGTAACCATGGCTTTGATCCATCAAATTAATAAGAAATAACTTCCTTTTTATTTCATCTCTTGTAATTTGGTGTATTTCCCACTTTTACTTGCATGCTTTCATTTTGATGTTCTTTGGCTATTAGAGATAGACGCATATTGTTATTCATAATTAGGTGCACCATTTTTCCCCTACCAAAGTTATAAAGCATGGAATTTAGAGCAAGTTTATAAGGCATCCTATTATCACCAAGGAGGTTGGTGAAATAAGAGACAACCTCATTTTTGATTGCCTACATATCAGAGGTAGTGGAACCATCATTTTTATCACTTCTTTGATTCTATTATGGCTTATATTTCATATGGTGGAAGCATTAAAAAACCTTGTATTCAAGTCACCTTATTTAAGCCACAAAGCTCTATATTTCTATTTCCAAAATATTTCTTCATGAGAAATAATATTGTGCTAATCAGTAAGGATGTTTCTATCTTCAGCATAGGTTTGATCATCACACTAACCTACTTGAATTTTATTCTCAATGGAAATAAGTCTATCTTCAAGAGATTTTTTTATCTCAAACAAATTTTCAAACACTTATTTATTCTATATTTTGAGGTTTTCTTTAACGTGCTTTAGTTTCTATTCTAGATGTAAAGGACAACATTGGCCAGCCTGTTTCCACCATTGAGAAATTTTGAGTCTTAGATCAGGATGCTAGATCCACATTGATTCAAATCTAAAAGGTCTTATAAAAGGATTATCTTTGAGAATATCCAAAATGAGGGGACTATGGTCAGATCCAACCTTTGGAAGAGAAATAAGGTTGGCATCCCCAAAGGCTTGGATATCTTCTTGAGATAAAAATATTATGTCTAGTTTTACTTGAATGAGCTGACTCCCTGATCTTCTATTGCTCCAGGTGTACTTTGAATTTTTGAGCTTAACGTCCATGAGGTTGTTAGTGTTGAAAAAATCAAAAAAATCTTCCATAATTTTCTCAGTACACCCCAACCCCCCAAATTTATCTGAGGGGTAGAGAGGAGTTTTGAAATATCTAGAAATAATCTATGGGAAATTGTTGAAGGAGTCTTTGAGGCTACTGAGGACGTTCCAAAAAGGGTCTCTTTTAGCAAAAGAGTTTGGAGCATAAATATTTAAAATAATCCAAGAGAAATTAGAATGTATTTCTTGAAATATAACACTGGAAATTCTTTCATTGGACTGAATCAATTTTCCATATACCTTTCTAGGATACCACAAACAGATGAGGCCACCTGACGCCCCTCTAACCAAACTAAAATCAAGTTCTCCTCTACTCCAGATTTTGAAAGCAGCTAAGGTAGAATTGTGTGGATCAAGTTTAGTTTCTTGTAAAATGAGAATAGTGGGTTTTTTTATTTTCTTAATGATCTAACAACCCTTTTTTTGGTTAGCCCATTCAAACCTCTCACGTTCCATGAGAGGAGCTTCATTTGGAAACCTTGGAAGATTTCTTGCCTCCCTTACCAACAGTTTGAGGAGATTTGGTGCTTTTTGATTCATCCCTAACTTGAGAGCTGATGAGGGGCAATAAAGTTTTTTGGATGCCATTTTCATTGTCATCCTGAACTTTGTTTTTCCATTTCTCACTCATAGAAGGTCATCCTCATTTTTATCACTCCCACAATCAATTGGAGATTTTTTGGAGCTATGACTATGCTTGGGACTAAATTTTGATGGAACTATTTTCTCAACTACATAGCCTAAATACATTAAGAGGTTTGAGACTTTAGAAGGGCTAAAAGTCTCAAGTGGGGGAAGGGATGGTTCAAAATTTGTAGGGGAGTCAAGATTTTGAGGAAGATGAAGCTCATTATTTTGGATGATTTATTGATTTTCTTGATCAAACAGATTGGAATCAGCCAAAACTAAAAATTTATTGGGACTATGAGGAGCAGGACATACCTCTTCACTGGAATCCAAAGATGGGGATGGAGAAGTAACAATCTTCTTACCCCTTCCAACAGCATCCAGAGTATTAGGTGGGGGTTGTAAATATTTAGTTTCATGAATTACGATACCTTTATTGCCTTGATGTTGTCCTTGCTTAGATTGCTTGAAACCCTTTTTTGGACCTACACTCTTCTAGCCCTAAGTATTATGATTTAGAACTTTAGGTCCAATTTTCTTTTGCTCTTGCACTTGATGATTAGGAAACTCAATAATTTTAGCTGGTACATCTACAGATTTGATCTTTATAAAAGGACATTGGATTCAAATATGTCCTTGAGTGTGACATTCCACATAAAAATGTGGCTTATTTTCATACTCAATAACCTGCTTGCAGTAGTAATCATTGTATTTGAGCTCCACAAAGGTTAGAAGTTCTAAATAAATATTAGCATTGACACATATTCTAGTTGTGGTTATTCTGGATCTGGCTAAAGTAGTGTGATCAATAGCAACCAAGGTGCCTATGGTCTTGGCAATAGCAAAAAGGATGTCTGGATGTCAGAAGTGCCAAGGAATATTGGGAAGCCTAAACCAAATAGGTGCAAAATTTATACTTTGGGTCTCAAGGTCAAAATCAGCATCCCACTTACAAAGAAAAAGGCTCTTACTCCTCAAAAACCAAGGACCACTAGTAAGAATTCTATTGGCATCCATATCATTGATGCTAGAGTGATGTAGAAATATTATAATTTATAATTAAAGCTAGATTATCATAATGAACTATGTGAAGTTTGAACATTTTTCCTTTTCCCTTATGATATGCAATAATTTTGGAATTCTTAGTATATTTATTAATGAGGTATATTTGGATCCTTGTTGCTTGTCAAACTCAACCTTCAAGTTATGGTCAATTAATTGATTGATGGGGAGTAGGTTCTTAGTGAGTTTTGGAACATACAAGACTTCTTTAATCCTACATGTGTAAGATCCTAGTTGTGATATGACATCACTTGTACTTTTTATATCATATGATATGTTATCACCCAAAGATACTTTTCTTATATGCTTAGAATAATCTAGAGTATAAAACCAATCTCTTTATCCTATTATATGTTTGGTTTCTTTTGTATCAACATATCAAACATCATTTAGTTGAATTGATCAAGTGTGTAGCAAATACATGCTTTTTTCTTCCAAAACAATCATCTTTGGTGATATTGCTATGCTTTTCACTATTGATGTCTATACTTGTGAGAATTTTTCCTCTACTTCTAGAGGAACTATTGAGGTTTTATGCCTCTTCTAAATGGTTCCTTTCCTTTTTTATTTGTAAGAAGTACTTGTTTTTATTCTTCTTCTATTGTATGTGAGCCCCCTACATTTTGAAGTATGTTTGCCATATTTTCAAAGCTTGGTGTTTGTTTAATGATATTTAATGTTGTCACAAAAAATATTATATTTATTCTATTGAAAGTGACTTGATATTATTAAATAAAAATTAATAAGAGTACACAATTCCTAAAAATTTATGGTATGGAAGCACACCCCATAAATCATATGTAGTAAACCAAACAATGACCAAAAGGGCATATAAAAACTATAATATATGTATCAAATTCAATCAAATAAAAGGGAAAAGATCCATTAACAATAAATTTGACATAGGGGTAGCACTAGTAGACAGAGGGGGGTCCTTATCCAAAGGATTACCCCAAACAATGGAAGGATCAAGATCTATTGGATCTAGCTCCCATATAGAACCCTCATCTTACAAATTAGGAGTATTGTTTATGGTTTGAGGAAGAATATTAACCCACCCTGAAGAGGAACCCTAGTCCTGGTTCTATGGAGATTGTTGTAGGGAATAAAATCCATCTCTATTACATTGGTCATAAGATTGGTATTACGAGCAACCAGAGTCCTACCTTGAGATCTATTTTATCCCTGAGTTCTTTGTTGAGAAGAGGAACTCCTTTGGTGAGATGGGGAGGCTAGAACATGAGCCACAATGCAATAATAATTCACCCAATGATCCAATAGACTCAATAGAAGTTGAACCTCAAGGTCAACCTTATTCACCTATCCTTGAATCTAAAGTAAAATATTTGAGTAGATTAGAGTTTTTGAATACATGAAAAAAGTTGGAGATGCTTGTTGCTTAGAAAAAATGTATTGCAACTTTTTCATATGTCAAATAGAATCTGAGCCCTAAATATATGCCAAATTTGCTTAATTTTTACTAAAATTAAATTCATATCCCTAAGAAATATCAATGTGCCAAGAAAAATATTTCATCCTAAAAGGTTTTAAAAAACCATGGATCCAAGTCCAAGCAGTTTGGGCTTTTGGGATAGTACTAGAAAAAATGTTTATGGATTCCTTGTAATGAAAAAATGAGCAATTGGAAATATGTAGCACCAAATAAATAAGGTGTTATCCTAAACAAATCCCCTAAAATATGAGATGCCAAAGAAAATGAGCCACTTTATGCTCCAAAATAACATCCTAGAGAGTGTGGAAATGATTTTTCCAAACTCTACAGGTTGATTGGATTCTCCATCACTCATTCAACTTTGGGACCATGGGTAAATATGATGAGATCTATAAGTATCATTTGTAGGGGTTATAGCTCCTAAAAGGAGTGTCAAGATACCATTTCTAATATTTCCACCATGGATGTTGGGTTTGAACCCCAATTTCATGAATAATTTCAATAAGGTCTATATCTTGAATCACCTAAAACATCTCCTTTTTGGTCTTAGAGAGATAAACCTGCACTTTTTCTTCTGCCTAGGAAAGCCAATTCCTCGTCTGTTTGGAAAAAAGGTTAGAGATGACCATGATGCCCTAATGGAAAAACCTAAGGGCTCCAACCCAAGGGAATTTAGCCAATGGTTGGTCCTAATAAATGATAATGGAGGCCCACCATAGCAACTATTTATTGATGGAAATTTCATTGCTAAAATCATTGTCATTCTAGAGAAACCAAGGTCGAATAGCTTCCTAGGCTTTCCAAATTCTTTTGGTAAATAAAATACTCTAAATTTGAATCGGCACCTTCATCACCATAATAAATTGAATTCCAAGCCCATTATAGGATTTTCTCCCATGGGGACACTATAATCTATGTAATTTTTGAACAAGAGTTTCCAAGCCTCATTGTCTTGAACAACATTAATATCCCATTTAGCACATAAAGCAATACCCTGTCAAAAGGTGGCAAGTAGTCCTAGCCCTCCTAACTCTCTTGGGAGATAGTAGAAATTCCACACAACTCTATGGAAACCCTATTTATTTAATTTTTGATAGGAGTCTTTCAAGGGAAACAAATAAGATGAATAATAAACATCAGTTGCAGCAAGGATCTTAGAGTGGAATTGGAATTTCCCTACTAAAAAAAGTAGTTTGGGAAGCCAATTTTCAAGTTTATTTTCCACTATATTAAGAAAATACTAGAGGGTAGAGTATGAATACTAAAAAGCAAGGAGGATTCCAAGAAAGCAAAAAAAAAATCAATTTTGAATCCAATTCCATCTATAATGGTTGAGCCAAGAGGGTGTGGGAAGAGAGGACTACTTGTAGCACTGGATTTTTTGTCATTGAATACTTGATCTAGAAGCTAGGAAAAAGATGTCCAACTGTAGCACCCTAAAATTGGCGTAGTTAAACCCTTAGTAAAATATAAAAAGATAAAAAAATTGAATTTTAACCCCAAACCACCCGTAAACCGCCCATTACCCGCTTCCCTTGTTTTTCGTGCCATTTTTAGGATTTGTTTTGACCGTTGGACGATATCATCGTAGATTAGATGAAATCATCCCAAATTTGATGAATTCTTTTGGAACAAAACGTCTAGATAATTTCATCCCAAAACCAAATTTTCATAATTAGCTTCTATTTCAATAGCTTCTCTAACCTGGGCAGAAAGCGTGTCTGTGCAGTTAGAGTCTCCCCTGTTGGAGATCTCCCAAATTGGGATGATCTCCAACCTTCTAACCTCCCCTAATCCTATGTAAACTAGGATTTTTCTAGTTTATTTCCCTGGCTGGATGAATGACTCCCTTGAACTCCCACGCACCTTAGAGCACCCTTGTACTATCGTTTGCATTCTATATTTCATGTTTTCTTGTAGGAACTTTACTATTTTTTAGTCGGAGCAAGATCGGATCGTCGCAAGCAATTCCAGACTATCTCGGACGATCCTATCGAGGAGCGCAGATGATCTCATACGATTGGAGGAGATCCTGATTGTAGTCCATATTAGGGGCAATCAGAGCCCAAAGTTTGCATTTCCTTAGTATTTTTTGCATTTTCCTACTGTATTTCTGCATTATCTTAGTTATTATATTTATGCATCTTGGAGTTCACCTCATTTAAATATAAATGCATGATAAAATCAAAATAAATTGTTAAGTTGATGTATTTCCTCTTTAATTGCTATTTGGATCTACCATTTAGGCAAATTTACTATTATTTGTATTATTTCCCTTTGCTTTTGCAGTTGCATTTTTGATATTTTGTATCTGTTTTTGTGATTGCAGGTTTTTGATGAATTCATCAGATCTTACGATGATCTCGATTGATCTCAGATGATCAATTATGATATGAGATGATTATGTCTGTTTCTAGATGATTACGTATGGTTTGAGATGATTTGGACTGCTACAAGACTCATAACCTTCATCAGACATCTGAAATTAGGTATGTTCTATTCTAGCTAGCATATTCTCTTTGTTTAGCACTCATTCCTATTTTCTATATTCATCTAAATCAGCATTGGCATATAGATTAACTTAGATTCATCTTGGCCAAACCTAGGAAATGAATGATTAAAATACAAAATGAACACATCAAACCCATTCTCAACCTAGGCGTGGAAACTGCCACTCAAAAGTTTCCTGGTGAACCCACCATCCATCAAAAATTCACCCTTATACTCCTCCCCCGAGAGGCGGGACATTCTAAAGGGCCTCTCAGTTCGAGGTATTATCCCATCCTTCTCGCATTCCCCTTCTGGGCACGGATCCTATAGCCTGAAGGTAAGGATGCGAAAAATTTGGAGCAATACATTTTGGTGAACCCGACATGAAAACTAAAAACCTTTTGAAAACAATCCAAAAATATAATAATAAAAAAACATAAGTGCATTTAGAATCAAAGATTGCATATCATATTTAGATGGTAGATTATAATAAAATACGATTTGTCACCATTAATGTTGAAAATTAATTAGCAGCCATAGAAATTACCTTTGTGCTTAGAGTGCCTCAAACAAATAGAGTCCAACCTTTGTGGGACGAACTTGATAGGAGATTGGGTGTTATTTCATCTAGGTCAACCAAACTTAGGAAAATCAAGAGGTTTGTCCTAGATAGAATCCTAGATCCTGATCAAGTGATCTTGTATCATGAGCTTCAGAGAGCTTGCCATAGGTGGTTAGCAGATAAAAGAGCCCTTGTGTCTTCTGAGTTGTATACCTTTGAGGAATACCTCGAGAATGCAGTTGTAGTATATAAATTTCTATCTCGTTTAGAGGACCAAGAGGTCATTCTTATGGATAGAAAGAGATGGAATAGAGTCCCTAGAGCTGTGTTATATCGAGAGTATTACCATGAAATCTATTTTTACAAATTTGAGTACGAAGCAGATAATATCACCATAGCACACTTTGTCAAATTCTTGAAACACAATTTCCAATTTGAAGAGGAGCATTTCATGACTCCTGATGTACTTGATCCTATCAATGACATCTATAAACTATTTATAGAAAACTAAGCCATTTGTTTATTATTATTATTTCTTGCATTTAGTGTGATGTTTGTTGTCTTTACAAAAAAAAACAAAAAAAAAAAAAAAACAAAGCAAATCATAACAAAAATCAAAAACATTTCTTTTAAAAAGTATTATAGTAGGTATATAATTAAAATATATACCTCCCAAATTTGTTGCAAATATATTAATATATATTTTCTAAAATCTAAATTTAAAACATAATGACAAGACTCGGGAATGGAAAACAAATTGAAGTAGAAGAAGATTGGTTAAGAAAAATAGAAGATAAGTTAGATGCCCTTCCTGAAGACCCAATTCAGGAAGAAGGAACCCTAGACCAACAAGAAGAAGAGTATGTTGATGCAAATTAACAAAGGGAAATTGTTACAGAGGAAGGATCCTCATCTCCTAGAATATCTCTAGAGGGAGCTGTTACTTTTGAGAACATGGAACACTTCTGGAAGTTCCTCAATAATAACATGGACACCCTTAATAGAGCAGTACATATGGACAAAGATCAAATTAGTGACACTCAAGCAACCCTAGAAGGCATATATCACACATGCACTAATCCTCTATCCTTTGTTGATCAAGAAAGTGATCAAGCTAGACCATCCAATTTGGATATGGTCGCTATGATCTAGAACATGCAACAACAACAGGTTACCCAACCACCTAGAGTACCTGTTACCAAGCCTAAGGTTATTCTCCCACAAAAGAAACCATCATTCACTGCTCTATTTTGCTAATTTATTGATCAACATACCTCAAATTAACAAAAGCCTAAAACAAAATAAAATACCAATTTCCAACAATATGGGGTTCAACATAATGCTAAAACAAATCTCCTTCATAATACTCTTCCTACCAACCATTTTCATAACAACAATATAGCATCTAATCCTTAATCCCATACCCATGTACCACCGAACCAATATGGTGGACAAACTGGTAATCTGGAAGCCATGGTGAAATAGTTAGTCTCCCGCATGGACCAGATAGATCCCTATCGTCCCTCATACAATTATCGAGAGATGTGTAGTCAGCCTCTAGATCCTATAGTTGTAGCACAACCATACCCTAAACACTTTCCTATGCCTATCCTACCTATATACAAAGGAACTAAAGATCCCATAGATCATCTTCATATGTTTAGGATAGTGTGTCATGATATATCACATGATGATTTGTTATTACTAAAAATTTTCCCAAAAATTTTAGGAGGGATGGCATTAGAATGGTATTATAAACTACCCACTCATTCTTTGAGAAATTTTGAAGAAACCAGTCGAGTCTTTTGTGCATCAATTTAGTGCCTACATTGAAAGGCATGTAACCATTAAAGATTTGTACAACCTAAAACAAGACAAAGATGAATGTTTTGCTAATTTCCTAGCTCGATGGAGATAGTTGATAGGGAAATTGCACTTTGTGTTACCTTATCGGGAAATGCTAGATATCTTTATCAATAATCTACAAGAACAACTATCCTATGAGTTATCAACTACTACCTTGACCACCTTTGATCAAGCCATAGATTTAGCTCGAAGAGTGGAAGACACTCTTGTTAGGAGAGGTCAACTTAAAAAGAAAGATGATGAGAAAACATCTAGAAATCAATATAAAAATAAACAATTTGTTGGTGATGGAGTCACTGATAGTAGAAATATCACCAATTTTAATACTACGAAAACAACAGAGAAATTTATACTAAAGCCTCCTAATAAACCACCTCGAGAATTTACTAGGTTAAATCAACCTTTATCAACCATTCTCCCGCAACTATTAGCACGAGGTTTGATTCAATTACAAAATATCCGGGAACCTGATCCAACTATACCCGGATATAGAGCTGATTTACACTATGATTTCCATAGAGGACCTGGATATGCTACCAACTCTTGTAAAAGTTCAAAACATAAAATACAATATTTAATTGATAACAATGATATGGAGGTGCAAGCCTTTCAACCAAAACAAAATCCTCCCAATAATTCTCAAAAGAACATTCCTCCCAAAGTCAGAATCAAAATGCCAATCAATCATTGGACATATTTCAACATCCTTTACCAAAGCATGGTAAAGAGGTGGCTAATCAAATTGAACATCATAATGTTCCCCCTCCTACCCGATATGTAGGAACTATTAGTGGGCATTTACCTACTCATTATTTGGAAATATTTGACACAAATTTATCCATGGTTACGACTAGACCTCTATATAACACTCAAACACCTGATCTTAGTGATGTAGAATATGAGACTGAAAGTGACATGGAAATCACCTCAAATCAATCGAATAGTTCTGAAGATGAATCAGATCCTATTCAACCCATCACAAATTCTATGGTTCTGGAAGAACCATGTCCTAGAAGAGTTACTACTCGACCATCTTCTCACAAATTACTTTCTAATGAACAAGTTCTAAACGCCAGACCAAGACCTATTCATCATCCTCAAAATAATTTTGTAGGTACCATCGGAGTTGTTACTCGACAACAAGCTCAAAATTCTCAACAAGATCAAACTCAGAACGATGGATCAGTTCCATTTGTTTTGAAAAATCCCAATAAAGGGAATCATGCGCCTAATGTTCAACTTAAACCTCCTTATAATATTAATGAACAATTATCCAATACTATAGCTAGAATTTCCCTTTTGGACCTTTTAAGATCTTCTCCTACCCATAGGGATGAATTAATGCTCACATTAAGCCAAATGATGGTACCACAAAATATTCAACCCGAAGCCATGTCCAATACTATCATAACTCGAGAAGTCGATTGTATTGACTTTCGGGATAAAGATATACCGTAACATAGTTTACATAAGGATAACCCCTTATATATTACTACCCTAATTGGAGATGTAGCGGTTAAATGAGTCTTGATTGACAATGGTTCATCTTTAAACATATGCACTTTTGACTTCTACCAAAGTTTTGGTTTTAGAAGTGATGAAATGAAAAGAACCGATATGATTATAAAAGCCTTCAATGATGAAACACAAGAAACATGTGGAGTTATTACTATTCCATTGCAATTTGGTCCTAGAACCTTAGACATGATCGTGTTTATTGTACATTGCCCTGCATCGTACAATATACTCTTTGGTCACCCTTGGATCAACACAATGTGAGATGTTCCCTCAAATTTACATCAGTGTGTTAAATTTTAATTTAAAAATCAGTCGGTTACCATTCATGGTGACCCTAGACCCTTTGATATGAGTGCGTTAGCAGAACCTGTTGGAGTTCAATTTTTCCCTGCTCTGTCATCCACATATCCTGATTCTAATCATCCGTCTAAACATGTGAAACACACACCCATAACATCATCTACTTTTCCCCCATCAACCACACCTCTACATATGGTTCAACCATCTTCTAAACAAACCACATTAGGACCTCAAAAGGATCATAAACCCACAACCAATGCTTATTGTTTTACTCATATAACTTCCATACCTTTAGACCCTTCCATCGACATCTCTACAATGTCTACGCCTATCAAAGGCATGATTTCCGCATCCAAAAACATAGGAAATGATCCTTCTACCTCTTACACTCTTACTGATGAGCTCTTACTCGATTTATCCAAAATTCTTGTATCAGAAAAGATGAACATTGCTATGCAATATTCCCTTATTTTAAATAAATTGCCACCCTCTCCTCGTACCTTGGGCCTCCCATAGCCTATGGGAAGTATTTACCAAGTCAGGAGTTGTGCTTTTATTTATAAGGGATATGACTGGGGAAGAATACCTAGAAACATCAAGACTCATAACGATGGGTATGCTCATTGTTATTTTGCTAATGAATATGTTAAAGCTAAACCTATAATGCTTAAATTGGGCTATAAAGGGAAAGGTTTGGGACCTTCCCAAAATGGTATGAAAGAACCTTTTGAGGTAGAACCATGGCCTGCTCGATGTGGTGTGGGTCTATTTCCTAGCAAGGGTCAACCCTTCCCATTTGAGGATGATGACCAGCTTATATGTTACCAAGATTATTTGGATAAACATGATTCTTTGCATTCAATGAATAATCCCTTTACTTATAATATGCTATCCATTGCCTACCCTGAGATTATTTTCGAATCCGACGATGAGTTGGAGGGAGATATTTTCCATGATGTCTCCGTTGAGGAATTATTACATAACAGATTTTATTTTGATGGCTCTATACCGAGTATAGCCCAGCTTGAGGCCACCACTCCTCAAGAATAATTATCCAAGCTAACCTTGGAAGAATTACAAGAATTGGGTATTTCACCCGCCCCACCTAATTTTGAGAGAGATCTGCATATGGAAGTTGAAAACGTTATAAAGATTAACATTGGAACCAAAGATAACCCTCATATAATCAACATTAGATCAGAATTGAGTCAAGAAAAACAAGATAAATACATTGCATTCCTTAAAGAATATGAAGATTTCTTTGCTTGGACATATGAAGATATGCTAGGATTAGACCCTTTTATAGTTATGCATCACCTAGTAGTCCATCCGGATGCTAAACCTGTTAAACAAAAACTTAGAAAAATGCATCCTAAAGTGGCCTTACTAGTCAAAGGAGAATTAGAAAAACTCTTGAAGGTTATTTTTATACAAGCCATTGATTATGTCGAATGGATCTCAAATGTAGTTCCAGTAACTAAGAAAGAAGCCTCTAAAGTTAGGGTTTGCACAGACATCAAAGATATTAATGTTGCATGCCCTAAAGATGATTTTCCTCTTCCCAACATGGATCAAATCATTGATTTTACTGTTGGGAGTGGAATGATATCCCTAATGGATGGATTCTCTGGTTATAATTAGATCAGGATAGCTCCTAAAGATCAGGCTAAGACAACCTTTATTACCCCTTGGGGAACCTTTTGTTGGAAAGTGATGCCATTTGGTTTAAAGAATGCAGGTGCAACCTATCAACAAGCCATGACATATATCTTTCACAATATGATGCATGATATTCTACATGATTATGTAGATGATATTATAGCTCATTCCATTAAAGAAGATGATCATTTAAATGACTTGAGAAAAGTATTTAACCGGTTAAGGGAATATCTTATTCGACTAAATCTAGCCAAATGTATATTCGAAGTTAAGTCTGGTAAATTATTAGGGGTTATCATTTCTTTACGTGGCATTGAAATTGACCCTCTCAAGATCATGGCTATCACTGATATGCTCGCACCCACAAATATATCTGAATTACGAAGTTTACAAGGTAAGCTTCAAGCTATTCGTCGCTTCATCGATCAGTTGGCAGACAAAACCAGACCCTTTCTTAAGCTTCTTAAGAAAGATGTCCCTTTCCATTGGGACGATGAATGCCAAGAAGCATTTGACCTCCTCAAGCAATATCTCCTTAAACCACCGATGCTTTCCCCACCTCGATCTGATCATCTATTTATCTTATATATTTATGCTTTAGATTTTGCCTTAGGAGCCATGTTAGCTCAACTTGACGATGAGAAGAAAGAACATGCTAATTATTACATCAATAGAAATTTAATTAGTTATGAAACTCACTATATAGTATTAGAGAAGTTATGTCTCGTAGTCGTATTTTCTACACAAAAACTACGCCATTATATGCTTAGTTAGAAAACATATGTTATTGCTAAATTCGATCCTTTGCGATATCTCATGAGTCGATCGTACTTATCTGGTCGCACAACAAAGTGGGTTCTTGCGCTAAGTGATTTTGAACTCACGTTTATAGGAAAAAAGTCATTAAGGTTCAAATCAAAGTAGATCAATTAGCTGCTACACCCTTAGAGTCTACCCATCCCCTCATCATTGAGTTTTTTGATGAATGCCTTAAACTAGAGGTGGACCATCCTGAGCAATGGTCCCTATACTTTGATGGAGCTCGATGCATGAGTGGGGCTGGTGCAGGTATTATTTTAATATCTTTACAAAAACATCTTATACCTCTATCCTTTAAACTAACATTTGCTTGCACCAATAACACTACTAAATATGAGGCTCTAATCCTTGGATTACAAGCTGCCTTGGTGCTAAAAATTAAAAATTTATTGGTTTTTTGTGATTCTCAACTTGTCATAAATCAAATAAATTATGTTTATCAAACCAGAGATGATAAATTACACCCATATAAAACATATGTTTTACAATTATTATCTTTATTTGATCAAGTTACCTTGGAATCTATTCCTTGAACTAGCAACCATGCGGCTGATGCTATGGCTGCAATTGCATCTCTTTTGCCCTTGGAGTTAGATGATGAATATGCTACAATCATTATTCATTGACTCTAGGAACTAGCTTCAAGCAAATCATGCTTAGAACCTTTGGATGTGTTTCTAATCAACGAAACTACTCCTGAACCTTGGTACATTGATATATTTAATTTTCTACAAAATGGAACCTTTCCTGAAGGTTGTAATAGCAACCATTATCGATTATTACGTAGACGAGCAAGTCACTTCGTAATTATTGGTAATACCTTGTATAGGAGATATTTTGAAGGTATCCTACTAAGATGTTTGAATCTAGACGAATCTAGATCAGCTTTGAGTGAAGCCCACGATGGATCTTGTGGGGGAAACTTTAGTGGTAGTGCCATTGCTAAGAAGCTCCTTAGGATAGGATATTTTTGGCCTACCATGGAGAATGATGCACATGATTATGTGCGCCATTGTGACAAGTGCCAAAAACACGCTGACCTTGTCCATGCGCCTGCACAAGAACTGCAAGCTATTTCATCTCCTTGGCCCTTTTCAAAATGGGGCTTAGACATCATTGGAAAAATCAACCCTATGTCATCTAATGGACACAAATTCATCATAACCGCTATCGAGTATTTTACGAAGTGGGTTGAAGCTATGCCTTTAGCTTCTTGCACTGGAACCCAAGTTTCCAAGTTTATTTTTAATCAAATTATTTGTAGGTTTGGAATTCTTGCAAATCTCATCTCAGATAATGGAACTTGTTTCAAAAATAAAGATGTCAAAAAATTATGTCAAAAATATAAAATTCAACATCGTTGGTCCACTCCCTATTATCCTCAGGGTAATGGCCAAGCAGAAGCATCTAATAAAACATTAATCAAAATCCTCAAAATATTGGTCAATAAATTTGGTCGAGATTGGCACATCCAATTATATCTGGCTTTGTGGGCCTATCGAACTAGCGTTCGCACCCCCACTGGTACTTCACCTTTTGTTTTGGTCTATGGCACTGAAGTTGTTTTTCCTTTTGAATTAGAAGTTCCTTCTTTGGCTCTACTACTTCAAGATACTGAAGTAGGAGATGAACATCGTCTTTGGTAGATTTAGTCAGCTGGAACTCTTAGATGAAAAGTGCATCAATGCTTTGGAGCATCTTCATGCCTACCAAAACAAGCTTAAAAGAGTATATCTTAAGAAAGTTCATCATCGATCCTTTGAGATCGGTGACCTTGTCTTAAAAGAAAATCAAAAAAATACTAATGCAACTAAAGACCTTAAAGGTAAATTCGAGCCCAATTGGCTTGGACCATATATCATCACTACTAAATTTGGATCGGGAGCATATTGATTAGCTACCTTAGATGGTAAAGATCTTAAAGAACCTATGAAAATTATGCATCTCAAACACTACTATGCTTAAAATTTGGTCATTTCATCATTGTATCTATCGTTATTTTGCATATTATTTCATTTTAGTCACTTATATAAAAAAAATTTCAAAAACAATCACATTGTGTTTCTTTCAATTCATAAATTAAAATCAAAATATAAAAACATCAAAATCTTCAAAAACATATTTTATTTTCATATCTGTCAATTCTTGAAGTATTGCAATTATATTTTCAATTCTTTTGGATAAATTAGCATTTATTTGGAATCCCGCACTTTCACACTCACATGGATAAATATCTTGATTTTATTTGGTATGATTATTAATCTCTCTTATATCAAAGTCATTTCAATTAAATAAAGTTTTGAGCATAGAAAACTGATCTTGTTATTTACTTGAACCAAGCATATATCTTCACATTAAAATTATTTTATTGCAACTTCGATATGATGCTATATAGTAGACATGGTTTCTTGAGTGAAAATTTTCCCCTGCTATCCTATCATGCACATGGTCTAGAATCTTTGAGAATTGACAAAAGGACAAGCTCACCCCTACCCAGAATAAAAATCCCTTGCTCTACATCCAATCCAAGCAAGTATCCCTAGCATAGGAAGAAAAAGAAAAGTCAAAGAAAATGAGAAAAAGAAAATTATTATTTTGTATCATCGCAGCAATATTTCAGTATTATCTCAATTCCAAGAAAAAATACAAAAAAAAAAAGAAAGCAAAAGAGAAGCAAAACGCAAAAAAAAAAAACAATAAAATCCCTTTCCCTACCCCTTGAAAATAAAAGAAGGGTGAATGAGCTTGAATCCCTGGAATTCTCAATTATTCAAAAACTATGAGGTAAGCCCCATAATAGGTGGTTTGTGCCCAACCCGCTTGGCCTTGGGTAATCCCTAGCGTGGTGATATGTCTGTCACATTAGCGACCTTCTTTTGTACAAACCTATGTTAGCTTATGGATTAGCTAGCTCTTGATAACCCGACTTACCTAGTAGTCTGGTACGGTTACATGCATATAAATCATGGTCAAGGAACCCTTATTTGGTTAAGTCAAATTACTTGTATCAAATTCTCTTGCTCAAAATTAGTGAATGAACAATACAATTGCACACACATTTGTATTTGAGAGATTTTGTATCATTATGATAAATCAAGATTGGTAATGAACTCACATATGCACATGAGGGTCCCTTATAAATCTACATTTGTCTTTGAGATAATTTAAAATATTTCTTCAATTCTTCTTGAAATAATTTTATCTTCTTATTTCAGAACTTCTGTTTTGTATAAAAACAATTACATACATTGTTTTCAAGCAATCAAAATTCTTTCAAACAACATATTACAAAATCTAGTAAATAAAGTCACGTTTATATATTATTATTTTTTGTTTATCTCAAAATCAAAAATCAATCATACAATAAAACTAAAATATCAAAATTTTCTTTGGATTTCGTGATGATGGTATAAGTCTATACCTATAAGTCTATGCCTAGCACAAACCATTGTTCTAATTTTATTTTCCCATTCCTTTTAATTTATAAAAACATATGACTTACATCATCATGTTACACAATTGAGCTTTAAATATGAATGAACACTTATTCCATTTCATATCATTATGTCAACATTCAATTTTGCAATGATGGTATAGTTCCTAGGGACTTATTCAACAAATTCTTTATCACACTTAGGAATTTATGCCTAGCAAAATCATATTTCTTTAATATGTCATGCATAATATTTTTATGAAAATCTGAAAACAAATCATCACCATCATCATTTTCATCATCACAACACAAAGTCTTAAGACAGTCTCTTAAGCACTCTTTCACTTTTAACAATATTTCTCTCCTGGGATTAGCTTGATGACCTAGTGAGCGGTGACTCCATGAAATGGTCTATAATAGTGAAAATGTCCTTTGAAATCATTGTTAGAAGTCCCTTTTATTTTTCATCAAAATACACCAAAAACAACCAATTTATTTACATCAGATTATTTCATTTACAATTTTATGCCATGACATTAAATTATAATATTTCAAAACGACATAATTACATGAATACTCAATCACAAAATTCAAAATCAAAGCATCATACAACATATACACAAGTCACCTCATCAAAAACAAGACTATATATATATATATATATCAATTATGTACATCATATCAAAACTGGATTGGTATGCCACAATCTATATCTTGGCATACTCAATCCTATCAAAAATTTCTACAATCTCTCTGCAGTCTATAGTCAGCTAATCTCGAGAAGCCCTTGAGATCTCAGCCTCATCTCCTCCCTCACCCTGACATGGAGGAGGTGGTCCCATAGAGGTTCGTGTTGTGTCTCGGGTCCTCGCTATCGATCGTGAGGATGTTCTCACCGATCCCATCCTGATTGGTTCAGCAATGTTGGCTAGTAGTTGTACCCTTTGGCCCTCTGGAACTAGCTGGAAGTATACCCCCTGGTAGAACATGGTCTGCATCATAGACCACACTAGCTCATCCTTGCTCGCCCCTCTGCTCCATGCCCTAATCCATGTAGCCTCATCCTGCAGTGTTTGTACCTGAGCCCTAAGCTGAGTAGCCTTATCCTATAGTGTTTGCATCTAGGCCTAGAGGTGGGAATTCTCATCCCAGAGAGATTTCATCTTGTTGCTCTCCCCTACCTTGACACCCTTGCCCTTATCGGGCGATGGTGGCCTCTCCCCCTATTGAGAAGGGAATCTCTCCTCCCTCATCCCTGTCTCCTGTGGTCTCTATGGAGTCTGGACCATCCGCTGGCATATCTCCTATGGAGACCATCACTGCTCTCTCACTCCATGACCCCACACTGCCTCAATAGCAACCTAGCATTGCCTCCCCATCCGTTCCACAACCACGTGCATCGGACCCTATGCCCTCGTCATCCGAGGAGGGTGGATGCCTGTGTACCAGACATCGTACCCATCTATGACCCTAGCATCATCCCCATCCACTGGCTCAATGGGGGCATCATCCGTGTCCTGACTCTAGAATCGTTGCATGTCTGGAGCCCCACTCAGTGTGATATTATCCCAAACAGTCTAGGAGTACTCGTAATCCCTAAGAGAAGGGATCCCTTACTGTAGATCGAACTATCGTAGAAACTCGGTCGTAGCGGTGGAGCTCTACCTCTCCCTACTCCATCCTCAACCAGTAGACTCGCCTCGATGTGAGCCAGCTCCTCGCCCATCCTCTACCCACCTTGGGTTCTCTCGCCATGGCCTCCAGGTGATCTGGTCTGGGATGAGGTCGTCTAGAAACCTCCGTGACATCGACAGATCTATCCACCACTGTGACCCTCTCTGTAGCCACCAGTAGAAAACCTGGGGCCTCTCCCGATCAACCCCTATTAGTGGGAGCCCTATCGGCCTTCACACCACGATGTGCTCCCAGCACCAAACCTATAGTAGTGATGTCAAGACCAGACATTAGCCTCCCTTGTATACGACCCCATGCAGGATCCTATACAAGCGGCATAGTACAAAACTACCCCATTCAAACCTATAGTTGTGGTATCTCATATCACACACCACATCTAAGAGTAGCCAAGGTAATCTGCACCCACTCTGGTGGCATAGCAGTAAGCCACCTACTACTCTTACCAACACCTAAGTCAACCTAGATGCCCTAGGCATCTACCTCAAAGACTCGATGTTCACTCTGCCCTTCTCCAGAGCGAAGCTCGGGTCTCCGGTCAATCTCATCATTGCCTAGACTTGATTGGCCATAGGCATCATGAGTCATCCTTGTATGGGGATCCTCATGATCCTCCATACGTCCTCTAGTGTGGGAGTCATCTCCCCTATCGGTAACTAGAAACAAGACGACCCCGGATACCATCTCTCTGCTAGGGATGTCAGTAGCCCTATGTTTTTTGGTAATTGTGGCATCTCTGCCACATGCTATAGTCTGACCTGTGCCAATCGTTCACACTCTGCCTAGTCAAGTGCGGCTATGTCATCTCGTAGCCTGTTGTATTTCCATTCTCGACTCTTTAGTAATCCTCTCTACAAAAAAAACAATAAAACAACAAAATTCATTAATAAACCAATCATTAAAATAAAATTCAACACATTTTAACAAAGCAAAATTTCATAAAAATGATGATATCATCCACCATTGGATGATATCGTCCCAAATTGGGTAAAGTCGTCCTTTGTAAGACGAAATCGTCTGCTATTTCGTAACTTGGGGATCACCCCTTGTTGGATGGGATCACCCCTAGATCATCGATTTTGCTTTCTAATGAAATCGATGATATAGGGACAATTCCAACGAAATAGGGACGATTTTGTCCCGACATTGTCGACAGCCTAAAAACGGTCGGGATGCCCCAAAACAATAAAAATTTAAAACAAAACATTGTACAAATTAAATCCAAACATAATTTACTAGGATTAGATCCTTACCCGTAGTCCGCGTCGGACCTCTATCGATTTGTGCGCCGTCTCAACCATTTTTGTCTGCAGAGCTCTAAAAATAGTAAAAATGAACAGTAAAAATGAATTAGGGTTTTACCCTATTTTTCTTAATTTTATTCAAACCAGCAACATTTTTAATTTTGCTTTTTCGTTCTTTTACCTCAAACGTTCGATTTGGGTAAAAACACGGAGGGGGCACCATAGTAAGAAGTCGTACGATTTGACCAAGAATCATCATCTAAAAAATTGAGTAAATTTTTGCTTTCTCGTAAAACAAGAAAAACTCATCTTTAACGCATTTTCTTCGAAAAATTCGCTAAAGAGGGGGCAAAATGTAGCACCCTAAAATTGGTGCAATTAAACCCTTAGTAAAAGATAAAAAGATAAAAAAAATTGAATTTTAACCCCAAACCGCCCGTAAACCGCCTGTTACCCGCTTCCCTTCTTTTTCGTGCCATTTTTAGGATTTGTTTTGACCGTTGGACAATATCATCATAGATTAGACGAAATCATCCCAAATCTGATGAATTCATCTGGAACAGAACATCTAGACGATTTCGTCCCAAAACTAAATTTTCATAATTAGCTTTTGTTTCAACAACTTCTCTAACCTAGGCAGAAAGCGTGTCTACGCAGTTAGAGTCTCCCCCATTGGAGATCTCCCAAATTGGGATGATCTCCAACCTTCTAACCTCCCCTTAATCCTATATAAACTGGGATTTTTCCAGTTTATCCCCTTGGCTTGATGAATGACTCCCTTGAACTCCCACGCACCTTAGAGCACCCTTGTACTATCGTTTGCATTCTGTATTTCATGTTTTCTTGTAGGAACTTTACTATTTTTTAGTCGGAGCAAGATCGGATCATCGCAAGTGATTCCAGACTATCTCGGACAATCCTATTGAGGAGCTTAGATGATCTCGTACGATTGGAGGTGATCCTGACTGTAGTCCAGATTGGGGGCAATCAGAGCCTAGAGTTTGCATTTCCTTAGTATTTTTTGCATTTTCCTACTATATTTTTATATTATCTTAGTTATTATATTTATGCACCTTGGATTTCACCTCATTTAAATATAAATGCATAATAAAATCAAAATAAATTGTTAAGTTGTATTCCCTGTTTAATTGCTATTTGGATCTACCATTTAGGCAAATTTACTTGTATTTTTATTTGTTCCCTTTGCTTTTGCAGTTGCATTTTTGGTATTTTGTATCTATTTCTGTGATTGTAGGTTTCTAACGAATTCGTCTGATGAATTCATCAGATCAATGATGATCTCGGCTGATCTCAGATGATCGACTATGATCTGAGATGATTTTGTCTAGTTCCATATGATTACGTATGGTTTGAGATGATTCAGACTGCTACAAGACTCAGAACCTTCATCAGACATCTAGAATCAGGTATGTTCTGTTCTAGTTAGCATATTCTCTATGTTTAGCACTCATTCCTATTTTTTGTATTCATCTAAATCAGCATTGGCATGTAGATTAGCTTAGATTCATCTTGGCCAAACCTAGAAAATGAATGATTAAAATACCAAATGAACACATCAAACCTATTCTCAACCTAGGCGTGGAAACTGCCACTCAAAATTTTCTTGGTGAACCCACCATCCGTCGAAAATTCACCCTTATACTCCTCCCCCGAGAGGTGGGACCTTCTAAAGGGCCTCTCAGTCCGAGGTATTGTCCCATCCTTCTTGCATTCCCCTTTCGGGCGTGGATCCTATAGCTTGAAGGTAAGGATGCAAAAAATTTGGAGTGATACACCAACCACTGAAGGGGCTACACCACATTTTCTTCTTCAATCAAGGTGAGAAAAGAATCATCAAAAAATTGGCCACTAACCAACTACTGAGAAGTGTCGAGAAGTAAAATCTCTTTCACTCAACCCTTGGTAATAGCATCAACAAGGAGGTACCCAAATCCTTAAATTTCTAAGACATAGAAAGTAAGGGCAATAGGACACCCTTTTCGAATATATATATATATATATATATATATATAACCTAAAGGAGGAGGATTATTAGCCATTGATAGGAGGATTATTACTATCAATGGCTAATAATCCTCCTCCTTTAGGTTATATATATATATATATATATATATATATATATATATAACCTAAAGGATGAGGATTATTAGCCATTGATAGTAATGCAAGATGAGGCATCTATAAAAAGCATTTTAACTATGCTTAAATATTTGGGGCCAAAACTAAGGGCTTGCGATATGGACAAAATGAAAGGCCACTCAATATTATCATAGGCTTTGGAAAAATTAATTTTAAGAAACAAGGCTTTCTATTGATATTGCATTACCCATTCCTTTCCCTCCCAAACAAAAATTATGTTGTCCAAAATGTAGTTGTCCTTGATGAAGCCTATTTGTTTTGGTTGAATGATGAGGGGCAAGAGATCTGAGAAAGATATTTAGCAATGATCTTGTAAGAAACATTGAGTAAAGTAACTGGTATCTAGTTGCAGATGTCCTCTATATCCCTAGGTTTGGGTATAGCTTGATATTACCTTTTTTAATCAACTAGTAGAGGGAGTGTATCTTGAAAAATTCCAATTAAACTTGATGCAAATTTGGATCCACTATGTCCCATAGGACCTTGTAAAATTCATAGGAGAATTTTTTTATGCCAAAAGCTTTATCATTAGCCATAGAAAATTTTGTTGCTTGAAGTTCATCTTGAGATAGGAAATTTTCATAGAGGGTCCAATGGAAAGCAAAAATTTGGCAGGACACCACTCTCAAACACTATTATCGAGCACTTGATAAATGGAGGGATCTTATGTAGTGAACACTTATTGATAGTGTCAAACAAAGGCCTACATAAATTTCTAGGAGGTTTTAAAGGTTTACATTATATTTTGAAGGGAGATTTCATAATTGGAACTAGTGTCTCATCATATACCTTTTCTCCTAGTGCTTGTATTGATGCTCATAATTCAATAATTCTCCTCACGAAAGATTTGATTTTTCTCCATACTTTATATTCAAGCAATGGAGTGGGATCTAGGAGAAATATAATTTGTCAAAAACTATCTTTAGCTTCTCCTATGCATTTTATATGATGGTTAAATCCTAAATGTATGCTTGTACTTCATCAACTACTCCAAACATGATGATTAATCATGCTTTTCTATCTACCTTGTCAAAAAAAATGATCTTCACCTTCTACAATAGGATGAGTAATGGTTCTATCTATAACTTGTTATACTTCTTAAAACTTGATTTGTGTTCTAATTTTGATATTCCAGGAAATATAATTATTCCCTCTTAATAGTTGGGAATTGAACAATAATAACTTGGGTACACCACTAAACATATCAAACTTTTACAAAAGTTGAAATTTTTATTTTGTTAACTCAGCCTCAATTTTTTTTTACAAGTATATATATACCTAAACTCATAATTCAAATGATGCCTCAAATTTAAGCTACAATATTACAGCAGTGGTAAGGGATTTGGCCTCTCTTTCGGAGGTCCAAGGTTCAAACCCCACTCAGTATGAGGGGACCAAGACCCCTAAAAAAAACTTGTGTAAACTCATTGAAAAAATAATACCTTAAATTTTCAAGAAATGTAATGTTTCACCTAGCAAAACAATAAATAGAGGGAATATTCCTTAGAATATTTTGTTCTTTAAAAAAATATATATGTTTCTTTTAACTTCCATTAAACACAATGGAATAATAATAATACTTTTGCTTTGAATAGCCTTACCAATCTCAATGTGGGATAAATGAATAAGTCAAGTCTTCTTTTCTATAGTTGGACATTCTTCAGTATGGTTCCTAAGTTTGTGACCTTTAATGTGCTATTCCTTGATTAAAATCTGGTCAATGACCAATGCAGCTATTGTTTTTAGTCATTATTTCACATCATAATCCTATTTGAATTTAGTTTTTATAAAATATCCACCTTTTAGATGTTAAATGCTGAATTTACCAAGCAAAAGATGTCCACATATAAATACCAGATTGATTCTTCTTTTCTCTGTGTGATTTCTCTTGAAGAAATATTTTGGCATCATGAATTTTTATATAATTTGACATGATTAAAACTTTGAAATTATTCCATTCAATAATATCCCCTCCATATAGAATAGTCTCTAGCAGATAAAGTACTTGATGTAATACGTTGGTAGAATTGTATTATCCTTCAAGGTTTACTTTTGTAAGGAAACATTCTTGGTTACACTGGAGACTTTAATGGTCCTGAATGCTCATAGAGAATATCTATTTTAGGCAATTTATTATTTAAAGATATTATATAATCTCTTGTCTTTTAAAAATGGTATTGCTACTTCTCTTTAAGAAATTTAATGATGTTTGTAGATGAATGAATAGTGCCTACTTTGATCTCAATGGGAACGTCAACGATGTTTGATCAATCATTGAGTAATGGAAATTCTTTACTTTTCTTTTCTATTTGAGATGTCTTTGCTCTGGAGACAAATTTGACCAACCTTCTTGTTGAGGATGTCGATGTGTTCAATTGATCATTGAATATAATGTTGCTATTCTTTTTATCTTTGACATCTTGTTTGGACAAGATGTCTCATATGATCTCCACACATCTTGCTTAGTTGAGATTTTTCAAATATTCTTCATACATATTCCTTGATTTATTATATTTAAAGCTTTTTAATAACCATACCATATGTTATATTTTATAAATGGTTAAAAACATGAGTCAACCAGACAGTACCTGTGTTGGAAACAAACTCTCTTATCCAAGAAATAGTTTTCTTATGCATGTGTTCACCTCATGGGTGATATATTAATTTTGGAATAAAATACATGATTTTATAAACCTATTGTTGAAGGATTTTGTACTCTCTCAATGGTTCTCCTTTACAGCTCATTGGTGCCCTTCTTTTCTTTTTGAACACCTAATTCCACTTATGGTGCTTATTCTTAGAGGTTTTATCCTACTTGCCAATGTTTTGACAAATTTGTTATGGCATAAATATTTGCTTTAAGTTGATCCATGGAAGTATTTCTTATGTTGGGATCACTTCTACCTCTACTAGGATATTTTGGAAGTATTTTTATCCTAAGACCCTTCTTAGTAAGATTTTATTTTCTAAAAAAAAATCATGGGAATTATTAATGGAGAGAATGGTTACCTCTTTCTTTTGAGGTTAACATTTCTTTTGTAGGGTTATTTTCCCTTATACGACCTTTTCTTTAATAGAGAGTTCTTTTAAGGATTCTTTGTTTCAAAGCTTGAGAAGCATCAGAAGGAGAGATGACTCTTCCTTCTACCTACTTTGACACCATATTTTAGAACTCAATTCTTTGATTATTTTTGTTATGAAATGAAGGATATTTAAATACAATGATACCCAAATATGGCATAACAAACTTTAACTAATCCTATAATTACCTTTGTCTTCTAGTGGACCTTAGAAACCATGTGTTGAGTGGTTACTCAACTTACATTCATATTATTCATGATATAATAATTCCTAACACAAAAAATAGATAACAATGATAAAATAAGTCTAATGTGACTGATGTAGGTTTTGTTAATGATGATTTGGAGGTACCTAATCTTGGTTCAAAATATACCTATGTGGATGAATTATGCTCTCAAGACCTTGAAAAAGATCGAAAGATCCATAATAGCTTCTGGATCAGCCTCCAAAGTAGGTCAATTCCTATGGTACTAGATAAACTAACAAGAGGGGGGTTGCATACTAAAGAAAAAAATGCATAGAGTTAGAATCTAGAACTTAAAATGGCTAAGATTTACAACATCAAGAGATACAAGATCCTGAGAGTCTCATTCCCTTAACTAAACTAAACTACCTAATAGACCAGCCATCATCCAATATTGTAGAGAATTAATCAAATAAAAATATGCATAGCTAAGCATTAATTGAACAAACAATAATCCAAGGAGAAATCCAAATAAAATAAAAACTTCAACAAAATACACCACTCATCCAATTTTAATAGAAATTTTTAACAAATAAATCTACATACATGTTCTACAACATCCATACATAGAGGTCAAACAACACTTTAATTTTCATTAAAAGGTGTATAACATTCAATCATGCAACTTATGCAATTATTAAAGCTAAAGATACATCCCTTGAAATGGGTTACATGCTAATATATAATTTTATATTACATTCTATTGGCCTAACATGATTACCTTTAAAACTAATTGCAGGCCTGTCATACCAGTACATCACATGCACATCCCTTTATAGCTTATTTGGGTGCAATTCAGGGTTATGCATAGTGGTGAATATTTACAAATTGAGTGAATATTAGCATTTTTAAAAATGCAAATTAGCAAATTCGGGGAACCCTGGACGTCAACCCATTCACCCAAAATTTTTGGGCCAAAAATTTTTTAGGTGTCGGTTTTCCACGCGTTGATAATAATATTACAATTTTTTTTTAATTTCCAGGTCTCCCACTTAAATCGAGGATCCTTTTCACCTTAAAATTATAATTTTTTTTAATTATCCTACCAAATTTACCTCTTATACTAGTATATATACCTAACATGACAACCACACCCATACAACTAAAACATTCATTCTTATCAAAAAATGACCTATAGTAGCAAAAATAATAATCAGTTGTAAAGAGAAGAACAAATGATCAATGGAGAAAAATATTGTAGAGAAGCAGTGGTTTGATAGAGGAGCAATGGAAAATATGAGTGAAAAATCACACCCGTATACAAAAATGCACCTGACCCCTCCCCCGGGTGCATTTTTGCACATGACACACCCAGATAAAATTTTGCACTTGGCCCTCCCTCGGATGTAGTTTTGTACTTGGTCCTCCCATAGATACATTTATGTATCTGAAGGAGGGCCAAACCAGGTGCAAAATTGCATCTAAGGGAGGGTTAGGTGCATTTCTATATTCGAGCCTCCCATGGATACATAAGTGCACCCGGGCTGGGAGGGTTGGGTCAGGTGCAAAACTACATATGGAGGAGGGTTGGATGTAGTTTTTCACCTGGTCTGGTCCTCTTTGATTGGGTGCATTTCCACCTGAATCTTGTGGATACATTTTTATACCTGATCTGACCCTCCCTCTACCAAGTGCATTTTTGCACCCAATTCCCCCAAATGCGGTTTTGCACCCAACCGGGTGCATTTCTGTAGTCGACTTGGACCAGATGTAGTTTTGCACCTAGTCGGATGTTTTTTTACACCCAGCTCCTTCATATGTAGTTTTGTACCTGACATGACCCTCCCTCAACTAGGTACATTTCTATATCTAAGGGAGGCCCAGGTGCAAAAATACACCTGACTAAGGGAGGGCTAGATCGTGTGTAAAACTACACCTGAGAGATGATCGGGTGCATTTATGCACCCAACCCTCCCTTGAATGAAGAACACAAGATTATATTGAGATGGGGTGAACAGTATAAGACCACATTTTACTTTTCTTTTCAAATCAATATTATGCAGTGTATAGATAGCAGTATCAATAGCAGTAATCAAAGCAATGCACAAAACACCATACACAATAGAGACACATATTTGAATGTGGTTCACCCAATGTGGACTACCTCCATAGATAAAATATTTCTTTTAAATATTTCTCAAATAATCTCTTGGGAATCCTTTCCAATTACAATATTTATGGACCTTTTTCCAAAGGAGATGTTGATCCCCTAAATTTGGTTTGTGTCTCTATCCACATGAGAACTCCTTCTCCTATGCTCTAGTTGGTGATCCTCTAGAAGACATTGCCCCCATTAAACTGACTATGGATTTCTCTCCACTTGAAGACTCTTATACTCACTCAGAAGACCTGTCCTTAATGTCTCGGTTGATGGATCTCTATCCATTGAATACTCTATCCTCTTTGCTCTGTCACCTCCAAAGCTCTATCTCAATACTATACTAAACATAGTCTAGTCGGTCTAGCATAGCTCTGCTCAATCTCTTGCACTAAACATAGTATATTCAGTCTAGCACAAATCTACTCAACTCTTGCACTAAACATAGTCCAATCGATCTAGCACAAGTCCACTCAAATCTGCACTAAACATAGTTCATTCGATCTAACACAAATCTGCTCAATAGATTCACTCAGAACCTTCTCAAATCTACTCAATAGGTTCACTCAGAACCTTCTCAAATCTTCTCAATAGGTTCACTCAAAAATTTCTCAAATCTTCTCAATAGGTTCACTCAGAACCTTCTCAACTCTACTCAACAGGTCCACTCAGAACCTGTACAACTTCGCTCAACAGGTCCACTCAAATTCTATCCAAATATTCTCAATAGGTCCACATAGAACCTATCCAAATCTACTCAACAAGCTCACATAGAACTTGTTCAAATTTTCTCGATAAGTCCTCTCTAAAACTTGCTCAAATCTGCATTGCAAGCTTGCACTAAAGCTTACACAAAATTAGTCCACAAGCCTTCTCAAATACTTACCTCAAATCAGCTTAACAAGTCTACATAGAACTTGTCCAATCTCATAGAAGCATAAAGATAATTGTTAGAGACTCAATATGTTCTATACTCAATGCTTAATCACTTTCTCAACTCAATATCATAGAAGCATAAAGAGAATTTTTAGAGACTCAATATGTTCTATACTCAATTCTCAATCTCAACTCAGTCTCATAGAAGCATAAAGAGAATTTTTAGAGACTCAATATGTTCTATACTCAATACTCAATCACTTTCTCAACTCAATCTCATAGAAGCATAAAGAGAATTGTTAGAGACTCAATATTTTCTATACTCAATAATCAATCTCAACTCAAATCAGAATATATAATAGTTTATTTCATGGAACTTGAACAACCACTTCATACAACCACTTGACTAGGCTCAATCAACTTTACTCAACCAATCACCTCAAGTAACAACCCTTTCTCACAAACCCTAGTCCAAGCATATATCAACCAACTCAAAATGCTTCCAACAATGTTCAACAACAACTCTCACATAACAATGATACTCATGTTCTTTTCAAACCCTAGTTCAAGTTCTTTGCATAACATCTCACTTCAACAACAATGCTAATAAAACATTCTTCATATAACAATGATACTCATGTTCTCTTCAAACCCTAACTCAGGTTTTTCACACAACCAATGGCTTCAACAACAATGCTAATAAAACAAGGTTTTAATCAAAACTCTCAATTCATAAAACCTTGAAGCATCAACTCACAACACTTCACTCAACCAATGGTCTAAACAACAATGCTTATCAAACAAGGTTTTAATAAAAAATCTCAATTTAGAAAACCTTGAAGCATCAACTCACAACACTTCACTCAACCAATGGTCTAAACAACAATGCTTATCAAACAAGGTTTAATCACAACTCTCAATCCAGAAAACCTTGAAGCATTAACTCAACCACTTTAGAAAAGGAAACCCTAATCAATTCCTTTTCACTCCAAACTTAATTTTCTATCAAGCCAATCAACCAACTCAATTCAAAGAAGAATTTTTTCCATACCCAAGGTTATGCATAGTGGTGAATATTCGCAAATTGGGTGAATATTAGGATTTCCAAAATTGGAAATTGGCGAATATGAGGACCCTCGACGTCGGCCCATTCACCTAAAATTTTTAGGACCAATTTTTTTGTAGGGCCAATTTGCCATAATATATATCCAAACATAGGCATATTTGTACTCATTGGAAAATACTTTCAAGCCTGATCTAATGGTGGTATTTTTATGAAGTTATAAGTTGATTTAATAGGTAAAAAGTGGCCCCAAATATGACCTTATATTTTAAGGCTTAAAATATCCCAAAGTTTGAAATGAAGATGCTCAATTTGATTTGCTTAGGATTCTCCATGATTCACCTTTATTTTGATTAGGATTCACCATTTTTTACAAGTACATTTTGAGTCCAACCCCTTATGCATAACCCTACTCATACATTTTCTTGAAGAGTAGTAGTCCTCACAAATCTGCCACACTCACAATTACTTCTTTGTATATCTCAATAAGGGTTAGAGGATATTTTTCTTCAAAAAAACATATCACAAAAATAATATCAAAATTACACCTTATCACTCCAACTCAAATAATAATCAATATCCTCACAATAATCACAAAAACCCTTAATTCAAAATAACATACCATCCACAAAGTCTTAACCTTTCAATATTCCCCAATAGCAATTTAAGACTTTAAAAATAAAAATAGAATTCTTCTTATAACTCCTAAAGGTAATTCTCAACTACCACACTTTAATATAAAGCAACCTTTCCAAACTTCAACCATAAAGCAACCTTATACCTCCAACTTAGGCATTAAAGCAAAATTAAAATTAAAATATTACCTTTGCCTTTGGAGAGTTTCAAACTCTCAATGCAGCCCACACAAACATCTTTGCCCATGGTGCAAACCACCACACGAGCTACATGCTCATTGGGAAGGAAGAAGCACCTTGTGCTTCAAAACACTATGCCCCCTTGCCTTGCAAAAAGTGCACCTAATTATTGGCGCTAACACACCCACGAAATGCTTCCACCAAGATTCAGACGTTGTTCTCTTGCACACAAAACGTAAGCTTTGCAGCCCACTTGCCACTAGGCCAATGTGCCTAGTTGGCTCTAGACCTTCCAACACTTTCCCCTTTGTTTCCTTTCGATGACAGGATAAACACAAAGTTTGCTGCTTTATTCTCATGAGCTTCTTTGATTAAATCACATGCAATCTAGAATTCGAGCAAGGATAACTTAATGCCCTTTGGGCATAGGTTTAAATATTTAATTTCCTCCTTTGCATTTAGAATGTCGGCACTTCAAAACATAATTATGTTGATGAGGATTATAAACCTTTGCAACATGCTTCAAATTTCCTTTGGTCTTAAACCCAACCTTTGGGTTTATTAATATATCTTTGGACTTTATAAAACCCATTTTTGCCTTATAAAACATTATAATAAAATTTATAAATGTTTTTATTTGGGTTTTCACCATGGCAATTTTAATATTATAATAACCAATATTATAATATTAATCCTTCAATAAAGTACCTTTGATATTTATTTATAAATTTTAAATTCATGCTGAATTTAAATAATTTATAAAATAAATATTTAAACTCCTTTTTAACTTGTCTTTTGCACTGCTTCACTCGATCTTTTGCCTTCTTCATGGATATCAAATAATCATCTTTGTCCCCTTTATTTCCTTTCAAAATTACTGATGATTTCATCTGGTGACATCAATGACAACTTTGACTTAGGGACTCAAAATGTCCAACACCGAATGCATATCTACAAGTAGTCTTTTGTTGTTTAATATTTTTTCCAAATATTAATAGAAATTTACCAATGTTTTATATTTTTTGGTGAAAAATTAAGGTAATTCACCATGTCTTCCTACATGAAGTTGGCCAGGATTCACCAAGGTTTCAAAATAGATTCACCATTTTTTTACAAGTACATTTCAGATTTGATCCCTTATGCATAACCTTGGTGCAATTATAATGACATCATTATGTTGATGTGGCTAGCTCTAATTTATTCCAATAATGTGGCATCCTACATGTCCCAAGATGGTTGGTGAGATCATCTAACAAATTTTCTTTATTCCACATGGTCCAATGACAAGTCCAGCTGCATTAGGATAAGTGTTGAATGAGGAAGCCTCCAATTGTTAAGATTCTCTAATAGCAAATTTTGCTTGTTGGGAGCAGGTTTGGGCTCTTTGTCATTCTATCAAATTCTTTTGCCTTAGCCAAAATTAGTCTAGCTATTATTTTCCAAGTGTCAAAATTTCTTTGTACTTGAGTGGCATCAACCTAATCAAAATTCTAGCCCTCATCTCCACACTTAGTTGCTTTTTCAATGTGCATTGTTGGATGTCGAAAATGCTCCTGCTTAAAAATTGCTTTTCTTCTTATGTTGGGCTTCATTACTTAAAAAAATTATGGATTTGATCTTGGACTTCCTTTGTGTTAGAATTTTATGCAGCTTATTGATGACATCAACTCCTAAAAGTTTAGCTATCTTTGATACTTAGCCATATTTTGCATCTCATAAGGGGTTGCCTTCATGCCAAACATAAAAAATTTATTTACTTTGAATGATGTTAGCTACTTCAAAATTCTAGGCTATATCTAGACATAGCCAAATATTTATTCTGGATCGTCAAGTGCCAAAAATTTTACACCCTTTTGATGATGTTAGCACCTTTACAATTTTAGCTACCTTTCATACTTAGCCAAAAATTAAGTTAGACATTCCAAAAAAATACCAAACTCTCCTGCCTTAGTCAATTTTTAGACTCAACTATGCTGGATTTCAATTTTTTCAATGCTCATTGATGATGTTAGTATCTTAAAAGTTTGACCACCTTTTACTCTTAAAGAAATTTTTATTCAAACGTTGTAAAAACTTGCTAAGTCTTCATTTCTTAGCCTCTTTTTTCTTAACTCAATGATTGCTCAATGCATTTGGTGATTCTTCCAGCTTCCTAATGCGACATGTACTAATTAATTAGCAAATTTTCTCTTTGAAGGGATTCTTTGTACATGTAGGTAGATCCTTTCTACCTATAATAGTGGTGACTTGTAAGGGGTTTTTGCATGCAAGAACACAAAACACATATAGCCTTATCTTGTTGGGTGATGAAGTAAAAATAAAAATAAAAATAAATATTAAAAATACTTTGTATATATTTTGACATAAGCCATCCATTTAACTTTCAACTTCAGCCATGACTATTGAAATTCCAACAACATCACCCAATTTCTCTTGCATTTGAGTAGTAACATTTGATGTTTCACCTTGTTGCTCGCCACTAACTCTTTGATTATTTGATGTAGTTCCAGAAAGCTAAAATTTCTAACATGTATCCCAAAAACAATTATGGGAATATCTAACCCCTAGAGCCTATGGAGGATGGTTTTTAATGGAAGGATGTTTTTATAGGAATAATTCCCATATTTCTAGGCCAATTTCTAAAGCTTTGCATGCATTATAGATAGACTATATAGAAAGGTAAAAATATGTTCCTCAGTGACTGATGCCATCCATGAATCAAACTCCTCATTATTTCCAATGGCTTCAAGTTGGACTTTGAGTTGTTCTTGGCTATAGTATATGCTCACATCATCCTATAAATCTAGGAAGCCAAAACCTAAGATTTTGGTAGTCAAAAATCTCACCTTTATGCTCTTCTTCCTAATGCTAGAATCAAATACCCTTTTGAATATATAATCTTCTAAAAACAATATGAACATGAATTAGAATGAATGATCAAATTATTTTTTGCCACTTTAGGAAGGCTAAGTCCTTTTCCACTTAGATAGGGCTAAGTCTCTTGCATATGCAAACAAGAAATAAATTATGATTGATGATATATTCTAAATCAACCTACGACTATTAATAATAATAAATCAATGAATAGATGACAATTGGAAATATAGCTGACTTGGCTATATTGGTGTTGTAACATGGCTCCCCTCCTTGGAAAGCTTTGTCCTCAAAGCTAGAAATGACTCAAAAATACTTTATGTTTCCCATGTAGCATATTCTACTAGTAGGTCCTACCATTTTATTAGAAATTATTTAATGTGGCAATATCAAAGATGATGTGATCTGCTTTGCAATATCGCTTCTGGCTAAATATTTATGTCCTTCATCAAGTAATGAAAGCTTTAACTGGGAGTATACTTTTTGGCCAATCACCTTTTTGAGATAGGAAACATGAAAAATTGGATGTATACGGGATGAGGGAGGAAGCTCCAATTGATATGCTACTTCACCTATGCAATGAACTATCTTGTAAGGACCATAAAATATTGGAGCCAAATTCTAACTAGTCTTGATCTTCAATGACAGTTGTTTGTAAGGTTGCAGACATAAGAAAACCATATCTCCTATATTGAATTGTCATTCTGAATGGTGTGAGTGTTGTTGTTGCTTCATATGATTTTGTTCCTGGATCAAATTGTCTTTAATAATGTTGAGTATTATTTGTCGATGTTGGAACCAAACATCTACTTGAGCTACTTTGGAAGATATTGGAACATAATCTATTATTGCTAGTGGTTTTAAACCATACAATGCTTCAAATGGGTACATATTTAGGGAATAATGGTAATATGTGTTATACCACCATTCTGCTAATGAAAGGCAGTGACTCCATTGATACTTCTTATCTTGAGAAAAGCAACGCAGATAGGTACCTAAACATTTGTTAACAATTTTAGTTTGACCATCGATTTTGAGAAGATATATTTAATTTGGTACCTCTGAGATGGAATAATTCTTGCCAAAAATTGCTAGTAAATATGGGATCGTGATCACTTACAATAGTTTTGGGTATTCCTTGTAACTTGAAAATGGATTCTATAAATACCTTGGCCACTTTGCTTGTTGAATACAGGTATTGTAGAGCACTGAAGTGAGAATACTTGGAAAGACGATCCACTACTAAAAAAATCATTTTTTTACCTTCTAACTTGGGAAGACTTCAATATAATCCATTGATATGTGTTCCCACTAGCAGTCAAGAATTGGTAGTGGTTGAAGAAGTTTTGGAGATTTTACTGTTTCACCCTTATTACATTGGCATACTTCACATTAGGCAACAAATATCTTGACATCATTTTTTAATCATTTCCAATAAAAGGATTGTTTCACCTACTGATATGTTTTCAAAAATCCTAAGTGCCCTACTAATGGAGAAGCATGTGATTCTTCAAGGATCATGGATTTAATAGTGGAACTTTGCAGAATGTAAATGCAATATTTCTTGCATAACACCTTGTAAATATATGAAAAATAAGGATGCTTTTATGATCCTACAGTCATATCTTGAATAATTCGAGAAGTTTTAGTGTTAACCAACCATTCTTTTTAGATTTGAGAAACCCGTTGAGAACAATGACCCAAAATGGCGTTGATAGAAACTTCATCTTCATATTTATGGGATAATACATCTGCTACTACATTTTCTTTGCCCTTCTTATACTCAATGATGAAATCATATCCCAATAACTTTGCCATCCACTTGTTTTGTTTTGGATAGGAGAAACATTGTTCTAGAAAGTGCTTAAGACTACTATAATCTATTTTTATGATGAAACAACTGCTGAGTAAGTAATGTCTCCATTTCTTGACTGCATGTAGAATAGCCAATATTTCTTTCTCATATGTGGACCTCCCAAAATTTTTACTTGAAAGTTGTTTGCTTTTGAATTCCAAGGGATGACCATCTTGTATTAATACTACTCCACTACCTATACTCAAAGCATCACATTCAATAATGAATGGTTTGTAAAAATCTGGAGTTTCCAATGCCAAAGTAGTACACATTGCTTCCTTGAGTGCCATGAATGCTTGAGTGGCAATATCAGACTAGTAAAAAGTATCATTTTTTTTTGTTGCAGTGAGAGGAGCTACAATTTTATCATAATTATGAATAAACTTGTGATAATAACCTGTAAGACCCAAAAACCCACAAAGTTTTTGATGGTTTTGGGTAAAGGCTAATATTGAATAGCTTTAATTTTATTAGGATCCACTTTAATGCCTTCATGTAAAACAATATGACCCGAATATTTGACCTCTTGAACACCAAAAGAACACTTGGAGCATTTGATAAAAAATTTATCCTTATGTAATACCTGAAGAACTTTCTCCACATCCATCAAAATATCATCAAAGAAGACTAAGACGAATCTGCAAAGAAATGGATGAAAAACATGGTTCATGAGACTTTGGAAAGTGGAAGTAGAATGGGTGAGACCAAAAGGCATGACAAAGAACTCATAATGACTTTCATGAGTATGAAAGACAGTTTTAGGAATGTCCTCATCTCTTACTCATATTTGCTGAAAACTCAAATGTAGATCCAGTTTTGTGAAATATTTAGCACAATGCAATTCATCTAATAAATCATCTATGATAGGGATATGGAAGTTATCCTTGATCATTATTATATTAAGGGAATAAAAATCATGACACATGCACCAAGAATTATATTTATGATGAGCCAACACCATTGGTGATGAATAAGGACTAGTGCTATGACAAATGATGCCATGTTCTAATAGTTCTTGGAAAATCTTTTCGATTTCTATTTTTTAAGTTTGAGGGTGTCGATAAGTATGCACATTAGAAGGGATACTTTTGGTGATAATATGTATGGCGTGTTCATGATATCGGTTGGGGGTATCCCTTTTGGTTTTCTGAAAACTTCATCATAGTTTTTGAAAATTTTGAAAAAACTTGTATTAAAACAAAGATCAATTACAATATGGGAAGAGACTCTTCCCAGCCAAATTCAGAGAGAACACAAGCTTACAATAGTAGAAGAATATTTGCAATGGAGTCAAATCTCCTGAACCATTAACTAGCTAGCAGGGGGTCGGCATGGACAGTTGATGCAGCTTGTCACGAAATCGTGACACTATTCTTCTCCTTAGGCCACGAACATGCAACATGCCACGATATCGCGACACCTTTCCCCTTTGGTTGCAAAAAAGCAACATGTCACGATAGCACGACATTTTCCTCCTTTGGCCATGAAAATTCAACAAGTCACGATATCGTGACACTTTTCTCCTTTGGGCACGAAAGTGCAACATGTCGCGATATCACGACACTTTTTCTCTCTCGGTCGCGATGAAGCAACATGTCGCGATATCGCGACACCTTTTCTCCTTTGGCCATGAAAATGCAACATGTCACGATATCACGACACCATTTCTCCTTTGGAAATGAAAATGCAACATGTCGCGATATCGCGACACCTTTTCTCCTTTGGCCACGAAAATGCAACATGTTGCGATATCGCGACACCTTTTCTCTCTTGGCTGCAAAAATGCAACATGTCATGATATCGCGACACCTTTTCTCCTTTGGCCACGAAAATGCAACATGTCACGATATCATGACACCTTTTCTCCCTTGGCCGCAAAAATGCAACATGTCGCGATATCACGACACCTTTTCTCCCTTAGCCACAAAACTTCATCATAGTTAGCCACAATATCTTGAAGATATTTTGAGGGAACTATAGGGGTATCATGTGCTTGAAATTCTATGCAATTGATTTGAGCTATGAATCCATAACCTCATTTATTAAAAATATTTTCCATCCAATGTGAACTCACCACCTTAGAGGTGGATATTGAATTCCTTGGAGACAAATAGTTTCTCATTCTCTTTCCATTCAACATATAATTTTTGAAAATTAAAACTAACAACTTCTAGTTTTCTAACCATTCAACACCCAAAATAACATCTAAAATTCCCAATTTCATAATGAAGAGAGTTCCTCACCAAGTGTAATTTCCCATTTGGATTGAAACTAGAGATGTTCTGCCCACACATTGAGTGTTTCCACCATTTGCAATTAATACTTGAAACTTATCTTAATTGGTAGTGTTAATGAACAAGTTCAATGCTTTAGCAGTCTTGATGTCGATAAATTTATGTGTACTAACTAAATCAATCAACACATTAATGTGTTTATGTCGAATAAACCGAATACCCTAATTGTATGGTGAGTTGTTATCCCCATAATATCATGTACTAAAATAGCCATAGTGTCATCTTCTAGTGTTATATTCTAGTGTTGCTTCACTATTATCTACTAAAATTTATTATGTATATGTGGGCAACTCTTGCTGAGTGATATCTTTTGCTACTTATTCCTCCTGATTTTTGTATTCTATTTGAAAGGTTTGACATGGTACACATGCTTGATCTCTAGGATGATAATTATGATACTTAAAGAAAAAATATCTTGATGAATGTTCATTTTTCAAAAATATTTTTTGTGATATTGAGGACAAGTATTAGAGTCTCACCTAGAAGATTTCCAATTTTGAAAATTTCATTCAAAAATATTAGCTATATGTATGGTATCATCCAAAGTGTGGGTATCATGTAGGTTCACTTCAAGTTGAATATTTTTATTTAGTCCATGATGAAAGGCATAAACCACCACAGAATATTTTACATCTTTTGTATATGCAAGAAGACTTGTAAACTCTGAAATATAATCTTGGATAGATCCAGTTTGATTGAGATATAATAGGCACACAATGTAAGAAGAAGAGAGACCTTCATCAAATATTTTGAGGAAAATATCTTTAAATTTGATTCATAAGATGACATGTTTATGTTGACGTTGCTACTAAATAAAGCACTAGTAAGCTTATGTACCCAATTTGGAAGAGGCCTAAGAAATATTTTCAACTTCAAGAATATGATATAAGTGTAGTATACCCTCCATTTTATCTAACCAGCCATGTGGATCCCCACCCTCAAATATGGGCATATCAGTACGTGGAACGATAACACCTGGAGGCCATTTCAAATATTGAGCAGTTTCCCCATATTTGATTTAAAATTTTTGTGACCTAGAAAAGGATCTTGATCCACAGTATCATTTTGTCTATGGGAATTATTTGGAGAGGAAGGAGGTTCAAGGTTTAGTTTTTTTACTAGTTTTTGAAGAACTACCGACATTTTTTTCATATTACTAGTTATTTTAGATAGACAATCTTGTAATTCTTGGTTGCAAGAAGAAGGGATTACGACTTCCTCATGTTGGATATTCTCGTGGGATGAGTTGGGAGGAGCCATGGAGTTAAGGGCAGGGTGGTTGGGGTTAAAACTATTAATGCATAAAGGAGAATTATGTTGCATACCTTTATTTTTTTGATGTCTTCTTGGTGTTTTTTAGATATACTTCTTTTAGGATATTGGTTCTTTGTAATCTATTGTTTGATCCTTTGTTCCACTTGTCAAGTTAAAAAAATCACTCATGATCTTGTGCTATGAGAACTAGATTTAAGAATCTTTTTCGTCCTTCAAATTGATAGTTATCTATAAAACTTGTGAAAAATAATTGCCCCTAAAAAAATTGAGCTGACCTCAAACGGCTAGTTAAATTACTTAATTTTTTTCAATAGCTATATTAACAACTATTTGGTGGTTAGATGAGAGCATGAATTTGAATTTTAACAAATATTTTAACAACTATTCGATGGTTCAACTGAGATAACAATTTAAATTTCAATGGCTATATTAATGGCTAACCAACTGAGAGCACAATTTGAACGACTATATTAATGTCTAACTAGAGGTTCCACTAATGGCTAACAGCTATCTTGTGGTTTTGAGAACATCAATTTGAATGTGAATGGCTTAGTGATGGGCTTAGTGATGATGATTAGATGCTTGGATATTTTGGACCGATGCTTGGTAAATATGGTAGTTTTGACCCAAACTTGGACATATGTGGAAAGACACCCACAAAATGATGTTGGACCCCCTGCGGGAATAAGCGAAAGCTTGACATGATAGCACATTATTGATGGAAATGGCTATGCGTGATATAGAGAAGGATGGTTGACCAACAAGGACTGGTTGATTATTTATGTGCAAATTGCTCTATTAATTCTCCAATTGTTCCTTCACTCGGGCGATGTGGGATAAAATTCTTCAATGTGTACCACTTTAATAATGAAGGATTAGTACCCACATAATCAATTGCAAATGAAATACACAATTTTTATACTTGGTGAAGGATGTTTGGATGAATCACTAGGTTTAAATAATTTGTATTAACTGTAGGAAAGTAGAATTAATTTTGGGGTTTCCTGCCTTGTGCTTCTGCAAATTCATCAAAGGAGAAAATATTATAGTTTGAACAAAAATACCCAATGGATCACCTCTCAACTAGCCTTGTGTGTGAAGATCCACACCCATATTGAAACCAAGTTCACTTCGACCAAATTGTTAAACTACAAAATTGAATTTAAATTTATGCGAACCTGGTCTATGTAAAAAATTTATATGGTGAATTTTTCCCTTGATCATTGTTCTGATTTGGGTTACACAAAACATTTTTTACTACTCTTGTATGAATACTTTTGTAATTATTATCACTACATATGCAATTCCAAATTGGAAACCTTGTTGAATGCCACAACCCTACCAGAAGATCAATTTAATCCCTATGTTTTTTGTGTAACTCTGATTCAAGGCCTATCTTTAGCTCTTGTTGGAAATGAAAAATTCTATGCACACTTTAGGAATCTAAGCTCTGATACCACTTGAAGAGATAATATTTTAAAAACAATACAAACATGAATTAGAATGAATGATCAAATGATTGTTTGCCACTTTATCAAGGTAAATTTATTTTCAACGTAGATAGGGCTAAGTCTCTTGCATATGCAAACAGGAAAAAGGTTATGATTGATGATATATTCTAAATCAACCTATGACTATTAATAATGATAAATTAATTAATATATGACAATTGGAAATATAACTGACTTGGCTATATTGGTTTTGTAACACCTTCTTGGTAAAGTTAGTAACTTTTAATTATCTATTTTTCCTAGTGATCTACTCCATATAAGAACCTATTTGTTAAGAACCTACTATTAAAAATAAACTCACTCACAAAAAATACTAAAATTAAACAAATATTCATGCAATAACACAATATCACAATGCAAAAAAGTAAATGCAAAATTAAACACTCACAATAAACATAGAATCGCAAGCCTCTTGAAGGGGGCAACCTCCTTCAATATTTCATTAATTGGCAAAAATATGCATTTGTACATGGCTCTATGTCTTTTAAAGAAAAGCTTCATGCAACCATAACCCTAAACTCAAGAGTTGACTTACATGAAAAATATCACTTGAGCTATAATCTTCTACCAAACATCGATTACATTCTTGATAACGGCTACATGAAATGGCCCCCCTTGTCTAGGTACCTTACTTGCCACATACCATTACAAAATTATTACAAAATAACATTATAAGGGGGTCCCCACATTGGAAATGGGTCATTACATAATAAAATGAGAATTACAAAAATAATGTTAGGATGGGGTCCTAACACTATTTGAGAATGATTACCATGGAGGGATGGTTCTTTTGGTTAGGATCTTAAGCATTAACTCTACCTGCTACAACTTTCTAGTTTTTTCTTCTACCCTATTAGATTCGACTCTAGCCTCCCTCTTGATTTTGGTGTTATATTTTAGGTACTCTACCAATGGGAAGGCTTGCATGGTTGCATCATATATTCTATCCTAGATTTTTTTATTTGGATTAATTTTTGGGAGAAGCTAGTATCATGAGCCTTCTTTCTCTCTTCTTTATCTCTAGCCATATTGTTGTCAATTGCTCCTCATAATATTTTAACATTATATTTAGGTTTTGCAACTCCTCTTGTTATTTCTAGAGCTTTTCATATATTTATTATAGTTGCTCTTTTAGAGATTGTATTTTAATATTCCTTTATTGTAATTGCTTTAAAGTCAATTTTACTCAGTTGTTATTGGAGATAATCAACTTCCTTCTAAATATCTTTCTTATCCTTTTGATGTTATCAATGTTATTCTATGCAGATCTATATTTTACTTCTATCATATTTCCTTGCAAATATAATGTATCAACTTCAACATGCAAAGCTTTGAGTGTATCTTACCTTATAATTCTTGAGATATCAAACTCCTACTTCTTGATATCATAGTCAACTTTTAAAAAATCTTAGGCTAGTTTGTTGACTTTGGGAAAGGTAACTACTTTGAGTCGCTTGCTGGAAATTGGATCTATAGCATCAAATGTTTGGAAAGACACTCTTTTCTTCTCCTTTCTAGGTTTCTACTCTTCTATACATTTCTATAAATTAGCTTCTTACTCTTGAAGAAGGAAGAAAAATTTCAATAATGAATGATTGGAAATAGAGGGTGCAACTATAGCTAGTTGGGCCATAGGAAATGATGATAATGGACACTTGAGGTAAGTGGAATGCATAGTATATGTAACAACCCAAAAATACCAAAACTACCAACTCATGTTTTTAAAAGAGCACTTACAAACAAAGTCTCATTAGGGGTAATCACCCTTTTATTTATTTATCTCAATATACAAGGCTTTACAAATTTTGAGTTCCAAGTCATTGTAGACGATCATCAATGGACATGAGTGGCCAACTCCCAAGTTTTCACTTGGGTTTTACCTTACTAAACCTACATATTTATAAGGATATCAATAAGTGGTCTCCCAACTTTTTCCATACCCTTGATGGCATAGGACCATATGACCATGATGTAGGGATTATCCTTTAAACCTAAATGCTTAAATTATTCCCTAAACTAACTCTAAGTCCATTTATATAGGTTGATAAATGTATAGAATTGGTGCTTAGTTACCACACCTCCAAAGGCTAAATAAGGCCATTGCCACTTCTATGACAATTGACATGATCATCTGATCCTATATGATTGAGGTATCACCACTATTGTCTTATGAATGGTTTTCCTAACATTTAGATGGGACACACCTAATCCTACATGATTATGGATGTGAATATTTACAAGTACCCTGGCTATTGTATCCACACAACTCCTTCCAGATTCATGAGCTCTTAGTTATTGCATTCATGCAACTCCATCTAAGACTTATATCCACTTGGTTATTGCATTCACATAACTCCTCTCATGATTGGGCTTTATGGCTTACCCGAGAAACTTTCCTACCCATCCTCAGGATAGATATATATCTCAAGGAAATTAATTTTAGAAAGCATGACATAAACCATTGAATATGAAATACTAGAAAATAATAATCCAAGAGTTCCTCCTAAACAAAAGCCACGCTTAAGCATTACATAAGTCTTGACATAAATATTTAACAAAAGCTACATAACCTATGATATAATTAAAACAAATTACTATTTGAATGGATTCAAGGAAAACTTCTATCCATTTAAAAAAATAGCTATATATCTACAACAAATTCATTTATGCCTTTAATGCAATTCCATACTAACTAGTATCAAAGTATTGCTTACAAACTCTTTACTAATCTTAAAAAAAGAGTTCATTAAAGCAAAAAAATCCTTCTTTTAAAAAATAATCAACTTTTACAAATATTTTAAGCACAATAAGACTTTTCTTATTTACATCACTATTATTTTTGAAGAGCTTAAGAAACAACTACCAAGGATCTCCAGCCAACTAAGCCTCCATAGCTTCTTTTATGGGAAAAACCACCCATAGCTTATGAGGTTTACTTAGGGATCATAAAACTCTTCATGCAGTGCAATTTAAATCATGCCATACTCTATTATACATACAACCATGCACATAACATAAGAAAGCTATAAGAAAAATAAGTCATAGATTTATTTTTATATTTTTTTCTTAACTCACAAGAGTCTCAAGAATTATTGTAATAGTTCTTCTTCCAAAACCAACATTAAACATTTAGCATCTATACATGATAGTCCTATACTTCTCTTTATAATGATACCTTAATCCTCATAGATCTCATAAAAACATTATATTAGTTTCTCTTTCAAAATAAAATTAAATGCAAACATTCAAAATCAACACAAGAGAATCCCATACTTCTCTTTATAATGATTCCCTAACCCACAAGAGTCTCAAAAATTATTACAATAGTTTTGCAAACATTTGAACCTCCCTTAATTATCATAATATAATTATTCAAAGGTTCAAACAATATTTAACCATTAACGTAGTAATCTAAGGTCTCTTCCAAATAACAACCACAATGCAACCCTAATGCATTTAATCTAATTTCATTTCAATGATAACCATAATGCATTTAATCTAAGGTTTATTTTCAATGATAACCATAATGCATTTAATCTAAGGTTTATTTCAATGATAACCATAATGCATTTAATCTAAGGTTTCTTTACTAAAATCCTTACCAAGACCAAGGAACCAAAATACTTTAGCAACGTAAAGTATTACTAGACTTACATCAAAGCCAAAAGAAAGAATCATTTAAAAACCATCTCATGGTTACATTGCTTAATGATTAAAGCAAAAGCTTATCAAACCTCACTCACATAGATTTAAATACAAAAAGTAAACTAGAATGAAAAACTAAACCACAATCATAACCTGACTAAAGTTCTAAAGATGTGTAGAAAAATAAATAGAAGACTACACTAAAAAATATATCCAACACAACAAAATAAAGGGAGAGATACAACCCTAAAATCTAAGGCTAGTGACACTACCTAAAGAGATCTACACATAGGCTAGTGTAGAAATGAATAATAGGGTCCAAAGTGCCTCCCTAACTAGAGTAAAATGATCCCACCTGACTCATGAGACAACCCACAACACCAAAGCAATATCACAATACCAACTATGGACCATGAGGTGCAAACACAGGTGTGCAGGGTTGGTTTTCTCAAACATGGTAAAGGCAAGCGATGTCATAGATAGTAACAACAAATAATAGAACACGTCACCATGTCAAACAAGAACTCCATAGCTAAAGTTAAAGCTAACACTAAGGAGCAAAAAATAAGATATGTGCAGGTCTCAACATACCCATGAAACACCAATTTCAAGAAGATACATAGCATATCATATGTACATATAGAATGAGCTAAAGAAACTAAGAAAAGTATAAAGTAAAACACACAAAGGAGCAACCTGGTGTGAACTCCTCTTACATTTCTTCTCCAAGGTTTCACTCCCTCGAAATCCAAACCCATCAGCTATTTCATTCATTCTCTCTTCCTCCTTCACACCACCCCTCTCCTCAACCCCCACACTTCAATTTCAATGCCCAAGATGGAGTTGGATATGTCTACATGGAGGTGATCAAAAGTAACGTGCAAGAATATATTTTCATACAAGCCTCACATGTGCCAGCCTGATTCTTTTAATTAAGAATCACTCATCATAACGTATAGGACTTAATAAAGGATCGACCTTATTCAAACAAAATGGTTGCCTTTATTATTATTTGTCCTATTAAATTTAGTTCTAAACATTAGAATTAATCAATGTTTAAATAGACTAAAGTATTTAGAAGCCAAACTTTAGTTTACTTTATGAATTCCCAAGTATTAAAATAAAGAGCTAGTTAATACTTCATGAATCTAAGGTATTTAAGTTATCGAACTTAATAAACCCAAGCCAAATCTAAGCATACCAAAAGCAAAGATACATCCAAAGAAATGGAGCTTCACATCATTTTTTTATCCTTAAGTAGGTAATCTCTTTTAGGATAGTTTAAAGCTATTGTTACCCTATTAAGGAGACTCATTGCAAGAAACTTCTTGGTCTAATGGTCTAAATATAGGTCAGGCAAACAAATAATGTTTCTACATGAAGTATAATTTTCCTTGTTATCTCAATCTACCGATGAGCAAATCATCATCATCATTTTCCTAAATATCTCTCTTTGTAGGTGTTTTTTACCCATATATTCCATCATAGAGAGGTACTTGTTCCTACATCCACAAATGCATTAGCAATACCATATTCTATGCTCAACAAGAATGAAATCATCTCATCATATAGACATCAAGAAGGAAAATATACCATTAATCAAATCACATTACTACATAGATCATTATCCATAAAAATTTTACCAAGGAGGGATGTTACAGTATCATGGTCTTGCGAATACTTGGGAGACTTATCTTCTTCATGCATGGGGGAATTAGATATGATACCCTCAACTAGTGAGGGATTTTGAATAAGTGATACTTATTTTGAAATAGAAAGTGGTGAAGGTACTTCTAATGAAGGGGAATACAAAGAGAGGTAAATTTTTAGAGGTAAGATAAGGGATAGAAATCATACTTGGTCCTTGAACTTTTGAGTGTTGCTCTTGAGCTACTATGTCAGCCCATTGAATTATAATATATGTCCTTTGAATTTCTAGAGATAATTATTGTGCCTTGACCTTCCTAGAATTTTCCTTTTGGTATCTCACTAGATATTTCTTTATTTTATCCTTTTCTTTAGATTGTTTATTGGTGAAGATCAAGCAACACCAAAAAAAATGATACACAGGTCTTTTTCCTTTGATTATGTTAGAGAACCAAAAATTTTATTACTTTCATGCCAAAATAAGGATACAAAAGAAAAATTCCTTTTAAAATTTTGAAAATTCCCTCTAATACCCTATTTTCCCCTTTTTCCTGCCTAAAACAATGCATTTGAAATTTGAATTTCGGAGGCAAACTTTCCAGGGTCATAACTTCGCACTCGTTGCTCCGATTGACTATTACAACATATTTTTGAAAAGGGCACGAGATGAACTAATCAAAGAGGACCTTAGATTGTTGTGTTAAGGCCTATTTCTAACTTAAAATCCTCAAATTTGGCCTCTAAGGCCTTCAAAATTCAACTCCAAGTTTTACTAGTTTTACTAGCAACAATTTTTCACTAGTTTTGATAGGGTAAGAGACACTAAAATTTACATATCTCCCAAACTACTCAGGATATTAGGATGATTATTTTATAATTGGGTCTATTTCTCCACCTTCTAAAAACCCTAAACAAGCACCAAAACAAAATGAATTAAATACAATTTGAATGATGCAAGATCACTCTTACACTTCTGGATGCTCCTACATCAGACACCCAGGGTAAATTTAGAAGTGACCTTCACTTCTCTACTTTTGGAGAAAACCCTAAGTATTCAACCTCTGTCTTTTACAACCAAGTTGAATCTTCCATAGGCCTTCCCTTCCACTTAACCAAATATTCTTCATATTGCCTATTTTTGGTACTTTTGTTGATGAGGGTATCCAGGATCTCTTCTATCTCTTCCATCTCTAGAGTGGATGCTGGAATATTCCACAATTCTGATGTTGGAATATTCCACAATCTAAAATGTTAAAAATAGGTGATATGCTAGGCCCACTTGGCAATTCCACTTCATATGAATTACCTAAATACTATTTTTCTATGATTTTGCATGGTCCAAACTTCTTCATTTTTAGTTTGCTATAGGTTGTAGTAGGAAACCTTTATTTTCTTATATGGATCATAACGTCATCTCCCACTTCAAATTTCTTAAACTGTTGCTTCTAGTTTGCCCTTGTCTTGTACTGAGTATTCATCTTCGTAATATGCTTCTTCACTTCTTCATGCAATCTCTTCAGGTGCTCTGCAAAGTCCTCAACCTCAGCACTGCTCTTTGCCCTCTATCCATATTTCTCAACTCAGAAGCATTCCTTTGGGTTTCTCCCATACACAACCTAAAATGGGGACTTATTAGTACTCCTGTTGATTAAAATATTGTATACAAATTTTACCTGTGGTAAAACTAGATCCCATCCCTTAGGCTTATCTCCAACCATGCATCTCAATAGATTACCCAAACTCCTATTCACACCTCTATTTTCTCATCAGTCTATAAGTGGTATACAAAACTAAATTTTAAATTTGTCTTAAAATTCTTCCACAAGGTTCTCGAAAAATACCCAAAAAACTTGGTATCTTTGTTGGAAACTATACTCTTTAGTATACCATAAAGTCGTACCACCTCTTTGAAAAACAACCCTACAACATGAACTGCATCATGAGTTTTCTAACATGGAATAAAATGTGCCATATTTGAAAACCTGTCAACCACCACAAATATGGAGTCATTCCCTCTCTGTGTCCTTGGTAGGCCAAGAACAAAATCCATATTGATGTCCTCCCATGGTCTCTCTGGTACAGGTAATGGCTGATATAATCTAGTGTTCAATATCACACCCTTGGCCATCTGGCATACTTTACAAATTTATACAAATCTCTTCACATCTTGTTGTAACTTTGGCCAATAGTAGTTCTCACTAATGAGGGCAATGGTATTGTCTCAACCAAAGTGTCTAGGAAACCCTCCACTATGCTTCTCCTTGACCAGATTCTCCCTCATTGAACTCCTTGGAATGCATAATTAGTTTCCTTTGAACAACATTCCATCTTGGATTAGAAAATCCAACCACTTAGTCCTATCCAAAGTAACAGGTGCTAAGCAAACCCTCCAAGCCTCTACAAAATTAGGATCTTTAGGGTACAAACCCTTAAGTTCATCAAACCCTACAACTTCCACCTTCATTTCTGTCAACAAATACTGCCTTCTATTTAAGGCATCTAAAACTCTATTTGACTTTCCACTCCTATGCTTCAACACAAAGGTATAACTTTGTAGAAACTCAACCCACTTCAAGTGCCTTTGATTTAGCTTCCCTTGGCTATTAATATACTGTAAGGCCTGATGATAAGTATATAGAACAAACTATTTTGGCAAAAAATAATACTTCCACTTCTTTAGAGCTTGAACTATAGCATATAACTCTTGATCATAAACTAAATACTTCTTCCTAGCATCATTGATTTTCTCACTAAAATAAGCAACAGGTTTACCTTCTTGACTCAATACAACTCCTATGGAACTACCACTAGCATCACAATCTACCTAAAATACCTTATTAAAATTTGGAAGTGCCAAAATAGGTTGCTCTGTGACCTTCTTATTCAACATATCAAAGCTCTTATCTGCTCCTAAGGTCCACTTAAATTCTTTCTTATACCCTCTCATTGTTTCTGTTAGGAGTGCACAAATATTTTTGAATTTTCTAATGAATTTTTTATAAAAACTTGCTAGACCATGAAATGATATTACCTCGGTTATGCTCCTTGGAGTAGGCCATTTAATGATAGCCCTCACATTTTCTAGGTCCATTTTTAGACCTTCAACTGAGATGACAAATCCTAGATACACTAACTCCTTCACAAAATTGCACTTCTTCAAATTAATCAGCAACTACTCCTCCCTCAGCTTCTCAAAAACTCTCTTGATATGCATCAGGTGCTCTTCCAGGGTCTTGCTAAATATTAAAGTGTCATCCAAATAGACAATGACAAATTTTCTAAAAAACTCTTTCATACCTCATTCGTTAGCTACATGAATATTCTTGGTACATTGGTTAGCCCAAATGGCATGACCAACCACTCATACAAACCCTCTCTGGTCTTGAAGGTTTTCTTCCACTCATCTCCTTCTCTAATGTGAATCTGATGGTACCCACTCTTCAGGTCAATCTTTGTGAAGTACTTGGCTCCACTCAAAATGTCTATAATGTCATCCATCCTTGGCAATGGGAATCTATATTTGATGGTGATCTTGTTAATAGCTCTAGAGTCTATACACATTCTCCACTCTCCATATTTCTTTGGTGCTAGTACTATAGGTACGGCACATGGACTCAGGCTCTCCTGAATCAGTCCCTTTGTTAGCAACTCTTGAACTTTTCTATTTAGATCCTCACTTTCTATAGGAGTCATTATATGGTATGACTTATTGGAAAAACTAGTTTCCGGTACCAAATCTATATGGTGACTGATCTTCCTCACTAGTGGCAAACCCTCAGGCACATTATCTGATATAATATATGGAAATTCTTCTAATAGACCTGAGACTTCTACTTGGGTATCTTTCGATTCTTCTTCTCTAACTCTAGGAATTAATGCATAGAACATATGTTCATGCTTCAAACCATCTAAAAACCTTCTACCTTCAACTAAATAGATTTTGGCACTGCAACATACCTTTTCATCCACATACTTTAGGGGCTTCATATTATGGCGCACTTCATTCTTTGTCAAGGAGTAAGTTTTGGCATGCCCATCATGCATTGCACATCGATAAAACTACCATGGTCTTTCCAATAGCAAATGTCAAGCATTCATAGGTAGGATTTCACATATGACATCATCACGGTAATTTCCAATATTAAATTTTACCAAGCATTGCTCACTGACCAAAACCCTATGGTCCTTTTGCAACCACACAATCTGATATGGATGTGGGTGTATCTTTCTCTCTAACTACAGTTTGGTAACCATTACTTCTAAAACTAGGTTATTTGTGCTACCATTATCTATGATAATATTACAGACCTTACTTGCACATTCACATATTATACAAAATAAGATCTTCCTCTGATCTAGATCTCTCTCCTTATTCAGAAAGGCTCTCCTTGTGATCAGCACTTATCCTCTTTCTGCTTCTTCAGAGTGCTCAGATTCAGCACCTTCATCAATAATAGTAGCTTTACCATTACCTTAAGGCCTCTTATTTGTCCTCTCTTGGTGTTGTGGACACTCGTATGCTCGATGTCCTTCCTCATAGTGAAAAAGGTTTCACAAAATCCTCCTCTTCCAAACCCTCATCCATACCTTCCTCTTCCTCTTTAGTAACCATTTTTTTATCATGGGGGCGATAAGCATTATCCCCCTTTTGGCCCTGACTACTATTGGCTCATCCATTCTTCTTATGATCTTCATTCCATCCTCCATTTTTTCTTCCACCAGTTCTTCCACCATGACCTCTTCCTATTTGTTTGATCTCAAACCTTTTGTTTAGCTTCTCTTCAACCCTCAATGCAAACTGGTAAGCATCCTCTATGGTGGTCATCCTGACAAGACTTAACTCCTCTTGAATACTTGCTCTTAACCCATTAATATAATGGGCTACATTCACCTTGTTGGCCTCATAATGGTCGGCCCTGATTAAAATTTTGTAGAGCTCCTTTGTGTATTCTTTGATATACTTGCTCGACTACCTCAAACCTTGTATTTTATTTAGCAAATCTAACTCGTAGTCATTTGGAATGAACTACCTCTTAAAATTCTCCATCATTCGCTCCCACATTTTTATCCTTTCTTTTCCTCTTTTGTTTCTGTCTAGCTGCACTCCCTTCTACCATATTCTAGTATGACCCTTCAGCTTGGTCTTAGTAAACTTGACCCTCTTAGAATATTCAACCTCCTAATACTCAAAGTATTCTTCAAAATCACTGATCCAGTCAATCAACTGCTCTGGATCAAGATTTCCAGAATACGTAGAAACCTTCATCTTCGGTATCTTTCTAATATGAGATATGGCTCTGTATAACTTTGCTTGTGCAGGATCTACTACCTCTTCTTATTCCTTAAAATGGTCCTCTTCTTTTTCAACTTCATATTCATTTCCATCTTCTCTCCTTGACTCAAACTCTCTATGTAGTTTCTCTTGCAAAGCTTGAACTTACCTCTGTAAAGCTCTAAAATATTCTTCTGGCACCACATTTATCCCACCACCATGGTTTCTTCATGGAGTAATTTTCCTCACTTCTCTCACAAATATTAACCATAGATCTTGGTGTAAACTGCCTCACATTCGGTGACCTGTTTACACACTCAGGAACTCCCACTCTAATACCACTTGGTGAAGATCAAGCAACACCAAAACAAATGATACACAAGTATTTTTTCTTTAATAATGTTAGAGAACCAAAAAATTTCATTACTTTCATTACAAAATGAGTATACAAAAGAAAAATCCCTTTTACAATTTTTAAAATTCCCTCTAATACCCTATTTTCCCCTTTTTCTCGCCTAGAATAATGCATTTGAAATTTGAATTTCGGAGGCAAACTTTCCAGGGTCATAACTTCGCGCTCGTTGCTTCAATTGACTATTACAACATATTTTTGAAAAGTGCACGAGACGAACTAAGCAGGGATGTCCTTAAAAATTTGTTCTAAGACCTACGTCTAACTTAAAATCCTCAAATTCAGCCTCTAAGGCCTTCAAAATTCACCTGCAAGTTTTACTAGTTTTACTAGCAAGAATTTTTCACTAGTTTTGATAGGGTAGGAGACACTAAAATTTACATATATCCCAAACTTCTCAAGATATTGGGACAATTATTTTGGTGTTGGGTCTATTTCTCCACCCTCTAAACAACCTAAACAAGCACTAGAACAAAATAAATTAAATACAATTTGGGTGATGCAAGATCACTCTTACACCGTTGGATGCTCCTGCATCAGACACCTAGGGTAAATTTAGAAGTGACCTTCACTTCTCTATTGTTGGAGGAAAATCCAGGTAGTCAACCTCTATATTTGAAAACCAATTTTAATATTCCACAGGCATACCCTTCCACTTAACCAAATATTCTTCATACTGCTTATTTTTGGTACTTTTATCGATGCAGGTATCCAGGATCTCTTCTATCTCTTTCGTATCTGGAGTAGATGCTGGAATATTCCATAATTCTGCTACTGGTCCCTCACCATTATCTCCTTCATGGTATTCTACTAAATCTAAAATGTTAAAAATAGGTGATATGTTAAGCCCACTTGGCAATTCCACTTCATATGCATTGCCTAAATCCCATTTTTCTATGATTTTGCATGGCCCAAACTTCTTCATTTTCAGCTTGTTATAGGTTTTAGAAAGAAACCTTTCTTTTCTTATATGGAACATTGTTGGTATTTAAACCACCTATGGATGGCAAGGTGGACGGCAAGGAAGACAACAGGAGTGGTTAGCAAGTTGTCGATGAAAGTGATTGATCAATTTGATTAAAACTTCTCCTCTTCTCCTTATTTCTCTCCAACCATAGTTTAGCGACTATATAAGCTTTGTAATTTCAATTATTCTAATTAATGAGCAATTTGGTTTCATGCTTAGTATCAAAGTGGGAGTAGTTTAAGAAGGTCAATGGCCCACAATAGGCGTGCATATTCCAAGGTGTGATCTAGATCCCGAGGCAAGGATGAGAGCAGCCCATAGAGTGAGTATGTATCCCGAGGTGAGGCGAGGAGGCCCATAGAGTTAAAAACCCTAGGAAAGGCAATGAGGCCCATAGAGTAGCATGAAACTCGAGGCGAGGAGACCCGCAGACTAGGCGGACCCAGGATGACATGGCAGGAAGAATCGAATACGTGGTAGGTAGACCCAGGCTGAACTGGACATGTGGCAGGCAAACCTAGATTAGAGTTGATGTGGTGAAGGGATGATGTGGTGGGAGGACCGAGGACAGACGACTATATTGGCATCTAACGTGGTAGACACTTGGGTGTGAAAACTAGGACATACACAAGCGACGAGAGCTAATTGGACTAATGCAGTACATGTGGCACGGGATGACTATACTAATGTAGGACACGTGGTACGGGCGACGAGGTGAGATGAGGTAGTAGAATAGGGTGACGTGGTGCATTCTAATTGGTTTGTATTTCGGTAAAAGAGATAGAGGTAGGCAGATTACCCGAAGGCAATCAAGTCTTCTTTGGCATGTTGAGGCTCTTAAACACCTCATTCTCCCACACCACTACAAATGTGGGATAAATGAGGTATAGTTTTTTTTTAAATAAAGTGACGCGCCCTTGTTTGAAGTAGAAGTCATTACACAATGACTTCAAGTCGGGCGTTGTAACCCGACTGGCTTGAGGAGCCAGTCTTAGGGCCTTTACCCTCTGCCTGGTCGTGGGTTTGAAACTCGGTGGCACTAATATGCTTTAAAAAAAATTATATGCTTTAAAGTTGATTTTTTTTATTTATTGCAAATAATAAAATAATTTTTTATTAAAATTAGTTAATAATTTAATGAAAATATTAATTTTTTTTTTAACATGGTGGAATCGGTAGCCGCCAGAATCCGGGTAGACTATCCAGCTTTTATGGCCACCCCAGTATTCTACGTTGTCCACCCCAAAAGTTGCCACACAGATATTCATGCAATCTACCCCTATAACCGCCATGCCACAATCATTTTAAACCTTTTACGATGCTGAAAGCATAAGGAAAGGGACAAGCGTTTAGTCCGGCGAATTAAAATACATTTTTTTAAATGTTTTAATTGATATTTTATTTTATTATTAATTAATATAGTTAATAAAGCTATTTTTTTATTTTTTTGCAACATTTAAAATAAAGGAAGGCATAGAGACAAACATTTCCTAAGAGAAAATTATTGTAAAATTCTAAGAGGCTTGAAGGGTGAAATTCTTTGTAATAGTCTGAGAGACTTGAAGACTGAAAAATTGTGTAATAGCCTAAGAGGCTTTAAGGGGTGATTATTTCAGCATCGAAGGGTAGAATTGTGTAATCATTCATGATATGATCTACAAGATGCTATCAAGCCCTTTGTTCTCTTTTAGTAAGATAAAACCCTAAAGATTTTGATGAAAAATTTTGCACATATGGTTTGAATATTGTATTTAGTCAATTGTAAAATACAGTAATAGCCCATCAAAGACATCCAGATTCAGGATATGAAGTAGATTTAGAAGACAACTCCTTTGGTAGTAGATTTGAAGAGTCAAAATCTGTAGGAGTTGTACCATAGGAGTCAGAGAATCCACATCTCAGTAACAGTGACTTAGTTGAAATACTAGAGCCAAAACCATATTAACTGAAAATGATTCTCATAAGTGACGATAAAGATTTAGTTGCAGATAACTTTGTGAATCCAATGATATAAGAACCTCAACAAGAAGTACAAGCCATTAGTGAGAGAGTGAATCAAGCTTTATTTGATCTAAATTTGTAGCTTCTTTTCTTTCTTTTTTTTGAAAAAGCAAGAGTGCTTTGATTGTAATAGATAAATAAAAGTGTGTTTCTAAATTTTTTCAAATAGCTATAGCCTCCAATAATAATCTACATATTCCAAAATTTAATGGGTTCGATTATGAGTATTGGTCCATCAAAATGAAGACCTTACTCATAGGCAAGGGATTATGGGACATAGTATATGAAGGTTACACAGAACCTATAGATTGGAATACTTTAAGTGTAACTAATAAGAAGACAAAGAAATATGCATAAAAGAGCAACTCCTCTACTCTTTATCATCTCCAAGCAGCATTAGAGAAAAGTATTTTCCCTAGAATTGCCTCTTGTTTAACTGCACAAGATGCATGGAAAGCCTTGAAAGAAGGTTTCCAAGGAAGTGATCAGGTGAAGCAAGTAAGGCTTCAGACCCTAAAATGAGATTTTGAAAATCTCAAAATGAATGAAGATGAGAAAGTTGGAGACTATTGTGTAAGAGTCAAAGCAATTGTAAACAAGATGCAAACTCTTGGTGAAAAAGTCAAACCTAAAGTGGTTGTGAAGAAAGTGTTGAGAACACTTCTTCAAAAAGGAATCACATTGCCATCATCATTGAAGAATCAAAAGACCTTTCTACTCTAACATTTGATGCATTAATCGGTTCATTGATGTCTCATGAAGAGCGATTACAAGGGTCTACTTCAACCAGCTATGGAGGCGATGATAAAGCCTTCTCATCCAATGAGGGTGCAAGAAGAGGACAAGGAAGAGGCCAAGGCAGAGGACAAAGAAGAGGAAGAGGCAAAAGCAGCCAAAGAGGAGGAAATTTCAACAAAGGTAGAAATCAGAATAGATGCAAAAATCAAAACAGAGGTAGAAATCAAGGTCAAAATGGCAATCAAGTAAGAGGAGGTGACAAAAAGAAAGCTTGTTTCAACTATGGCAAGCCCGATCATTTTGCTCGAGACTGTTGGTCCAAGTCTTCTCAGGGAAGCAACAGTAAATATGGAAATTATGGTGAAGAAGATGAAACATATAATATTTTTCTTTCTTATGGACAATCAGAACAAAATCTAAATGATACTTTAATTTTGGATACTGGTTGCTCCAACCATATGAGTGGCAAAGAAGACCTCTTTGCTACAATGTATTCCACCTATAAATCCTGAATAAAGTTAGGGGATGATAAATCTTTGCAATTTGAATGCATTGGAGCCATGAAGGTTCCAACGAAAGAAGTCATAAAGAAGGTGAATGACATCTACTATACTCCAAAGCTCCAACATAATCTACTAAGTGTTGGACAAATGATGGAGAAAAATTACAAACTTGTTTTTGATGAAGGAAAATGTGTCATTTTTGATAAAAAAAATTGTAATCGAGTCATCACACAAATACCTATGACCAAAAATAGGTTATTTCCCCTTAATTTTGGAGAACCAGGGGTGCTCAACTTGCAAGTATCGCTATAGAAAATCCAAGTGTGCTTTGGCACTTAATATTTGGTCACCTAAATTTTGCAAGCTTGAAAATGTTAACTTCTCAAGCTATGGTATTTGGACTTCTTAAAATTGCTGAACACAAGGAGGTTTGTGAAGGATGTGCTTTGGAAAAGCACTCAAGGTCCAAATTTCCAAAAGGACAAGCGTGGAGGGCCAGCCATCCACTTAAACTGGTGCATTCAAACATTTGTGGTCCAATGCAAACAAAAATCATAGGTAATAATTCCTATTTTCTCACTTTTATAGATGATTTCTCTAGGATGTGTTGGATCTATTTCTTGAAAACCAAATATGAAGCTTTTGATTGCTTCATAGATTTCAAGAATAATGTAGAGAAATAAAGTGAGTTCATTGTAAAATGTCTAAGGAAAGATCGAGGAGGTGAATACTCTTCAAAGGTATTTCTAAAATATTGTAAAGCATGTGGGATAAATAGGGAATTCACCACTGCCTATACTCCACAGCAAAATGGAGTGGTGGAAAGGAAAAACCGCACCATAGTACAAATGGCCAGATCGATACTTCAAACTAAGCATCTTAGTAATATGTATTGGGTTGATGTTGTTAGAACCAGTGTTTACATTCTAAATAGGAGTCCTACTTCTAGTTTGGATGGGATCACTCCTTATGAGGAGTGGTATGGCAAGAAGCCGAATGTAAAACATTTCAAAGTCTTTGGTTATTTAGCATATGCACACATTCCTGAGAAAAAAAGGAAAAAGCTTGATCCCAAGAGTCAAGCATATATTTTTGTAGGATATTGTGAGTCTACCAAAGCATATAGACTCTACAATCCAAAGATGCATAAAATTGTATTTTCCAAGGATGTAATTTTTTATGAAGGGGGATAATGGGGTCATCAAACAAAATTTGTTTATTATGAATCCCATGATGCAAGTTCTTCTCAAATACAACAGGTGACACCTAAGAAGAGAAAAGGCACACCTCCTCCAAGCCCAAGCATGAGTACTACTTTGAGTACATCAGTAGCTACTCCAAGTCCTTCTCCACAGATATCAGTAAGTTCTTCACCTATGGATATTGATTCTCCATAAAGAGGTAAAATAACATTACAGCATCATCCATATTTTAAAATACTAGATAAAAATTTCCAGAAAAGATACACTAGAAGCCAAGCTAGTGAAATGAATTCAGTTTTGCAAAAACTTGAAAATATGCATATGTATGGGGATGATGACTCCCAAGAACCTAAGGGAGATGTAGTCAATTATGCTTTATTGACTAGTGCACAACTAGAACCATCTAGCTATGAGAAGGCATGTACTCATAATGTATGGCAGGAAGCCATAAAAGAGGAAATAACGTCTATAAAAAATAATGATACTTGGGAGCTAGTAAAGCTTCCTAAAGGAAAAAATGTGTTGGATGTAAATGGATCTACAAGACCAAATTCAATACTGATGGAAGTATTGAAAGGCACAAGGCAAGACTTGTAGCAAAATGTTTCACTTAGAAATATGGCATTGACTATGAGGAAACCTTTACTCCTATCACAAGACAGGAAACTATCAGATCAGTACTTTCCTTGGTTGCCCACAAAGGATGGAACATTTATCACATGGATGTGAAAAGTGCATTTCTCAACGGGTGCTTGACTGAGGAGGTTTATGTTCAACAACATCAAAGCTTTCAAGAAAAAGGTAAGGAGAACCTTCTTTATAAATTGAAAAAAAAAACACTTTATGGCCTCAAGCAAGCACCAATAGCATGGTACTCTCGCATTGATGGCTATTTCAAGGAGTATGGATAAACTCGGAGCAAAAGTGAACCTACTCTCTACTACCTAAAGCAAGGAAAATATATGCTCATAGTTTTTTTATATGTGGATGATCTCATATTTATGGGTAGTAATGATAATATGAATATGGAGTTCAAACACTCTATGATGAAACAATTTGAGATGAAATATCTGGGTTTAATGCATTACTTCCTAGGAATGAAATTTTATCAAACAAACAAAGGAATCTTCATATGTCAACACAAGTATGCTCGTGATATGATCAAGAAATTTGCCATGGAGCATTGCAAATCAGTTGCAACTCCATCAGGTCATGGGATCCAATTGAGCAAATATGATGGATCACCAAAGGTTTACATGACCACTTACAGGAGCATGGTTGGGAGTTTGATGTTTCTCACCAAAACAAGACCTAATATTCAGTATGATGTTTCTCTTGTTTCAAGGTTTATGGCTAATCCATCCGAGCTGCATTTACAAGAAACTAAAATAATTCTAAGATATGTAAAGGGTACATTGGATTTTGGAATCCATTACCACAAGTGTAATTCTATCAAGTTAGTTGGCTTCAGTGATAGTGATTGGGGCAATAATATAGATGATAATAAATCTACATTAGGAACTATTTTAGTCTAGGGCCAAGAATAATTACATGGAGTTCCAAAAAACATATGTTTGTAGCATTGTCATATACTGAGGCTGAGTATATAGCCATCACATATGCTAGTACTCAAGCTCTATGGTTGAGAAAAGTTCTTGAAGAGATTGGAAAAAGGTAAAGTGGTCCTACAAAATTTTATTGTGATAACATGAGTGTCATTCAATTGGCATATAATCCTATCCACCATAGCAGATCAAAATATTTTGATATGAAGTATCACTTCATCCGAGACATGGTGGAGCACAAAATTGTTGAGCTTAAACACTACAACACTTTGGACAACATTGCAGACATATTAACCAAAGGCATAGCTAAATATCAATATATAAAGCTGAGACTGTATTTTTAGATCTCTCAACTTTAAGGGAGCGAATTTTGGCATTTAACCCACCTGTGAATGGCAAGGAAGACAACAGGAGTGGTCAACAAGTGGTTGGAAAGTGGTCAACGAAAGTGATTGTTTAATTTGATTAAAACTTCTCCTCTTCTCCTTAATTCTCTTAAACCATAGTTTAGTGACTATATAAAATTTGTAATTTCAATTATTCATTTAATGAGCAATTTGGTTTCATAACCATAACTTCATCTCCCACTTCAAATTTCTTAAATAATTGCTTCTGGTCTACCCTTTTCTTGTACTGAGTATTCATATTCATAATATGCTTCTTCACTTCTTCATTCAAGCTCTTTAGGTGCTCTACAAAGTCCTCAGCCTCAACACTGCTCTTTTCCCCTCTATCCATATTTCTCAACTCAGAATCATTCCTTGGGTTGCTCCCATACACAATCTAGAATGGGGACTTATTAGTACTATTGATAGAATTATTGTATGCAAATCATGTCTGTGGCAAAACCAAATCCCATCCCTTGGGCTTATCTCCTACCATGCATCTCAGTAGATTACCCAAAATCCTATTCACCACCTCTATTTACCCATTAGTATGCGGGTGGTATGCATAACTAAATATCAAATTCATCTTCAACTTCTTCCACAAGGTTCTCCAAAAATACCCAACAAACTTGGTATCTCTGTTGGAAACTATACTCTTTAGTATACCATGAAGTCATACCACCTATTTGAAAAACAACCCTACAACATGAACTGCATCATGAGTTTTCTATCAGGGAATAAAATGTGTCATATTTGAAAACCTATCAACCACCACAAATATGGAGTCATCCCCCCTCTGTGTCCTTGGTAGGCCAAGAACAAAATCTATATTGATGTCCTCCCATGGTCTCTCTGGTACAGGTAATGGCTGATATAATCTAGTGTTTTGTCTCACACCCTTGGCCATATGGCATACTCTACAACTTTGTACAAATATCTTCACATCTTGCTCTAGTTGTGGCCAATAGTATTTCTCACTAACAAGGGCAATGGTCTTATCTCGATCAAAGTTTCTATCCAACCCTCCACGATGCTTCTCCTTAACCATATTCTCTCTCATTTAACTCCTTGGAATTTATAATTGGTTTCCTCTAAACAACATTCCATCTTGGATTAGAAAATCCAACCACTTAGTCCTATCCAAAGTAATAGGTGCTAAGCAAACCCTCCAAGCCTTTGCAAAATCAATATCTTCAGAGTACAAACCATTAAGTTCTTCAAACCCTACAACTTACACCTTTATTTATGCCAAAAAACACTACCTTCTACTTAAGGTATTTTCAACTTTGTTTGACTTTCCACTCCTGTGCTTCAACACAAAGGTATAACTTTGTAGAAACTCAACCCACTTCAAGTGCCTCTGATTTAGCTTCCCTTGGCTATTAATATACTGAAAGGCCTAATGATCAGTATATAGAATAAACTCTTTTGGCAACAAATAATGCATCCACTTCTTCAGAGCCTAAACTATAGTATATAATTCTTGATCAAAAATTGAATACTTCTTCCTAGCATCATTGAGTTTCTCACTAAAATAAGCAACAGATTTACCTTCTTGACTCAATACAGCTCCTATGGCACTACCACTAGCATCACAATCTACCTAAAATACCTTATTAAAATTTGGAAGTACCAAAACAGGTTGCTCTATGACCTTCTTCTTCAACATATCAAAGATCTTATCTACTCCTAAAGTCCACATAAATTATTTCTTATCCCCTCTCATTGTTTTTGTTAGGGGTGCACAAATACTGCTAAAATTTCTAATGAATTTTCTATAAAAACTTGCTAGACCATGAAATGATCTTACCTCAGTTATGATCCTTCGATTATGTCATTCAATGATAGCCCTCACCTTTTCTGGGTCTATTTTTAGACCTTAAGCTAAGATGAAAAATCCTAGATACACTAACTCCTTCACAAAATTGCACTTCTTCAAATTATTCAGCAACTACTCCTCCCTCAGCTTCTCAAAAACTCTCTTGATATGCATAAGGTGCTCTTACAGGGTCTTGCTAAATATTAAAATATCATCCAAATAGACAATCAAATATTTTTCTAAAAACTCCTTCAATACCTCATTCATCAGTTGCATGAATATTATTAGTGCATTGGTTAGCCCAAATAGCATGACCAACCACTCATACAAACCCTTTCTAGTCTTGAAGGTTTTCTTGCACTCATCTCCTTCTCTAATGTGAATCTAATGGTAACCACTCTTTAGTTCAATCTTTGTGAAGTACTTGGCTCCACTCAAACAATCCATAATGTCATCCATCCTTGGCAATGAGAATCTATATTTGATGGTTATCTTGTTAATAGCTCAGGAATTTGTACGCATTCTCCACTATCCATATTTCTTTGGTGCTAGTACTGTAGGTACTACACATGGACTCAGGCTCTCCCAAATCAGTTCCTTCTTTAGCAACTCTTGTACTTGCTTGTTTAGCTCTTCACTTTCTACAAGAGTCATTCTATGGGCTGCCTTATTGGGAAAACTAGCTCCCGATACCAAATATATGGTGACTAATCTTCCTCACTGGTGGCAAACCCTCGAGCACATTATTTTATATAATATCTAGGAATTCTTCTAATAGACCTGAGACTTCTACTAGGGCATCTTTGCATTCTTCTTCCCTAACTCTAGAAATTAATGCTAGCACATATGCTCATGCTTCAAACCATCCAAAAACATTCTACCTTCAACTAAATAGATTCTGGCATTGCTACATACATTTTTGTCCACCTCCTTTAGGGGCTTCAGCTTATGGCACACTCCATTATTTTTCAAGGAGTAAGTGTTGGCACGCCCATCATGCATTGCACACCGATCAAACTACCATGGTCTTCCCAATAGAAAATGGCAAGCATCCATAGGCAGGATGTCACACAGGACCTCATAACGGTAATTCCTAATATTAAATTTTACCAAGCATTGCTCATTGACCAAAGCCTTATGGTCCTTCTGCAACCATGCAATCTGATATGGATGTGGGTGTCTCTTCCTCTCTAACTATAGTTTGGTAACCATTCCTTATGAAACTAGGTTATCTGTGCAACCATTGTCTATGATAATATTATAGACCTTACCTGCACATTTACACCTTATGATAAATAAGCTATTCCTCTGATATGGATCTCTCTCCTCATTTAGCAAGGATCTCCTTGTGATATGCACTTCTCTTTTTGCTTCTTTATAGTACTCATATTCAGCACCTTCATCAACAATAGTAGCTCGAGAATTACCTTCAGTCCTCATATTTATCCTCTCTTGGTGTTGTGGATACTCGTATGATCGATGTCCTTCTTCTCCATAGTGGAAACAAGTTCCATGAAATCCTCCTCTTCCAAAATCTTGTCTAGGCCTTCCTCTTCCTCTGGTAACTATTGTTCTGATCATGGGGGCGGTAAGCATTATCCCCCTTTTGGTCCTAACTACTATTGGCTTCTTCATTCTTCTTATGATATTCATTTCATCCTCCATTTGTTCTTCCACCAGTTCTTCCACCACGACCTCTTCCTCTTTGCTTGCTCTCAAACCTTCTATTCAACTTCTCTTCAACCCTCAATGCAAATTGGTAAGCATTCTCTATGGTGGTCATCTTGACAAGACTTAACTCTTCTTCAATATTTGCTCTTAATCCATTAATATAACGAGCTACCTTTTCCTTTTTGGCATCAAAATGGTCGGTCTTGATTAAAATTTTATAGAACTCCTCTATGTATTCTTTGACAAACTTGCTTGACTACCTCAAACCTTGCATTTTATTTAGAAGATCCAACTTGTAGTCCGTTGGAATGAACTGCCTCTTCAAATTCTCCACCATCTGCTCCCACCTTGTTATCCTTTATTTTCCTCTTTTATTTCTGTCTAGCTGCACTCCCTTCCACCATATGCTAGCATGACCCTTCAGCTTGGTCTTAGAAAACTTGACCCTCTCAGGATCTTCAACCTTATCATACTCAAAGTATTCTTCCAAATCATTGATCCAATCAATCAATTGCATTGGATCAAGATTTCTAGAATACGTAGAAACCTTCATCTTCGGTCTCTTTCCAATCTGATATATGGCTCTATATAACCTGGCTTGTGTAGGATCTATTACCTCTTCTTCTTTCTTTAACTGGTCCTCTTCTTCTTCAACTTCATCTTCACTGCCATCTTCTCTCCTTGGCTCAAACCCTCTACACAACTCCTCTTGTATAGCTTGAACTTACCTCTACAAAGCTCTGAAATCTTCTTCTGGCACCAAGTTTCTCCCACCACCATGGTTTCTTCGTGGAGGCATTCTACTAACTTCTCTCACAAACCCTAACCACAGATCCTAGTGTAAACTGCCTCACGTTTGATGATATTTTTACACACTCAAGAACTTCTTCTCTAATACCTCTTGGTGAAGATCAAGCAACACCAAAACAAATGATACACAGGTGTTTTTCCTTTGATCATGTCAGATAACCAAACATTTTTATTAATTTTATGCCAAAATGAGGATACAAAAGAAAAAACCCCTTTAAAATTTCGAAAATTCCCTCTAATACCATGTTTTCCTCTTTTTCCTGCCTAAAACAATGCATTTGAAATTTGAATTTTAGAGGTAAACTTTCCAGGGTCATAACTTTGCGCTCGTTGCTCCGATTGACTATTACAACATATTTTCGAAAAGGGCATGAGATGAACTAAGTGAATGATACGTTAGACATTTTTTATAAGGCCTATTTCTAAATTAAAATCCTCAAATTTGGCCTCTAAGGCCTTCAAAATTCACTTGCAAGTTTTACTAGTTTCACTAGCAAGAATTTTTTACTAGTTTTGACAGGGTAGGAGACACTAAAATTTATATATCTCCCAAACCGCTCAAGATATTGCGACGATTATTTTTGCATTGGGTCTATTTCTCCACCCTCTAAAAAACCTAAACAAGCACTAGAAAAAAATGAATTAAATACAATTTGGGTGATGCAAGATCACTCTTACACCGTTGGATGCTCCTGCATCATTTATAGTGAAGATGCTCAATTATATTGGTTTGAGGCTCATTTGGACTAGGATCAGTTGGCCCCATGTTTTCTTAAATGTTTTCCTCTACCTATATTATATCTGATGTCATTGCACCTTTTACTTGTATTTCTTGAGCTACCGCTATAGGACTCTCTTGTCCAATTTGACCTTGAACCTCATGTGGAGGTTTGGATTGAACCTCATTTTCTAGGCTCCTCATATTTAGTACATAGTCAAATATTTCCTCTTATAATGAATCTTCTCTAGAATCTAGATGTACTGCCTAGTATTAGTCTGGCTTTGCTTCTCAGCCTCTTCTTCCCCTTCATATATGTATTCTTCTTCTTCTTCTTCATTTTCTTTAATGAGACCAAGAATTTTTTTCCCTTTATGTTTATCTATCAATGTATCATATATTTCATTGAATTGCTTGCTAAAGTTTTTTGAAGAACTAGTAAAATTCTTCTTCATATAGTCCCACTCACACCTTAAAATACGCCATTCTCTAACTTTTTCTTCAAACCAGTATAGTTCATCTTGAAATTTTTAATAATATTATCACTTATTCTTTACTCCTTGTTCATGGTTGGGTCATGTGATAACTTAAAATGATAGACCTCTTTCAATGGGGTCATACTTGGAACTCATTTGTATTTATATTCAATGCTTGTTCTTCTATATTATTTATGAACATTTCAATTTTTGGTCAAGGAAAATGATCAAAGTTATTGCTTTATTATTCAATCCCTTTATATTGGTCTTTAATTGGCCTTCCAAATCATAGATTCCTAAGTGTGGTATTACCAGTACTTAAATACCATTAAGATTTTCATCTAACACTATGCCCTGGTTTCAAGCTATGATGATGAAAATACCAAAATTAGATGGGTATTAATAAATGTAGACCTTTTTAATCCATTCCCAAAACTTTTATTTGCTCCATTTAATTTTTGACAGGACTCCATTGCAAATACTCAAACAGTTACATAGTAGGGAATAAGATAAGGACAATCAATGAAGCCATAGACTCTAATAAAAGTACCACTTTGTACTAAATATTAGTCTTCAAGCTCATGCTTATCATTTCATAGAATTTTCTTAGTTACTAGAGATAATCAAGGATGTTTCCATAAATGTAAGCAAATGTTGGGTCTAATTGATTCCAAATACAAATTAGTCTCCCTAAGCAAAGGGGACCAATCAACTACCAAGATAGGTGCTCATTCTCTACTATTATAACTTGCAAGCTTGGCATATTATACATCATGAAATATAAAAATAACCAGGCTAAGTATCATGGGTATTGAAAGCTTTCTTTTTCTTTTAAGTTTAGAGTAGTCAACTGGTTATGGATTTGAGAAGCTAAAAATTGGATCCAATTAAAGAACAAGAGTGTATTTACATTGTTACCATCATAATTATGTATGTTAGTAAAAACATAATTAATAGCTACCTAATGCTCATATTCATATAGGTTTGTGTCTAGATCAAGGATAAAATCCATCATACAAAGAACATCCTGGTGGTCCCCAAATGTTGTGACCTTAATTGGAAACTCATCAGCATATTTCCCAAGATATTTATTTAGCTAATTTATAATATTATCCCTTTTACAATGCCTAGCTTTTTTTTCAATATCAAGTATCTTAGTAGTTGTACCTATATGAGCTCCTACTACAAAGGCTCTTGTGATAACATCAATTGTGATGTTGAACAATCTCTATCCTATTGGATTGCAAACTGATTTGAATTTTGGGTTGTATTTTTTTGCGATAGCTTTGACTAGCTCAAGACAAGGATGTACAAATCTTGGCATATAAGACAAGAGGAAAAAATTCCAGGTAGCATATTACACCTTTTTGGTTGAGAATTTTCTCCCCTTTTTCTTTGCTCCATCTCTAAAAATTTTGAGCTTTGATTTAACCATGATAAACATGTGAATTATACTTAGATGATATTGAAGATCTTTAGTGCTATTTTGAATTTTTTTGCCCTTCTTTTCATGCACCATAATTAGGAACCTACTAAAATTGATCACTCCTTATGCAAATTATTTTTCTTTTGCCTATAAAAATACTTAATTTCTCACTTGTGCAATCTACAATCCCAACTCTTGTTCTTATTGTAATAAGTTGATGACAAGGAAGCCAATGGTGTATTTATGCCTAAGATTTTGATGTGGCCCATATTTTTCATGGAAATATTTTCTTGGAATTATCAATATGTGTGAGTGCCTGGGATGCATGTCAAGTAAAGTTCTATTTCACCCTTTAGCAAATAGAATTTTAGGGATTTCAAATTTTGGTTGCTAGAAACTTTTTGTTTTGGCCAATCAACTTTTATCTAGGCAAAATTGTTATGGCCACTACTTACATATTTTTAGGTGTCATATTTACATATATACAGCCCAAGGTACACTCTTCTAAGTATAATATTTTAAATATAGGTTATTCACCAAAGTTGGAAAAATATGGACATCCATATCTTGAAGCACATACATGTTTAATGCTTTCCTACCAAAAATTAGATAGGGTTTGAACCACAATGATTCTATCTTTTCATGATTTCCTAGTTTAGCTCAATTTTCACCCCATTTCAATACCAAGTCATCATATTTAAATATCTTTGGGGATGTTCTCTTATAAAACCATATTTTAATAGTTGCTTGATGTTGGTGAAGGCTATTATATGCTTATTCTCTTTTTTCTTCTAATAGCAATAATTCTGACATTCTTCTTTCAATTGTCCTTGTATTCTCTAGCTTTGTTTGATCTATTTACCTTTAAGGTTGGAAAATCTAGATGCATTGGCAACATAGCTTTCTTCCTATAAACAAAAGAATATGGAGTTATTTTTAGAGTATTTTTTACTATAATTCTATCTAACCATAGCACTTGATTAAGCATTAGGTTCCAACTCCTTTTATTATCTCCAATATTCCATTTAATTATTCTCATCAAATGTTTATTGGTAGATTCATCTAGCCCATTACCCTATGGGTAATAATTGGAAGAGGATTTCCAATATATACCCTACTTTCTAGTGAAGTCTATGATATTACCACCTATAAAAGCTACACCATTATCTAAAACTATTGTAGATGATATCCCAAACCTAGTGCTTATTCTCTCCAAAAAGTTGATGATAGTATCATGGTTAGCATGCTTGATTTCTTCTGCCTCAGACCACATGGTAAAGTAGTCAGTTATAGTTAGGATAAATTTGTTTTCGATGGATGAATTGGGAGTGATTACCCTAACAAAATATAGCCCCCATTACTAGAAGGAATCCTCTGCAATAATTGGCTAAAGGGACAATGTTGGGTTCTTTTTTTTCCCAAAAAATATTTGATATTTATCACATGTGCTAGTGGATTTAAAGCATAAAAAAATAAAGTAGGACAATAATATCCAGCCCTCATGATTTTAGCTATTGTTTTTTGAAAAAAATAATATCCACTTGAGAAGCCAACATGGAATTTGTCTAAGATTTCCTTTGCTTTATCCTAATGTAGTACATTATTAAAATTATTTCAGTACATTATGTCATTGATTATAACATAGTTCATAGCCTATAATCTATATATTTTCCTTTGGGAAGCTATAAATTCATCCAGACAGTTGCTAGTATAAATAAAGTGGGTTAACTGATCTACCCAACTATTTTATTTCATCCATCCCTATGCTACTTATAGTTCACGTTTCTCAATCAATAGATTTGCATCTAATATTGCAGTGTTTGCAAAATATTCACTGAGAGCTCTTCCTCTAATCAACCTGGTAGGTTAGATTTCTATATCATACTCTTGAATTTTGGTAATCCACCAAGGTTATGCACAATAGTGAATATTCACAAATTGGGCAAATATTAGCATTTTCAAACGTGTGAATTGGTAAATTTGGGGACCTTGTATGTCGATCCATTCACCCAAGATTTTTGGGATGAAAAATTTTTAGTTGTCAGTTTGCCATGCATTGATAATAGTATTACAAATTTTTTTTAAAAATTTCTAGCACTATCACCTAAATCAAGGACCCTTTTCACCTTAAAATTTTAAAAATTTTAAATTATCCTACCAAATTTACCAATTATACCACTATATATAATTAACACGCCAATGATACTTTTTCATTTAAAACATTAAAACTATTATAAAATCAAGCATCTGCAATGAAAAGTAAAATCTCCAAGTAAAAATACAAATTAAAACATTTGATCTATTACAAAATTCCACTGAAATTTAGCCATGTGCAAACACCAGTCGATCTTGATCAAAACTCTACTCAAATTGAAACTGTGTTGGTTATGGAGCCTGATTCTCTCTCTAATTTAGAGGTCTTGTTTTTAGTTGCACTTGGACCCACTCCACAGAGGGAGGTGTAGGGGGGCAATGCCCCCTACTTGTGTCATCGAGGGGGTCTAGGGATGGAGGTACCCCCAAAGCTAAAAATAGATGTATTTTTCCCTTTGTAAATCTAGACCATTGTCTGCACCCAATCCAAGGCTGAACCTTGATCTACACTTGGTCTAATTTTGTACCATTTTCTACACCTGATCTGTATTCGAAACATTTTTTGCATCTGGTCCAAGGTCAAACCATTTTCTGCACCCGACCCAATTTTGGACCATTTTCTATGCTCATCCAATTCCAAACCATTTTCTATGCCCAATCTATTTTTGAACCATTTTCTACACCCAGTCTAATTTTGAACCATTTTCTACACCCTTTTTGTGGTCAGATCATTTTCTACACTCGATCTGATTCTAGATTATTTTTTACATCCAATCCTAGGTCAGGATCATTTTCCACACCCAATCCATTTTTGGATCATTTTTTGCACCGACTCGTAGCCAAATCTCATTTTCCACTCTATTCAGCTAGAACTTTCAAATTCACTAATATTTTATAATTTTTTTATAAAAAATAAGGTAATTTGCCATGTCCTCCTACATGAAGTTTGTCAGGATTCACCAGGGTTTCAAAACAGATTCACCAATTTTTTACAAGTACATTTTGGGTCTGATCCCTTATGCATAACTTGTAATCCACCTAGCTCTCTTTTCACCTAACTCCCCTTGCACTATGAAATTTTAGACATTTGGGTGCACAACATACATTAGTGTTTTACTTTGAGATATATAGTCCCTTAAATTTTCTAAAGATTTCATAAGAGCAAATACCTATTTCTCAATGAAGTTGTAACCCTCTTTGTAATTATGCAGTGTCTAACTTAGAAAACTATGGACCATTCATTATGATCTTTGTTCTTTTGAGTAAGTATAGTTGCATAGCTCTCTTAAGCATCGAATATGTAGAGAATGAATATCTCTGATTGTCTGGGTTGGAAAGTACTGAGTCTCTAATTATGGCCTATTTTATGCTTTTAAAAATATTTATTCTTGCTTCAATCCATGTGAAAGTCACATCCTTTTTTTAGCATCTCCATCATGGGCGTTACTATTTGAGCAAAATAAAAAATAAATCTTTGGATAAAATTGATCTACCCAAAGAATGTTGGATATTTTGAGCTCATTTAGTTGTCATTGATGTCAAGGTGAAAAGTCGTCATTAATACCATGGAGCACACCATCAATAGCACCAAGAACAATGCGAAGAGTTGAAGAAAAAGTTGGCAAAATAATGTTTTATGAGGGTTTATGGTAAACCCATGGTGGAAGATTAAATGGTTTTATTAAAATCATTATGAGGATATAAAAGTCTCCTCACACATTGAGATGGTAGTTAAGATTTTAAAATACCCATGGTGGTAGAATAATTTACAAATTAAAGGTTTAAGTTTAAACCCAAGGAAGGCTTTAATCTCCTAAAATTAAAAAAAAAAAAATCCTTAGAATTTAAATAATTTATAAATTATAAAGGTTGGAAAGCATTGATGTCATAAAATAAGTGGAAGTGCTGATGTCTAAAGCAACAAAGAGCGTGCAATCGTTGATCATTGAGGAAGAAGACAAGGGATTCGCTTGTCTTTAGCGCCAGGTGGAAGACATAAGGGGAAGAGCATATTGGTTGAATCACAAAGGACACGGTGGTCCATTGGTAGTGCACATTTTGCAAAGGCATTGGGAGTTGAGGAGCCCGTGATCGATTCACATGGAGTGGTGTGTGTCTTGAGCGCCAAGGGAAGTCTTTTGCACGTGCTCATTTTGAGCACCAACCTAGGACAAAGGGGACGAAGAGCGTCCAAGCTCTCAAACGTGCGTCTAGCATACACGGCGGTCAAAGCCATGGCTAGAGCGCTCGTAGAGGTAGAGATTGTGGGTTCAAAACCCACTAGTGGCAAAGGTAATTTTTTGATAATTAAATATTTATTTGCCTAAGGTTTTATAAAGGGTAATGTGGAGTTATAAGGGTTTGTGAAAAGTTGTTTATTTTGATTTATATTATTTTGGAGTTATAAGGGTTTGTGAAAGGTTGTTTATTTGATAATTGATTTATATTATTGTGGAGTAATAAGGGTTAATGAGAGGTTGTTTTATTGATGAGTGATTTATATCATTGGAATTATAAAGAAAGTAGATTTGATTTTTATCAAAGTTTCTCTTGCCATTAAATTAAATTAAAGAGGTTTGAGTTAATTTTGGTGGATGTTAAGTTTATTTTAGTTGGGAGTTTATAAGGTATTATTGGATAAATATTTTATGTATGTTGATGGTTGTTTTTGATAGTTGGAGTGATAAGGTGTAATTGAGTTTTACATTACATTGTGAGGAAGATTTATCTTCTAACCTCTTTGAGATTGGCATAGAAGTTGTTTTGGTTGTGGCAGATTTATGAGATCCCTTCATCATCAAGAAAAAGGTATGAGCACATTCTTCCATAGTTGAGTTGATTGATTGGTTTTCTAGAAAATAAGTTTGGAGTGAAAAGGACTTGATTAGGGTTTCCTATTGAGTGTGTTGAGTTAATGCTTCAAGGTTTTCTGGAATAAAGAGTTGTTAAAACCTTGTTTGATAAGCATTGTTGTTGAAGCCATTGGTTGTGTGAAGAACTTGAGTTAGGGTTTTGCAAAGATCATGAGTATCATTGTTATGTGAAGATTGTTTTATAAGCATTGTTGTTGAAGTGAGTTGTTGTGCAAAGAACTTGAACTAGGGTTTGAAAATAACATGAGTATCATTGTTATGTGAGATTTATTGTTGAGCATTGTTGGAAATATTTTGAGTTGATGGTTATATGCTTGGACTAGGGTTTGTGAGAAAGGGGTGTTTCATTGAGTGATTGGTTGAGTAGAGTTGATTGAGCCTAGTCAAGTGGATGTGTGAAGTGATTGTTCAAGTTCCATAAAACAAACTATTCTATATTCTGATTTGAGTTGAGAAAGTGATTGAGCATTGAGTGTAGAACATATTGAGTCTCTAACAATTCTCTTTATGTTTCTATGATATTGGACAAGTTTTGTGTGGACTTGTTGAGCATATTGGACAAGTTTTGAGTGGACTTGTTGAGATTTTAAGCAAGTTTTGAGTGGACTTGTTGAGCATATTTGAGCAAGTTCTGAGTGGACTTGTTGAGCAGATTTGAGCAAGTTTTGAGTGGACTTGTTGAGCATATTTGAGACAAGTTTTGAGTGGACTTGTTGAGCAGATTTGAGCAAGTTCTAAGTGGACTTGTTGAGCATATTTGAGAAAGTTTTGAGTGGACTTGTTGAGCAGATTTGAGCAAGTTATGAGTGGACTTGTTGAGCATATTTGAGCAAGTTCTGAGTGGACTTGTTGAGAAGATTTGAGCAAGTTTTGAGTGAACTTGTGGAGAAGATTTTGGTGTAGATTTGAGGATAGGTTTGTGCTAGACTAGAGATAGATATTGAGTAGATTTGTGCTAGACTGAAGGACTATGTTTAGTGTAGATTTGAGATAGAGCTTTGGAGGTGATAGAGCAGAGAGGATAGTAGTCTCCAATGGATAGAGATCCATCAGCTAGGGTAGTGAGGATAGGTCTTCTAAGTGGGGATAAGAGTCTTTAATGGAGAGAGATCCACAAGCCAGTGTAGTGGAGGCAGTAGTCTTCTAGAGGATCACCAACCAGAGTAGAGGAGAAGGAGTTCTCCTATGGATAGAGATCCATGAACTTGATTTAGGGGATTGACATCTCCATTGGATAGAGGTCCATAAACATTGTAATAGGGAAAGGATTCCCAAGAGATTATTTGAGAAAAATTTATAAGAAATATTTTCTCTATGGAGGTAGCCATCTTTGGGTGAACCACGTTAAATTGGTGTCTCTATTGTGTGTGGTGATTTGTGCATTGCTTTGATTACTATTATTGATATTGCTATCTATACATTGCATAATATTGATTTGGAAAGAAAAGTAAAAAGTGGTCTTATATTGTTCACCCCCCCTCTTAGTATAAGCTTGTGTTCTTCAATTGGTATCAGAGTGGGTTCCTTCAGAAGAGTTTAATAGCTTGAAGGAAAATCTATCAAGAACACAATGGATTCTAAGAATGGGTCCTCAAATAATTCAACACTAGTATTTGATGGAAGTGACTATATGTATTGGAGCATGAGAATGAAGATTTACCTGATGGCACTTGGCAATGAAATTTGGAATTCAGTTGATATTGGATACGATCCCTTAATCAATCCTCCTACAGATAAGGAAGGTAAGCTCCTACAACACTACAATTCAAAAGCAATGAATGCACTTTTGAGAGGTTTGCATAGAACAAAGTCTATGAAAGTTATGCATTGTAGAACTACAAAAGAAATGTGGGATAAATTGCAAGGTATATATGAAGGAGATAAAAGTGTCAAGAAAGCAAAGATACGAAATCTCAAAGGACAATTTGAAGCATTAAGAATGAATGATGAGGAAAATATTAGTGCTTATCTACTTTGAATTGATGAGGTTGTTAATGATATGCAAGGACTTGGAATGAATATTGATGAATCAGATGTTTGTGATAAAGTCTTAAGAACCCTTCCAAAAAGATTCAGTGAAAAGGTTTCAGCTATAGAAGTGTCAATGGATGGTGATTCTTTGACAAGAGATAAGTTGCTTGGTATGCTTACAACTTTTGAGATAAGAACAAAAGATCATATTCCCTAGAAGGAAGCAGCCTTCAAAGCAATCAAGAAGACAAAGGGTAAGAAGTCAGAATCAAGCAATGAGTCATCCAGTGATGAAGAAGCTAATTATGGTAGAAAATATAAAGATTCTAGAAGATCCAGAGATCTAAGATCTATTAAGTGTTTCAATTGTGGAAAGTATGGACATTTTGCAATAGATTGTCAAGAACCTAAGAACAACAATGGTGAAGAAAAATAGGATCACAAGAACAGGGAATCAGAAAGATATAGGCACCAGAAGAAAAGCAAGGATGGACAAAGCAGACAAGGAAAGAAGTTCTTTCAAAGACAAAAGAGGAGCTACTATGCGGATAAGGCAAGTAAGTACTCAAGTGATAGTGATGCTAGCTTTTCAGACAATGATAGAGATGAAGTCCTATTTATGATTGAAGAAAAAGAGCAAGTTAAGAAAAGGACTCCAATAATTCTCAAGTGTTTTAGATGTGGTAACTTTGGACATCTTGAAGATAATTGTACAAGGGATGGTTATAGTTTTAGTGATGATGAATATGAGGATGCACTTGAAGGACCAGATGAAAATATTCTAATGGCATTAGAAGAAGAAGTAAGTGATCCTATAGAAGACAAGCCAATAGAAAATAAAGATGTGGACAAAGGTAAACAAATAGAGGAATATTCAGAAGAGAATGGTTATGATCTCAAGGGAGAACTTATTTATGCCCTTGAAATAGTAAATAAGGTAAGAAAGCAACACTCTAAACTTGAAATTCAGTTTCAAGAATGTGATGAAGAGAGAAGATTGCTTATAGAGGATTTAGAAAAATCAAAGGCTAAGGCAAAAAGGTTCAAGGATAAGTTAGAAGCAAAGATCTTAGAATGTGAGAAGTTAGCACAAGAAGTGGCACTACTAAGAGAAGATTTAGAAGACTCCAAGGTCAAGATGAAAGGGTTTAAAAATAGCTCAAAGAACTTGGATAAGTTCATCAAGACACAAAAGACTACATCAAGCAAAACAGGTCTTGGATTTGAAAAGGTTCAAAAGAAATGGGAAGGAGAGTCAACCTCAAGTTTTGGAGGAGAAGAAACTTCAGATGAAGATACTTTAGAAGAAGATAGTGTAAAATAAAGTGAGACATCTGAGGATGAGTTGGACAATAGAGAGTTCAACAAAAATAGGAACAATGCACAAAGAAGATACAGATGGAACAACAATTAGAATAGGTCAAGAGAGACTAGGAGACCAATGAGGTCAAGACAAGGAAACTTCAATGGAAGATGTTTTTCATATCATAGGTTTGGACACATGGCTTCACAGTGTAGGACACATGAAAGATAGGAATATGGGAACAGACAACTTTTCCATGGGTATTGCTACTCATGTAATCAGTTTGGTCACAAGGCAATGAATTGCAGGGTTCATGATAGAAGAGGATATGGCTTCACTAGGAGAAATCCTAAGATATTTGCACCTCCAAGGAATAATAACATTAAGTGTTATAAGTGCAATAATGATGGTCACACAACAAAGTGGTGTAGAGCAGATATTCCAAAAATAGGTATGAACAGGAACATGAATATGAACAAGAATAGGAATATGGATATGAATAGGAACAGAATAGGAACAGGAACATGAATATGAACAGGAACATGAACATGGATATGAACAAGAATAGGAATAGGAATGTAGACATGGATAGGAACATGGACATGGATAGAAATAGTTAGAGGAATCAAAAGTTTTAGATAAGAAGAAAAGAGGATAAAGGTAAAGAACAATGCTTTCTAGGAGTAGAAATACTCCCACCCCAGAATTAACCACCTCATGAGGAGGTGGGGGAGGGGCTAAGCTAAGAGGCTCATTCTTAGCCTCGAGCCCCAAAGGTGACCCTTTGCCATTGATGTCAAAGGGGAGAGATATTTGAGTAAGGGGGAGAGATTTGATATTTGAGAGAGCATTGAGCCAGGGGGAGCAATGTCCCAGGGGGAGCAGAACAAAGGAAAGGTCAAGTTTTTAGTTAAAATAATTTGGGTTGCCATCAATGACAAAGGGGGATATTGTTGGACATTTTGAGCTCATTTAGTTGTCATTGATGTCAAGGTGAAAATTCATCATTAATACCATGGAGCACACCATCAATAGCACCAGGAACAATGCGAAGAGTTGAAGAAAAAGTTGGAAAAATAATATTTTATGAGGGTTTATGGTAAACCCATGGTGGAAGATTAAATGGTTTTATTAAAATCATTATGAGGATATAAAAGTCTCCTCACACATTGAGATGGCAGTTAAGATTTTAAAAGACCCATGGTGGCAGAATAATTTACAAATTAAAGGTTTAAGTTTAAACCCAAGGAAGGCTTTAATCTCCTTAAAGTTAAAGTTTATAAATATAATTTATAAAATTTAAATTCCTTAGAATTTAAATAATTTATAAATTATAAAGGTTGGAAAGCGTCGACATCATAAAATAAGTGGGAGCATCGACGTCTAAGCAACAAAGGGAATTCATGTATAAATTAATGCCAAAGAGGCATTCAAAACTTACCCCTTGACATTTTTAATACATGCGACAAAGTTGGAAATATTTTCATGCAATCGTTGATCATTGAGGAAGAAGACAAGGATTTCACTTGTCTTTAGCGCCAGGTGGAAGACATAAGGGGAAGAGCATATTGGTTGAAACACAAAGGACACGGTGGTCCATTGGCAGTGCATGTTTTGCGAAGGCATTGGGAGTTGAGGAGCCCACGATCGATTCACGTGGAGTGGTGTGTGTCTTGAGCGCCAAGGGAAGTCTTTTGCATGTGCTCATTTTGAGTGCCAGCCTAGGACAAAGGGGATGAAGAGCATCCAAGCTCTCAAACATGCATCTAGCGCATGCAGAGGTCAAAGTCATGGCTAGAGCACTCATGGAGGCAGAGAATGTGGGTTCGAAACCCACTAGTGGCAAAGGTAATTTTTGATAATTAAATATTTATTTGCCTAAGGTTTTACAAAGGTTAATTTGGAGTTATAAGGGTTTGTGAAAAGTTGTTTATTTGATTTATATTATTTTGGAGTTATAAGGGTTTGTGAAAGGTTGTTTATTTGATAATTGATTTATATTATTGTGGAGTAATAAGGGTTAATGAGAGGTTGTTTTATTTATGAGTGATTTATATCATTGGAATTATAAAGAAAGTAGATTTGATTTTTATCAAAGTTTCTCTTGCCATTAAATTAAATTAAAGAGGTTTGAGTTAATTTTGGTGGATGTTAAGTTTATTTTAATTGGGATATTATAAGGTATTATTGGAAAAATATTTTATGTATGTTGATGGTTATTTTTGATAGGTGGAGTGATAAGGTGTAATTGAGTATTTACATTATATTGTGAGAAAGATTTATCTTCTAACCTCTTTGAGTTTGGCATAGAAGTGTTTGTGGTTGTGGCAGATTTATGAGATCCCTTCATCATCAAGAAAAAGGTATGAGCACATTCTTCCATAGTTGAGTTGATTGATTGGTTTTCTGGAAAATAAGTTTGGAGTGAAAAGGACTTGATTAGGGTTTCCTATTGAGTGTGTTGAGTTAATGCTTCAAGGTTTTCTAGAATAAAGAGTTGTTGTTAAAACCTTGTTTGATAAGCATTGTTGTTGAAGCCATTGGTTGTGTGAAGAACTTGAGTTTAGGGTTTTGCAAAGATCATGAGTATCATTGTTATGTGAAGATTGTTTTATAAGCATTGTTGTTGAAGTGAGTTGTTGTGCAAAGAACTTGAACTAGGGTTTGAAAAGAACATGAGTATCATTGTTATGTGAGATTTATTGTTGAGCATTGTTGGAAACATTTTGAGTTGGTGGTTATATACTTGGACTAGGGTTTGTGAGAAAGGGGTGTTTCATTGAGTGATTGGTTGAGTAGAGTTGATTGAGCCTAGTCAAGTGGATGTGTGAAGTGATTGTTCAAGTTCCTTAAAACAAACTATTCTATATTCTGATTTGAGTTGAGAAAGTGATTGAGCATTGAGTGTAGAACATATTGAGTCTCTAACAATTCTCTTTATGTTTCTATGAGATTGGACAAGTTATGTGTGGACTTGTTGAGCAGATTTGAACAAGTTCTGAGTGGACTTGTTGAACATTTTGAGCAAGTTCTGAGTGGACTTGTTGAGCATATTTGAGCAAGTTATGAGTGGACTTGTTGAGCAGATTTGAGAAAGTTCTAAGTGGACTTGTTGAGCAGATTTGAGCAAGTTATAAGTGGACTTGTTGAGAAGATTTGAGCAAGTTCTAAGTGGACTTTTTAGTAGATTTGAGCAAGTTCTGAGTGGACTTGTTGAGCAGATTTGAGCAAGTTTTGAGTGGACTTGTTGAGCAGATTTGAGCAAGTTTTGAGTGGACTTGTTTAGTATATTTAAGCAAGTTTTGAGTGGACTTTTTGAGCAGATTTGAGCAAGTTCTGAGTGGACTTGTGGAGAAAATTTTGGTGTAGATTTGAGGATAGGTTTATGCCAAACTAGAGATAGATATTGAGCATATTTATGCTAGACTAAAGGACTATGTTTAGTGTAGATTTGAGATAGAGCTTTGGAGGTGATAGAGCAGAGAGGACAGTAGTCTCCAGTGGATAGAGATCCATCAACCAGGGTAGTGAGGATAGGTCTTCTGAGTGGGGACAAGAGTCTTCAGTGGAGAGAGATCCACAAGCCAGTGTAGTGGAGGTAGTAGTCTTCTAGAGGATCACCAGCCAGAGTAGAGGAGAAGGAGTTCTCCTATGGATAGAGATCCATGAACTTGATTTAGGGGATCAACATCTCCTTTGGATAGAGGTCCATAAACATTGTAGGGAAAGGATTCCCAAGAGATTATTTGAGAAAAAATTATAAGAAATATTTTCTCCATGGAGGTAGCCATATTTGGGTGAACCACGTTAAATTGGTGTCTCTATTGTGTGTGGTGATTTGTGCATTGCTTTGATTACTATTGTTGATATTGCTATCTATACATTGCATAATATTGATTTGGAAAGAAAAGTAAAAAGTGGTCTTATACTGTTCACCCCCCTCTCAGTATAAGCTTTTGTTCTTCAAAGAAAAATTGTAAGCCTTTCTTATTTTATGGTAATGGAAGTACTAAAATTTCTTTGATGCTATCTAGATTAATAGCTAAGGCTTTTTTGATACTACATATCTTAGCAATTTGCCTTCATGAATAGCAAAGATTGATTTTTTTGGGTTCAATGATACCCCAAATTCCTTGTAATTTTGAAATGCCAATTAAATATGATATAGATGTTTCTCCTTCTAGTGATATAACATGATCATGTCATATAAATATCAATATGACCTTATTCACAAACTCACCAAATACTAAGTCCATGGCCCTTTGAAATGTGGCTCCAATATTAGACAAGTCGAATGGCATTCTTTGATAAGTAGATGTTCCCTACTTTGTGGTGAATGCAGCTTTGTATTGGTCTTCATCTCTAACCCATACTTGATTGAAGCCAAAGAATCCATCAATAAAGGAGGACATTTCTGCTCCAACAATAGAATGTAGAATTTGATCAATTTTGAGTAGAGGGTAGTGGTCCTTTAAGGATACTTTTTTTAGGTTTTTTAAATCCACATAGAGGTGGATATATCCATTTTTCTTTCTAACATGTACCATATCGGTTACCCATATAGAGTGCTTAACAAGGTAAATAATATTTGTATTATGTAACTTCAACAACTCTTGCTTTGTCAATGCTTCTATCTTGGGATTAATTGGCTTTTATATTTTTCTAAATGGCTTAGTGTTGGGTAGTAGTTCTATTGTGTTTTTAATTGATTCTTTTCTATAGAATTTTAAATCATCATAGCTCAATGTCATGATGTCATTGAATTCTAAAAAAGCCAAGAAGTTGATGAACATCTTCTTTAGAACATTGCACTCCAATTTTTCAAATTTCTTCTAGGTTTAATCTAAAACTCTCTAAGTTCTTCATCATGAATATTTATTTTTTGACCAATTGGTTGGTCACTGCTATCAAATAGAATTTTGAGAGTGACCAATCCCTTAGAAATGTGGTTATTCTTCAGCTAAACAATATCTTCATCATTTATACTCTCGAGCATGTCTTCAGTCATGTTTGCACAAGCTACCTCCTAAATTAAGAATTCTACTATCTACTCGTCATTATCAAACACTTTTCAAAAGGTGTTTTTATCTAGCATAGAAGACCTAAAAGAAATTTTAATGGATTTATGAAATAGAATATATGTTAGAAATAGAGTCTATTCCATAATTTGGGTTATGTAAATGTATCTTCCAAGGTACATACTTAGGACATTAGATTACTTTATGGGTAAGTTATCTAGTTACTTCATGCAATGTAATAAATTCACAAGTGTCAATGTGTGAGATGTATATGTGCAAGGATCATACTTGGAATTAATCCATTTAAAGGTTGCAAATATTAAGGTTTTCTAATTTTCCAAATTTGGGAATCATAAGGGCTTCAACTCCAAACTAGGTTATTGGAAATTAGAAATAATCCAAGGGATATAAAAAGAGGTTATTAATATTTTTACTAAAGTTGGAAAATTATAATATTTTGTCTCAAAAACTTCTCAAAAGGGATAAAAAAATATAACATTAAAAGCTCTTCAAATTTGAAAAGTTCTTAGTTAAATAGGAGTAATAAGGTCTTAAGAAGTTGATTTTTGATCTTTACAAAATTTGTACAAAATCAACCAAAATTGAACTATATTTTTACAAAAGCACTATATCATATTTCAAAAATATCTAGGGAGTCATAAGACATTCTACAAAACTTGATAATAATAATATCCTTCAAATATTACCAAATTGAGAAGATATAAGATTTCTATAAAAACCTAAAAATTAGGTATTCATACTCTCATTACTAGGGAGACATAGGGAAGTCAATGTGTTCCTGTATAAGAAAGACCTTATAGTTAGATAGATATGAGAAGGGGAACATAGATAAATAGAGTTACTTACAGCATAATCGTAGGTAGTAGTGTAGTGTTGTGTAGATCACCATATATTGGTGATGGGTGCATTGTAGTTTAGTAGCTTCATTAATGGAGTGTTCATTTCTTCTATAGCTACGTTGTATTTCTTTATGTTATTTATATTCACAGCATACTTCAGTCATCTTGTAGATTTACTTTCTTTTATATTATTCTACATCTTGTGATTATTATCTCCCATTGCTCATTACATCAAAATCTAATAGTGGTATCAAAGATATGGTAGATCTAGTCTAGGTAGGTCAATAAGAAAACAACCACTATCATTTAGCCTAATTTTTTTATCAAATTGATGCATCGCTGGACCAACCACTATCAAAATATCTTAGAAGAATCTAGGTGGTAGAATTAGGGAGAGTCACAAGTGAGGACTGAAATAAATCTTAGTTCCAAAAAATACTAAGATTGCATTTGACTAGAGCTTTTCCATAGAGTTACAAGGAAAACTCATGAAGACTAGGATTCAGCATTCAATCCACTAGATTAACAATTAACCTAGTGAATATCATCCAAGATATATAGAATTTACTAACTATTACCTAAAGTTTCTTTTGTTTGAAAAAATTAATACTTAACTAATTGAGACTCTTCCTACAACAGAAATATAGGAAACTCCAACTTTGTTAAAGGTCAGTGTGCCTTCATAGTGTAGAGATTAGTTCCTTGTGCAAGAGAATAATATTGTGGAAAAAGACTTCTAGTTAAGAGTCATGGTGAAGTTAGGATACTAAATATCTCTATCACTAGAGTAAAATACTTTATAGTTGAAGAAAAATGCCATAGAATCCTTGCAAGAAGAAGCCACAAAAGTATTGATACTAAAATGGCCACAAAAACCTTGATATTGGAAAAGGCCATAGTAGCCTTCATACTAAAAAAGGCCATAGTATCCTTGGTACTAAAAAAGGACCATAGAATCCTTGATCCTAAAGAAGAATTCAAAGAGAATATATGATTCAGAAGTAGTCCAAAATTTTTGGTACCAATGCTTTATTGTAGGGAAATAAGATTCGGTGAGTTGGGAAACTTCCTACAAGAAAGTTAGGAAGGGTATACTCTTCAAAATAAATTCAACACCTGAAGCAAAATTTAAGAGAACAGGAGAATATCTCAGTGAAGAACTTCCAATATTGGAAGAAATAAGAAGAAGAATAAAGGACTATGTAAGTCCTACTTGAATCTAGAAGTAGAAAAATTAGAGATCCAGAAGAAAATCTCATCACCAACACTTCCAAGAGTAGAATTTTGAAGGGAATGTCTTAAGGAAGACCATTAAAAGCCACAATATCAAAGACTTTGTGAAGGTCTCATCGAGCATCTAGAAAAAGGCTAGGAAATCCTTACTAAAGAAATTTTCAAAGGACAACTCATAGGAGAAATCCACTACCAAGGAGAATCCCCTAATAGTGAAGGACTTGGAACAATTATCACCATCCAAAAAAAATCCCAAGAGAAGAAGAATCTAGCAAGAAGTAACAAATATAAGAAGAAGAATTTGGCAAGGAGTGCCAAATCCATGAAGAAGAATTTGGCAAGGAGTACCAAATTTGTGAAGAATAATTTGGTAAGGAGTCCCAAATCCATGAAGAATAATTTGGTAAGGAGTGCTAAATATCATAAGAAGATCCTGCTTGAAGTCAAAATTTGATAAGAAGACTTGAAGATAGAATAATCTCATAAAATATTTAAGATTTGAATATTACCTCTCACAGTAAGAAGGCACCACTTCAGATACAAAGACTTCTCCAAATCTATAGTAGGAGGAGAATACAAGAGGAGAACAAGCCACAAAATTCTAGGCTCGTAAAACAAATTTTGAGACCATCATTTGGTGAAGAAGGAGCTATTCATAATAGTCTACAAAGAGTTACAAATATCCTACTAGAAGTAGAAACTTGGTGATCCTAGACACCAAGATCTATATCCTCTACAAAAGCAGCAAAAGAGCTATAGAAACTTTCAAAAAAAGGTAAACAAATTTTGATGCAATTATATTCATTAATTGGATTACTTTTAGATTTTTTAAAGCATCTGAATTTGGATTAAAGTTAAAATTAGATTATAATCTTCAAAAATGCAAAAATAAAGGTTATTTTAAGGTTTATTTGCACATTTATTAGGAGTTGATTAAATTTTAGAATTGCTTCTATCAACTACCTATCATCTACTTTGGAAAAATAAAACTACGACTAAGTCCTACAATATTGATTGTAGTAAAATTATAGAATAATTATTGAAGGTTCATCTCATATTATTCTTGATTAGTATTCGTTCATGTAGAGGAGTTAGAGAGCAAGTGGGTATTTAAACCTCTCAGTTGAAATTGAGAGACCCTAGGTTCAAATTTCTTCCCTCACATGCTGTGAATAGACTATGTAAAAGATATTACAAATATTATTCTTCATTAGTTGTAGTAAATTTGATTAAGTGTGTTTTCTTGAGATTTGATTGGAGTGATAAGGTGAAATTGTGAGTGCATTAAAAGTGAAATATTATTAAATTTATTTGCATTGTTCTATTGCTCTCAAAGGATTATATTTTGTGTACTTGAGAAGGGCACAAAATAAAAAATTATCAAAGTGTCTAAATATACTATTAGTCCACAAAAATATGCAACATGTAGTGGCAAAGTGAAGCCACCAAATCAGGTTAGAATCCTCTAAAATTTGTAGAAGAATATGTCTAACCAAAAATAGAAATAGAAGCTTCAAATATTAAGACTTGGTTAGTCTCAAATCCAAAGCATTACAAGGTTAATTGCATGATACAAAGGGCAAAAATTATGGCTACAAAGAAGCTTCTATCTACATCATAAAATGCTTGGATTTTTCATCAAAGTATCCAAGAAAAAAGGGTAAGGAGTCTAGCCAAAGAGACATCCTCAAAACCCTCATATTTTCATTTAGAAATCTACTACAAAGATATAATTTTAGACGTGCAAAAGAGTGCAAGAAAAGGTGCAATAAATAAGGTTTCATATACATGTAAAGTTACATGGTATTGCACTTCTACAACACATTATATGTAGGAAGAGATCAGATCTAAAGGCACCTCAAAGGGCACAATATCTATAGGGAAATCCAACCAAGGAAGGATGAATGTTAGCACTCTTCTTCCATAGTAAAAGAAGTCACTCAAAGGGCTCACTTTTGGCATACCTTGGATAGATGAACCTGCAATACCAAATCCCACACAAGGTTGTTATCAATATGCATTTATGTAGACATAAAGAGAGCTCATTTATGAATAAAAGGCATCAAAATCTACTCCTAGAAACATGGATAGAAAATATAACAAAAGGCTATCTACACTACAAAGAAGAACATAAATCAGAACATTGAAGGCATAGAATACAAGGAGAAAAGGTTCTATATACAAGGTCTTAAGCTTGGAGAAGATTGTCCTCCAAAAAAAGTACCAATATCACTTTTAAAATCACCATTGAAAGCTCCACAACACCTCATCAAATAACCTACAAAATAAAAGGTTGCTTGCTATCCAAGAAATAAAGTAAGCTAAAGGAGGTATATGAAAGGAGTTATAATATCCTTGTTGGAATTGTTATAGCATAGGTCTTCATGCAAGGCATAAAAATGCCACTTGGCATCAACTTTATAAAGCATCATTCTATCTCTCAACCCTCAAGATACCTCACGTAGGAGTTACAGGGAATATAAGGAAGGTGGTGCCACTTTTTATCTTCCACATGCCCCACACGAGTACTCATACATTATAGATTTACCAAGAAGTATTAGATAAGGAGTTTGGTACATTATAAAAGGATCAAGCACTCATATGTAATAGGTGTGATACTTGTCATAAAACTCAAGACTTATCATCCATACAAAGGTGGTTAAGGAAGGGGAAAGAGCAGTCAAAGCAAAGAAACAATGGCAGTAAGCGAGTCTGAAGTGACTTGATAACATCTCATGTTTATCATGGTAGTATCTTGGTAACTACATGGCACTGGATTGGTAGCAATATGAAGAGCAATCCAAAAACTATGAAGCACATTACTCCTGTTCAAATGGGTCAAGGAAGCATTAAAGTGAGTGTTGAAGAAAATAGCAAGTGGAAGAATATTCCATTATTCACAGTGCCCAAGAAGGATAGTCTACCATCAAGTTCATAACGGTAAATTTTCCATCTATTTTGCTTTCCATAAAAATGGAGTTATAAGGTTATATTATAAGGTTGAATTATTGAAAGAAATTTATCTTCATTTGAAAGTAAAACTTGGGGAAATTAAATATTAAAGTTGACTAATATTTGCAAAGCATAACCTAGGAGAAATAAGGAATACTACTTGGAATTAATCCATCTAAAGTTTGCAAATATTAAGGTGTTCTAATTTTCCAAATTTGGGAGTCAAAAGGGCTTCAACTCCAAACTAATTTATTAGAAATTAGAAACAATCCAAGGGATATAAAAATAGGTTACTAAGATTTTTATTTAAGTTGGAAATTTATAATATTCTTGTCTCAAAAACTTCTCAAAAGGGAAAAATAAAAACAACATTAAAACCTCTTCAAAATTGAAAAGTGCATAGTTAAATAGGAGTAAAATGGTGTTAAGAAGTTGATTTTTGATCTTTACAAAATTTCTACAAAATCAACCAAAATTGAACTATATTTTTACAAAAGCACTGTATCAAATTTCAAAAATATTTAGAAAGTCATAAGGCATTCTACAAAACTTTATAATAATAATATCCTTCAAATATTATCAAGTTGAGAATATATAAGCTTTCTACAAAAACCTAAAAATTAGGTATTCATACTCTTATTACTAGGGAGACATAGGGAATTCTACAAACCTAAAGAGTAATAAATTTTTTATCAAATAAAGCTTTTGTGCTTCAATAAGGGATCATATATCCTAATATTGAAAGCTATAAGGTGGACTTCTAAATATTCTATCAAATTTCAAAGAAAGATCTATCATAAATGAAATTTTAATAAAAGCTTTCAATAATGAAGAACTATTCCATGAACTAGAATTCTACTTTCAAAACCTAATAAATAATCTAGAAGGATACGAGTATTTAATATCTAGAAGGATACAGGTATTTAATCTCTAGTGATAATGAGAAATTTTTCTTGTTTATTAAAGAAGCCAAAGAAGGTAACTTTGTAGCATTGATTAACTATCTTCATGAAATCCTCTTCACAGCATGGTGGAACTCACAAAGAGTGGTTATTTTTTCATCGAAATAATGTTTGATAATGTATCTATCATTAATTGTGTCTGTACTTACTCAGCACAAGAAACAATGTGGCAATAAAGAACAATATTATTATGATGATAGACTAACTTGTCTTTAAGCAGATATTTCACCAATGCAGAATCACAAGAAGAGAAGGATAAAAAGGAAAAAAAACATACTAGAAAGAAACATGGTATCGTGAAGACTAAAACCAGGTGAACCCATACAAAAAGCTGAAGAATCTCCAGCTACAACTTACTTTGCATCATATGAAGAATCAGACTACCTGCTGAACCTGAATACAGTGAGCAACGAAGGAGAATACAAATTCCATTATTCGTTGGAGGAATATCCATATTGAATACTAAATTCTTCAATACCCAAATAATGTAATACAAGGGGGTGTTAGAAATAGAGTCTATTCCATCATTTGTGTATCTTCCAAGGTACATACTTAGGAAATTAGATTACTTTAGGGGGAAGTTATCTAGTTACTTCATGCAATGTAATAAATGCACAAGTATCAATGTGCAAGTTGTATATGTGCAAGTTGTCCCTTGCATAGCTAGGTAGAGTACTAGCCAAGAAACCTGTGTTCCTATATAAGAAAGGCTTCATAGTTAGATAGATATGAGAAGGGAAACATAGATAGATAAAGTTGCTTACAACATAGTCGTAGGTAGTAGTGCAGTGTTATGTAGATCACCATATATTGGTGATGGGTGTAATGTAGTTCAGTAGCTTCATTAATGGAGTGTTCATTTCCTCCATAGCTATGTTGTATTCATTTATGTTATTTCTATTCATAGCATACTTTAGTCATCTTTCAGATTTATTTTCCTTTATATTATTCTACATATTGTTATTGCTATCTCCTATTGCTCGTCACATCAAAATCTAATAGTGGTATCAAAGCTATAGTAGATCTAGTCTGTGTAGGTCAATATGGAAACCACCATTATCATTGAGCTAGAGTGTTTTCTTAAATTGTTGTGTCACTGGACCAGCCACTATCAAATATCTTAGAAGAATCTATGTGGTAGAATTATGGAGTCACAAGTGAGGAGTGAAAGAAATATCAATTATAAAAAATACTGAGATTGTATTTGACTAGTCTTTCCATGGAGTTACAAGAAAAACTTGTGAAGACCAAGACTCAACATTCAATCCACTGGATTGAAAAATAATCTAGTGAAGATCATCCAAGATATCTAGAATTTACTAACTATTGCCTAAAGTTCTTTTGTTGCAAAAAATTAATTCTCATAGGATTAGGACTCGTACAATGGAAAGCTAGGAGACTCCAAATTTGTTGCTTGAAGGTCGATGTGCCTTCATAGTGTAGAGATTAGTTCCTTGTGCAAGAGAAGAATACTATGAAAGAAAACTTCTTGTGAATATTCATGGTGAATTCAAGAGATTGAAGATATACATTTCTAGAGTAAATAACTTCATAGTTAAAGAACAGGCCATAGAATCCTTGATATAAAAATGCCATAGAAGCCTTGAACAAAATACCATAGAGACCTAAAAGAAGAAGCCACAAAAGTCTTGATACTAAAAATACCACATAAGCCTTGATATTTAAAAAGGCCACAAAAGCCTTGATACTGAAAAAGGCCATAGTAGACTTGGTACTAAAAAAGGCCATAAAAGTCTTGATATTTTAAAATACCATAGTAGCCTTGGTACTAAAAAATACCATAAAAGTCTTGATACTAAAAAAGGGCCATAGAAGCCTTGATCCTAAAAAAGAATTCAAAGAGAATATCTGATTTAGAAGTAGTTAGTACTAATACTTTGTTGTAGGGATAGAATATTCAGTTATTTGGGAAAATTCCTATAATAAAGTTAGGAAGGGTATCTTATTCAGACTTAATTCAACACCTAAAGAAAAATTGAAGAGACCAGGAGAAGATCTCATTGAAAAACTTCTAGTCAAGGAATAAGAAGAAGAAAAAATGACTAGGCGAGTCCTGCTTGAATCCAGAAGTAGCAAAATCAAACATCTAGAAGATCTCACCACCAACACTTCTAGGAGCAAAATGTTGAAGGAAAGGTCTCAAGGAATACCATTAGAAGCTGCAAGATCAAAAACCTTGGGAAGGTCTCATCGAGCATCCAAAAAATTCTAGGAGAGCCTTATTGAAGAAATTCTTAAAGGACAACTCATAGGAGAAATCCACTATCAAGGAGAAGCCCCTGATAATGAAGGACTTAAGAAAATTGTTGCCATCCAAAAATAAGCCCAAGAGAAGAATAATTTTGCAAGGAGTGCCAAATCTAAGAAGAAGGATTTTGCAAGGAGTTCCAAATCTATGAAGAATAATTTGGCAAGGAGTGCCAAATCTATGAAGAAAATTTTGGAAAGAAGTGGTAAATCCATGAACAAGAATTTGGCAAAGAGTGTCAAATACCAGAATAAGATCCTGCTTGACGTTAGAATTTGACAAGAAGACTTGAAGATAGAAGAAGCTCACCAAATCTTAGATATTTGAAGATTGCCTCTCATAGTAATAAGGCACCACTTCAAAGACAAAGACTTCTCCAAATCTACAGTAGGAGGAGAACACAAGCAGAGAACAAACCACCAAATAATAGACTCATGAAAAAATTTTGAGACCATTTTTTTGTGAATAATGAGTTGTTTAGAACATTCTACAAAGAGCTGCAAATATCTTACTCAAAGCAGCAACTTGGGGATCCTAGACACCAAGATCTACATCCTCTACAAAAGCAAAAAAAGAGCTACAAAAAAAATTCAAAAAAGTAAGCAAATTTTGGTTCAATTAGATTCATTAATTGGATTACTTATCAGATTTGTTAAAGCACTTGAATTTGGATTAAAGTTACAATTGGATTATAGTCTTTAAAAGTGCAAAAGAAAGGTTGTTTTTAAGGATCATTTGCACATTTATTAGGAGTTGATTAGATTTCAGAATTACCTCTATCAACTACTATCATATACTTTGGAAAAATAAAATGAATACTAAGTCCTACAATATTGATTTTAGTGAAATTACAGAATAATTATTGAAGGTTCATTTTAGTTTATTCTTGATTAGTTGCAGTAAATTTGATTAAGTACATTTTATTGAGAGTTGATTGGAGTGATAAGTTGAAATTGTTAGCGCATTAAAGGTGAAATATTATTAGATTCATTTGCCCTATTCTATTGCTCTCAAAAGGATTAGATTTTGTGTACTTGATAAGGGTACAAAATCAGAAATTTTCAGTGTCTAAAGACACTATTAGTGCATAAAAATATACAACATGTAGTGGGCAAGTGAAGCCACCAAATCAGTTAATTGCATGATACAAAGGGCAGAAAATTATAGCTACAAAGAAGCTTCTATCTACATCATTAAAGGCTTGGATTTATCATCAAAGTATCCAAGAAAAAAGGGTAAGGAGTCTAGCCAAAGAGACATCCTCAAAACCCTCATTTTGCATTTAAAAATATGCTACAAAGATAGAATTTCAGAACTGCAAAAGAGTGCAAGAAAAGTTGCAATAAATAAGGTTTTATATACATGTAACCATGAGAGCACTTCCAGATAGCTATAAACAGTTGGTCACATCTTTACAGGTTTTAAGCAAAGATAATTTTTTTGATGACCTAGTCAATATACTTCATGAATGTAAAGTATAAAATACTGTAAATATGAGATGACTAACATTGCATTGGCATAAAAAGATAATCCATAGGGAAATATTTCTTCTTCAGTATGAGGACAGAAAACATCGTATTGTAAGATATGCAGAAATAAAGTTCATAGTACCAACTATTGCAGATACAATCCCAAAAATCAAAACCAAGGATATCAGATGAATAATGGGAATCAATTTCAAATTTGACAATATCAAAGGAACCCTCATCAGTAGTAATTTTAGTGACCAACCAATTGTCATCGACTGGAATATCAAAAGAGAAATCATAAGGGACACCTAGTTCAGAGGATAGAATAAATTGAAGAACCGAAAGAACCTACAAACTCCTATGAGGTGAAATATCTATTAGCAAATGCTACATATTATAGAGACACTAATTATTTGCTTGAACAGGTTACAAAGAATACAAATGAAGAGTACAAATATCAATATGAAGAGGAAGATCCATATTGAAGACTAAAGTCTTCAATACCCAAATAATGTAATATAGGAGGGTGTTAGAAATAGAATCTATTTTATCATTTGGAATATCTAAATGTATCTTCCAAGGTACATACTTAGGACATTATATTACTTTAGGGGGAATTTATCTAGTTAATTCATGCAATGTAATAAATGCACAAGTGTCAATGTGCAAGTTGTCCCTTGCATAGCTAGGTAGAGTGTTGACCAATGAACCTATGTTCCTATATAAGAAATACCTCATAGTTAGATAGATATAAGAAGGGGAACATATATAGATAGAGCTTCTTACAGCATAGTCGTAGGTAGTAGTGCAGTGTTGTGTAGATCACCATATATTGGTGATGGGTACAATGTAGTTCAATAGATTCATTAATGGAGTGTTCATTTTCTCCATAGCTATATTGTATTCATTTATGTTATTTATATTCACAACATACTTTAATCATCTTGTAGATTTACTTTATTTTATATTATTTTGCATCTTGTGATTGCTATCTCCCATTTCTCATTACATAAAAAGCTAACACTCCCTATATCTGAAGCTAGATAAATTATTTACCCCATAAGAGGATAGTGCATCAACTTGTGCATTTTGTTCTTTGGAAATTGCTTTTATGTTTAAAGCTTCAAAGATTTCAAATAAATCCTATATTTTATTTTAGTAAGCCTTCAGATAATGTTTCTTGCTATTACATTTTTTATAAACTAGTTTACTACCAGTTTAGAGTCATCATAGACCAACAACTTTACTCATAGCTTATCTTCCTCTCACAACCCTATGCAAAGTCTATATTTCACTACATTATTAGTGCAGCTCCATGTTAGATGATATGAAAGGCACTTAATTATTTCATATGGTGATATTAGCACTATTCCAGTTCTAGTGCAATTTCTACATTTAGCTCCATCAAAGTATAATTTCCAAATTTATTTTATCAAAGATCTTTTTTTAATAAAACCAAAATTTACCCAGGTGTTGTAGGTGAGTTGGAGAGGAGAGGGCAATCCTCCAAGGGAGGTCCCAGGTTCAAATATCCACCCTACCAAAAATCTAAATTGGGTATCCAAAATCCAATTGATAATGTTGGTGCGGGCAGGGTCGGGTGCGACTCTCGGGTGACTTTGATGGTGTAGAACCCCCTGTTCATGGTCTCTCAGACCAAGGTGGCCCCATAAAGGGTTTTTTGCTTTAAAAAAAACAAAGCCAAAAAAATTTTATCTTCTACTTTCATGATGGAATGGGAGCTTATCCTTATTTCAATCGTAGCATTAAATTCTATGAATGAAATCTCATCTTCAATTTGCACTTCATTTGTGATTGCTTCTACTAGGTCAACTTCATCATTAATCATGTTGACATGGTCCTCTTCATTTTTTCTATATAATATAGGGTGGTATTTTTTGCATATATCTTTACCTTATTGCCCTTATGAGGAATTCCCATGTGTGAATATTCCAGATATAGATATCCTCTTAGTTTAGATATAAATTCTCAAAAAAGATACATGTCAAAGTATGGTTCTAGGTCCACCACAACAACCTCTTGTATAACTGTTATTTATGGCATCTTGTGGAGCACCATGGGCATGTCCTTTATTACACCTACAATTTTGACTAGGGTTCCATCCAATTGAAGCACTCTAGGACTATACCATGTATATTCCATGCCCATTGCTTTATATATTTCTTTAGGCATTGCTATCATTGCTACTTCAAATTATACCCTACAATTATGTACAATCCATCCTTTCATGCATATGGACATGTAAAAAGGAGATGATCTATTTATTTCCATTCTTGGTGTCTGTTTACCTTGACCTAGATTTAACTATGGATGAGATTGGTCTTTAGGCTGAGTGGGTTTTTGTGATGCCTAGAGAAGGTCAATATGTCCCAAAATCATCAGAGCATAATGAATGCTTGCTTTAAATGGATTTTTATTCATCTCCTCTACAATATTGAAATTCAAATACTTTAGTTGCTTTTTCTCTATCTTTTTTGGTTCAAATTTTCTTCGGTACTTTTGTGTTACTTCAATTATTTGTCACTTGATGATAGAAGGATATCAGAGCTTATTCCTAACCTACTCTTGAGTTTCAACTTTATTTATCTATATTATCTTCTATTGATCTTTAGGATGCTCCATTAGAGGTTGCTCTTTTCTTTAATTAGTTTGGAATAATTCTTTTTTTGGCTACTGAAATGAGACTTTGAATGGATCTGATATCTTAGGGTCTACATGTAATGGATTATTACTAGACTAGGTCAAGACTGATATAGACTCTTCCTATATTGTATCTTGCATCATCATATTCTGATATGCCTCCCACAACATGTTGACTTGGCTTTTATATGCTTTCTTTATATTTTTTGCTACCATCATATGTGCTTGATGTTGGTAGACTATACAAGTGTCTTCTCCATGTAAATAATTTTAGGTTGAGCACCAATAATTTTTTTCTAATGATGAAGTGAAAGGACCAGCCTCCTAGTTACTATACACTATGTTAGGCTTTACAATAGCACCACTACAAGAGGCCTATTGGTCTTTTGACATGTATGGAAATATCCTAGGATGGAATTCCTCTCAACTTCTCTTATTTTTATGGTGGTGACTTCATTGGTAAAATTATTTAATACCATTAGTATTTCATTTATGTCAACTAGTTCTTGGGGCTTAGGGGAAGGTAATGCAGGTATAGCAGGTGGTATTAGTAATACTATTTATGTAGGATTTAATGGTAATGCTAGAGTTTTAACTATAGGAATTGGAGCTACATTTGATAAATGTGTAATTGTGACCAGGGATTGTATTTCCAATATATAATATAGAATTTACAAAAAATATGGCATTATATTTCTAGGAGGAAGTTTGCCTACAATAATTAAAACATTCTTTGCAACTATAGTAGCTTGATAAATCTACAAGAACATCAAAACATTGGACTGACATATCAACAAGTGTATATCCATATTAAAAGCATAGAACTAAGATTAAAAAGCCTAAGAATTTGTTGGCTTGATGTCTTGTGGAACTCTATTCTAGGTTCTACTAAATTTGATATTAAATTCCATGATTGTTTCCTAAGTATACCTTTGAATAATGGTGAATTAAGTCAATAATGACAATAGTCTTGCTAGCTCATTAAATTCTTGGACTAATCTACCAAAAATTTGAGTTGATGAGTTAATGCTCCCATCCTAAAGGGTCTAAGACCAGTATGATACCTTACCTTTGAATGATAGTACTAACAGTCTTATCATAATGTTTTCATCCACGATGTTATGGATAACAACTAAGGTATCTACATATTGACAATGCTTATATGTCATTTTTCTAGTACTATAATAAGTTGGCAAAGCTTTTAGAGCTTCCTAAGGAATTGAGTATTGATTTACTAGATTAAGAGGTCTAGTGTTATTCCAATCAGGATAATTTTGTTGAGGTAAAGGTTGAGCCATTTGTTTAGATCTAACAGAGTGAGAAGATTATGGGGAGCCAAAATGTATAGAACCTACACTTTCTATAGGGGTTGAAAAAGGAGGTGATGGATAGGATTATGGAGATTTGTGTCTTCTAAATCTCTATGGAGATAACTCAACAAATTGCACTAGTTCATCTAAATTTTTAGCTATTGATCTTGTGATCGTAAGCTTGTACATGAAATGTTAGTTGGGTTCTTTATGAATGATTAATTCATAGTGGAGTCGCAAAGTGATTGTGAATTTGACCTATTAGATCAGAATATTACCAATATTCTACTCAATCAAGGAGTTGAAATATGGGTCCCACCAAGCATGCCAAAAAATATTGGTCCAAAATCTATCTAGGTGGATGAATTGTTCCCTCAAAACCTTATCAAAGATTGGAAGACCCAAAATATCTTTTGGATCATCCTTCAGAGTAGACCAATTCCTATGGTACTAGTTAAATAAACAAGAGGGGGTTGTAGACTAAAGAAAAAATGCATAGTGTTAGAAACTATAACTAAAAATGGTTGGGATTTAACACCAAGAGACACAAGAGCATGAGAGTCTTGTTTTCTTAACTAAACCAGATTTCCTAATAGACCATCCATCATCCAATATTGTAGAGCATTAATCAAATAAACACATACACAACTAAGCATTATAGGAATTGAACAAACAGTAATCTAGGGAGAAATTCAAATAATGGAATAATTTAAAAAAATACATCTTTCATCTTATTTTAACAGAAAATCTTAATAAATAAATCAACATACATACATGTTCTACAACATTCTTATAAAAAGGTCAAACAACACTTCAATTTTCATTAAGAGGTATATAACATTCAATCATACAACTTATGCAATTGTAAAAGCTAAAGAGTCGACCATTGATATGGGTTAAATTCTAGTATATATAATTTTACTTTGCATTCTATTAGTCTGGCATGATTACTTTCAAAACTAACTATAGGCATATCAGATCAATACAACATGTGCACATCCCTTTCTTGATCATTATTGTGCAACTGTAATGATGTCATTATGTTTATGTATTTATATTTGATTTCTTCCAATAGAGTGGCATCCTATGTGTCTCAATACGGTTCATGAGATCGTCTAATAAATTTTATTTATTCTACATTGTTCAATGACATTTCCAATTACATTAGGACAGGTGTTGAATGGATAAGCCTCTAATTATTGATATTCTCTAATAGTAGATTTTCCTTGCTAGGAGTAGGTTTGAACTCTTTGGCATTCTATCAAATTCTTTTACCTTAGCCAAAGTAAGTCTAGCTCTTATTTTCCAAGTGTCAAACTTTCTTTGTACTTGAGTGATGTCAACCTAATTAAAATTTTGGCCCTCATATCTACACGTATTTGTTTTTTTAATGCATGTTGTTATATATTGCAAATGCTCCTACTTCAAAATTCTTCACCTTCTTATGTCGAGATTCATGCCCTAGAAAATTTTTTACTCTATTATTGGTCTTCCTCTATGCCAGACTTTTATGCATCTTATGATGATATCGACTCTTGAAAAGTCTAGCCATATTTGATAATTAACCATATTTTTCATATGATAAGGGATTTCCTTGATATCAGATGCTTGAGAAGGTTTGAAAACCAAACTGTGATTAAATTAAAATGCAATACTTAAATAGGGGTAAAGATGCCCAAGTACAAACAAGTTGCTCCAAATATCATAGGAGGAGAAATAGGGAGTAAGATGCCAATAAATAAGCTAACAAACCTTAGTAATAGCTAACAATGTGAATTACTAACTACTATGTGCTAAGGCCAGCTAATGGCCAAACATATCCAATGTGAGTTGACAACTCATACACATTATTAGCAAATAATAAAATAACCTAGGAAGAAATAAATCTAACATAGGAATGAGATACTCTCATCATACCTCCCCACTCAATAAGCATTGGACACCAATGCTTTTATAATAGGAGTGGAAGGTGAGTCACCCAACGCTACATAGATGTCTCATAATTAAACTATAAAAACCCAGGTCTACCCACCTAGTTTTTCAAGCAAAGGAGATAATTTTTTGGTATTTCCAACCAAATTGAACCTATTATTCGCATTCTAAGTCTCCATGGAAGACATTTCACTACAGTCAAAATTTTCCAAGAGATCGAGATTGGCCATTTCTTGAAATAATTACCCTTTTTACTTCCTCTCATACCCGAGAATACAAGTGTTTGGTAGGGGTTGTCATTAACTAGGGCCAATATCACCTAGCATTTGAATGCTTATTTACCTATCTTAGCATTGCATGCTAGGGTTTGATGTGAGTTCACTTCCCTGAATCACAACACAAGTATGCCACTTACCTGACTACACTCCATAAGATCTCCCATGCATAGTGCCCATATCAATATGCACAAAATGGTAAGATCCTTCGTCCAAGTACTAGATGGGAATTCCTAGGAACCATGCCCATATCATGATTCCTACTCCAACTACTTTCTAAGGAGATTGGCATTCCATGATAAAAAGCAAGCTCTTAACCCCTCAATTGCCTGTTGGTTGGAATAAAATAGGAATTGTCTATCCACATTTCCATGGCTTGGATTGTCTTCCCACATACCAAAGCCAATAGTCACATTTTATGTTATCCTAAGATCCTAATGCTTAGGTCTTGGTTTAAGTTATATTTTATGGGCTATCAATAAAATACCTCTAAATCATTACATAATTTAATATGAAAGTAAATTTTCTTCCAGTATTATTGATGTTAGGAATAAAGGTTAATACTATATTTGTGCATCATCAAGAGCAATGTATAACCTTATCCTAAATCCAAAATAAAATATTTCATAGTCATAGATTATCATTCTGTAATAATAGCATAATTATGAAAACCATAATAGTGCAAAACTATTATTTCGTTCATCCTAAGCAAAGTTATTAACACTATATATATAGTTATGAAAACTTAGCATATTGTGAAATTAATATCAAAGTCATTAACACTATTTAAACACAAACAATTTTCTTAAATGAAAGGTTATCAAACTCTTGTAAAGCTATAACATCTAAATTCCTTATTGCTCCATTAAGCAACTGTGTTCCACCTCGATTCAATTATTTTTCATAGACACATGTTTAATGATATTTAATATAGTAAAACATTAGCCCCTCCATACGTATATGATGTTCAGACTTCCCATGTACACTACCCAATGACTAATGTTTCAATAAATTTTACCTAGGCTATTTGAAAAACATTTTTTCCCAAACCTTCCCTGATTCGGCAATGCCATACCATTCTGAGAAATATTGTTGGTCATTATGGTATTCCCTACTACGACGAAAGGGACCTGGAATTTTGTTTGCTGAGTACATACCTTAATCGTAAGAGATTTTGCGCTACGTCTGAAGGCTAAGCCATTAAAGTAAAATTTAACCATAGTCATCTTATAGGGAACCTAAAAGCTATTTGGAAGTAAGTCTCAAGAATTGTTTAGAAAATCAGGTTAATATTTTTCTTAATACCTTTCTAAAACAATATGATCTAATTATTCAAATCCAAGGTCTTCAACAAACGTCTTCGGCTATTTAAAATTTAAACTTTCTATCTCACCTCCCACAAGCTCAAATAAATGGTAAGTTTTGACGAGGACGAGCTATATATAATATTTACCAGGTAATTCAGAAATTTAAGGGTATAGCAATCTAATATGCTGACTAAAGCAACAACAATTGATATTCATACAATATTTTAGACTATAAGTTATAATTTCAAAAGACTTTTTTCACATTACCTATTGCATTGTCTTGGTTTCTCTTTTTTTTTCCAAAGCTAAAAGAAAAATACAACAACATATTAAACTTAGAGCTAAAGTTCTAATTCTTCACAGGTAAGATAATAAGAGTATCTGCTAACACGATCCCTTACTCTATTATTTACATAACTAAATAATTGAGTAACAAAATTTAATAATACATGTCTTATTCTGCTATATACATGACAGCTTCACGTCTTCTAAAGGTTGTAAGGTATAAATAAAACATATGTTTTACTTCACTTTTCTCTGACTCGAGTCTCTCTTCCCCGATAGTGGAAACTCCATAGACAACGATTTATAATTTCTAAACCAGTCTTCAAAAGGATTTCTCTGCATTTCCCCAGAGTCAAAGCGACCACTTACTTTGAATGCAACCTATCCTATTGGTTCATAATGCATTTCATATTCCTTTAATGCCTAACATTTGTGTCTATTCCCTTCAAAAATCTTTACTTATAGTTTTTAGAAAATAAAACTTAAATAAAAAAATAGCAAGATCTAGTTACGTAGTCTAAACTAATATTTCTCTATCTTAATAATATTCCAAGTGATATTTTGTTAGAAATAATTGGCTTTCAAGACACTTACTTTCTTTTGCGAACTGCTTGCATAAGTTTTCCTGCTTTTATGATTGTTCTGCTCTTCTGTTCTTCCACCACCATCCTTCCTCCCATTCTTACCCTTAATATAAGAGATTTTTCCTCATACGTGATTTACATTTGTTACATACACATGTAATCCTTTCCAAAGAAGGGCTCGCCAGGTGGTGGAAAAGAGCCAACACGTCCTTAGTTTAAATGTCCTCCAGTTATTATTTTTGAAAACCTTTCATTTTAGAATAAATTAGGTTACTTAATATATATATATATATATATTAATATCTTTACTAATAAATTGGTTTGCCTAATTTGGCTTATATTAATAGAAACAATTAATTTTCCTTTAAATAATTCCTAACATATATTTTGATTAATATTTGTTATTTTTCCAATTTTATAAATTTTATTATTAAAGCATTATTGTTATTTATTTTTTATGTTTATTTATAAAATTAGTAAGCAACCTAAAGATGCATCTACATGAAATGCAGCTACATGGACTTTTGGTGGACATTGCCTCTGGGATTCACAGATCCACATTATGGCGAATATTCCACCACTCATCATATCTCTGGACTTACCTCAAGCCGAGAACCCTTTTGATCGAGGAGAACTTAGCTTGAGATAATCTTTCGAAAGGCAAAACCTGTTCCTACATCCAAAAATATATTAGCAGTACCTTGTCCTTGAAAATAATATAATCAAAATATTAAGCATAGCAGCTGGGTTGTTACATACTTTCCCACTAGAAATAAACATAGCCCATGTGTTTGTTGTATGAAACATGTACATTAGTTCTTAAATAATAATGTTTTAAACCATATATAGCAGAGTTTGAAAACAACATGGTACACTATCATATCACAACAAAATTCATATCAATCAGTTTCTATTACACAGAGACATGTTCTTATCATTGTTCAAACAAAAATGGAAATTGTCTTTTCATCATATCCACATCTTCCCATGTGGAGTTGTTCTCAGAATATTGGTCCCATTGGACCTTACACTGGTCAATACTTCTTTTTCTTAGCTGCTTTGTCCTGAATCCAAGTATTTTGACTGGTTGCACCTCAATGTGTCGGGGATCGGTCATCTGCAAGTGATCAACATTCAATATATGAGAAGGATCCGGTATATATTTCTTGAGGAGAGACACATGGAAAGTATCATGGATTTTAGACAAGTTAGGAGGTAAGGCTAGTTTGTAGGCTACTGGGCTAATTTTATCAATGATGGCAAATGGTCCCACAAATCTTGGGCTAAGTTTGGAGGATTTAATAGAGCTTTTAGTGGGCTTAACCCTCAGGAATACTCTATCTCCCATAGTGAATTCCCTCGGGGTTCATTTCAGATCAACATAACTCTTTTGTCGATCAGAGGCCTCCTTGAGCCTAAGTCAAATTTCATTTAATTGTTCCTCCATTTCCTTTAGCATATCCGGCCTGATCATCACCCGATCCTCCGGATTGCTCCAAGACAAAGGTGTCCTACACCTTCTCCCATATAGTGCCTCAAAAGGTGCCATTTTTAATGAAGCATGATACCCATTATTGTAGGCGAATTCCACCAAGAACAAATAGTCTTCCCACTTGGTTTGGTGATCCATACAATACATTCGCAACATATCCTCCAAAACTTGGTTAACCCTTTCAGTTTGTCCATCAGTCTCAGGATGGTATGCAGTATTTGATGTTAAGTTTTGTTCCCCATGTTTGATGCAGTGCTTGCCAAAACTTAGATGTGAATCGGGAATCCCTATCTGATATTATGGTTTCAGGAAAACCATGTAACCGTACCACCTCCCTGGCAAATTTTTGAGCCACGATAGGTGCTCCATATTTAACATTCCCAGGTATAAAATGTGCTACCTTAGTCAACTTGTCGACTACTACTAGGATAGCATCATGCTGGAAGCAATTTTTAGGCAACCCGACTATGAAATCCATGGTTACTACTTGCCATTTATATTCTAGAATCACATGAGAGTGCAAGCGTCCTACGGGATGTAAATGTTTCGCCTTTACTTTCTGACACTCTAAACACTTTGCCACATATTCAGCAATATCCCTTTTCATCCCTGGCCAGTAGTAATCTCTTTTTATAGTTTCATGCATTTTTACATAGCCTGGGTGGGCAGAGTATGGAGCATAATGTGCTTCTTGTAGTATTTTACCTTTAAGGTCCTGATCATTAGGTACCACCATCCGGTTTTGAAAATATAGGGTGTCTTCTTTGATTTTAAATTCCTTGGCTTTTTCAGATCCTTGTTGCACCAACACACAACATTTTTGAGAGAATTCATCTTGAGGTTGCAGGTTCCTTATTTGCTCAACTAAATCAAATTGACATTGCGTCATGGCAGAAATATGTCTTCTTCTACTCAGAGCATCAGCCAACTTATTTTACTTTCCCTTAATATACTCGATGCCAAAGTCATATTCTGCTAAAAACTCCATCCAACATCTCTGCCTAGCATTGAGCATTAGCTTGACTGAGTGAAGATGTACCTCAGGCTTTGATGATCAGTTCGTAACTCAAAAGGTTTGCCTAGCAGGTAGTGATGCCACATCTTAAGAGCATGTACTACTACTGCTAACTCTAGGTCATGTGTGGCATAGTTTAGCTCATGTTTTTTAAGTTTTCGGGACTCATAGGCTATTACTCCCTCTTCTTGCATGAGTATTCCACCTATTCCCTCAATGGAGGCATCAGTGCAGATAGTGAAAGGTAGTTTAGGATCGGGTATCCTAAGAATTGGTGCAGTGGTTAACTTTTCTTTGAGTGTTTTGAAAGCTTCCTCACAATGTTCAGTCCACTTAAAAACTTTTCCCTTCTTTTGCAGATTGGTTATGGGATAGGCTACCCTGGAAAAATTCTTGACAAAGCGTCGGTAATACCCAACCATTCCCATAAAACTTTGTACCTCAGATACATTTGTTGGGGCAAGCCAACCAATGATGGCTTCTATTTTCTTTGGATCTACGGATACCCCTTCAGCCGAAATCACATGTCCCAAGTATTGTACCTGAGGAGTATAAAACTCACACTTGGATAACTTTCCATATAACTGATTTTTCCTTAATACTTCAAGGACTATCCTCATATGTTGATCATGCTCTTCTTTGTTTTTAGAGTAGATCAATATATCATCCAGAAATATTAGCACAAACCGATCCAACTGTTCTCAAAAAACACTATTCATAAGATTCATAAATGTTGTTGGGGCATTTGTCAATCCAAATGGTAGTATTGTGAACTCATAGTGGCCATATATGGTTTGAAAGGTTGTTTTGTGAGTATCTTCTTCCCAAATTCTTAACTGATGATAACCAGACCTAAGATCAATTTTTGAGAAAATTGTAGCTCCCTTCAACTGGTCAAATAAATCATCTATTCTGGGTAAAGAATATTTGTTCTTAACAGTCATCTTATTGAGCATCATGTAATCAATACAGAGTCTCAAAGTCCCATATTTATTTTTCACAAACAGGATCGGTGCACCCCAAGGTGAGACACTTGGCTTAATATGTCCTTTTTCTAACAGATCCTGAAGCTGAGTTTTGAGTTCCTGCAATTCTATTGTAGTCATTCTGTAGGGTGCTCGAGCTATTGGCGTAGCTCTAGGAAGAAGTTCTATTGAAAAATCAAATTCTCGTTTGGGAGGTAATCTGGGTAGATCTTCAGGAAAAACATCCCGAAAGTCATTTAGCACTGGATAGGTCTGGAAAAGACTTGTTTTTGACTCAATTTCTTCTTTCTTATTAAGTTTGACTACAAAGACCCTACTTATTTTCCTGAGGGCTCTTTTAACTTGCATAGCTGACAGAAAGTGGGGTTCCACTGACTTACGTCCACAATAAACTCGAGTCCTTTGGTTGGAGTTGTCAGTGAAATCCATCCATCTTTCCTCAAAATTCAGTAATGCCTTATGAGCCTTGAGCCAATCAACCCCTAGGATTATGTCAAAGGCATGCAAAGGTGCTACATATAGATGCCAACTAGTCTTTCCCTGAGGCAATGTTATCTGAGGATCAAATAAGCACTGATCTACTGTATAGGTTTGCCTAGAGCCATACTCAACCTTCCACCCATTAGCCATAAATCTAGGTTTTTCCGGTATGTCCCTCAATACATTTGGTGAAATAAAACTATCAGTGGCTCCTGAATCAATTAATATTCTTACATTCTTATTGTAAATTTTACCATTCATTAGAAAAGGTATAGCTTGACCACTGAGTTTAGGGTTACCTGTTGCAGCGTAAATTTTATGGGCTGGTTTCTGAATCTTTTCTCCTGTTCAGCTCTCATAGGGCATTTGTCGGTGTAATGTGGCTCCCCATAGATCCAACACCTAGTTCAAGGTGCTTTCTCTCTTTTGTCCCCATCATTTCCTTCATGGCCACCAGTTCTAACTTTTTTATTATTCTTATTGTAATTTCCCTGGCCTCCGCGATTGTTATGATTTCTATTTCCTTGGAATTTATTCTTACCTTTGTCAAATATATTTATGTTCTCATTTTTTTCGTTGAAACTTTGGTTTTTATCCCATCTAACCAAGCCTACATTTTTCTTTCGCTGAAGTTCCTCTTTGTCAGAGGTTTTTTGATAGTAAGCCCTTTTGGCCTTGTAATTTTCTTCATGTTGATGAGCCAGATCACAAGCGGTAGTCAAAGATGTGGGTTTAAGCATAAGAAGTAAATTTTTGATTTTTGGATGAAGTCCCATCAAAAAATTTTGGACTTTAATTTCAGTCCTCTGTTCGAACTCAGGCATATACTTAAGTAACTGTACGAATCGCTGGTAATATTCAGTAACAGTCATGTTACCCTGAGTTAGTCTAGAAAACTCCATGGTTTTCTCGAGATAGAATTGGGGAGATAGATATCTCTCCTTAAATACTGTCACAAAATCCTCCCAAGGTACATCTGTAGCTTCAACATTGTGGGTCTTTCTATACGTGTCCCACCAGTCAAGCAATTGCTCCAGACAACCGAAATACTACGTAGGAAGTTTTTGACTTGGAGGATAAGTTTCTAATAGCAAAATAGGCTTCTAAGCTATTTAACCATATTTCAGCCTCCTCTCCATCCCCCTTGCCATCAAACTTAGCTATATCAATTCTACGCATGTCCTTATCAAGCTCAGATCCCACTTGCTTCCTTCTAGGATCCACAGATGATTCATCCCCAACAACCATTGTCTCCTTTCCTTTAGACAAGTTTTCTATTATCTTTTGTTGTTGTGAAATCATTTCCTATTGTTGGATTAATTGAGATTTTTGTTGTTCCATATGTTCTAGCATTTGTGCCCTTTTTTGAGCCATGTGCTCCATCATCTGGGCTCTTTGTTGATCCATTTGCTCTTTCTGTTGACTCATATGTTCTTGCATTAATTGAATCATTCGAGTCATCTTATCCTCTTTCGGCATAGGCTCCTTTTCCCTCCTTACCACCCGAGGGGGTTCAATAGTTTCCTCAGTAGCTCCTATCCTTATAACTTTCCTAAGGACCCACTTAGGGTTCTCGACCAACCCTTCCCACTGTGTTTCTATCGGCATCTTTGAGGAACTAGCTCTTAATCCGGATGCCATTGCATGTTTGCTGAAAAGAGCTTTGTTAATTTTAATTAGTTTTTGACTCTATGATATAACATTATATCCTAAAAATTTTGTTTATCTAAGAATTCATATGCTCTGATACCAAGTGTAACAACCCAAGTCTACCTACCTAGTTTGTAGAGCAAAGGAGATAAGTTTTTGGTATTTCCAACCATATTGAACCTAGTATTTGCATGCTAAGTCTCCATGGAAATCATTTCACTGTAGTCAAAATTTTCCAAGAGATCGAGATTGGCCATTTCTCAAATTAATTACCCTTTTTACTTCCTCTCCTACCCTAGAATCCAAGTGTTTGGCAGTGGTTGTAATTAACTAGGGCCCATATCACCTGGTATTTGAACGCTTATTTCCCTATCTTAGCATTGCATGCTAGGGTTTGATGTGAGTTCACTTCCCTGAATCACAACACAAGTATGTCATTTACCTGACTACACTCCAGAAGATCTCTCATGCATAGTGCCCATATCAATATGCACAAAATGGTAGGATCCTCCACCCAAGTACTAGATGCAAATGCCTAGGAATCATGCCCATATCATGATTCCTAATCCAACTAGTTTCTAAGGATATTGGCATTCCACGATGAAAAGTGAGCTCTTAACCCCTCAACCGCCTGTTGGTTGGAATAAAATAGGAATTTTCTGCCCACATTTCCATGGCTTGGATTGTCTTCCCACATACCAAATCCAATAGTCACATTTTATGTTATCTTAAGATCCTAATGCTTAGGTCTTGGTTTAAGTTATATTTTATGGGCTATCAATAAAATACCTCTAAATCATTACATAATTTAATATGAAAGTAAATTTCCTTCCAGTATTATTGATGTTAGGAATAAAGGTGAATACTATATTTGTGCATCATCAAGAGAAATGTATAACCATATCCTAAATCCAAAATAGTCATAGATTATCATTCCGTAATAATAGCATAATTATGAAAACTAGAATAGTGAAAAACTATTATTTTGTTCATCCTAATCAAAGTTATTAACACTATATATATAGTTATGAAAACTTAGCATATTGCAAAATTAATATCAAAGTCATTAACACTATTTAAACACAAATGATTTTCTAAAAGGAAAGGTTATCAAACTCTTGTAAAGCTATAACATCTAAATTCCTTATTGTCGCATTAAGCAATTGTGTTCCACCTCAATTCAATTCTTTATCATAGACACATGTTTAATGATATTTAATATAAAGTAAAACATTAGCCCCTCCATACATATACGATGTTCAGACTTCCCATGTACACTACCCAACGACTCTAATGTTTCAATAAATTTTATCAAGGCTATTTGAAAAACATTTCCCCAAACCTTCCCTGATTCAGTAGCGCCATACCATTCTGAGAAATATTGTTGGTCATTATGGTATTCCCTACTGAGATGAAAGGGATCTAGAATTTTATTTGTTGATTACGTACCTTACTCACAAGAGATTTTGCACTACGTTTGAAGGCTAAGCCATTGAAGTAAAATTTAACCATAGTCATCTTATAGGGAACCTAAAAGCTATTTGGAAGTAAGTCTCAAGAATTGTTCAGAAAATCAGGTTAATATTTTCCTTAATACCTTTCTAAAAAAAATATGATCTAATTATTTGAATCCAAGGTCTTCAACAAATGTCTTCAGCTATTTAAAATTTAAACTTTCTATATCACCTCCACAAGCTCAAAGAAATGGTAAGTTTTAACAAAGATGAGCTATATATAATATTTACCAGGTAATTCAAAAATTTAAGGGTATAGAAATCTAATATGTTGACTAAAGCAACGACAATTGATATTCCTACAATATTTTAGACTATAAGTTATAATTTAAAAAGACTTTTTTCACATTGCCTATTGCATTGTCTTGGTTTCTCTTTTTTTTTTCCAAAGCTAAAATAAAAATACAACATATTAAACTGAGAGCTAAAGTTCTAATTCTTCACAGGTAAGATAATAAGAGTATCTGCTAACACGATCCCTTACTCTATTATTTACATAATGAAAGAATTGAGTGACAAAATTTAATAATACATTTCTTATTCTGCTATATACATGATAGTTTCACGTCTTCTAAAGATTGTAAGGTATAAATAAAAAATATGTTTTATTTCACTTTTCTCTTATTCGAGTCTCTCTTCCCCGACAGTGGAAACTCCATACACAACGATTTGCAATTTCTAAACCAGTCTTCAAAAGGATTTCTTGATATTTTCCCAGAGTCAGAGCGGCCACCTACTTTGAATGCAACCTATCCTATTGGTTCATAATGCATTTCATATTCCTTTAATGTCTAACATTTGTGTCTATTCCCTTTAAAAATATTTACTTATAGTTTTTAGAAAATAAAACTTAAATAAAAAAATAGCAAGATCTGGTTACACAATCTAAACTAATATTTCTCTATCTTAATAATAGTCCAAGTGAGATTTTGTTAGCAATAATTGGCTTTCAAGACACTTACTTTCTTTTGCGAACTGCTTGCAGAAGTTTTCTTGCTTTTATGACTGTTCTACTCTTGCGTTCTTCCACCACCACCCTTCCTCCTATTCTCACCCTTAATATAAGAGAGTGTTCCTCATACGCGATTTACATATGTTACGTACACATGTAATCCTTTCTAGAGAAGGGCTCGTCAGGTGGTAGAAAAGAGCCAACACGTCCTTAGTTTAAATTTCTGCTAGTTATTATTTTTGAAAACATTTCATTTTAGAATAAATTAGGTTACTTAATATATTTTTTTTTTAATATCTTTACTAATAAATTGGTTTGCCTAATTTGGCTTATATTAAAAGAAACAATTAATTTCCCTTTAACTAATTCCTAACATATATTTTAATTAATATTTGTTATTAAATGTTTTCCAATTTTATAAATTTTATTATTAAAGCATTATTGTTATTTATTTTTTTATGTTTATTTTTAAAATTAATAAGCAACCTAAATATGCATCTACATGAAATGCAGCTACATGGACCGCTGGTGGACATTACCTCTAGGATTAGCAGATCCACATTATGGTGAATATTCCACCGCTCATCATATCTCTGGACTTACCTCAATCTGAGAACCCTTTTGATCAATAACTTAGCTCGGGACAATCTTTTGAAAGGCAAAATCTATTCCTACACCCAAAAGCATATTAGCAGTACCTTGTATTTAAAAATAATATAAGAAAAATAGTAAGCATAGCAGTTGGGTTGTTACACAAACAAAAAACATTGTGAAAGCCTTGAGATGTCAGTGTAGAGAAACAACATTAAAAAATCACATCCTTACCAAGTTAAAAACTAGGACAAGGAACAAGTGTCTATTGTGGAAGCTGCAAAGTCTACTAAATATTGGGAACCTAGAAAGACAACATTGGAAGAGGTTGTTGTAGTGCTCGAGGTGGAACAACAGGAGTAGTAGGAGCAATAGGAGGAGGTCCTAATGATGGAGTAGGAATGATCTCCTTAGAAGGAAAAAGATCCTTAGGCCATGATACTAACTACAGTAGTTAGTTCGATCATTTTATCTACCAAAGTAGCAGCCATTTATCCCCTGGTGCAAGTCGGGAAGGCTAGTAAGTTGTCTGCCAAAGCAGCAACTATTTATCCCCTGGTGCAAGCCAGGAAGGCTATCAAGTTGTGTCAAAATGAGTACAATATTTTGTCTCAGGGAAATTACAAGGGTGTTGTTTTTCAAGTACTTACAATGATTCACAAAAGGCTTTCAATCTTTGCCTCGTAGGCAAGTACAATGGTGCTATTTTTTTCTAGCACTTTTTTTTTTTGAAAATTTTGAAAAAACTTGTATTAAAACAAAGAACAATTACAATATGGGAAGAGGCTCTTCCCATCCGAAATCAAAGAGAACACAAGCTTACAAAAGTAGAAGAAGATTTGCAATGGAGCCAAATCTCCTGAACCATTAACTAGCTAGCAGGGGGTCAGCATGGATAGTTGATGCAGTTTGTCACCATTTTTTCTTGCACTTTACAAGAAGCCAAAAGGCTTTTAATCTTTGCCTCATAGGTAAGTATAATGGTGTGCTATGTTTTCAAGAACTTTACAAGAAGCCAAAAGGTGTTCAAGCTTTGCCTCATTGGCAAGTACAATGGTGCTATGTTTTTAAAGCACTTTACAATGAGCCTCAAAAAGGCTTACAATTTTTTGTCATGTAGGAAATCTCAAAAATACTTTCCCCAGCTTGGTGAGGTGTTTGCAAAAAGAGGAGTTGTCAAGGCTTTTACAATGTGTTTTGGAAAATTAAAAAACAAAAATTTATAATGCATTGTTGAATGTTAAAATCAATTAAACATTATATTTTAGTTAATTAAATTAATTAAATAAAAACTTTTGAGCAAAAATTATTGAATTGGAGCATGTTGGTAGCCAACGGTCAACTGGTGGATGCACAAAAAATTAGCGCATGTGGCTAGATTCTACATGTTGGGCTACCAAGTGGTGGGTTTCAACAGCCTCCACTAGCCCAATAGCCACCGTGGGGGGCTGATCACCATGTGGTGGTTGATAATGCTACTGGGCCTCTATGGTTATACAATGCATGTCCTTACATCACTTCACAAATGTGGGATAAAAGAAAAATGAAAATCCTGCAAACCTATCTGTTGGTCTACACATCCATAGGTGTTGCGAGTCTTGTGTTTGTCTACACAAAGGGATCATCCTTGTGATAAAAGAGATTCTATGCACTAACTATCTACAGTAGCATCAAAAAATACCTGCAAACAAAATTACCTCTAGAAGTTATCTATCCCACACATTGCAATGGTGTGCATGTCACTCCAACATCTTGTGTTGTATTAAATTCACCTAGAATAGATATAGCCATAGATCATTTTCTATGATAGGTATCTCTAACACATAATCCTACAATTTCAAAGCCTACGACACATGCAAGTTGATCCACAAATTTGAGAAAACATAGTATGGCATAGAGGATGTTAGTGTCTATGAAATCCTCCAACACATCAGGTATCCCTCCATTGGAAAGATACTTGGTGCAATGATGATTATGTTATGGCTACCAAACTTACATCAATTTGCCCTTCTAATTATTGCAAATTCATGTTCAATGTGCGATGATTGTGTCATTGATATGGCATCAGATTGAAGATGAAACTTGACTTCGAAAAAAAGTTGACCGTTGTTTATATCTGCATGGGAGGAATTGTCCCACATTCATAATATAGGGAGCCTTAAAGGGTTTTAAAAATAAAAATACCCCCCATGTTACTCAACCACCTCATTTTTATTAGGCTTCCCTTAGTTGGGAAGCATGGTGGTCTACTGCCCACCATGTTGTGCTTACCACTGCTAACCTTACAATGTTTGGTTGCCAACCAATACTTTGAATCACTAGCTAGCTAGTCTTGTAGTTGACCATGCTTAGTCACTTTCTTATATTTAAGTCATTCACAAACCGATTTGTAGTCCCACTATCTAGATCACCTACCAATTGATATTTTGAACCGCTAGCTAGCTAGTCTTGTAGTTGAATGTGCTTAGTCACTTTCTTAGACTAAAGCCATCTGTAGACTGGTTTGTAGTCTCACTTTCTAGACTGCCTTGTGGTCACTTAGCCTATGGTTTGAACCAATTTGATTCATCCTATGCACACACCTTAAATAAAATTGGTTAACCAAATTTTTAAAATAATTAACAAACACATATTGCCAACAATATGCGAACAAGATTTGAAAAATTGCCCACGATTTGATAAAAACTTGTGCACACTTTGCCAACAAATATGCAAATAGAAAAATTATCCTTTGATAATTTTAAGCCAAATGGACCTAGCCAATTGGAGCGACGAAATTCTAATTGGAAATGCCAATCACTAAACTAGTCAAATGGCACTTAGCCAAATGGAGCACAAGTCATCACGATCATGCTCTGATACAAAATGAGAAGGTCTAAAAATCAAATTGTGATAAAATTAAAATACAATGCTTAAATAGGTGCAAAGATGCCCAAGTACAAACAATTTACCCTAAATCTTGTAGGAGGAGACATAGGGAGGAAGATGCCAATAAATAAGCTAACAAACCTTAGTAATAGCTACGAATGTGAATGACTAACTACTATGTGCTAAGGCTATTTAATGGCCAAACATAGCCAATGTGAGTTGACAACTCACACACATTATTAGAAAATAATAAAATAACCTAGGAATAAATAAATCTAACCTAGGAACGAGATGCCCTCATAAATGCTGGAACTTTATTTGCTTTGGATGATGTCAGTTGCTTTAATATTCTAGGCTTTTTCTGGACACTTAGACAAATATTTATTGACTTGTCAAGTACCAAATTTTTTACATCCCTTTGATGATGTCAACACCTTTAAAAGTTTGGTTGCCTTTCATACTTAGCCAAAATTTGAGTTTGACATCGCAAAAAATTGTTAGACTCTCCTACCTTAGTCAATTTTGAGACTCAATTGTGTTGGATGCTAAACTTTTTCATGCTCATTGATGACATCAGCATCTTAAAATTCTGGTTACCTTTAACACTTAGAAAAATTTTATTACGACACTACAAAATAAATTGATTCTTCATGCTTTATCCTCCTTTTTCGTAACCCAATGGTTTCTCAATGAATTCAACAGTGCTTTTGGCTTCCCAACATGACGTACTAATTTGTTAGCAAAAAATATCTTTGTAGAGATGCTCTATACATGTGAGGTGATCCTTTCTATCCACATCTAGCAACAACAACAATGATTGGATGTTGGTCATTGACAAGGGGGTGATGATAAAAATGAATCTATTGAAAGGCCTATGGTGGTTCTTCCAATGACCATCAGTTGAATGTCATGATGGGGATGAAAAATTATTTGGCAATCAAAATAGAGACTTTGAATAAGTAGACAATGATGTTAAAGCAATTATTGTTGGAAATAATTTGGACAACAACTATACAAATAATAATAATAACATTGATGGCAACAAAGTTTATTTACATGTTGATGACTATAAGTAACCTTCCAAGGACAAGTGCTTTGAATCTATCAATGAGTTCTTTGAGTATGTTAGTGACAACAATAAATATGGTAGTTGAGATGACAAAAAAGACTATGATGATGGCAAAGACTCTTATGATGATAAGGAGAAAGTGTGGCAATGGCAATCACCTACTAGTCAATGTTGCAAATAGGAATTTAGTTGATAAGAGTATTCATGATAAGTTTAAAAATTATGGTTATTAGCTATTGGACAATTATGATGCATTGGGTGTGATGTTGGTCAATGGTGAGTCTTCACAAATTTAATTCAAGTATTTTATAAGGATATAAAAGGACTGACAATAATTTTGTTGGCACACAACTACTGACTAACAACTACATTGGAAATATCAATGATATTATTATAGACAATTGTACTAAGAAAGGGGTACTATTTTGATAATTTTGAGGCAAGCAATTTTTGTATTTGTAGCATCTACAAATTTTAGAATAAAGATATGGAGGGTGCATGTATCAATTTTGTTTAATTGATTACCCTTGGAAAAATGGTAGATTCCAAGTAATAGAATGTCTTCTTCAAATCCACTATGATAAACTCCTCCCTAGTGGAAGCAATATCTTAGATTACCTCTTCTTCAACTCCTTGTTTCATCAAATATATCTATTCTAATGGTTTCATTATGAAATTTATAATAAGGGTTTCCTATTTTCCCTCTTCTTAGAAAGTAGTTAATCTCACTACTACTATATTGTTCAACCATCTATGTTCTCCTTTTCTATGCCACGTCATAAAAATGTTGATGTATTCATTTTTATCAAGTTGAATAGTTTAACAATTTAAGAAAAAAATTATTATTAAAATGTTTAAAAATACATTATCTCTTTGGTAATTTTTAGTTTACCATTATGTGATGAGTCAAAATTATATTCTTTTCCCTTAAAATTCTTCACTCAATGCCTTTGAGTGACCTCATGTAGTTTTGTTGTTCTCATCCATCACTATGCATAAGGCATCTATTTGGTGTTGCAATCATTCATTGTACTAGTTTAGTTGTTTAGTTTTGCATCATATCTCTAGTTGTGCATGCCCAATTTGCATGAGCATACCATGACCATCCACTTCATTCTCACTCCAAGTCATGTTGGCATCACCTCCATTTGAATATTTTGTTTCACTTGAAGCATGGAATCCTTTCGTAGGTTTGTAGCCCTAAAAGTAATTCAACATATACCACATTCTTTATACTTTTAGGGGAGTACCTGTTTTCATATTCCCACTATCAACTGCCTTATGTCTTCTCATTTATTTTTGTATTAATTTAGTATTGGTTGTTGCTAAATCATACCCTCTATTTCAGCATAGGCATCTTAATGGGAAGCATTTTGAGTCTCCCATTATTTATAGGCGTATTCAAAACCTACATTCATCAATATAAGTTCAAACAAGCTCCTATTATTCAACCACTAGCCTATGTGTTGCTAGCTAGAATTCCTTTATCTCTTTCTTTGTATATCCAAACCCTTCAATATTTTTATATGTTTGATTTATATTTGGTGGTGCCTTGTCCTCAAGTGGTCTACATTCACCAACCCCAAAAAAATTGACTCCTTCAAATGAGTCCTTGAATTAAATAGATATATTTATATATCATCCAAACTTCCTACCTCAATATCATACTAGAGTAAATTTACTTATGCACATATATTATAAGGTATTAACTTGAACACATTGACAAGATCTACACATGATGATCCATCAATTTTAACAATCAGATAGAACAATTCTTCATCATCGCATCAATCTATAAGGGACCCAACTACAAGATCTTCAACTTGTCAAGTTTCAAATCCACTTCCCATTATATCACAAGATAAATTTCCCTTTTTAAGAGCATAATTCTTAGGTACTTGTCATTATATTGCTTCCTTTTTCACTAGGCTATCTCAATGGCCCACTCTTCCATCATATTTTTTCCTCTAAGTAGACCAATGAAAATAGAATTTCTTACAATATCTCTTAATCCCTGAATCTATTTTGCACAACTCTCAAAATCAATACCAATAATTTCACTAATATGGTGGTCATACATCAGCTAGAATCAGGTATGACTAGTCACTGGTTTATACATAATTTTATACATGCATACGACTATTGGTATTTCCTCTTCCCATTCTTCACTCTTAATGTTACAAGACTTGTAGATGGTGGAGACTGGTATTTTATTTATTGATTTTATCTTCCCATTGGCTTAGGGGTAACATAGACTTGACAACAAGTGAAAAATATGAAACTTCAACATAAAATTTCAAATAACTTCATAAATTAGACGTTGTGATCGCTATTGATTTATAATGGGATATCAAATCTTGTGATAATTTATTCAAATAAAAATCAAGTTGTGTTCTTCTCCAAAATGTTGAGCAATGTTTTTTCCTCAACCCACTTCATAAAATACTTTATAGTGATGATAATATATGTGCACCTTCATCTCTAAATCATCCTCTTGTGTCCAACTAAATCCAAACCCTATATTTCACATATTAATATTATGATGGATATAGTATAATGAAATGTCATCATAATAGATTTTGTAATATTGATAATATCACAATAGATGAAAAATTCCCAAAGTATCATGAAAAAAAGTTGGCTACTATAGTCCTACTGAGAGTAACTTCTTTTTTGTTGCATGAAGCCCCATGTATACTTCTATCTATTATTCATGTGCCTCCTTTAGAATACTATGTTCTTCTTCACACAAGCATAGTATCATATCAAGTCCCATTTTTATAATAATTTGTTAATCAACTAAAATAGACCTAATTTCAACAAAGTCTTTCTCATTTTGGTTGTTGAAAAATTTCTTGGTAGGTATCCTATCAAAAAATACCTATCAATATTCTCTTGAATTAATCTAGGATAGTTGGTCAACAATCATAAGGTACATCCTTAGTCTAACTACTACCCAAAATATGAATTCTTGCAATATGACAAGCCACTTGCTAACTCATTCATATATGGTCAGGTTATGATTAGTTACAATAATATTTTATGAACATAGAATGTGAGGACATTTACGAATACTTTTTGCTTAAATATTTTCACTGCATATTTTTAAAAGTGTAATTTGACTTATGGACAAGGCCAATATTATATGATGTAATATTTTATAGGCCTATGACAATTATTGTACAAATGTATTTAACTTATCATATTATTTTATTATGTAATCCATGTGGGCCATGATTAACCTTTTTATTTTTAAACTCACCTTATAACTTGTTATTAACCTAAATTCCTCTTGTTATGTTGGCTTAGGTTAACTTGTTTATGCAAATGGGGTATGGTAAAAATACCCCTATCTATCTATATTTTATATCATACAATTTTGATCCTTATCTATATATAATATAGTGATTGTTTATGGTGCCTATTGGTACCCACTAAATGTATCTCTCTTTCACCCTTATTTATCCTTTCTATATAATATTTTAGTGGATGGATTGTTTCTATTAGAAATAGGTGTTAATTCCAACATGGTAATAGAGCATATATGGAGCAACATTGCTTGGTTATGCAAAAATATCTTTCAGATCTACCAATATTTTTTTTATTTTTAGAAAAAATTACTTTTCAAAGCTTCATAAGTGTCTTAAGCATAAAAGGTAGAGAGGAGATCTTATACCCTTTTCTTCATTCATTTTTCTAGCAATCTTAGAGAATTTGTGCCTCCATATTTTTCTTTGTTTCCAATGAAGTCCTTTTGACTCTTTGTATGTAGATATAACCCTAGTTTGGCATTGTGACCATTCTCTTCCATCTCAAGCTAGTTGGTTATGTGAAGCTCATGAAGGCACTAATGAACTTAGTATAGGTTTGAGTCTCTATGTTGAACTCTTTTGCAAGGCTTATTTTGGTACTATGGCATTCATCTATTTCTTCTATAAAAATATGCCCTAAGCACTTAAATAGGTTCTTTGCTATCTTGGTTAGTGCAATACACTTTGGCCATAGAAGGCTCAAGTTAAAATCCACTCAATGAATTTTTGACACTTACGAAGAACATTGAATCCCTAGCCAATATAGCAGCCAACATGGAACCTATATATGCCATATAATATTTATTTGTACATACTTATATACCTCTAAACAATTAAAATTTACCATGTGTCAAATCCTAGTAGTTCAATGGAAACTAGGTGGTATAGATTAAGTCGTAGACACTAGCAAATTAGTGGATGCCAAGAGCTAGCCTAGAATTGGACAGTATCTCTAAGGTTTGTGAGGTTAATTTTTATTTTTTGAGGAAAATTTGGGAAAAAAATTCAAATGCCATAATGTTTACATATAAAAGCATATTTTTAGTTCTCCACATTGGTGGCATCAATTCAAGGACCTATTATAGTGTTAGGGGTCAAATTGTACATGATATTCCTAAAATCCTATTCTCTATTTCAAAAGATAAAACTTACAATATGTTATGCAATCATAATTTTAGGTCTATATTTATGGAAGATATAATTGGATTTATGATAGTTGTAGCAATTTTGAATTATTTTGGAGGTATACAAAAAAGGATTTAGAATATTCTCTAGTCAATTTTTCTTTCTTCTACGAGTTATTGATTCATCTTATTCATTAAGATCTAACCTTTCAATCTAATTTTTTTCTATTTATATCTAGGTGCTCTTGGAATTTTGTAATGGATCTTCTCTTAAACAATTCCATGCAATACCTTTTTTGGTGATTAAAATTGAGATATAAGGGCAAGTTGAAGTTTTCAAATAAGATGGTGTATGTTGTAGGAAATTTATGCTTCTAAGCATTAATTTATATGACTGTAGAATATTGGAGCAATTTTTGTAGGGAGTACTCTTGGTTTATCTTTCTCTTAGTTAGAAACATAGATTGGTTTTAATCAAACTTTTCCTTGATGTGATAGAATTATAAATACATGAATGATCAATAATGTACGAGGTTGGGAGTTACAAAAAACTTACAACTTCAAGAAAATATTATAACCATAACATAATATGTCATCATGATGTAATGGTCATAACATTATCCTCTTATTAAATCGATGTTAAATCAAAGTACATAGAGGAAAATTTTAAGAAAAAAAATTCACAAGAGACTTTTCCAAAAAGATTGTACATTGCTCCTTTTTTGGAAAAAACTAGAGTTATGAGTTGTATTCTTAAAAAAAATTATGAATTAAATGGCACTAAACCTTAATGTTTTTTGTGTGCTCATAAAAAATTATATTACAAACAAAACTCCTTTTCTATCACAACTCATGATTGTTGGTTGCTTTTATGGGATGCCCATTCCTAATAAGATGCAATGTAACCATATTGCCTTGCATACAAATCCTCTTGCTACATGATATTTAGCATCGATGTAAGAATAAACAATAATAGGTTGCTTCTTATTTTCTTAACAATATCCTATAAAAATGCGTATCCAAAAGTGAATTTCCTATCATCAATGGTTCCTACATAGTCTTCATCTATAAAACCTATCAAGAATAATTGATCATTATTCTTGTATTCAAGACCATACAAAATCATACAATAGATACACCTCAGTACATACTTTGCTAATTTTCAATGATACACATTTGGTTCTTACATCGACCATGAAAGATAGTTAACAGTATAGATGATATCTAATCTAGTATATATTAGATAGATAAGACTTTAAATCAACTAGCAATAGAGAATTTAATTCACCTAAGGATATGGATAATTTTGGAATACTTATAATCTTATCTCCATTGGAGTGGCAATGGACTTATAATTTATTATCTAAAACTTCTTGATAAATATCCTAGAATACTTCATTTCTAACATAAACACATGATTCTTAGTTTGCCACACCTCCAAGCTAAGAATCTAATAAATGATCTTAATATCAATCATGTCGAATGAATGCTTTCTTGGTCTCTTTAATCAACTTCATTGAAATCCTAGTGATGACCACATCATCAACATACACAATTACCCATTCAAACAAGGTGCCAAGATGGATAGACATGCATTGTGTAAGGATGTTAATGCTATAGATCATGTGTTTAAATCTATGTAAAATGTTTTCTATGCACTTTTGTAGGGTAAAATGAGGGATAAGGAGAACATGTCCTTTTTTTTTGCACATGGTACTCTGGTCAATAGAACCATCACTTCGGTATAGGAGGAAGGAGGTTCCAAAATCAAACCACAATGGTATTTATTTTGCATGCTCGTAGTGAGTAGTTTATTTAATATTATCTATAAGTGCATCGATTGACCTATCACCACAATGGTCTCTAGCTATTTGGTTATGCAAAGCTATTGAAGACACTCATGAAATATCTAGTATGGGTTTGAATCTCTACATTAAACTCTTTTGCAAGGCTAATTTTGGTGTTGAGGTATACTTCTATGTCTTCTATGAAAATATGATCTAAGTGCATCAATAGTTGTTTTATTATCTTGTCCAGTGCAATTCACTTTAGCCATAGGAGGCTCAAGTTCAAATCCCACTCACTAATGTTTTGGCACTTACAAAAAATATTGAGTCCCTAGCCAATGTGGCAACTAACATGACACCTCTACATACCATTTAAGACTAATTTTTATATACTTTATAAGTCTCTATCCAATTGGAGTTGAGCATGTGTTAAAATTCAAGTAGTTCAATGGAAACCAAGTGGTAAACACCAACAAATAAGTAAATACCAAATGGTAGCCTAGAATTAGACATGGTGCTTCTAAGGTTTGTGAGATTAATATTGTACTTTTTTAGGGCTATTTAGGAAAATATTCTATATATCATAACTTTTGTATATAAAATTATTTTGGGCGTATTATTTTTTCTAATTGCATGGTTTATTGAGCTCTTTGCATTACTGACATTAGTTCAAGGACCTATTATAGTGTTGGGGGATAAATTGTGCATGATAGTTATCAAATCCTATTGCCCTATTCCACAAAAGGAAATTTATAATATGTTATGCAATTTGAATCTTTGGTCTATATTCATGGGAGATAAAGTTATATTTGTGATAATTGTAGTATATTTTGAGTCTTTTTGGAAGCACACACAAAAAAATTTAGAATATTTTCCAGGTGACCCCTCTTCTTTCTTTAGATTATTGATTAATATTATTCATGAATACTTAATATTTCATGATATCTTATTTCTTCTATTTTATTTCTAGGTGATCTTAGAATTTTGTAATGGATCTTCTCATAATTAGGTCCATGTAAAGCCTTTTTTTGTGATGAAAATTAGGTTGTCTAATGGTAAGTTAAAGTTTCCAAACAAGGTGATGTTTATTGCAAAAGGGAAAGTTATTATTCCAAGCTTTATCTTATGTGACTATATAATATTGGAGTATCTTTTTATAGGACATACTCTTGGCTTTTCTTCTTCATTTTTAGAAACATAGATGAGTTGTGATCAAAATTTTCCTTATTGTGATATAAAATTGAAAACATGAATGATCAAGAATATAGAAGGTTAGGAGTTACAACCAACTTATAACTTTTGGTAACCCTCATCACTATAATATAATATGTCATAATGATTTAATATTCAAAAAATTCCCTCTTATTACATCAATGCCCAATCAAAGTGCATATAAAACAATTTATAAGTTTTTTCAATTCCATATAAGCAATAGACTTTATCAAAATATCTATGCATTGCTCCTCTATTGAAAAAAACTAGAGTTGTATTTGTATCCCTAAACATGTTCATGATTTAAATGGCATTGAACCTCAATCTATTTTATGTGCTCATGAAAAAAAAATTGCAAATAAGCTTTAGATATTCTTGGATGTCAAAGCTTAGGATCATTGATCACTTTTGTGGGATGACCAATAAGATATGACATAACCATATTACCTTGTAGACATTTCATCATGTAGTGTGATGTCCAACCTCAATGTAAGAACAAGAAATAACATGTTGCTTCTTACTTCCCTAAAAAATTAGACTAGATCCTAGAAAAATGAATATTCAAAAGTAGATATCCTATCATCAATGGATCCTACATAGTCCACATTTGTAATACTTGTCAAGAATAATTGATCATTCTTCTTGTACTCTAGACCATACTTAGTTGTATCATAAATATACCTAATTACCTACTTTCTACTTTTCAATAATCTACCTTTGGTTCTTGCATGAACCATGAAAGATAGCTAATAGTATAGTTGATGTTAGGTCTAGTACATGTTAAATAAATGAGACTCTCAATAAATTAGCAATAGATAGTTCCATTCACCTATGAAGATGGGTCATTTTGGGATAATTGCAACCCTTCCTCTATTAGAGTGGTCATAGGATTGTATTATATCATTTAAAACTTCTCAAACAATTTCCTAGCATACTTCATTTATAACATAAACATGTGGTTCTCAATTTAACACACCTAAAATCCAAGATAATAATACATTATCCCAAAATTGGTCATGTTAAATGAATGCTCCAATGCTTTCTTAGTCTCTTCAATCAGCTTTATTAAATTTCCAATTACAACCAAGTCATCATCATGCATTATTATGATCATGACCTCTCTTCCTTACCTTTTGAAGTATAGGTTTAGATCATAAGGACTATGATAAAATCTATTCATAGAAGATACTTACTGATCTTCACATACCAGGCTCAAGGAGCCTTCTTTAGCCCATAGAGAGAATTGATGATCCTACATGCCTTCTTCTCTTGACCAAATATGATGAGTCCTTTTGTTTATTCATGTAGACTTATTAATTGATGACACCACTAGTAAATACACTTTTCATGTCCATTTGATATAATTTTCATCCAAATTGTATAGTAATTTCAAAAAAATCCCAATAGTCTTCATATTTTTTGTTCGTGTAAAATTTTTATCATTATTAATTTCATCGTTATATTCATATACCTTTGTAATAAATATTTCTTTGTATTTTTCAATGCTTCCATCAGCTTCATATTTGGTCTTGAATACCCACTTGCATCCAAGGGGTTTCTTGCTAGGTGGAAGATAAACAAGTTGTCATATCTTGTTCTTCATAAATACTTGATATTTGATGTTCATGATATTATTCCACTCTAACACAAGGTATTTTAGAACCATTAAGGTTCATATATTTTCACCATTGTGTTCATCATGGCTAGGTTGACTTTTATTTGAATCCTACTTCAATTTCTATGTCTAGAACTAGATGTGCTTGTAATATGATCTAAGTTCACATCACAAACTATACTGAGATACCACTTGGACCTATGAGTGGTACTATAAGTGGATGGCCTTGGGTTATTAGCTCCATAAAATCCATCAATATCATCTCCAACATCTTCATCTAAATCAACATCCTCTCTCTTAGAGGATTCATCATCATCATAAAACAAAAAATAATAGATGTTTTACCAATAGTATATAACTTAAAAGAAGATGTACACTTGTTTTTCTCATCAAACATAACATCTTGGATGATACACAACTTCTTTATGTTAGGATCCATGATAAAAATCCCTTTGAATTACTACTATATTCAATAAATATATTTATGGATTTCTCCTCCAACTTTGTCTGCTTTTGATTTGGATGTGCATGAACATAGTACATCCAAAAAAGTAGATGTATGAAATCATAGTTGTGTTACTTGTTCATATCTCTTCAAATATGCCACCATTCAATGGAAGTGTGGGCACATGGTTTAACAAGTAGATCTTAGTACAAATAACTTCTACCCAAAATGTTGTCTCAAAATTGGCATTGCTCAACATGCATTGCACCATATCCTAAATAGTACAATTTTACCTCTTTGTAACTCCATTTTCTTGATTCCCATAGGTATTCATAAGCTATGTTTTGATGTCATATTAATTCAAGAAATCAAAAAATGTATTACTAGTGTACTTCCCCTCAATATGAGTGGAGTATACAAATGTGAATATCAACAATCTTCTCCACAAGAGCATTGAACTCCTAGAAATAGATAAAATATTTGTCTTTTGTCTTCAAGAAATACACCCACATTCATTATGTATGATCATCAATAAATAGTTGAAAATATTTATAGCCACTAAAACTTCGATCGATGGGTCTGCACATATCAATATGCACCAGATCGAGTTGACCAGATGCTTAGGAATTTCTTGAAATAAATAGGTATAGATGTTGCTTTTTGGCCAAGCAACTTATAATGGTCATGAGGATTTGTCAAAGGCATAAGTCCATGTACCATGTGATGATGTGAAAGTGACTTTAGATGGTTAAAGCTCACATATCTAAATTTTGTATGTCATAGTGTGGCATATTTATCTTCCTTGGATTTCAAATATTTGTTGTCTCTCATTACAACTACAAGCTAAAACATCTTGCCTATGTTATTATCATGAGCAATGATCATAAAACCTTTGGATTTATTTGGAATGAGATAGAGTTTCTTTGCATATGTTTTCAAATTTTTAATACATAAATTATGATCAAGCAATTGATACATATAAAGTAATTTCTTTATGAGGTTAAGAATTAACATAACTTGAGTTAGGTGATAGGTATGTACTCCAATATGTAAATGAACATCATCAATACCAACAATAATGTATGTTGAATTATTGCCAAGAGGAACTCATCCATAGTAAGATGCATGACCAAGGCTTACAAACCATTCCTTCTATTCTATCATGTTTTTGGTATCTCTTAAATTAATGTACCAAACTAGACTATATTTTGAAATAGCATTAGGATATTGAACAAAACAGACATAGTCTTCTCCTTCTAGGTCAAAGTCAGCATCCTTAGTTACATTGTCATGTTGGTTATGAGATGCATTCTTTTTTTTCCAATAAGAACTCTTTTACTTACCTTTTGGATGAATTATTTAGTTGGTCCTTAGAAGAACCTTGTGAGGGTAGGTTGTACTTGCACTCCTAAAGTACATGACCTAGTTTTCCATAGGTTAAACATGTGATGCTAGAATATGAATAGTTCCTTTGTCCTTAATGTTATTGATTTTGCCCTTTTTTCTAGTTTGGTGCTTGTTGGGGGTCTACCACATTTATTTTATTACATTAGCTTCTTTCCTTTCTATTAATAAGCAAATATGTTCATCTTTAGAATTTATCTCTCAAATTACTTCCTTCTACTTAAGAAAATTTACAAGCCTCAAAAGTAGGATTGTAATTAGTTATGCTGAGAGTTATCACCAAAAATATTGGACATAGGTGGAAATGCATACAACACTATTGTAATAAGCACATCATCACTAATAATTTTGTCTAACACTTATAACAATGCTTAAAATTTAGCAATTTGTTGTAGAAATCCTTCCAACTTATCATCACTTTTCATCTTCAAGAAATGCAATTGGCTTTGTAGGTAATTTGATTTTGGTTCTTAAAGTTGAACACCATATTGAGTTTGTCACATGCATCCTTCATAGCTACTATTTCATGAATGTATTATTGGATCTCAATAATGATGCTATATATTATGACTAATCAATATTTCTAATCATATTTATCAAAATTTATTTGTTTGTTAGAGCCAATGGCATGCCTTTTCATAGTTCCATACTTAAATTCCCACAATTCTTTAAACCCAATTCATAATATAATCCCTTAGCTTTTAAGGATGATAGAAATCCCTCTTAATATGTCTAAATGAAGGTTGAAAAGGTTTTATATATACCTTTACTCATATGTCTTACTCAAGATAGATACCTAAACCAATAACAAACTAGTGAATATTCAATTTCATCTCCAAGTAGAATAGTTATCACATTTCAACTACTAAGAATCGGGTAATTGCATCTTTGGGGTACTAATATCCATGAAAAATATTTATAAAATTATTAAATATCACTTCCACTAGAATGGAATCAAAAATATATTTTCAATGAGTGTATATATATGCCTATACTCAGAACAAGTAATGCCTCAAATTGTAAGAATAACAAGGTCTCATCAAGTAAAACATTTGTGTGGGATTGTACTTCTATAGTGTTAGTGTATTAAAATAATAAGGTGGATATTATTGTTTCCACCTATAGGCGATAATCACAACAAACCAAAAACAAAAAAATAAATCATCTAAAGGATCTTCACCATGCATGTGGGAAAAAATGAGTTTTTTCTTCAAACAAAAAATGCACACATATGCCCAATTCAATGTTTCAAAATAGTCAACTCAATAGTCAACCATACCTTCAAGATGGTTATAGGTGTGGACAAAGGGATCTCTCAACTTCAGTATGCTTCTCCATAAGGAATATGACATCAAACACTTTTAAATAGCTCAATAGTTATTCCCACCAAGGATGGGGGATAAAACATTTTTTTTCTCAAATCAAATGCATCACGATGGACAAAAAATATAGACCTGAATTTAATGACATCATTGCATGCTCAATGTATCAATATACATATAAATTGAAACGTGATATTCATCATTGATTATTGAAATTGTATGACTCCATATGGTGTATTTTGAGGGTTTGATTTTGTTTAAAATATTATAACTTATTTTGATGCCTCCTTAGATATCAGGGTGACGCTTTTGCTTTGTAATAGGTCTAAGAATTCCAATATTTCTTCTTCATTTCAAATATGGATGATGTTTTCTCTCCACATGCAATAACTTTGGAGGGCACATCAATGACTAGCAATATTTTGGTGCTCTCCTTATGACAAGAAATAGTGCTCATTCGATACCTCCACTACATGCAGTAATGCATTCTCCAAGAAAGACTCAATGTCTCTAATTAAAATATTCTTGACAATTTATATGTACATCCTTTGCTTCTCTAAACAATACATCTCATATATGACCAAGGGGCCTTCACTTTATGTTTTTCTTCAACATGCATGTCCACACATCCACTATGCATGATACAAATAATCTAGATTATGATGCCTTCATAACCACTCAAATTTAGCAAACTCAAACTTCTCTCTATTAAGCAAAAATAACTTTAAGCATTACGTTAGATGTCTCTCATGCATCCCATGCAACTTAAGCAAACTTTATTTAAACAACCCTCATTTTAGATGATCCTCATGCATATTATATAATGGCAACTTCTTCAAACAGCCTAATCAAAGCAACTTCTTAAGATGGCCCAATCAACATGAATATTTCTAATTAGTCCCATATTCACGCAACCCAATTATATGATGACACCATGTTTAGATGACTCATTTAAGGCAATAAACAACCCATATGTGGCTATAAGGACCTTCATGTAATATTCCAACTCTAGCATAAACCAATGACAACAAGATACAAGAGGATGACTACTCCAAAGTTGTAAGAAATCAAATATTCTTACCACATTTCAATATCTGGGACACTACTTTAGATGGCATGTTCTCTACACTAGATAGCAACAAATATTTTTAAACATCCTTCAACAATTACATGATATAGAAAATCCTTTGACATGAAATAAATACATACAATCGCTCGATGATATGTTAAACAGCTTAGAAACTTCTTGAATGGATCCAACACTAACGATGGCAGAGGATTATCCAAATTTATTTGATAATGAAATAATCACTTGTAAACACGTAAACACAACCAATAACAAACAATAACAACACTTCTCTAAATGATTCACCAAGGTATCCTCTTACATCTATAATATTTTGGATTCAACAAGGCAACACACATGAAAACTTTAAAAAATATATCTTGCTCTTTAGTAACTATGTTAGCTTTGCAATATCAAAGTTGTGATGTCAACTTGCTCTGATAAAAAATATTACAAACACAAATTATTTGTGATTAAATTTGCCTTGATGTGATAGAATAACACATTCATGAATGATCAAGAATATATGAGGTCATGAGTTTCAACCAACTTACAACTTCTTGTAACTGTCGTAACCATAACATAATACATCATCATGATATTATGTTGATAATACCAATATGGAGTCATAGTGGAGGTGTTATTTGAATATATACAAGAGTATCTGATATTCATAATTATGACTATGGTCCAACCTAAGGGATTCTTGTGCAAAGGTATCTTTTCATAGGCATATTTCCATATAATGAGAGAGATCCAGTTGAGTCTTCCTTAAGTGCAAAGGCCCATTTGCGCATCCATTATGGTAGGGAATATGGTATTTCCACTAATGTCTTCTCTCCTTGGCCCATCACTTCAAATTATGAGGGGTGTTCAAAGTGTAATCTAACTTATGGCCAAGGGTGACATTTCATGATGCAATGTTGTATAGGCCTAAGGGCAATCATTGTATAAATGTATTTAATTTATTGTATTATTTTATTATCTAATCTCTATAGACCATGGTTAGCCTTTTTATGGTTAAATCCACCTTATAACTTGTAATTAACCCATATCCTTCTTGTTATGTTGGATTAGGTTAATTTATTTATGTAATTGAGGTTTTGGTACTGGAATAAATACCACCATCACTCCATCTATCGTATCAAAGTGTTGAGATCCTTATCTATGGAAAATATATTGATTATTTATTTATTATATCAAATATTTGAGTAGACGGATTGCTTTTGTTCATTTCTAGAAATATATGTAGATTTCAACACGTATACCATCTGTAATACCTCATGCTATGTCATACTATGGTTCTTCTCTACACTCAATAACATCTAACTCATAAAATAACTGGTTTGATCCAACCCATGGATTACTTCTTGTGCCAACCCATATTGAGTTAAAAAATTAGATGCATCAACATAGACATGATATTTTCTCCCAATAAAGAAATACATGAATGGGTGCATTGATAAATTTGGACTTGACCTACTCAAAGACCTATTTTTACTTCTTTATCCATCTAAAAGAAACACCTTTCCTCACGAGAGAATCCAACATGTGGGATAGCTATGTGAAGTAGAAAAGGAAAGCATTCATGGAGAACTACATACATTCTTAAAGATATTAAAATATTCCTTCTACTAATGCAATGGCTAAATGTCTAAGAAAACTTAGAACTTCCATGTCAACATCTATTCAAAAATATAAAAGATGATTCATTGAAAAGTGATGGGCACATTATAGAATCTGAAAGCGTATTGTTATATGCATATATCTTGTTTTATATAATGAATATGGTCTTCATATTTTCATCCTTTGTAATATTGATTTGATTATAACTAGAGAATTCATCCAAGAATGAATAAATTTTATCGCCTTCCACTTAATCCAAAATAAAATTAGTAAAACGTATCAATAAGGGATGCTTAACGATGAACTAAGTTCAAAATATGAAATTCCATAGGTTTGTAGTTATGCACTTTTATTTTTTAGACTTATCGCAATTTATGACATCCACTCACTGTAGACATCTTGAAAAAAATTGGCGTACAACCCTTTCTCTATCTCCACATTTACCAAAGTTATAAACTTCAAGTTTATTTGGTACAACCTTTGTCGTATTGGTTGTTTTCCCTATTTCAAAGATGTTTGATGGATATATAACTAATATGGGATTCCTTGAATGTCCTTATAGTTCCATGTGAAGACATATTTATACTTCATGGAAATATTGAATGCAATTGCCTTCAAAATTGGATCCTAGTCATCACCAACATTGATGTTCTTCCCTTCATTCTTTGCATCAAGGTTTAGTTGCATCCTTCGCATTCCTTCATACTAGATAGTATTTAGTTCCTCAATTAATTTCATTGTATCATATGTGTGTGTTGGCCTCTCATCCAATTATACATCATCAACATCATATTCTAAAAAAATAACGGAAAATGACTTCTTGCCTTTTGCCACAACTTGGATCCAACTTACTATAGTAGCAATAGTATGATCCTTCACTTTCCTCCATATCTAGATATAAACAAATTAAGTAAGAAAAATAGTGACTCATTTACTGATGATAAAGACCATTGTGGGATTGGCCCTCATTTTCTATGTACTCCATTTCTATGACACCATTCTTATTAGGTTCTAAGTTAATTCATTTTTATTTGGTCTCATAAAAATATAATATTATGACCTATATGAGGATGCAATGTCCTCTCCTACCAACTAGTCTCATAAGTTATTGGTAAAACTATAATGTCTTTTCTTGAATGTCAAATGGTCCTTTTCCTAGTTATGATCAACTTTTGTTGTCTATGGTCATCCTCGTCCCAACAAAACATCATAGGAAAATTTTTATAGGGTGATGACTATGAAGTATAAAATGAATTTTTAATTTGCTACAATGATTTTTTATCCTATTAAGATGCCCTTCAATTTAATGCCATATTGGTCAGCTCCAAGTTGCCAACAATTGAGCAGCCATAATATCGATGATCCCAACTCCCTCTAAGTCTTCTTTAGAAACTCAATTTTATTTGATTCACCATCCATATGATGTGTATCATTGTATGGCCTAGTATATCAATGTGTAATAGTGGTGGCCACTTTCTTGTGTTGATCATCAAAATCGTATGGTTGATGAATTAATCTCATATTGTAGTTTTGATAATTCCTCTTGTTCTTCTTTCTCCTCCTTAGCTAGTCCTTGTATCATTTATCAAAAAATTGCATATAATTTTAGTACTTTCAATAGGGTTGCCACCTTTACTGGTACATTAGACTATAACAATTGGACTATCAAGATTTCCAACATCAATACCTCATCCATCATCATTATTCTTTACCCAATGCTTCAATATCACTTCAATTCATCTTCATTTTCATAAGGCCTCCTACCACCTATTCTTATCCATTATGGGCTCAAGGTACTCATTATTCTTCATTACATGCACCTATGGCTACAAGGACATGTTTTTTCCCCATGCTTGGTTCTTCAATGTAAAGTAATTTCACATTACGGTTGGTTTTGGGCACTTCCTAGGATATTATGTTTTTGCATGGTTGTCAAGGCCACACCACCTAAACATCATTTAGCACTCAATTTTATACCGTTGGTGTATTTTTACACAATATTTCGCTTCTAACATTTGTGGAACTAGACATTAGGCCTCCCCATTGTATCATATTGAATTTGATCCTCAATATTCCTTGTACCTTATTGATTATTATCTCTTCTCCCATAAAGGTTGTTTTATTAACCCTATTGGTCATACCTGTACTACTATTTGAAGTTGTAGTTTTCTTTTTGCTTCCTTCTAAAGTGCCAATATTTTGTTCTTCTTGTCTCTAACATTGAAAAGGCACTCCAAAACTAAGTGACCATGTACCTATAGATATTAGAAGAGCTAAATTTTGGAACATTGGTAGTCATATGTCCTCTAGTTTGATATTTCATGAGCCTTATGTCATGCTTATTTTTTTCTTTTTCTCCTTTTTGAGTTCATCAATTATATACACTATAATATTTTTATTGCTTTGATAAATTTTCTCATCCTTCCATAATTATTATCACTATAAAATTCACCCACTTCTTGATTATAACTATGTCCACCCATTAGGTCCAAGGTGTAGACCAATTGGTTCGACCAAACCCCATAAGGGGGTGAAGGTCCAAGGTTCAAATCTCAAGCCTCGTTGGACTGAACACTTGTCCCTTTTCTATTTTTTTCAGCAGCGTAAAAGGTTTAAAATGATTGTGGCATGGTGGTTATAGGGGTGGATTGCACAAAGATCTGTGTGGTGGCTTTCAGGGCAGATAGTGCAAAATACTGTGGCAGCCATAAAAACTGGACAGCCTACCCATATTTGTGGCAGCTATCGATTCCACCATGTAAATTAAAAAAAAATGTGTCCACCTATTGTCTTCATATCACTCTCCAAGTTGAGTGTTCTAACAACCACCTCTTGATAACACATCAATAGAACTACTTTGATCTTCTTCCTAAGCTTCGAAATAAGGTCATTCAAAAATCATTACTTCTTCAATCCATCTTCTAGTTGGATTTCCATCTTATTAATCAACTTATTTAAGAAAGGGTTATAGGACTTGGTGTCCTTGTCCTCATTTTGTTTCATGTTATTGAGTTCTATAATTGAGGATCATTAAGTAAGAGAAAAAAATCATTTTCAAAAGCTTATTTTAGCTTGTTCCACTTGTTAAACATGATTGTCACCTACAATTTCTATTAAATTGCCACACTAGTCAAAGGTGATGGAAATAATTACATTTATATTGCCTCATCTATCACACCCATTCACCTTCTAGACTATGACATAAGTCCTTATATGACATATGAGATCCTCCTTTTGGCATAAAATTTAGGGCATATTTGCTTGCTCACAGCAACCACAATTTTTGAATATTTATTTATCGACTAATTTAATTTGTCTAGCAATGTTAAATGTTCTTCTATGCTGACTACTTACATCTTAAAATTTTCTTTTTATCTTGCTACTCAACTATATCCTAGTGGAAATACTTATGTTGATGCTTTATAATCATCTTCATGAAAAACTCTTATAGGTTCTTGTCAACTCCTGAAAGTCCATCAGCTTATAGACACACTCCTCTATAGTAGTGTTGGCGATAAACTACCATCTCATACACCTTAACACTTATCATCCCACAAATGTGCTTGTATTGAGGTCTCTTGTTGATTTCCTACTTTATCATTTTCATGAAATCTATCATCTTCACAATCTCTATCAGCATATCCTTCATTAAAATGACCTTTCATACCACCTTATCGTGTTGCATGAGGTTCATCTTTAGCACCTTCATTGACAACACCGCATTTGTTATCACAACCTTGGTTGTCTTCATGATTCTTTTTTTCAATATTCTCTTCAACTACATGACCCTTGTCATTGTAACTATCTCCATCTACATGATATTTTATGTCTGCACAACTTTTCACTTCATGACCTACTATACGACCTTCAATATTGACTCAGTCTTCCTCAACTATCAACAATAACATTTGCAGCTAATTTTCTTGTTCACTTCTATCCTATTGATGGACCACATGCATTGAGCCCTCAATTCTAAGAATACTCCTATCACCCAAATAGTTTTGACTTCACTCATATTCAAGCGTCTTCATTCAAAACCAAGGATATGACTCTAGAAGTTATATTTTTCATGCTTCGTTTCACACACAAAAAGGGTTATGTATAATTTTTTTGTACCTCTATGTGTGCTTTTTCACATTCATTATCTTCATGTCCAATATATGCATGTATTTCATCTTCACTCTATGCATTGTGTCGATACCTACACATCGGATCTTCTCATCACTATGTGTCTTCCACTTCCACACACACATCTTCATGCTTCATTTATTCATCATATTATGTTTACTCTTGTTAGATGTTATCCCAATACAAAGTCATTATAGCAACATCAAATGTAGTATATATTATTTGTTTCCCAATAATAGAGCAATATATCAAAAGAACATTCAACAAGAAAATGAATAGCAAATGTATTAAGACCAATAAATCCATTTTATTATGTATAAAGGATGTACATTACTCGTAATTTTCCATGTCATAACATAGTAATATATTCTCCTTTTCACTAGTAATACCAATAGACGATGTTATAACAATGATGCAACAATACCATTCCACTAGTCTTGATGACATATATGCAAATGTAATATAGTTACAACTCCCAATTATCCCACCCTCGTACCTAGCTACGTACAATATTAATAAATTAATTGTTCAACACATTATGCAACACTATCTTATTACATTTGTATATTGTACACATGACTAATAATGTGTACAAAATGATAGACAACTTGATGAAAATGAGCAACCTAGATGTACAAAAAAATAAACTATGTTAAATCACTCGAATGGAATCTAAGATGGTGCCACATATCTCTACTTGATTTGATGAGTTTTGACGCCTAAATTCACATCCTATAGGGAGCTAAAGTTGATCCCTTTTATTTAGCTCGTGATCCCACTTGTAACTTTGATGTAAAGCAAAATGCTTACATTGAGTCCACTAGAAGGACTCCATATCCAAAAGATAGTAATGCATCCCACTAATGTACTTTAGGGCCTAAAGCTTCTCATTATTGTCAATGGGTAGGCAATTGAGAAGGTCATTGAACTTGTCAATATATTGTTGGACAAAGTGATCTTTATATTGGTGTAGTTGCTAGAAATGCATGTATTTGTCTTCATGGTGATGTAAGGGATTGAATGTTTTTGCATACAAACTTTACAAATTTTGTTCATGTGGTTATGGCATCTCTTCATTTGGAAGCTTGTTTAAAGTGGTTTCCCATGAATAGGCAACCAATTTTGACATCTTCAAGACTATGAAAGCAATCTTATCATAGTCAAAGAATTGATAAGCAGTGTAATAGGATTCAAGTTGTTAATCCATAATTCTAACTCTTTGGAATTGATCTAACCTAAGAATGCAATAATGTTAATGTTGATCTACATATTTAGAGGATTGTTTCTCCAAAAATGATAAGGATTGGCAATTGAAAGTGAGGCTCCCATAATGATCATGAGATCACAGAACTATCCAAAGAGCGTATTCCTTTGTTCTTCCAAGACGTCTCAGACAAGCTTCTTGGCATCCTGTATTTTTGTCTCTAGTTGTGATGATGACTTCTCCATTTCCAACATTTATTTTTAATAGCAACATGCATTAGGGTACTTAGACACGAAACCTGGGGTGAACCTTCTCATACCATGAATTTATATAAGCAAACACATAACAATGAAGTATACTAGAGGTCCTATTTTGTACAAAAATATCTATAAAAAAAATAATATGAAATGAAAGAAATAAATATCATAATATAGTTTTGTTACCTCTTGATGCACACAACATGGGACCCAAGATGTGGTGGTGGAGAGGAAATCTCCTAAAACCAACTTGTGGCACCTAAATTTTATGCTTTAGAGTTATGTGGTAGAAAATAGCACACAATGAAAATATTTCACACACAAGAATTGCCCAAAGAGCACATTCCTTTGTTCTTCCAAAGGTGTCTCAAAGGAGCTTCTTTATGTCTCATATTTTTGTCTCTATTTGTGATAATGATTTCTTCATTTCTAACATTTATTTATAAGAGCAACATGCATTAGGGTACTTAGACACAAAACCTGGTATGACACCTTACTTCTCATATCATAAATGTGTATAAGTAGACATCTAACAATGAAGCATATTAGAGTATTTGTTCTAGACAAGGACCTCTACAAAGAAGATGAGATGAAATGAAAGAAATAAAAAGAGCACAAGATATTTTTTATACCACTTGATGCACAACATGAGACCTAATATGTGGTGGCATAGAGGACAACTTCCAAAATAAACTTGTGGTACCTAAACATTATGATTCAGGGTTATGTAGCAAATAATAGGGCACAACAAAAATCTCACACAAAGCATGCAACTTTATTGATAATTTTATAAACACACTTAAGAATACAAAGCTCATGTAACTATGTTGTAAATAATGAAAATGCATAGTAAATGAGACATAAGGTATTCCAAGGTGCAAGGCACTCTATTCCAATGCACTTAAAGAAGTAAAACAAAATCTTAGATAGGAACAACAAAAGTATAAAGGGTGAGAAGGGAAAAAAAAAGAAACAAGGAACAAAATTGAAGTAGGATTAGAAGAAGAGAAGACTCTATTCTAAGCATTAAATAATATGTACAAAAATTATAAGTAGTTGGGCGATGAATAATTGATCTTATATGTTATGAAGTACATCTAAGAATAGTTATAAAATTACCCTTTCTACTTCCTTTATAGATAGTATCATTCGTGAGATGCCATGTAACAAGATTGTATGTATGCAGATGTGTGTTTGACACTTGTGTTGGAAGGTTTTCTATGCACCCTAATGCATGGTGGTGATATATGGAGTTGGTGCCTTAGGTTTGTGTGTCTTTGAGCACTGGTGCCATTGAGGTTGATACTAGAGGAATATCGGTGCTATAGAAGTCATGACATCATAGGTTGTACTGGCATTATACGAAATTCTAATGCCATAAGAACATTTGGTGTTGGCCTATTTGGTAAAGAGCCTAGATAGGTACCAAGGCTTGCAAGTTGAAAGTGCTTTATCGTCATCCTTAGGACTTTGAGCAACCCCAACTTTGCTCATATCAACATTACCTCTACACAATAGATTATTGTGGAGATTTTAGGATTTAAAGTTAGAACATTACTATCAACATATCTAGGGTCTAAAAAAAATAAGAAAAAGGAATTTTGGGACTTAATTTTGCATAGAATGAAATATTGTTTAGAAGGTTGGAAATGTAAGTTCTTAACTATAATTGAAAGGCTACAATTCGTAAATACTACATTGCAATCTATCTCTACATATATAATGTCACTTTTAAAATTGACAATAAGTATAGCATCTAAATTTGAAAAACTCAAAGATGTTTTCTTTGGATAGGAAATGCAAAAAAAAAAAGGTTTTCTCTTTGTAAGTGGGACAAGTTTGCAAAGGAAAACATATTAGAAGGGTAGGCTTGTGAAATTTCAAATTTATGATTTTGGCATTAGAGGTAAAACTTTATTGGATATTATTTAAATTTTGAGAAAAAAGTTCAACAAAAATGTTACTTCAAAAATATATAGGTTTTTTGGATGTAGTGAAATTGTTAAGGAAATGAACCATAACTAGTCTATAATTACAAAACATATAAGATGATCAGTGAATCAAGAGGATTCTACAAATTTTTGGTCTACTATTTCATTGATTCCTTTATCCTTTTATTACTTGTCCAAAATGGAAACCACTTGATAGGGCTTATTTAGTTCATAAAGGTTCAATGGTTAAAATTAATTATAGATCATGGATTTCTATTAGCAATCTAGTTGAGGAAGAAGACCTCAAACAAATAGCTGATGAGCTTAAAAGGATGCTTCAAAATTTATGTTTTTTTCTAAAAGGATGCTTCAACATTTTAATTTTCCCATTTTTCACTGGAAGGGCGGGTTGTTTTGAATTCTATCAAAAAAATTGTGGATACTCATTCAAGTTGGGATATAAGGTTTTTGCAGTGATTAGAATTTCACTCCTAATAATTTTCTTTGGAATAATGTTTGGTCACTTGAGGCCTTCTTTAAGGTTTCAACATTCTTTCAGTTAGCAATTCAAAGAAACATTCTTACAAGCGAAATTTTGCAAAGATGTGAACACCATGGACCTTTTAGGTGTGCCTTGTATAAGAAGGATCTAAAACCATTAGATTATTTACTTTTTTATTGTCCCTTTGCTTACACCAGTTGGGACTACTTTTTCAAAAGAATGACAATATTTTGGGAAGCTCCATCAACACTAAAAGAGTCGATGAAATGTTAAAATTAATTATTTTAAAGCTAAAATATTATGCATTATGTGGAGGACTAGTCCTTCCATTGTTTGTTAATCTATGGATGGAAATAAATAACATTTTTTTTAAAAACAAGTCTCAAAATCAATACCCAAGTTTGGAAATGTATCAACTCTTGTTTACAAACATGGTGCTCATTAAGGGAAGTCTATGGGAAAATAGAGATTAACCTCTTGGTTTTGGAATTTGAATATACATGCAAAGGTCATTTGTGATGAGAGTTAACAAAAAGGATCAACATCAAACCACTGTAAAATGGATATATCCAAAATTTGAGTTCATCTAAATCAATTTTGATGTTAAGTTCAAAGGAAATCCAAGAAAAGCTAGCAAAGGTGGTGTTTTTCATAATAATGAAGACAAAAATTTCCTCACTTAAATAGGATAAGATAATTTTATTGATGTTTATAGATGGACAAACATGGCCAATGGGATTCATTGAAAAAAATTGTTACAAATTAGAACGCACTATAGTAACCAATAAGTACTACAAAAATAAGTTAATCTAAAGTATCTAGTGTAAACTACTCTAAAGTAGAATGATTATATGGGATAAAATTACAGCCTCAAGGGTTATCTAAAATGGATAAACCCTAACATGCTAAAAGTAATGATTAAGAGAGAGCTAGAAGTCAAGGTACAATAGAGATAGAAAAGATCTCCGATGGAATGAAGTGCCAACATTAATCTATAGTGAGATGTAAATAAGAAACATAGTCATCATTGTCAACATATCAAAGGGTCCAACACAAGATCTAATGATGCTCCCATAAGAATGGCCAAGCCTAAGAAGGCTTAGTTGGATAATCATGGGAGGACATGTAATTTGAGTCCCAAGACTCTTCTAGCATCCATGGTTGTGGAACCAATAGAAGAGGATAATAAATTACTAAGTTATCTATCTACAACTCGATATGTGGGAAGTGGTCAAAATTTGATGCCTAAGAGTTGTAGTCTTGCCCTATTTCTAGCAAGAAGAAAACTAAAGCCCTAGTAGCCACTCTAGTATGCAAATAAGGGCGCACTATTATGACCCCATCCTAACATTACTATGTAATGAACCCCTTTCTAACATGGGGACCCCATCCTAATGATATTATGTAATGTTTTGTAACATGTATGTGGCACTTGAGGTGCCTAGACAAGTGGGGTCATTTAATGTAACCATTATAAAGAATGTAATTATTTCTTTAGTAGAAGATTCTAGCTCGGGTCTCCACTTGCATGTGAAGTTGACCCTTGAGCATTAGGGTTAGGGTTATGAAGAGTCTTTAAAAAGGCAAGGGGGCATAGATGGATGTATCTCTTTTTGCATATTGTATCAAAGTTCTGTTTAGGAGGTTGCCCCCTCGAAGAGGCCCATGATTTTGTATTGTGATTATGTTGTGATTAATATAGTTGTTGCATTTCCATTTTGTATTGCAATATTTATGTTCTTTCATGATTTGTTGTCTTTATTGCAATATTTATGTGGATGTGCTTATTTTAATTGGAAGGTTCCTAACAAGTGGTATCAGAGCACTTTCCAGGGCCATGTCTTGCTACGATTGCAACAGTTCTTTTCCTTCCTTTTCGACCTGTTAGGTATAATTTTCCTTCATTTTTATTTATTGTAATGACTTCTGTGTAAAAATCGAGCCATATTTTTTTGTTCTAGTTAATAGGTTAGAAACCCTGTGTTGGGGGTTTTAAAATATCATGGAGGAGTTGTCATTATTGGCTAAGCTAGATTGCTCATAAAGCGTCTAGTGAAGTGAGGGGTGATCAAACTCCAATACCTAGGCCTCAGACAACACCCATATATAAACTTGAGCTCCCACATATCTTTAGGTATATAGGGAGACCCCCTAGGTTTAGGAGAAACCTTTAGCCATAGGAAGCTTTTCAACCATGTATCTATCCATAGTGCACCAAGCACAACACTCAAGAAGATTACCCTCTCATACTATCAGAGAGGCGGATAGTGCGCTCAAGGGTATATGTGGAATCCTCCTTGAGTAATGGCCTAAAATATTGGTCCAAGCATTATCATTCATCATTATGATATAATAGAGGGCTATGGACAATGCACACACCTTGGCCTAGAGTTACCCTATTTTTGTCATATGTCAAACCCTAACACCGACCATCAAACCTCAAGAACCTTAACCATAAAATTGAGCATACTGAGGAGACTACACCTATCACAGAATTGACTATACTATAACAGACGAAGGTAACTATTGGGATTCAATAATAGTCAAGATAGAGTCTATGAGGGCAATTATCAGTTACAGTCAAGAATAATATCAAACAAGGCAATTGTCAGTAATAGTCAAAATAGTCTGCCAAGACAGTTGTCAATAACAATAAGGAACAGAGTCAAGTAGGTAGTTATCAGTAAAAAACAAGATAAATCCTACCAAGGTAGTTGTCAGACTAACAATAGCAAATAAGATAGTTTTCGAGAATAGAAAAGAAAGTCAATTTTCTTGGTGAAAAAGACTTTAGGAGAAAAATAACACTTGACTTAAAAAATCTAGGGTGTCAAAAAACGTCATCTAGAGACCTAGTCCATTGTGATCATCTTTTCAAGGTGATCATTTTGATATATAGCACCCAAACACTTTTTCGAGACCATTACTAAAAATAGTAACTGCCAAAATAACATTTCTATTTTTAGTAAGTATCCTTAGAAGGTCTAAAATCATAGTGTATGGCTACAGGCACTAGGGGACAACAAATGGATCAAAAATCACTGCACAAGTGACTCAATGGGGGGAGCATTTGGAAAATCAATTAACTGATGGTCTAAACTAGTTAAGGGCTGAAATAAAAACTTTACAAGACTCCATAACCTATGTGATAAGGGAATAGAAGGAGATGGAGGGAGTAAATGAAAGATTTGTAGAATTGGAAGGTCGTTTAAGTAGTAACACCCACACATATGGTTGATATGGTTCTTTTGACCGTAAGGGTGAAGGGTCGAGTAATCTGAAATGGGAGACACAATAATAATGCATACAAACTACCCAAATTAGACTTTCCAAAATTTGATGGGAAGGATCTAGATGGATGGTTGTGTCGAGCAAAACAATATTTCAGTCTTCATAATGTCCCACAACATATACGTCTCAGTTGCATCTTTTAATCTTGAATCGGATGCCCTGCAATGGTATCAATGGCTCAGAAAAGCGCACCCTAATCTTACTTGGGATGAATTTGAGAAACAACTACTCACTCGATTTGGCCCTAGTGAGTATGAAGATTTTATAGGAGCCCTTACTAAACTCAAACAAATTTCAACTATTCGAGACTATCAAGCTCAGTTTGAAAAATTGGCCAACCGTACCACTGGCTTGAATGAAGAATTCTTCCAAAGTTGTTTTGTGAGTGGTTTGAAGGATGACATTAAAGCTGAAGTTAAAATGTTTAAGCCACAAACATTACAACAGGCAATAGGATTGGCTAGATTGGCAGAAGATAAATTTAAGGCTCAAGGATGCACCTCCAAGTTTTCACAAGCCTGACCACCTTTTTCATCCAAGCCAACATCAAATCCTGCCAACAAATCACCTACCATCAAAAAGTTGACTCGAGAAGAGATGGAAGCTAGAAGAGCCCAAGGGCTATGTTATAACTATGATGAGAAGTATTCCCTAGGACATAAATGTGTGCAATAGAAATTGTATTTGCTTGATGTGGATGAGATGACAACCACAGAATCTCAAGAGGTGGAAGAGGATCATCAGGAAGAGGAATAGACAAAACAACTAGAAGCCCTAGAAGAACCCCAACCGAAAATCTCGGTGCATGCCTTGGAAGGAATATCAACTCCCCAAACCATGAAGGTGTTAGGGCACTTCAAAGGACAATGAGTAATAATTCTCATTGACTCTAGAAGCACACATAACTTTATTGACCCTAGAGTGGCAAAATAGGGAAATTGTTATATAAATACTTGTAATTCCTTTGAAGTCATGATTGCCAATGGAGGAACTTTGCCTTGTAAGGGAAAGTGTCAAAATGTCAAGGTACAAATAGGGGAATATAATCTTAAGGATGATATGTTTGCCTTACCCCTAGGTGGGTGTGATGTGGTATTGGGAGCATAGTGGCTTAGAACATTGGGCCCAGTATTATGGGATTTTTTGAGCTATGGATGAAATTTAGCCAACAGGGAACTAAGTACACTCTAGGGGAATGAAGGTCGAGGCTACTCAACTTGTTTCATCTCATAGGATGGAGAAACTATTAAAAAAGTCATCCCATGGAGTTGTGGCCCAACTATTTGCTATACAAGCTCCATTTGACGAGGACAAGGACCCCCAAGAGGAATTACAACTTTTATTGCAAAAACATGCCATAGTTTTTGAGGAACCCAAAGGACTACCCCCTTGTCATACTCATGATCATGCAATCCAACTTATTCCAAGTAGTCTTCCTCCAAATGTTTACCCTTACAAGTATCCATATGTCCAAAAATAAAAAATGAGAAGATGGTGCAAGAACTACTTGCTACAAGGGTTATTCACCCCAACATTAGTCCCTATTCTTCCCCAATGTTGTTGGTATAGAAAAATGATGGGTCTTGGTGTTTGTGTGTGGATTTTAGAGAACTCAATAAAATAACCATTAAGGACAAATTTTCTATTCTGGTAATTGATGAGTTGTTAGATGAGTTGCATGGTGCCCAATTTTTCTCAAAATTGGATTTGCAATCTAGATACCATCAAATTCAAATCAAGGAAGACAACATTCCTAAAACTACCTTTAGGACTCACGAAGGGCATTACGAATTTTTGGTTATGCCATTTGGTTTGACCAATGCACCTTCCACTTTTCAGAGTTTGATGAATGCCATTTTTTGGCCCTTCCTTTACAAATTTATTCTAGTCTTCTTTGATGATATTCTGATTTATAGTCACACTTGGGAGGAGCATCTCCAACATTTGGATCAAGCCTTGCAACTTTTGTCTGAGAATCAACTTTATGCCAAGCGATCAAAGTGTTCTTTCGGCATGCAAGAAGTAGAGTACTTGGGTCACATTGTCTCCAAAGATGGAGTTAAAGTGGATCCTAAAAAGATTCAGGTTGTCCAAGAATGGCCAAAGCCTCAAACCCTCAAGGGACTTCGAGGATTTTTGGGACTCACTAGGTATTACCAAAAGTTTGTGCATAACTATGGAAAGATAGTGGCCCCTTTAACAACCATGTTGAGAAAGAATTCATTCATTTGGTCAGAACCAATAGAACAAGCTTTCAAGGAATTAAAACAAGCTATGACAACCACACCAATGTTAGCAATGCCCAATTTTTCTAAACCTTTTGTAATTGAAAGTGATGCTTCTGGCAATGGAATTGGGGCAATTTTGATGCAAGAAGGAAGACCATTGGCTTTCACCAATAGAGCACTATCAGGCAAGAAATTTGGGCAAATCCACTTATGAAAAGGAGATGCTAGCCATTTTACATGTTAATCATTGGCGGCCATATCTCATTGGGCGTCACTTTTCAATCAAAACAGACCATCAAAGTCTTAAGTATTTCTTGGAACAACGGGTAGCCACACCTAAACAACAATGGTGGGTAGCTAAATTGTTGGGCTATGATTATGAAATCACATATAAAAAAGGAAAGGAGAATATAGTGGTGGATGCACTATCTTGACAATATGAAGATCAGGGTATGCTAAATGCTATATCCACACCACTTCCTCAATGGACCAATCAACTCAGAGAGGAAATGACTAAGGATTCCAATTTGCAAACCTTGATCCACAAACTCCAAGTAGAGCCCAACTCATGCCCTAGATATGTTTGGGATGGTCAAGACTTGAGATATCATGATCGACTTGTTGTCCCTCAAAATTCACAAATGTGGGAATTCATCTTACAAGAAATGCATGTCATCGACGATGAGACATTTCGGGTTTCTTAAAACCTATGAAAGGGCCAAACACACTTTCTTTTGGAAGGGAATGAAAAGGGATATTCAAGATTTTGTGGCAGAATGTGATAGGTGCCAAAGGATGAAAGGCAAAATTGTTTGTACATCGAGAACCCTTCAGCCCTTGCCAATTTCGGAACAGGTGTGGACAGACATTTCTATGGATTTCATTGAAGGGTTACCAAAATCTGGAGGAAAATCAGTCATTCTAGTGGTAGTGGATCGTCTCACAAAGTATGCTCATTTATGTTCCTTACCCCATCCCTACACAACCTCCGTAGTTGCTCAAATCTTTTTAGACTCCATCTTTCGCCTTCATGGAATGCCCAAATCTATTGTGTCAGATAGGGACCCTACTTTTACCAGTCACTTTTGGTAGGAACTATTTAAGTTGTAGGGCACTCACCTCAAAATGAGTTCGACCTATCACCCTCAGACTGATGGCCAAACAAAAATTATCAACAAGTGCTTGGAAACATACCTTCATTGCTTTGCATCAGAACATCCTACACAATGGGCTAAATGGCTCCCTCTAGCCAAATGGTGGTATAATACTTCATATCACACCGCTACCAAGGTTACACCATTTGAAGCAATATATGGTCTTCCTCCACCAACACCCTCCTCATACATTCTAGGAAGCTCCAAGGTTCAAGCCATAGATACCACTCTCCATCAACATGCAACAGTCCTCCGACAACTTAAGGCGAATCTTGAATTGGCCCATAATTGTATGTGTCAGCAAGCTGATCAACACCATTTTGAGCGCAACTTTGAAGTGGGGGATATGGTCTTTCTCTAGTCTACAACCCTACAAACAATCATCACTCCAGCTCTACAAGTGCCAAAAACTTGCAACAAAATTCTATGGTCCCTACCAGGTGTTACAACGGATCGATTCAACCGCCTACAAATTGGCCCTTCTACCCACCTCTAAGATCCATCTAATCTTTCATGTCTCCTCCCTAAAGAAGGTTGTTGGCAACAAGGTATAGGTTCAATCCACACTACTAGAACTGGATGAAGAAGGATCCATCATTCTCGAGCCTAAACAAATTTTGGACCAAAGATTGCACACCCTTCGCAATCGTGTCATCACTGATGTTCTTGTGCAATGGTAGGGATTACAACCTAAAGATGCCACATGGGAGTCACTCCAACAACTACAACAACAATTTCCTCATCTCCAGCTTTGAGGACAAAGCTTTTTGAAGGGGAAGGGCATGTTAGGACCCCATCCTAACATTACTATGTAATGACCCCCTTTCTAACATGGGGACCCCATCCTAATGATATTATGTAATGTTTTGTAACGTGCATGTGGCACTTGAGGCACCTAGACAAGTGGGGCCATTTAATGTAACCGTTATAAAGAATGTAATTGTTTCTTTAGTAGAAGATTCTAGCTCGGGTCTCCACTTGCATGTGAAGCCAACCCTTGAGCATTAGGGTTAGGGTTATGAAGAGTCTTTAAAAAGGCAAGGGGGCATAGATGGATGTATCTCTTTTTGCATATTGTATCGAAGTTGTGTTTAGGAGGTTGCCCCCTCAAAGAGGCTTGTGATTCTATGTGATTAATATAGTTGCTGCATTTCCATTTCACATTGCAATATTGTTGTTCATTTCATGATTTTTTGTATTTATTGCAATATTTATGTGGATGTGCTTATTTTAATTGGAAGGTTCCTAACACGCACAAATCTGTCATTATCATTTTGGATAGTTGTAGTTCAAATGCACACTTATTACTCTTGATTGTAGAGATAGAGTAAAAGAATGAGGTGATTAGTCGAGTAGTAGTCTATCTCCCCTATAATGATTGACACCAAAGAGTGATAACTTCCTTAAGGTAAAAAGCCAAGCATCTTTGGTCAAGATAGGTAAAAAAGTGGCAAGCAAACCACCTAAGTCTCTATACAAGCAATAGTACCTCTCTCAAATCTCTTATTAAACAAACACCTAAAGATAAAATTTTCTTCAATCGTTGCCTCTCAAATAGAGCAAAGATGACATTCTCTATCCTCTCAAGGAATATGGTAGTCCGTCTCCACCCACAACTGATGTGAGCACACTCTAAGCCAACCAAGAGAAATTCTAAGGTTGTGTATCCAAAGTTGTTCGATATAACTAAGACAATTTATAATGTCATGATGTTTAAAGTAGGTGGTCAACTTAGAACTACAAGGTCAAGATGGAGTAATCCAATTGATATAAATATATTGTCGATAAGCATCATCTTTGACTACTTGATTAACTACCCTCTATCCAGAAGGCAAGGAGGAGCATTTAAAGAGTGTTTGAATAGAGGTAACTGATCTATAGAGATGTTAGTTGATTGAAGAGAAATACCTTGTGAGTACCGTGCATCAAAATAATATGTAACTTCAACTAACAACAATGTAGAGGTTAGGGCACTTCTTCCAAAGATCAAAATTGTCATTGAAAAGGGATGGAGATACATTTCAATTGAGAGGGATTCATAAATTATTGCTACTGTGAGGAAAAATGGATGTAGGGATTGGCATTATTTTATATATTCATCAACTATTATTGGAGGCAGATCATATGGGTTTAGTTCAACTTGTTTAATTCCTCAAGTTTCAAGGAGACCCAGGTTCAAATCTTGCCAACAATGCATGCATAATAGTTGAGCAGTAATAATATCACATAAAAAGTTCCAATATCTATTTTTATTTGGTACCAGTTTATAAATTTTAATATATATGTATATAATCTTTGTTATGTAAGATTTAACATTTGCTTTTATTTAAAAAAAAATGGCTATTCCTTCTTCAAAGCTTAAGGATAGATTGTAGAACTTGAATTTAATATGAAGGCAAATTGTTTTTTTGTGAAAGGCTGTGAAGATTCAGATTTGATCTGTAAACAACCAAATGAGGCAAGTGAAGGTTGTTTGTTAGCATTGTTAGCGCAGCATGTCCAACAATCAGTTTGCCTCTCTAGACATGTCAAGCAAGGCCACTCAAAAATTAGTTCTACAATGAAAGGAGGGCTTTTTTTCCAATAATGATTCACATTCACGCTCTGGGAATTTGGACTTCCATTGCTTTTTTTCCAATAATGATTCACATTCACGCTCTGGGAATTTGGACTTCCTTTACCAGATGACTTCCAAATTTGAGGTATGCTTTATGAGCAAAATTGTATGACTTCGAGAATTTATATTAAGTCTGAAATATGGCTTGGCTTTAGATTCAGCGCAATGCTGAAACAAAGATATCAAGAAGCTGATAATGAAAGACCCAAATGTTTTAAAAATGCCATCATTTTGCATTGGTATGAGGCAAGTTATAGATAAACAATCCAATTACAAGAACAATCGCACCCCAAAGGAATCCACGTGTGAGACTGGATTCCACCCCAATATAAGGGCTTTTTCCAATATAAGGGCTTTTTTTCCAATAATGATTCACATTCACGCTCTGGGAATTTGGACTTCCTTTACCAGATGACTTCCAAAACTGAGGTATGCTTTATGAACAATATGACTTCGAGAATTTATATGAAGTCTGAAATATGGCTCGGCTTTAGCTTCAGCGCAATGCTGAAACAAAGATATCGAGAAGCTGATAATGAAAGACCCAAATGTTTTAAAAATGCCATCATTTTGCATTGGTATGAGGCGAGTTATAGATAAACAATCCAATTACAAGAACAATCGCACCCCAAAGGAATCCACGTGTGAGACTTGATTCCACCCCAATATAAGGGAGTGGAAGTGTGAACATATAAATCGAAAGTGGAACTGCAAACACAAACACACATGTTTTTCACAGTTAATTAAATTCTAATCAAATCTGATATCCATTAGCAAATATCAAACAAGGAATTTTCTAACTGCAGATGCAAAAGAGATATTTGGGTTAAGGTACCTGAAATAGTTGCAGCAAGAGAGGAGACTAACGCAGAAGAAATCTTGAGAAGATGCAGCAAAGAAATATTGAATCCCATATTAACTAATATGAAAAGCAACGGCAACAAAGGCGCTCCTTCACATCCTGATGGAAGTTTCAGACTCAAAATCATTAGCACAGTGTAGAATCAACAAAATGAGATACAACTTCCAATAAAAGCTATAAAATTTGCTACCATTCAGGAAGAGAAATATTAATAACAATAATAGGTATTTGCAGTAAAGCCTGCAACCACCACTCATCGTGCTCAACTCACAAGTCAAGAGGGAAATCTTAATAACTCACTCAAGAGGAATAAATTTAATAAAACTATATATATTAAGAGATCAATCCTTTCATGTATTCTACAGGTTATTTCTAGTGGCATATTTCTATAATGGAATTTTGTTCCACTCTAATACCCAGTTCTCAAAGCAGAAATCACTAAGGAAATATCAGTAACATCATTAAAGGAGGGAAAAAAACTTGAGAAAACTGTGTCTATGGACACTCCAACAGATTATAGGCATCGACATGGTTTCAGAGTCGATGATATAGTAGAGGCTAAGAGGAAAGAGAAAAGTCTAACCACCCCACCCCAGACATACAACCAATGAATAAAGAGTAGACGTTGGAAGTCATGAGATTAGCCCTATCACAGAGATATGAGCAATTACTCATGGAAGAGAATTACCAAGTTGCAGTGAATGAGAACTGAAGCAAAAGCAATGAATACCCCTGGGAAGCCTGAAATGAGTAGGTTTCTTTTCTTTCCTTTTTCTCCCTTTGTTTTCCCTTTACATAAACTGCACATGGATTCTGTTGGCAGAAAATGGAAGGTTGCATAATTTCCTCCCTTCTTTCAATCTGTCATGGCATAATGGCAAACTGAAACCTTATAAAAAATGAAAGGCATATGATAATAGAGGGAGACTTCAGAGAGAGGAGTACAACAAATAAATAGTTTGGGAATTTGAAGTTAAACAGTGTCAATAAAGTGTTTATCAAACATTGTAAACCAGAATATTAGAAAGTTTCAGCAAAACGGTTAATAGAAGTCCCAAGAAAGTTTAAGTCTGGTGTTAGGATCTCATCCTAACCCTTAATGTAATAACTTCCCTGATGTAATAATTCCTAGTGAACGTGGGTAGTACCCATGATGAATATTTTGTAATGTTCTAAGTTTTAGCTTAGGTAGTGCCTATGACAAATGGCACCCTTTTTATGTAACACATGGTAGATAGGTTAGGTAAGGTGGCATTGTGCATGTAATTCGTGTGGCATTATGCATGTAATTCGAGTGGCATTATGCATGTAATTCGGGTGGCATTATGTATGTAAGCCAACCTTGGAAGGAAACTCCTTAAATACTCGAAAAGGCACCAATGTAAGCATCTTTTTGCAAATTAATGAAGTATTGAAGGAGGTTGCCCCCTCGAAGAGGCCTGCGATTCTGTCTTATTGTGATATTGTTCCTTTATGCAAATTTCTGTTATATTAATGTGATGTTTATGTGAGTTTATTTCCAAGTAATTGTGTGAGAGTGTGTTATTTGAGTTTATTTTATAGCAGGATCTTAACAAGTGGTATCAGAGCGCTTTCCAAGGCCAAGTTTTGCTGCAACTGCAACGATTCTTGCCATCCAATCCGCCTGTTAGGTATAAATTCTGTGTGTTTTTCCCATTTCTGTTTTTCCTTATTAAAAAAAATCCAAAAAAATACAGTGCATTTTTTTCCAGACCAAAAAAAAAAAAATAAACTTTTTGGTTGAGTAGGTAGAAATCTTGTACCGAGGGTTTTAAAATATCGCGAAGGATCTGTCGTTATTGGCTAAGCTAGATAGCCCATAAAGCGTCTAGTGAAGTGAGGGGCGATCAGGCTCCAATACCCAGGCCTCAGACAGAACTCGCGCACGGACTTGAGCTCCCACGTATCTTCGGGTATATCGGGAGACCATCTAGGATTAAACAAACTTTTAGCCATTAGGAAGCTCTTCGGCCTTGTATTACTCATAGTCTACGGGACACAACATCCTCGGACGATTACCCTTCCGTATTGTCAGAGAGGCAGGTAGTGTGCTCAAGGGTATGTGTGGAATCCTCCTTGAGTAGTGGCCTGAAATATTGGTCCGAGCACTATTGTTCGTCACTGTCGGTATATTAGAGGGCCTATGGGTGGTACATACTCCTATACTTAGCATTCCCTGGTTCTGTTAATACTTCAACCTGTAAAAAACGCAAAAAAAATAAATAATAAAAATCCAAACATCCCTGTTCGTAAACCTGCATTTCAAAAGTGAGCATATGAGAAAGGAGTCCTCTACTAAAAAAATAACAGAAAGGACATGCATTCGGGATAAGCCATGAGGGTGACATTTAAGTTGACAGTCCGGAGAATAACGATCAAATTTACATAGCAGGATCCACGATCGAGTCGATCAAGTCGAGAGGTCAAGACAATCAAGGCAGAATTCACGTCTTCGTGGTCGTAACGGAATCGTCATAATGAGCCACCGCAAAATACAGAGAATCTTGAGTATGAAACGAGGCCAGTTATAGATAGTGCTCCAGTACCCAAATTTTGCTCTGTAGCTTAGAATCGAAACTCGTAAACACCGTTAGACTCAAAGAAAACAGGAGATAAAAAAAAAAGTCCGGGGTGCCAAAAAGTAGTGTTGAGAGATATAGCTCATTGTGACCACCTCCTTGAGCCGATCGTTTTGATATACAGCACCCAAGCACTTTTTTGGGCACTTACTAAAAATAGTAAGTCCTAAAAACTCAATTCTATTTTTAGTAACTGGTCACAAAAGGTTTAAAAAATGGCCCAGGGTACCCGTGGACACCAAAAAGAACTAGAACACTTGGAATCCCTAACAAAAGCCATTTAGAACTTGAACTCGGCTTTTCACTCCATAAGGGAAGAAGTCCAAGGTCTTCGCCTAGAGCATGAGGCCACTAGCAACCGCTTAGAAGAAGCACTGACAGAAGTAGACAGCAAACTGAAAAGAGGACCACCCAAATCAGAATACCAAGTTGAGAGTTCTGCAAGGAATCATGACCATGATCCACCCTTTAGAATGCCCAAATTGGACTTTCCCAAATTTAGTGGGAAGGATGTTGATGGGTGGCTATGTCGGGTTGACCAATTCTTTCGACTTCATAATGTACCCGTATTTCATCGAGTCCAGATGGCTTCCTTTAACTTGGAGTCTACAGCTCTACACTGGTTTCAATGGTTACGTGTTGCCTACCCAAATCTCTCTTGGGAGGATTTTGAATCCCAACTACTCACTTGATTTGGTCCTAGTGAGTATGAGGACTTTACAGGAGCCTTGACCAAACTACAACAAACTGGGTCAGTCCGAGAGTACCAGGCTCAATTTGAAAATTTGGCCAATAAGACAAGAGGATTGAGTGAAGGGTTCTTCCAGAGTTGTTATATCAATGGGTTGAAGGTGGAACTCCAAGCAGAAGTAAAAATGTTGAAACCACGAACTATGATGGAAGCTATCAGTTTGGCCTGTTTGGCCGAATCTAAACTCTCTGCCCAAAGACGCCCATCAAAGTTTCTTCAAAATAGACCTTCATTTCCTCCTAGAGCCCAACACCCACGTGATAATAAACCCTGCCGCACCCAAGCGCCTCACCACCGAAGAGATGGATGCACGTCGTGCCCAAGGATTATGCTACAATTGTGATGAAAAGTTTTTCAAAGGGCATAAGTGTGCACACAAAAAATTGTTCTTGATAGATGTTGAAGAACCCGATACCTCTGACGAGAGTGATGAGGATGAGGACCCTCCGTAAACACCTCCTCCACAAGAAGAAGTAAAACAAGAACCTGAGACAGCAATTACAATCCATGCCCTTGCAGGCATTACTACTCCTCAAACCATGAAGGTTACAGGATTTTTCAAGGGCCAACGTCTTTCCATCCTTCTGGATTCGGGAAGCACGCACAACTTCATTGACCCTAGAGTTGCTCAGCGGGCAAATTGCTATATCCACACTTGTAATTCCTTTGAGGTCATGGTAGCCAATGGAGGAACCTTACCTTGTAAAGGAAAGTGTCGCAATGTTAAAATCAAGATAGGGGACTATGAACTCAAGCAGGACATGTTTGCCCTCCAGTTGGGTGGATGTGATATTGTTTTGGGATCTCAATGGTTGAGTACATTGGGCATTATCAGTTGGAACTTTGCTGAACTTTGGATGCAGTTCTCCCAGAACGGACAAACACACATCATCAAGGGCTCCCCGACAGGAACACCTCAAATTATCAGTTCAAACGGCATGGAGAAATTGCTAAAGAAGTCATCACGTGGGGTCATTGCACAACTGTTCTCCATCCAACCATCCACATCTCCAATGGGTGAAATCCCACCAGACATGCAACAGATTCTCCACAAACATGAGGCCATCTTTTCAGAACCAACCACACTACCACCACATCGCTCTCACGACCATGCCATCCCATTATTGCCGGATAGTACACCTCCCAATATCAGACCATACAGGTACCCCCATGCCATGAAGTCAGAGATTGAGAAGATGATACAGGAATTACTCAAGGCGGGTGTCATTCGGCCTAGTACTAGTCCCTACTCGGCACTAGTCTTACTGGTCCTCAAGAAGGATGGCTCTTGGCGATTGTGTATTGACTACCGAGAACTCAACAAGATAACTCGTCAAGGATAAATTTCCGATCCCTGTGGTTGATGAATTACTAGATGAATTACATGGGACCATGTACTTCACCAAGCTAGACCTCCGCTCTGGGTACCATTAGATCCGGCTCAGGGATGAAGATATTCCTAAAACCGCTTTTCGCACTCATGAAGGTCATTATGAATTCTTGGTAATGCCATTTGGTCTCACAAATGCTCCTTCCACATTCCAAAGCCTGATGAACAACATCTTTCGCCCTTTTTTGCGGAAGTTCATCCTTGTGTTCTTCGATGACATCTTGATTTACAGTCACACATGGGAAGAGCATCTCAAGCATGTAGATCAAACCCTCCAACTACTGGCCGACCATAAACCGTTTGCAAAAAGTTCCAAGTGTTCCTTTGGTTTGATCGAAGTAGAGTATCCGGGACACATTGTCTCAAAGGATGGTGTCAAGGTTGACCCTAAGAAGATCCAAGCAGTCCAAGAATGGCCGAAACCTCGCACACTCAAGGGGCTTCGAGGATTTTTAGGGCTTACGGGATATTACCGTAAATTTGTCCGCAATTATGGAAAGATAGCCGCCCCCCTCACCTCCATGTTGAAGAAGGATTCTTTTACTTGGACAGGGCCGGCCGAGCAAGCATTCCTGGACCTCAAGCATGCCATGACCACCACTCCAGTTTTAGCCATGCCAGACTTCTCTAAAAAATTTGTCATTGAAAGTGACGCTTCTGGTCGTGGTATTGGGGCGGTATTGATGCAAGAAGGACGCCCTTTGGCTTTTACCAGCAAAGCCCTATCTGATCGCAATTTGGGGAAATCCACATATGCCAAGGAAATGTTGGCAATATTGCATGCAGTCCTGCATTGGCGACCTTACCTCATTGGGCGCCATTTCTCCATCAAAACTGACCACCAGAGTCTGAAATACTTTCTAGAACAACGGGTTGCCACCCACGAGCAGCAAAAGTGGGTATCAAAACTCATGGGCTATGATTATGACATCACGTACAAAAAAGGGAAGGAAAATCTTGTGGCAGATGCTCTCTCTCGCCAATTTGAGACCCTTAGTATGTTATGTGCCATCTCCGCACCATTGCCCCAATGGATTGAGCCCTTACGTCGGAAATACTTCAGGATGCAGATTTGAAAGACCTGGTTGCTTCACTTAGGGATGATCCGGAGTCTACACCAGGATATAGTTGGGATGGCCAGGATCTGCGTTACCATCAACGCCTGGTTCTTCCTCCTAAGTCCCCACTTCGAGAGCTCCTCATGAAGGAATCACATGCTACTCCATCTGCTGGCCATTCAGGGTTCCTAAAAACTTATGAGCGACTCAAGCGCACCTTCTTTTGGAAAGGTATGAAACAGGACATTCGCTCTTTTGTAGCGGACTGCGACACATGTCAAAGGATGAAAGGAGAAACAGTGCGCTCTCCGGGCACTCTTCAACCATTGCCAATACCAGATCAGGTGTGGACTGACATCTCCATGGACTTCATAGAAGGGCTACCTAAATCTGGAGGCAAGTCTCGTTATTTTTGTGGTAGTGGACCGCCTTTCAAAGTATGCTCACTTTTGTGCCCTAACCCATCCTTACACAACATCCACTATTGCCCAAATTTTTCTTGACTCCATATTTCGCCTTCATGGCATGCCAACCTCCATTGTATCTGATCGTGATCCCACCTTTACTAGCAATTTTTGGCAAGAGTTGTTTAAGTTGCAGGGGACTCAGCTCAAAGTGAGTTCAGCCTACCATCCGCAAATGGATGGTCAAATAGAGGTTGTTAATAAATGCTTGGAAACCTACCTTCCCTGCTTTGCCTCCGATCATCCTACTCATTGGGCAAAATGGCTTTCTTTGGCAGAATGGTGGTACAACACTTCCTATCATACCGCCACCAAACTCACACCGTTTGAGGCGCTTAGGGCGCCCTCCACTCACGCCTTCCTCCTACATTCCGGGCAGCTCCAAGGTCCAGGCCGTCAACAATGCTCTGAGTCAACACACCGAGGTCCTCCGCCAACTCAAGCAAAATTTGAACATGGCCCAGAATCGGATGCGCCAACAAGCTGATCAACATCGTTCTGAGCGCAGTTTTGATGTGGGTGATATGGTCTTCCTTCGCTTACAGCCATACAAACAAACATCCCTACAACTCCGTAGGTGTCAGAAGCTCGCTCCAAAATTCTATGGTCCTTATCGGGTTCTACAACGGATTGGTCCAACAGCTTACAAATTGGCTCTTCCCCCCACTTCCAAGATCCACCCTATTTTTCATGTTTCCCTTCTCAAGAAAGTTGTGGGCACAAAGGTACAGGTTCAATCAACACTCCCCGAATTAGATGAAGGAGGCTCCATCTTACTTGCACCGAAGCAGCTGCTGGATCGTCGAACTCGCACTCTGCGCAACCGTACCATTACAGAGGTCCTGGTTCAGTGGCGTGGACTTCAACCTGAAGATGCTACATGGGAGTCTCTCCATCAACTCCAGCAACAGTTTCCTCATTTTCAGCTTTGAGGACAAAGCTTCTTCAAGGAGAAGGGCATGTTAGGATCTCATCCTAACCCTTAATGTAATAACTTCCCCGATGTAATAATTCCTAGTGAACGTGGGTAGTACCCATGATTAATATTTTGTAATGTTCTAAGTTTTAGCTTAGGTAATGCCTATGACAAATGGCACCCTTTTTATGTAACATATGGTAGATAGGTTAGGTAAGGTGGCATTGTGCATGTAATTCGTGTGGCATTATGCATGTAATTCAAGTGGCATTGTGCATGTAATTCAAAGTGGCACTATGCATGTAATTCGGGTGGCATTATGCATGTAATCCAGGTGGCATTTTGTATGTAAGCCAACCTTGGAAGGAAACTCCTTAAATACCCGAAAAGGCACCAATGTAACCATCTTTTTGCAAATTAATGAAGTATTGAAGGAGGTTGCCCCCTCGAAGAGGCCTGCGATTCTGTCTTATTGTGATATTGTTCCTTTATGCAAATTTCTGTTATATTAATGTGATGTTTATGTGAGTTTATTTCCAAGCAATTGTGTGAGAGTGTGTTATTTGAGTTTATATTATAGCAGGATCTTAACATCTGGGTGATTGACTTGGTCATTGACAGGATAATAATATAAATGTAGGTGATTGAATTTACGTAACATTGGTATACAAATCATTCTATGTATGATCATTGCTTCGTGTGAATGAGTACTCTTCTTTGGGCAGGCTGCCTTGTCCAGGAATTGGGTACACATTATAGGAATTCCTGGGAAAGCATCTCCTAGCAATCAGAACCCTATGAATAGAAAACTTTCATTTAGAAGACTTCCATATCTGGAAACTCAGTATGAAAGTGATTGTATGTGGATATGTCCGGATACAGCTATTAAGTGTAAAAGTAAAGACGTCAAAGCTTTAGCAAGCACTGCTTTAGGTTTGAAGGATGCACAAATACTAGCTGTCAAAGTGAAGATGCAAGCAATCTAAGGAGGCATGGAATACCTCAATGAAAATCCTTAAAAATAAAAACACAAGTTGTTTTTAAGAAATGAACTCCTAAAAGGAGATGATATTAGTACAAGTATTGTTTAGTTCAGATATTTGCTGAGCCAATCACACAAAATTGGGACAACTATCTCAGAAGGAGACTTCCTGTCGACTTATTTGTCTAGACTATCATATCCTGAAAATATGTTTTTTTTTGTGTAATCAAGTAGAGAATCTCAAAATTTGACTCTAGATCATTTGATACCTTACCTTATCTTGACACTATAAGAACTAACAAAGGTGCTCCATCTGGTGGTCAAATAGCACTAGTTTTAGATTTTAGGAAGAGAAGCTTCTCAAAAAAGAAGCAATGTAATGATAATCACTAGAATCAAAACCATAAGGAGCAGAGTAGATTTGGGTTACTACAGAAAACTAGGTTATCATGCCCCCAAATGTACCTAAAATCTCTTTAATAAAAAGGAAAGATAAGAAAAACAAAGAGCAACAAAATCACTGCAGGGATGAGGATACATTATCTATGGTGTATGTTCATAGGAGAAGGTGAAAGTATTGTATTCATACTAGGAATAACCCAACATATGGTTCATCATGAAGATTGGTTTCTTCCCTGTGAAAAGCATTCTCATGCATTTATTGATAATGATATTTCCTACCAAATAATGTGGTGCTTGCAAGAATATTGAGAATTTAATGCATGTGACAAAGATGAAATCACTGGATTTTGTTGGTAGAATGTTGATGTCAAAATGCAGATGGAACTTGATGTAAGACATGTGATAAAATATAGTGCAACAGCATAAAATCGATTAGATAAAAGAGAGTAACCTATACAAATGATTTTGTGTGGGTTCTATAACCCAACCCACTTTGCATGTGTCATCTTGCAAGGTATGCAATAAAAACCTTTGGCATAGGAAGCCTGCCATCTAGGTGTTACGAATCTCAATATGTAGTCACAGGCAGTTGTATTCAGTTATAGGTGGTTCAGTTAAGGCCGTTTCTAACGGCATGTCCTCTCTAATGTATATAATGTTATTACATCAATGAATAAAGATGTCACTTCTACACATCATTTGGTATCAAAGCAAGTTCCAGAGGCAAGACCAACATTGGAACGGGAGATACTCGAAGTTTATCTTGGCCAATCGAAGAAGTGGAGTTGGAGTTTTGTGATTTCAAAGAAGATTTGTTTTTGTTATTTTGTTTTGCAGACTCTGGACACTTGAAACCAAGGTCATCCAGTGAAGTTAAACACCAAAGAGTCAACATCAAGAGGTAGGGCCATCAAATGAAAGCATCTCATCAAAAGAATAAAAGAATTTTGAGCACTGATGTGGAAACAAGTTGCTGTCTAATGAAGGCATGCTGTCTGTGAAAGCACTATGAACCATGAGAAAGTATATTCGAATTCGAGAAATATTATATGACGACGAAGTGACAACAATAACAAAGAAGGCTTAATCTTGCAATGTGGTCCACTCGGAATGTCGACAATGAAGGTTGTCTATCTTAATTGTCAAAATAAAAGAGCATTAGCATGTCCATCTATAGGTTATCTAAAACGTGTGTGGGTCGTCTACAAGAAAGGATTGGGCCATTCACAAGAAGAGGATGAGTTTGTGCTGTCTACTTGCATGTGGACAAAGCCTTGCCATTTAAACAAGGAGGACAAGTCGTCTAATGCAATTGAAAAAGGGTTGTTGAGCAAGAAATTGTACCAACAAGAACAACCAACAAGCAGGGTTGTCTATGGTCCCTTTGAATCTCATCTCCAATTTGTTGATGATACTTTTTCTTTTGGGTCATCCCTCAGCCAGTGAGGCCATGGAGTTTAAATCAATATTATCATGCTATGAGAAGGGTACTGGACAGTTGGTAAATACTTCAAAATCCAGGATTTTTTTTATTAATACTGCCCTAAATTTACAACAAATTATTATGAATATTTTAGGGTTTAAAATTGAAAATTTTCCATGAACCTACTTGGGTATTCCTTTGTCTGATAAAGGAAATAAAAAGGATCTTTAGATCTCTTTTTTGGATAGAATGAAAGCTTGCTTGGCAAGTTGGAAAGGTAAGTTCTTAACCATGGCAGGAAGGCTACAACTCATAAAGACTACTTTGCAATCCATTCCTATTTATATGATGTCACTTTCAAGACTGCCAACAGGTATTGCATCAGAAATTGATAAAATTCAAAGAGACTTTCTATGGAAAGGTTGTGAGGAAAAATTTAGGTTTCCTCTTTGTAAATGGGATAGGGTTTGCAAAGGAAAGAATATTGGAGGAGCAGGCTTGTGGAATTGCAGACTTATGAATTTGGCATTAGGAACAAAGCTTGGGTGGAGATTATTCAGAGATCAAGGAAAGAATTGGGCAAAAATATTACTTCAAAAATATATAGGTTCTCTTGATGCAATGAAATTGTTTAGGAAAATAACTCTACCCAAAGGATCGTCAACATGGAACTTCATATCAAAGAGTTTGCAATTGATAAAGAAACATATTAGATGGTCAGTCAATGAGGGGAGTTATGCTAATTTTTTATTTGATGCTTGGTTGAAGCCTTATCCTCTTATCTCTGACTCAAAATGGAAACCATTGGCTCAAGCGTGCCTAGCATGTAAAGGTCCAAAGGTCAAAGATATATTATTATGAGCAAAAACTCCAGATCATAGATTTCTTTTAGTAACTTGGTTGAAGGAGAGGAACTCAAACAAATTGTAGATGAACTTCAAAAGATGCTTCAAGAGTTTTATTTGCCAATTTTTACACGAAAGGATGAGTTGGTTTGGAATTTATCAAAGGATGGTGGATACTCGGTCAAGTTAGGATATGAGGATTTAGAACAATCAAAATTTCCTTCTCCCAAATATTTTCCTTCGAAGAACGTTTGGTCATTAGAGGCTCTCCCTAAGGTCTCAACATTTATTTGATTAGCAGTTCAAAGTAAGATTCTTACAGGATAGAGTCTACAAAGAAGAGGATATTATTGAACCTTCAGATGTGCCTTGTGTGAGAAGGATTTAGAAACGTTAGACCATTTACTTCTTCATTGTCCATTTGCTCACACTATTTGGGGTTATTTTTTCAAAAATATGAAACTATATTGGGTAGCTCCATCAACATTGAAAGAGTTGATAAAATGTTGGTTAAATTATTTCAAAGCTAAAGCATTATGTATTATTTGGAGGATTGGCCCCGCCATTATTTGTTGGAATTTATGGCTTGAAAAGAATAATAGAATTTATAAAAATAAATATCAAAATCATGCCCAAGTTTGGAACCGTATTAGTGCCTCTCTTGCAGAATGTCTACAAATATGGTGCTCATCATGGGAAGTCTCAATTGCAGGAAAAGAGGTGTTAATAACTTGGCTACAGGATTTGAATATACATGGAAGAGTCATCTGCGAAAATGGAATTAAAACAAAGGATCTACTTCGATCTATGGTTAAATGGAAATGTCCAGAAATTGGGTTTATCAAAATTAATTTTGATGGTGCCTCTAAAAGAAATCTAGGAAAAGTTGGTGGAAGTGGTGTTTTTAGAAATAGTGAAGGTAAAATACTCCTCACTTATTCAAAATCATATGGAACTTCAACTAACAACTATGTAGAGACTAGGGCACTTCTTACAGGGATTAAAATTGCAGCAAAAAAATGATGGAAATATATTTCAATTGAGGGAGACTCACAAATTATCATCAATACTATTAACAAAAATGGATTTGGAGACTGGAAATTATCATCAATACTATTATAATTGTTGTATGTTCATCATCTATTACTAGAGGTAATCTCCTGGCAGTGTGAGCATTTAAAGAAGGAAATCGAGTAGTAGATAAATTAGCGAATTATGGTGTTGATCTTCATCTCGGTGAAGGAGTCGATTGTAGAAACATAGCACTTCGAGGAAGTTGAAGAATATATTTAAGAGAACAAAAGAAATGAAAAAAAACATGATAAAAATGTATGCTAAACAAATGTAATATTTTGGTATTTTGATGGGAGTGGCCCCTAATGGAAGCCACATATAGCCTATTTTAAAAAAAAAAAACAAGCAAGGTTGTCTAGTGCAAATACAAACTGTCTGACGATGAGTGATTATTAAAAAGACAGGGAGAGGTTAAATGTTGAAATACTTCTTAATGTGAATCTGTTGATAGCTTTTTGGCCAAATTAAATCATAGGTCCATTTTCACATGATCTTAATCAATCATAATAGAGCATTCAACTATCTGGTCAATATCAATGAACAAAACAGTCATGAAATAACAATAATATTACTCAATAATAAACTCACAATATTATTGATGAATCAAATACACAAGATCTTTGTTATATTGAGTTACACTTCTTATCTTTTAAAACATGGAGCTTTGTCTCCATAATATAACCTTACAAGTGACTTTTCAATACTTTGACTATTGCTCTCCTCACATATCTGGGAGATGCATCCTTTCCTATTCCTCACATATGACAAAACTCTCATGTCCCTTCACTTTACATCTTGACACATATCATGTGTCTCTTCACTTGTATACTTGACACCTACACACATGACTCTTGACTTACTTACATGACACATTGCACACTCTCACACTTTACACACTTGCACACTTTATTACATGACACTTGGACTCTTCTCACACATTAACATATACTTCAAGGGAAATAAATCACTCTCTAATCTAATATTTACAAATGTACAATCTACTGCCTTCAAAACTTTGCTATGTTCTTTGTCTTTAGCTTTCTTTCTTCAACTCTTTGCTTTGTTCTTCTTCTTTTGGTTCTTTGCTTTGTGCTTCTTCTTGGTCTTGGTCTTGATCTTGTTTTCTAATATAAATTCTAGACATTGAATCAGTAAATCATCACAATAATATATTCTATGAATATTGGAATTTAATGATTCCACATTGAAGTCAACATATGTTGAATGCATCAACATATTATCTTGTTCATTCTTTGGACATTCTTCATTTGCATCCAAATCATTTGTATCACAACTGACATCTTTCATTTCAGATTTTTCTTCTTGTCTTTTGTCTTGATAGATCTCAAAAGTAAGTAATGCCATGTACATTACTATGCCTACTTTAGTAGGTAATATAATAGCATTTTGAGAATTCCACCATGCTCCAAAGAGTTTTTCATAAAGATAATTGATGAATGTTGTAAACTTATTATCTTTGGCATTTTTAAGAATTAAAGTCAATCTCTTCTTTCAGTAAATTGGTATATCTTTTTGTTCATCAAAATTATCCATTAGATTTTGTGTATAGAATTTTAGTTTTTCCAACATTTCTTCACAATCTTCGCCAAATGCATTTCTAATAATTTCTTCCATGATAAATTTCTTAAATGTAGAAATCCTTAAGTCTCCCAAATTCAATTTCTTTAATCAATTTCTTCAATCAACAATTTCTTCAAGCAATTAGTTTCAAATTTTTCAATCAAGCAATCAAGAAATCAATGATCCTTTTATGACTCCCAAATTCATAACAATCAACTTGCAAATTGCATCAATCTTTCAATCACAAATATTTTAAACAATCATTCATTCACTTCTTATCACTCCAATTTAATTCATATTTTCTCAAATTCTTCTTCAAATACTAATTCACCCTTACTCCACTTATTCCCTTATAACTCCTTTTCATCAATTTATTCTATCTCCAAAAATCAAAACCTTTATAAAATTAAATTCATTCCAACCTTATAACTCCAAGCTTAATAAATAAATCTGGCGCTTTAATAAATTAATGTGTAGTAAAATACCTTAATTTTCGCCACGTACTTTTGTCACATTGCTTTGCTCCACGTCGCATCAACTTTTTGCCACGTTTCTCACACAATTATCACCCTTTGGCTAGCATTATGAAATCAAAACGTCTTCAAGAACGTTATCACTTCAGAGAAACCTCTTCACTACACTTTCTCAAGAATTTCTGAGTTAACTGAAACGTTCACTTTGAATAGGAATAGGCACCCTCTTTGCTTAGTAGAATATCTAGCAGGACTGAATTCTATTGCTCCTTCTCAAGCTTGTCGCGTCCTTCAAGCTTATCGTGTTTTTCTTAGGCATTGCCCAAATGATACACGCTAATATCACCTTTCTCAAGTGCTTCGAATAGGAATGACTCCTCTCTTAGGTGTTGTCCATATGATGCAGTAAGAACAACACCGGTCTTCTCTTCAACCAAGCAAATTTCGCATTTCAATCTGGCTTCCGGAAAACTCACCTCTTTCCTCATGTTTTTTCTCTGCTAACATCTTTTTCAAACTACTTCTTCACGATGCAATATCTCGGCTCTTCACTCCTTGCTTTTTGGTGCTCCAATATCTTATGACTCTATCTGTCAATATAATTATTTTTGCCTCCAGCAAAACTTCAGCTTCTACCTTGGCCATGGTCTCGCTTTACCTTCACACTTCACATAGGCACTCCACCTTATTCTTTCTCGAATTCGACGTCCAAAATTACTCACTAATTCTCCTCAAGCCACCAGCCCATTTTTACAAATGCTTATCAGAAATTAAAAAAATAAATAAATAAAATCTCGTCCAGCTCTCCTTCAACAATCAACAATTTTTCAATCAATATGAGCCACCAGCTCTATTATTCCTCTTGAATGAATCTCTCTCAAAAACTTCTTCCACAAATCTTTAAATCACAATTTGACCAAAGTGCAACTCTAATACCACTAATGGCTTTTTAGCCAAATTAAATCACAGGTCCACTTTCACAAGATCTTAATCAATCACAATATTACCGCATTCAAATATATGGTCAATTTCAATAAATTTAACATTCATGAAATACCAATAATATTACTCAATAGTATTATCCAGGAAATGCATTATTTCCTATTTCTCACATATGACAAAACTCTCATGTCCCTTCACTTTACATATTGACACATATCATGTGTCTCTTCACTTGTATACTTGACACCTACACAATGACTCTTGACTTACTTATATGACACATTGTACACTCTCACACTTTACACACTTGCACACTTTATTACATGACACTTGGACTCTTCTCACACATTAACACATACTTTAGGGGAAATATAAATCACACTCCCTAATCTAATATTTACAAATGTACAAATGTACCATGGGGGTACTTTAACATCTACCAAATAATGTAATATCTCCAACATCTATGAAGATGTTAAAGAAGAAAACATGCAGACGTGAGAAGAGAGTTTGAAAGTGCAGACATTTCAAAAGTGATGACAAGATTGGTCATCTAGGGTGACAGCCACCTTGTATAAGCTGGTGTGGATGTCCTCTAAGCCTAAAGTGTCATCCAAACTAAGCGAGGAATGAAATCAAGGGTTGTCTGTGTTGTCAATTGTCATCCACAAAGTGTTAGAAAGTTGTCTTCATAGTCGTCTAGTGCATGTAAACCATTCATGGAAGAAGTGTGGGCCCACATAGGATCGTCCAAGAGGTTGAAGACAAAGAATTCCTTATTGTCTAGCATGGAGAGATAAAGCCGTATTAAACTGTTTATTTGTTAAGGAAAGCTGAAAGAGATTGTCTCTAACTATTGTTTACTAAAAGTGTGAGGCGTCGTCCATGGTGAAAGAAATGGCATTGATGTCTTGGAAGAATATTGTTGACTTTGTGTGATGTTGTGAGGTGCAATAAATTGATGAAGTGTACAGAAGACAATGACGGTGCATAAGAATCCTTAATTGTAAGTCACTGAAGATTGATAATATTGCATCCAAACCCTAATGTGCATGCAATATTAGCCAAATGAGATTGAAGGCACTAAGTTGTATGAAGTTTCATTGTTTAAAAATCAAGTCATGAAACATGTGAAGCGCTTTGTTTTAGGAGCACGTCATTTATAAAAAGCTTAAGTTTCTTTATCCCACACGCAATGCATAAGGGATATTTTTGATATTTAAATATTATAACCTCCCATGTGAAAAGTGAATTTAATTTAAATCACTTTTGTTGCAAATTGAGAATTATTTGAAGACCATTTTTTTAATCCAACGATGCATTATCTACGAGTATAGCATAGATCAATCATCTCATCTCGTCTCCTATGTATCACCATGCATGGGGGAAACATGCAAATAACGGATTCTTCCTCCCAATTGGGGGCACAATCTGTTATCACATCAATCAGTAAAAGTCCTCTACGACATTTCTCTACGAGGCAAATCAATCATAGCAGAAGTCCTTTAGACATTTGTTTAAAGGCAAAAGCAAAAATCATGAGTCCTCTAATCATAAGTTCTCTAGGCAAACTAGAAGTCCTTTAGACGTTTCTCTAAAGGAAAATCTATTTACAACTTTCAAATAAATCGCAGAAGGCTCCTTTGGCATTTGCTTGGGGCCATCAAAAATAATATATATGTTTATCTTTTCTATATCTTAAGAGTCCCCTTGGGCAAATCTCTTAAAGACCCCCTAGGCAAATCTTTATTTGTACATATTTGTATATAGTTGTACACATTTGTATCATAGCAACACTTCATGGTGCTAAGTCCCCCTAGGCAAGGCTTCTAACTAAAGTCCCTCTAGTCAAAGCTTTTATCTAACTAAAGTCCCCTTGGGCAAATCTTTGCATATAGTTATACATAATTGTATATATCCTATATCATAGCTAAAGTCCCCTTGGGCAAATATTTGCATATAGTTATACATAATTGTATATATCCTATATCATAGCTAAAGTCCCCTTGGGAAAATATTTTATTATAGCTAAAGTCCCCCTAGGCAAATCTCTATCTATATATATTTGTACATAGCTATACATAATTTGTATCATAGCAATGTTTGATCACATTATCCAAAGTCCCCTTGGGCACATCACTTTCCAATCTTAATCATCTCCATGTCGTCATAAATCTCAAGCTAATCATCCAAGCCTATTAGCAATACGTCTAAAATCACCTAAACAACTCTAATCCAAATCATTAACATGTCATCATCCTATCTAATCATCCTTTCCTATCCAATCACTAAATCATTACCACATTTGATCTTATCCAATCATGCATCATTAATCAAATTAACAACCACATAATATAAAACATAAGCATCATAACATCACCATTCGTCACTAAACATAAATCATCCATCATTAATCATTCATAATCAAATCAAAAATAGCATAAAGTAACCAACGCATAACTCATCACATAACATCTCACACATCAATCATAAGTCCATAAAAATTGGTGTGTGTGTGTATGTCGAATGTTTGTACATTGAAATCATGTAATCCAATGTACATCATGTGCCTCAAAAATACAAACTAACAAAACTTGGCCCTCATAGGGGCAGCTAGCTCTATGCCCCTATCTTTGGCGCTCCTGCTCCTCCCAGCGATGGTAACATCCTCACTAACCGTTGGAAATGTCATATCATGGACTGTGAGTGTGTCCATATCCAGGTCCGTGAACCACTCGGTGAAGGAAGATGCCTATTAACCAAAGCATAACTCATCACATAACATCTCACACATCAATCATAAGCCCATAAAAATCAGTGTGTGTGTGCGTGTATATATATGTCGAATGTTTGTACATCAATATCATGTAATCCCATGTACATCATGTGCCTCCAGAATACAAACAACTAACAAAACTTGGCCCTCATAAGGGCAGCTAGCTCTATAACCCTATGTCTAGCACTCCTGCTCCTCCCAATGGTGGCAACATCCTCACTAACCGTTGGAAATGTCGCATCATGGACCATGAGTATGTCCATATCCATGTCCGTGAACCAATCGGCAAAGGAAGACGCCTATCTATTGGGGTTGATGCATGGTAAGCAGTCAAGTAACGGGTCAATTGCTCGACCTCTGCCGTCGATTCTGCCTAAATGCAAGCCAGCTCTACCACATGTCGTTGTGCGACAGCCATCTCGTCCAGTAGGGTCTGCACCAATTAACAATCGCCGACTCCTCTTGTTGTTGTAGCCTTCAACACTGTTGGATCCCTCTCTATAATCAGACTCTATCATTTGTTGCATCACTAAGGTCTGCTACACTAGTCGGTCCCTCTTTGTCATCTGTGTCGATACCTCTACCTGAGTTGCTGCTAGCACAGCCTATAAGCGACCTTGCCAACGCATCTCTGCCTCCACAGCAGACTGAGACGATCTGCTGGGTCCCGCCTCACCTGTCATGATCATCAACAGTAATATCGCTACTACTATTGTTGTCTCCTACCTCTGATGATGACACTCCTTGTACCGCCTTAGCAGCAGTGGTACTTCCTACTGCACCCCGAAGGCCATCTCCCTAGTTGCATGCACTCACTTGCCCATAGGCCAGTGACTAGGGGGCGAATGGTCTTGTACCACCTCCAGTAGCTAGCACTGACCCCAAGGTCATCACTGCGTAGATCTGAAATCACTAGATAATCGTCTATCTCAAGATAAGAATCTGGTTCCAGTTGCGGCCCAAATCTCTCTCCTGCGTGGTTCTCCTGTACCAGACTGGCCCTGCCAAAATCCCCTATTGTGGGCCAAACTAGTGGACCGCAGTCAAAACGAAAGATCTCTAACTCTCCCCATGGTCCCACTAGCCACTTGACTCGCCTAACCTGAGCCAACTAGAAGGCGTCCTCCCTCCACCCTAGGTGTTGTCTATACAGTTGCTTGGTGACCTACTCCTGACACAAATTATTAATCAATCGACGAGCCACTCCCAAGACTCCCCTATGGGGCCTCCCCTATCCTGCCTAAAAGTGTTAGGCCCAACAATACGTTGTCGATGCCTCAATATCTATGACCTGCCCTAGCATCCCTAGTGGCGTCTACAATTGTATGTGCTCCTAGGCCCATACTTGGAGCAATGTACAACAGGGTAGACTCTTGCCTCCTTTGTACACGACCCAATTAAGTAAACAATACGGTCGTGCTAGAATCATCAGGCCCTAAGCAAACAATGTTTGCTCCTCAAGCATGTCTACCACCAACTCTCCCAACCCCAATGCACCACCCTCATGCTTGTGTCACTGATAAGGACTCCAGACACCAAGGCACAAAGCAGAGTGGTTTGTCGTTCCAAGCAGCCCTCAATGTACATGACACTAATGTCAATGCAACTAATAAGTCCACAATCCCATCCAACCTTAGACTCCTCTAGTCCTAGGTTATATGGACAAGTGCCCCTTTGATCACCACCCTCAGAATCCGCCACACATCCTCTAGTGTGACAGTCAACTTGCCACAAGGTAGCTAGAAGGTATTTGTCTCCAAATAGCAACGCTTTGCCAAGGCAGACAGCAATGCCAAACTCTACCTTGGGCATCAAGGTTACATGGTATCACCCCAACACCACCAACAAAGCATGGTTAGGAAAATCCAACGGTCTGTGGATAGTCTCCAACGCATTCAAGAGTCACCAATTTCTCCTACACTCAATCAAACCCTCAACCTGTTAGCCTCAAAGCTTGCAAAATCAACTCAAATCGAAAAAAATCTAAGGCAAGCAAAAGCACCACCCTTTTGGCGAAAGCATCGTCGAATGGCAAAAGCATCGTCGAATGGCAAAAGTGCCATAGACATACCAAAGAACCATCAACTTGTGCTAACACTAGTGCAAAAAGCGTTACCCTCTCTTTCAGACACGCTTTTCTAGGCAAAAATCAAAAAATGAGGCAAGTTTTTGAGTTCATATTGTAGATACCCAATTTTAAGTGCAAGGCTAACCTTCAAGTTTGCCAAATCCCTTCATCAATCAGCCTCATAATCCATCAAATTGAATTAACCTTCCTTGTGCCCAAATTTGGACCATTTAGTGTTGGGGCATGAGCGATAGCACCAACAGCACTATCATAACCTAGTGGTGCTTTTGCTAAATCTTTCAAATTTATCCTCCCGCCTATTTTTGACTTCCAACCGTCATGGGTGATAGCGTCGATGACGCTATTGCCTCCTGACGCTTTTGACTGTCATGCGCCAAGATCAAGGAACTTGTCTCCCTCAAGTTGCACGCCATTAATGAACCAAATCCCCAAAAATTTGATCTACAACCCCTACAATAGATCCCAAATCCAAGATTTTCCACTCACGATCTTCCATTTATGACCTCTTGATCCTCTTTTCAAATTCTTACCTTCTTCCATAAAGTCTACATCATGTCATGTTCAATGCATCTCCTCCCCCAATGAGCCATGGCTGCCTTTAAAACCAACCCTTGGGGTGGCCATTTGACAATAATTCTCAAGCACCAAAACTCTATCAAAATTTCTCTAGGCTCTTAGTCATTTTATCATTTGCATGGCAAGGTTATGCCAAATTTTTTGCTCAATCTTGTAAGCACTTACTTCTCATCCTTGCTCCAATCACTCTTGCAAACAACCAAGCCTCCAATGAAGGTATCAAGCAAGTCTTCAAGCAATCAATCAAGCAATCTTCAAGCTCAAGCATTCCGAAGGGCCACCAACAAGCAACGAGCAAACTTTTGACAAGCTCCCAAGAAGGGTGGAAACAACTTGTTGGCTTGGATTGTGCTCTTTCCCCTTCATCTTTGCTTATTGGCTCTTTGCTTTATCGTTTTGCATTTCTCTTGCTTCATTTTGGCTACTTTTGCATTAAGCTACTTTTCTATTTTTGTCAGTTAATATTCATTTCAAGCAAATATCTCAGTTTTTCTGTCATTTAGTAGATTTTTGTACTCCCAGAGTCCCAAATCAAAGACCATTACTGCAATCAAAAATTTTAGTCTATTGTGCATTTAATCTTATTGTTTTGTTCACAAAAGCAATAGTGCCATCAGATTCCAAGTTGGTGGTGCTATTGTTCTCCATTTCACACAAAGTGAAAGCACGGGCAGCAATAGCACCAATGATGTTATTGCCCAATGGTGCTTCTACCATCCTAGCATTTATTTCAGGCTTTTTGTCCAATTATCATTTTTGTCTCATCTAAACAAAAGTTTGATCAATTTTTCAAGGAAGTTAACTATCTTCTACCACATCAGGCAGACCCCTCTACACTAATTGTCATTTGTTTGTTTTTTTTGCAAATTTTGGCGACAACGCTAGCGGCACTTCTCCCACTATGGTAGAAATAGGTCACTTTACCCTTGATCTCCATATTTTCAGCACTTAGATCTTAGAATCTGTTTGTTGTGTGCTTATATTAGTTTCTATTTTCTGTGTATTGTTAAAATAAACAAAGAGGAAATAAGAAACTAGTTAATCTTAATCATTTAGGGGATCATCTTAATCTTTAAGCTTTAGCATTTAATCAAAATCACATATGGTTGCAACTTAGGCTTTGTTTGTTGCATTCTCTCATGCCCTTGTTCTTGAAAGAAAATTTGTTATTTCCTTTATCATCAAGGATCGAAAGTATTTTACTTGTAGACCTTGTATGTTGCATTTTGTATGTGCATTTAGGGCTAGAATTAAGGTTAGGCTTAGCTAAAGAGAGATCTTAAGAGAAACATAGTTTCTTGTGAATCGTAGGTGTTATTCAATCACCCCAACAAACTAGACTTTAGCTCACAACATCCCCTAGTCTCGAAGTGATAAGAGGGAGAGACATGATGGATCTCCTAAGAGGCCCTTTGCGATCTGTTTCCCCCCTTATCACACTTACCTAAACATGTGGTCCCCCTCCTACCACAGGTGGTCTCACCCAGTCTGCACATTGTGGTGGTTGCACGTGTTGAGTCATCAAAGTTGTTGCAATCAGGGGTTCAAGAGCTCTTGATTCTCCTCGTCCGCGGTAAAAATGATTTGGTTTTTACCTTATTGTTTGTCCTCAATCTTCCATCACTGCAACGATCTGAATCGTGGTCAAGTCGTGTTTCCTCAGTCTAACTTGATTTTACCTCGAAAACTCAAGGGGACACACTAGGGCACAATAGCATTTAATGCTATCAAAAACAGTAAAATTTAACATCACTAATCAACAAATCAAGGGTGTCAATCATCTTATATGACTAATCCTAAACAACGGCAAATTTGTACGTCTTAAAACTGGCGCATTAATGTCAGATTTTGACGCATTCATCATGCAATAAATGCATCAAAAAGTGCAAATATAGACACCCAATTTTGACAACATAATCAAGATCTCCAAACTTACCAACATCTTCATCAATTAACCAATAAAGCATCCAAACCAAGCTAATAATCTCCAATTTTAAATCAGGAGCACTTATTGTTCCCAGAGCAAAAGCACTGGGCTTTAGTGAAAGTGATGGCAGTGCTTGTGCTCCCTGACAACACCTTTGCGCAACTTTGATTTTTCATCATTTCCCATCCAAATTGACTGAAAAGCATCAAGAACATTTGCTCTATCAACACTATTGCCTGCAATGCTACTGACTATCAAACCACAAAAAGGAAAAAGTTAATAGTTAGTACCTTCCAAGCCGCCCACCAAAAATGGACCTGATCACACCAGTATGATCTGCAACCCCAACAAAGATCCAAAGCCCAAAATTTTCCATTTTCTATCTTCTATCTATTAAGTGCATCTTGAGCCCTGTTCAAAATCTTACCTTGAACAATCCTATCAACTTCAATGCAAGCACCTCCCCAAGAAGCCATGGCTTCTTATAAAGCCAAAACTTAGGGAGCCCAACACAAATGACCTTTGGAAAGCAATATAACTCTATCAAATCAAAAGGAAGTAAGACAAATGCGGAACAACTTCCTACTTAATCTTTAGAGGAAAGTAGTGCAAAACAGGCCTACACGTTCACTTAAACAAGCAAAATCACATATATCTCACACAGGAAGCAACATATATCCTGGGAAACACTTTCGGAAAAAACCAAGAAATGAAGGAGCACTCAAAAAATGTATTATTTAATAATCAGCAATCTACTTTTTACAATACAAATTCCCTCAGAGTATCCACTTCTTCAATCCTATTTATCAACAAAGCTGGAAATAGACCTGCAGTAACACAGTTGCCCTATAGTGACATATTGCTGGAAATAGGCCTGCAGTAATGCAGTTGTCCTACAGAGACACTGTGTTGGAAATAGACCTGCAGTAATGCAGCTGTCCTACAAAGACACAGTGGTGCAAATAGACCTGCAGTAATGCAACTGTCTTAAAGAGAGAGTGCTGAAAATAGACCTGCAGTGACAGTGCTAGAAATAGACCTGTAGTGATGCAGCTGTCCTGCAGTGACACAATACTAGAAATAGACCTGCAATGATGCAGCTGTCCTGCAATGACAGTGCTGGAAATAGACCTGCAGTAACACAACTGTCCTACAGTAGACCTGCAGTAACATAGCTGTTCTGCAGTGACAGTGCTAGAAATAGACCTGCAGTAATGCATCTGTCCTGCAGTGACACAGTGCTGGAAACAGACCTGCAGTAATGCAACTGTCCTACAAAGACAGTGCTGGAAATAGACCTGCAGTAATGCAGCTATCCTGCATGGACACAGTGCTGGAAATAGACCTACAGTAATGCAGTTGTATTGCAGTGACACAGTGCTGGAAATAGACCTGCAGTAATGCAGCTGTTCTGCAATGACACAGTGATGGAAATAGACTTCCAGTAAAGCAGCTGTGTTGCAGTGACACAGTGCTGGAAATAGACCTGCAATAATGCAGCTGTCTTGCAGTGACACAGTGCTGGAAATAGACCTGCAGTAACACAACTGTCCTGCAATAAAACCATGGTCTAGTTCACCAGTTTTTCTTCCTTTATATATACTCTTAACATAAGACATGAAACAATTAATGTTTGAAACACCAACAAAAGGGTGAACTAATTGGTAAGGGTAGAAATGTCTATACCCTTGCAACACCATCTGAACTTCTCAAAGCTCACAGGCTTTCTCAAAGCATATGCAACATTTACTTAAGTATCTTGTAACATCCCCGTTAATTGATTACTATTTTGTTGAAAGAATGTGATGCTGCTGTAAGTGTTTGTAGTTTCAGGTGCAGGTTTCCACTCCGGAGCAAATGAACCGGACAAGCAAATACCCACCCCCTGGCGGAGACAATGGTTGGAAGCATCAAGTAAGGTGGGATATGATGTTGTGCCTATGGCACCATGGCTCGTGGGTACATGGAAGCCCACTAAAAATGTCATATAGGACATGTTGCTTGTACTTGCATTATGCCTGCTTGCAAGATATGCATTTTTGTTTGTTAAATGTATAAATAATATGTATGTATTGGTTTTCTTTTGTTTAATTTTCTTTATAAGAATAAATGTATAATGTCATGTATTTAGATTGCGTAAAAGAAAATTTAAATATATATATGTATATAATAGTAATAATAGTAATATTTTGGCTCCCCCTCCCCTGGTTCCTGCCCAGTCCTTGGCTCATCCCAGGTCATCCCTCCTTGGGATTGTTTGTTGCAGATGATCTCCTTGAGGGAGATCCTTCTCCTCTTTCTGCACCTCTCCCAGTCGGTCAGGGTTCCCTTGTTTGAGTTTTTGGCCTGGTGCTTCCCAGGGTTCCTTGCTATTTTCGGTATCCCTTCCCTTTTTTTTCCCTCAGGCTTCCCCCTGGGGTTTTCTGCAGGTTTTTGGCGTGGATCTGGTTCCCTGCGGTTTTCTGGGTGGTGGGGGTGATTGGTTGGGTTTTTGACGGCTTCCTAGGGTTTCCTTTGAGGTCCTTACTGCTTTGGGGGTGGTCTGGGGGGCCTCTTTCCCCCTTTTGCTAGTGAATCCTCTCTGGGATCCTGTGGTTGCTGTTGGTCCCGTCCCTGTGGGGAGGGCCCTCTTCGATTTCCCGCTTGGAGGCTTCTTCGTGCTGGTTCTGCTCCTTGGTGGACACCCTGGGCATTTGTTTGGCCTTGGGGGGGGCTTTTTCTCTCGCCTGGGCTATTCCCAGCCTCAGTCCCAGTTCCCTGAAGTTTCTCCTGTGCAAGGATGGGATTCTTGGCCCCTGCTGTTGGGGTTCTATGGGTTCTGCTGCATTTTTCAAATCATGGGGGGATCTGATCTATGCATGCAGACCCTGGATCCCCTAGGCTAGGCTCCCAGGGATCCCATATTTGTGGTTGTTACCTCTTCCCGCCTGGGATCCCTAGTCCCTGTATCCCTGGTCCCTTAACCTGTTGTCTTTTCCTGCTGGTTTTCCTGGGGGCGGGATTCTCTTTGTGGTGCTTTCTGGCTGCTTCCCGATGGGCGGGATATCCTCTTTGCTGGTTTTTAGCTGCTTCCTACTGGGCGGGATTCCCCCTTTTTTCTGGGCAGGATGGTTTCCCGCTGGGCGGGATGGTTTCCCGCGGGGCGGGATTCTCCAGAACCGTTGGGTTTCCCGTTGGGCGGGTTTTTCTCATTTCCTGCTGGTTTTCTCGGGAGGCGGGATTCACTTGGTAGAGGTTTTTGCTGCTTCCCGCTGGGCGGGATCTACACTGGGATGGATTTTAGCTGCTTCCCGCTGGGCGGGATTCACTCTTTGGTGGTTTTTCGACTGCTTCCCGCTAGGCGGGATTTATATTATAATGGTTTTTTGCTGCTTCCTACTGGGCGGGATTTACACGATGGCGGTTTTCAGCTGCTCCCCGCTGGGCGGGATCTTCAAACTTACCTTCCTTCGAAATTGGTGGTTTCCTGCTGGGCGGGATTGTTCAAATTTACCTGTTCCCGCTGGGCAGGATTTTTGTTTGTTTTTCATTTTCAGGGTATTGGTGCCTTGGGCCCAGAATTTTGTTGTAATGGCTTATTCTCGGCATGTTATTTCCAACTCTTATGTAATCAGGTTTTGGGATCCTAGTTAAAACCCGCTGTAAATACAATAGCTACTTATCAAAATAATAGTAATATTTTAAAAAAATATTAGAATTAAATATAAATAAAATAATATTAAGAAATAATAATAATAATAAAAATATAACATAAATCTTTAATAATATAAGAGGAAGTCTCCACTCATTTGAATTGGACACTCACCATCCGGCGGACGATAAACATGACATCTGTCTATAATAAAACTTATGTGTCTTCTCACAAAAAACACTCAAAATCCTTTTAAAAGAAAACCCTGTGGGGAGATGAGGATGTATGCTCACGGGTGATTGCGAGTGCTTGTTGTGCATTAAAGATACGGTTAGAGACTTCGTGGAGATTCTTCACCAATTCAAAAGGTTGGTCTGTTTGCTGCAATGTTGCCTGTGTGATTTTGAATTGATGTTTTAAGTTTTTGGTATGTTGTAAATGAATGCTTGTATGGGTGGTGTTTTCATATTTTTGTATGAAGTAAAATGGTTTAACCTTGGATAGTAGACCCGAAAAATTAGGCCTCTGTGTAAAATTTAGTAACCATATTGTATAATGGACGGTATGTGAAGAATCGGTGATTGTTGTATACATGTTTTCTCTGGCAAAGTATGCTGTTCTCATGTAATGTGCATTTTATAAGAGCCACGCTGACCCTTTAAAAACACGATTCATTCACTGTCTCTGGCCATGGAAGACGAATAACAATATGACAGAGCGAAGGTTAAAGCGGAATTATAAATTGTTTTTCGCAGCGACACTTGTACATGGTTTCTGAAGCATTTTCTGATTTGTGTAGACTTTTAAGGATTATTTTACATTTATTCCCTTCGACGGTTTTTGCTGTATAAAATGCTGTAGCATATTATGGAGGCCACTGAATATGTGTTAGCATTTTGGTATGATGATTATTGAAAGTTCATTTTGTTATATTTGTGAATCGATATGTCGTCGTTTAAGAAAATGATAAATGGGTGGTAATCGTTTTCTTAATTGATGAAAATTTATCCAGCTAAATAAAATAGGGAGTGACTATGGTCGTTTAAGAAAATGATAAATGGATGGTAATCGTTTTCTTAATTGATGAAAATTTATCCAGCTAAATAAAATAGGGAGTGACTATGGTGTTGTAAAGCAATTCTGTGTTTAGTTTATACTTGAAGGCAATACAACAGATAGTGGCCAAAATGGGAAACACAATCATTGTATTCGATATCTAATTCAAATGTGCATTTCAGGAGGGATGACTTGTAGTTGTTTAGAACATTGCTTTACAACAAAGTTTGCAAAATTGAATAATTGGAACACATAGAAAGGTTCGGTTGTCCTCTTGAAATACTAAATGCATAACAGTAAGCGCTACTGTAGTAAACTTGTGAGAACATATACTGTATTTGGCTTTTTAGTTTAAAATCAATTTAAACTTTATTGTATTCCGTAAAATTAGACCAAAACAACGTCTGCTTTAATAAACGGGAGGTAGTGTGCCTATTTTACATTTTTATTAGCCAAAATAAAAACCTTATATGGTCGTTTTTGCGTGGTTTTCGTCTCAAGTGGCTTTTGGATGGTAGTCGTCCTATGGGAAGGCTCTAAAACAATTTTTATGATTAGATAATGGCAGTCTAAGTCCAGCGTCGTCGAGTAGCTTTGTTTGTTAAGCAAATCTAGAAGGAAGCTCGAGTTGGATGCCGTTACTTAATTATTTAAGAGTATTATCGTCTACGCCTATCGCCTGGTTTTGATTCATAAAATCCTGCAGTAGTTGAGTTTAGATAGTTGCCGTTGAGATTAGTGTACAAACTGGAATCCTTGCGTCCTCTTAAAAATAATAATAATAAACTCAAAGACGCACTCTCAGATTGGGATGAATTATTACAAGTTCAATTTCTCTAAAATATATAAATATAGGAACGTCTTGAAAAGGTTATGCACTTGAAAATAAAAAGGATACCTAAATAAATTCTTTGTCTTGTATTGAAACCAGTTTCCTTGATGAGTGTGTACTCAACGAAAACTTCTGCTATACTTCATCTACAGCCGTGTGATAGGAAGACGCCGTAGCCTTTAGGAGTAATTATATAAATTATTGGTTAAATGTTAGAGATGATAGCAAACTATTTTAGCATCGTACATGTGTTAGACATAAATATATATATATATATATATATATATATATATATATAACCTTTGTTGAGGTCAATTTGGTTGAGAAAATAATTAATTTAAACCTGTGGGTAAACCCATATTGAGATGCTACAGCAAAATGATAAAGTAAACAGTATAGCTTAAAGAAGGATCTTGAAAATGGATATGATAATATTATTGTTATAAAATTAAAAATTAATCCTTTTGTATTTATCTTCTGTTTCATATAACCATTGGAATATCTTAGTTAGAATTTAAATTACGAGTTTTAATTTTAATATTCTTTTTGGTTTAAGCTTGGTAATGTATATATAAGTAAAAGAATAATTATATTACTTGATAATAAAAAAGAGTTATGTTATAGTAAAATTTGTTGATTTCAGGGTAATGGTTCTTTATGGTAATATTAAATAAAAATTGTATTAATTAAAATGTTTAATTTTTATTTATAGATTTAAAAAATGTTCTGATAGAATATTTAAGTCATTGATATAGTAGCAATAAGATGGTACAATACACGGTGAAAATCGTGTAATGTGCAAAGACTCTTAAATATGTGGCATACTTTTATTGGCTTTTGAAATAATATTTATTCTCTGTATGTTCATATTAACTCATAATTTAACATCCTATAAGCAGTATGGTGGTATAATACTACAGTTTCCACTAACCTTAGTTTATGAGCTTTAAAGCATTTGAAACCAAAGCTTAAACATTAAGTCTGAACATACTGAAACAAAAACATGAAGTTTGAATATATTTAACTCCGAGAAGGGAGGGATAAATAAACTATATGATAAACTTGACTGTATTATAGTGCTTATCGAGAAGGATGGCACTCACCCAACTCCGATAGTTCGCAATGGCGACTATTGAGATTCGTAGGTAGCTGTTCTCCAACGAAACAAAAAGGACAATGGTCCCACGTTGTAGAGATTAAAGGATGATGGAATGGGACGTCGACCCAGGTTACCATACGAGTAGTACGTGAGGATGCTCACGAATCTACTCCAGTTGTGGAATTGCCAACAAGACTCATGGCTAGGGAGCTAGTCCATGAAGTTGGAAGGTCCAACGGTAGATGGTATGGGCAGCATTACCATCAACTAGAGTATGATCTGAGACATCTAGTCCAAATGCCATGCGATGGCGGACCCTGATTAAACCTTAGCTGAAGGTCGATGATCAGGCACTAGCATAGCTACGCCAACCCAAAGCATGAACCTTTATAATTTGACAAGTCAGTGGCCCATTATGGACAAGAGTAGGGTTGTGAATCCTAGTCCACCATGCTTTGAGACGGGGAATTAGTGCGTCCACCTTTTCAGGTATTATGGGCCCTGGAAAGGCAACCCCATGCCAAGATCAAAGAAAACTCGAGAAAGGAGTAAGGATCTTTAGATGGCAACCTATCGCGGGAAGTTGGTCGGTCCCGAGCACTTAAGATACCATCTGCAGTGGTAAATGATCTTGAAGTGTGATTCTCTATGCCAAAGTACTAATATCAAGTTGGGTATATCTGCGTAAATGTGCGACATTTATGTTTGTATTTAGCGAAATTTTGAATTTGTGTTTGACACCCAAGGTGAGTAGATCTGGGTTGTTACATATACACCTTCTCAAGCATAACCTTCCTATCCTCCACCATGTCACGAACAAAATGATACTGCGCATCAATGTTCTTTGACCATGATGACAATGATGTGCACTATGACTGTCACAATTAATTTTTACTACTCACTGACTTAGCCCAACATCCGAACAAAATTTCCGAAGCCAAACTACCTCCTTATTGGCATGAGTAGTTGTCATATACTCTGCCTCTGTAGTGGATAAAGCAACTATAGCCTATTGCTTGCTCCTCAAACTAATTGCACCACCAAACAGGTTAAACACATACCCACTGGTTGACCTCCTGTTGTCAACATCTCCTACCCAATCTCAGTCCACAAATCCTTGTATGTCTAGCTGCTTGTGAAACTTCTTGGCTGTCAAGGATCCCTGATAACAAATAGAGTAATCAGAAGTACCTTGAAGATATTTGAAAACCCTCTTCACTACTGCCCAGTGATCCTTTCCAAGATTTGTCATAAACCGGCTCAAGACTCCCACTACTTGGGCAATGTCCAGTCTGGTGCTAACCATAGCATACACAAGGCTCCCAACCGCACAATCATAGGGTACATGACTCATGTCCTCCATTTCTCTAGGTGCAAGACACCGTTCAACAGAAATTTTTGTTCCCACAGGAATAGAAACACTCACTAGTTTGCAATTCTTCATTTTGAAACGTTGCAAAACAAAGTCAACATACTTTCTCCAACTTAGCCAAAGTTTTTTGTTGGCTCTCTCTCTTCTAATCTCCATCTTTAGGATAAACTTAGCAGCTCCTAAATCCTTCATTTCAAACTGTAGTTAAAGTTGAGATTTCAAGACCTTAATGATATCCTTATTGTTACCAACTAGCAACATGTCATCCACATACAAAGTGATAACAATAAAATGACCACCCTCCTGCTTATAATAAACACAATGATCTGATTTGGATCTAACAAATCCCAACCTCAAAACATAAGAATCAAATTTCTTGTACTACGAGACTGTTTAAGACCTTAAAGAGTTTTCTTTAACTTGCAAACTGAGTTTTCCTTACCCTTTTCCACATAGTGTTCCAGTTGTTTCATGTAGATCTCTTCCTCCAAGTCTCCATGCAAGAAAGTTGTCTTTACATCCATTTGCTCAATCTCAAGATTTAATGCAACAACAACAAATAAAAGGAATCTAATGGATGTAACTTTGCAACTAGAGAAACGATCTCACCGAAATCTATTCCCTCCACTTGGGAATAGCCCTTAGCAACCAGCCTTGCTTTATACTTATCTACCTTGCCTTAGAACTGAATTTCTTCTTGAAAACCCATTTTCAGCCAACAGGTTTCCTTCCCTTAGGCAATTGAATTAGGTCCCTTGTGTCGTTCTTCTTTAGAATTGCCATCTCCTCATCCATGGCTATCTTCCAAGACTCACCGTCATTCATCTCCATTGCCTCCTTTACAGTTCTAGGTTCAGCAATGTTAGTAGATAAAGCAAAAATACAATTTAAACCAGGTGGATTATACCTTGTTGGTTGCTTTCTTGGTCGTGTGGACCTCCTAACCCAACAGGGTTGAGGTTGAGGCTCCTAATACTCATCGAACTCGTCATGACTATTTGAAAGATACTCCTCAATAGGCCCATCATGAGCATCATGTTCATCATCATCATCATGGACACCATCATCTCCATTGCACTTGTTTTGATGATTTACGTTGTTGCTCCTGTGAAGAATCCTTGATCTCCCTAAAGATCACATCTCAACTCCAAACAACCTTCTTTGTGACTAGGTTCCAAAGCTTGTATCCTTTTATCCCATCGTCGTAGCCAATGAGGATACATTTCTCCGCTTTGTAATCAAGTTTCGATCTTTTTACCTTAGTCACATGCACATATGCCTCGTAGCCAAACACGCTAAGGTGTCTCAATGAGGGCTTTTTGCCCATCGAAACCCCCATAGGGGTTTTCATCAACAAGAATCGAGGTAGGAGACCTGTTAATCAGGTAAAATGTTGTACTAACTGCTTTAGCCCAAACCTTCTATTCTAGACCAGCATTGCTTAGCATACTCCTAGCCCTCTCCATCAATGTCCTGTTCATCCTTTCGATGACTCCATTTTGCTGAGGTGTATAAGGAGTTGTCTTACACCGCATAATTCCATGCTCCCTGCAAAAACTATCAAATTCTTTGCTACACAACTCTCGTCCATTATCTGTTCTAAGATACTTAATCTTTCTTCCTATTTGGTTCTCAACAAGAGTTTTGAACTCTTTGAACTTAGTAAACACTTCAGATTTTCTTCTTAGAAAATAAAATCCATGTAATCCATGAATGATCATCAATGAAAGATACATAATACAATGATTTAGATAATGAAGGTACATCATTTGGACCACATACATCACTATGCACTAAATCAAGTAAATCAATGCATCTATGAGAGCTTGAGTAGAATTTCACTAATTTATGTTTTCAATTAAGACAATGTTCACAAAACTCAAAATCATGACATTATTAGGCCCATCATGAGCATCATGCTCATCATCATCATCATCATGGACACCATCATCTCCATGTGCAATTTCTTTGCTTGTTTCTGGTTCAAATTGCACAACTTGTTTTGATGTTTTACTTTGTTACTCCTCCTTTGAAGAATCCTTGACCTTCCTAAAGATCACATCCCAACTCCAAACAACCTTCTCTGTGACTAAGTTCCAAAGCTTGTATCCTCTTATCCCATCACCATAGCCAATGAGGATACATTTCTCCGCTTTGTAATCAAGTTTCGATCTCTTTACCTTAGGCACATGCACATATGCCTTGCAGCCAAACACTCTAAGGTGTCTCAATGAGGGCTTTTTGCCCGTCCAAACCCCCATAGGGGTTTCATCAACAAGAGTTGATGTAGGAGACCTATTAATCAAGTAACATGTTGTACTGACTGCTTCAGCCCAAAACTTCTGTTCTAGACCAGCATTGCTTAGCATAGTCCTAGCTCTCTCCATCAATGTCATGTTCATCTTTTTGGCAACTCCATTTTGCTAAGGTGTATAAGAAGTTGTCTTACACAGCTTAATTCCATGCTCCCTGCAAAAACTGTTAAATTCTTTGCTACACAACTCTCCTCCATTGTCTGTTCTAAGAGACTTAATCTTTCTTCCTATTTGGTTGTCAACAAGAGCTTTGAATTCTTTGAACTTGTCAAACACTTCAGATTTTCTTTGTCATTCGTAAATGATTATCAATGAAAGATACATAATACAATGATTTATAAATGAAGGTACATCAATTGGACCACATACATCACTATGTAATAAATCAAGTAAATACATGCATATATGAGAGCTCGACTAGAATTTAACTATTTTTTGTTTTCCATTAAGACAATGTTCACAAAACTCAAAATCAAAGGAAAACATCATTTATCCCCTCAACAAGGATTTTACTCACCAAGGTTTTAAGACTTTTGTCACCAATGCGACCAAGCCTATAATGCCACAAAATAGTCTTCTTTGTCGATTAGTTGCTATCTGGAACTGATGTATAGTTGCATGCAATCGTCTTAGCATCAAGACGAAACAGTGTCCCATCACGTACTCCTTTAGCAAGCACTATTGATCCGCGAACCATAGTGTCTTCTTTGTTAAAGATCAATTACACACCCAAGTCATTCAGGCTACTCACGAAAATGAGATTTCGTGCCAAACCAAGAATATGCAAGACATTGGTCAAGGTCTTGGTCATGCCATTTGAGAGTTGTAAATAAACTCTCCCTCTACCAGCAACCTTAAGGGACAAGTTGTCCCCCAAGAACACACTCCCACTGTCACCGTCCCAATACTCCTTGAAGTACTCTCGATGTGGAGTAATATGGTATAATACTCCTGAATCAATCAGCCAAACACCATCCCTAATCTGAGTGGAAAAGGCATCCACAAATGCATCTCTTGCATCCCCCTGAAAAGACATAGAATTGGAATCCTCATTGGATTCATGCTTGTTCTTATGCTTCTTCTCCTTGCAATCTTTCTTCACATGCCTCTTCTTCCCACAATTCCAACATTTGATCTTTGTTAAAGTGGGAGTCTTGGATCTTCCCTTGGACTTGGACTGGCCAACTTTCTTCTTCCCCTTGTTCCTTTCTTTGGATTTGCCACGAACAACCAACACATCCCTTCCACCTTTCGTGGTTTTCCCCCTCATCTCTTCTAAAAGCAAGGTAGAGACTATCTCCTCCATCTTCAACTTGATACTAGTGAAGTTGATAGCCATTACTATGCTGTCCCAAGAATCAGGTAACGAACATGGTAAAGTCATACATTGGTCTTCCTCGTCCATTTTTACTTTGATGGATCTTAGCTGCAAAATTATAATGTTGAATTTGTTCAAATGTGTTGCTACGGAATATCCATCCCCATCCTTACGGAATACAATTTCTTCCTCAGGAATAATTTGTTCACGACGAATTTGGCTTTGTAGATTGAAGCCAAAGTATCCCACAAGATTTTTGTAGTAGGGCACCCACTGACATTCAAGAGGATGGAGTCAGCCAAGCATATAACCGAATGAGGCTCCATGCCTTCCGATCCATCACCGTCCAGTATTCATCCATCAAAGATGTAAGTTGGCTCTCAAAAACACCAACCCATAAATCTATGTCTATGAGCAAATCCTTCATTTTTTGCTTCCATAGCTCAAAATTTGTACCATTGAATTTTTCTATCTCCAATTGTGATGTACTTGTAATCCTAAAAATAAAATCACTTTCCCTGTGCACAGCTCCCACTCAAACCAAGAATAATAGCAAAAATCTTCGTTTCCTAACTATCTCAAAAGTTGGCCAAGCTCTAATACCAATTGAAAGGAAGTAAAACATGTGAAACAACTTCCTACTTAATATTTAGAGGAAAGTAATGCAAAACAGGCCTACACTTTCAATTCAACAAGCAAAATCACATATATCTTACACAGGAAGCAACATATAGGAAACCCTTTTGAGAAAAACCTAGCAATCAAGGAGCACTAAAAAAATGTCTTATTCAATAATCAGCAATCTGCTTTTTACAATACAAATTCCCTCAAAGTATTGACTTCTTCAATCCTATTTATCAGGATTGTTGGAAATAGACCTGCAGTAACACAGCTGTCCTGCAGTGACACAGTGCTGGAAATAGACCTGCAGTAATGCAGCTGTCTTGCAGTGACACAGTGCTGGAAATAGACCTGCAGTAATGCAACTGTCCTACAAGGACACAGTACTAGAAATAAACCTGCAGTAACACAGCTGCCCTACAGCAAAACCATGGTCTAGTTCACCAGTTTTTCTTCCTTTATATATACTCTTAACATAAGACATGAGACAGTTAAGAAAGGTGAATGACACTTGTTCCCAACACAAATTTCATATATGATCTTTCAAGCATAGCAAGACTATATCATGGTCTTTTGAAAGTAACAAAACTCCGTGGATCTCATGTAATTGTGAAGCTCTCAATCATCTCAAGCAACAAGCAAGCTCATCTACTTCATCAACAAGGGGATATCAACCAAGGCATCTTGAGGCTACAAGCTTGCTTGGTTGTGCTCTCTCCCCTTCTTAGCTTTTGTCATTATTTTTTTGTAGTTTTGCAATTTTGGATTCATTACACACTAACTTTACTTTGTTCATCATATTTGCATCTACTTGTTATCTTGTTTTCTAGCAACATTAGCTGACATTTTCCATCAGCAATCATACTGCCATACTGTCTCTGCCAGGGCCCTTGCACCTCCCTGGTCAAGGTTCCCTGTTGCATCACTTGCAAAAATCACAAATCTCCTCACAAAGCACATTCTGTTGTATTCATAGGCAAAATCGCAGCCGAATTGTAGGTTTGATGCCGCTATCGCTCTCTTTTTCTAATATAACAGAAACCGAGTCACAGTCACAGCAAGCAAAAGCACTGTCAATCATCAAAAGTGCCAACAGCCTTATCGCTCACAGTGGCACTTTCAACACTAGGCACATAATCACTATTTTCTCATTTTGCAGCTTTTCATCTCATATTTGAACAGGGGTCCGATGTTGGTGAAGGGAGCCACGTACTCTCCTCTAGTTTAGGTAGAACCCTTTGCTACTGATCTATCATTTTTCTGTCTGTTTTGTAGGTTAGAAAAAGCGCCACCAGGAAGCAGTAGCACCAACAATGTTCCGCAGAACCAGCGACACTTCTACCAGCATCGCTTTCGCTAAACTACAGCGCTTTTGCATCTAAGGTAGAAAAACCAGGTTTCAAGTTCCAATCCTTTATTTTTTGGTATCTTAGTTCATAGGTCTGTTTGTCGTCTGTTTCAAAACTGTTTCTGTTTCAGTATTTTCTGTTTATTCATTAAAGATAAAGAGGAAAGAAGGAACTAGTTAGCATTAATCATTAGGGGACCAACTCTAATCTTGCATATCATTAAGGTGAAAGTGCATATAGTCACATTAGGGCTTGTTTGTTCATCATCCTCTTGAACCAATCATCTTTCATTTATCATCAAAGTCAAAAAGCATTTTAGTTTATTAGGGCTCATTTGCTGCATTCGCTTGATAGATTCGTGGCTAGCATAGGACTAGATTAAGGTTAAGCTTGTCAAAGCAAAATCATAGGAGAAATGTAGGTGCTCTCTCACTCCACAAAACTCTAGACTTAAGGTCACAAACTGCCCCTATCCTCGAGGTGAGAGAGGGAAAGATGCAGCGGATCCCCTAAGAGGCCCTTTGCGTTCTTTTCCTGATCCCACATGGTATCCTTCATCATCTAGATGACCTATTTCCTTAGTTGAACAACATCCTCCATAATTTGGATGGCCTTTGTCCTCAAATACATTAGCGTGAATCCTTATTCCAGTAGTAATATTTGTTCAAATGGCATCCTCCTCCTTCTAGACTACACTCTTCCTCTCATTAATCTTCTAGAAGGTGGTTGTTTTCATCCATGCAATTAAAAGCATCCAAAAGAAAAAAAATGCTACAATCCAATGTGTTCCTTGCAATGTCTCATGCCTTTGGTTGTCTCCATTAATGTTGACATTTTCCCTAACAGCTCTTATGTTTGTCGCTCGTTCATCAAGACATGCTCTACTCCTCGACTTCTACTATCAAGTTGATATTGTCTAGTTTTCTTTGACTAGCATCACTCTACCATTCTCATGCAAAGCAGCCCCATAAACAATACAAACAAGACTAAACAATAGGTCCACCACATATAACATACTCAAATTGTCTTCAAATTGTCTTCTATTTTCAAGGCAAATGTTATGAACCCACCATCAATGTCATTACTCCTTCTATGTCACATACATGTTGAGTGTTCTTCAATTAAAGAGACATCCCTTTGTTTAATGTCCTTCCTCTTGACAAATATCATAGAATATATATTCCACTTCTTTAGAGTCATTGCACCCTACATATCGATCATTTTCATTTATGTGCTCCTTACAAAGAGCACTTATCGCTCTATCATGCATGTTCATCATGTCACGCTTCTTGCCATGTGACTCATCCTCCAAGCCGCTTATGTTCTTAGTCATCACTCATATTTGGAGTCACTCGTGTCTTCAAAGTTGTTGACCTCCTAACCCCAACATTTGAATAAGGTCTTCAAATCACTTTCTAACTTCATCACCTATTCAACGCCTTCTTGTTATGGCATCGAGGGGACAACCATGATCTTCTTCCTACACGTAAAAAGAACTCTCCATGAACCATATTTTATTCAATTTGTTTTATAGCTCCTCCAGTTGGTTGGCCAACGCCTTCAACCTCCGATTGTAGGACCAAACCGACTGTCTAATGTTGCTCTATTCTATAAATTTCTGCAATGACCTCATCGTCATCACATAACAATTTAAATTCCTTTTTGAAGGCTTCTTGCAACTTCTCCTAGGTTTGCTACTCACCCTCTAGTAGCTCTACAAACTAGTCCATCGTAGCCTCACAATGTCACAAGGAAAAACCACCATAACCACCTCAAGTCTACCTCATTCATTTACCCATTAGCCTCTAATGTTTGACAAGGTCTTCTATCTCACCACCATGACAAGTGGGACACTTTTGTATCAACCTAATAATGATCATTGTTCTATTGGTTGATTTGATTGATTCAGCTCAAGTTAGAGTTGTTCCCATGTCCAACTCTTGTCACACGATTGTTGTATGCAACACAATGCAATTCTTTCCACGTCAAGGTCTCATTGCATGCACCCCCTTGCAATCCCTCTTGTGCACCATATGACATGCCAACCTACAGTTGCTCCTATGCAAGACTCCCATCCCATGCACTATTAGACATGCCATCCTACACTTGCTCCAATGTCAAACTCACCTCACACACCATTAGAAATGCTATCCTGCAAGGTCTCAAGTGTCAGACTCGTGACCCATGAACTATCATATGCACTAACCGACGGTTGCTCCAGTGTCGACCTCCTATCTCGTGCACTGTCCAGTATGCAACCTACATCAATCACATCTAGGAGAATCAATATTTCTTGCCAAATCAAGTCTTCTCTATCTTCAAACTCGTCACTTGGCTCTTCATCAATTCAAATAAGTCTACATCACTTTCAGTGGCAAGCTCAGATCTTCCCTCCTCCCAAGGGGAAAAAGGTAGTCTTGGACCACTCATAAATCACACTTTGATCTTCCCATTGTTGTCATTAGTTATATTCCGAAGCAAGATGCTCATCACAACTCTAGGTCACCAACTTCGACCCAACTTCATATAAGCAACAACATAGATACCAAGTTCAGTCTAAACCCCAACCTTTTTTATTGTTCGAACCAGTTCAGTTTGATCTAGACCAATTTTTAATAAATTTATAAAATATATTTGTAAATTTATAAAACCCTAGTATATGCAACCCAATTTTCTAATAAATCTAAAAATATATATTTGCAAATTTATGAAGCCCTAGCATACCCTCTAAGAGTTTGCATAGCCATTCAATTGTCACACAGTATTGTAAGTGCTCTCCCCCTTCACTTTTATCGACGCAATTTCTATCACTTTGTCAAAAGAAAAAAGCAACACATCCATCTGCTCTCTTCCTTTTCAGACACTTGTTCAGAAAAATATTAGCATCATAGGCTTTGTTAGACACTCAAACGCTTGCAAAGGAGGTGGGAATGTAAACCCATAAAATGAGAAGTGGCTTTTGGCCAGAAAAATTGCACCATTACTTAGAGCCAAAGATGGAAAACGGAAAGGTTAGTTTGCACCAGAATGAAGGCATTGATGAAAAACAGTTTACCTTTAAAACATTTTCCCCTTCCGAGAACTTCTATTGATGCTTTTCAAATGCATAGAACTAGCAGAGATAGGTGAATTTATATTCTCGAGCTTGATCTCATTGGCAATTTGTAAAATGGGTGTTAAATGAGCAAGAGAGGACATCAACCAAGGTTATGTTGTATTATTAATGTGATGACACGTGACATGTTGAGTCATCCAGAATGTAATGTATTACTTCTAAACCATTGTTTTTAATTTTTAATGTCTTTTGGTTTTTAGTTCCTCGTTCGTTATTTATTATATGAACTAATATATACAAATATAAAATATATATTAATTATAGGATATACCACTCTATTTTATATATATATATATATAATGGTAGTATGTGGTATAATTAATATTTGTATCAAGTCAAATGGCATGAGCTCAACTGGTTAAATACCCAGACTTTCAAGGAGGAGACCCAAATTTGACTCTTGTCATGTAATACATGCATAATTGCCAACCTATTTTAACACCACTATGTAATATGAGTGAGGCCCATTTCAAACCCTTATATCCAATTAAACAAATAAATATATATGATATATTATTTATTTTAATATATTATATTATACGTTTTTAAATATATTACATATATTATATTTATATATTTAAAAAATTACTTTTATTTTAATATATTCATATTTTCCAAACCGAACCAGAACATATTGAAAAACCTGGACCTCCAAACCTTTTGGCCTTCTAAACCTATGAACCAAACTGAACCTGGTAACCATGAGCAACAATACTAAAATGTAGCATCGCTAGCTTGGCAAACACAACAATGCCAGAATATAGCGTGTGGGAGTATTCCAATCATGCACAAAGAAAAACAACACAACAAACTATAATATAATTCCACTATACAAAAAAAGATGCATAAAGGGAAGACTTCACAATACATGTGAATACACAACACACATGTATCATTCATGGTCTTGTCGAACCACATCGACAGTGAACATGCCTTCACCAACATCACCTCAACCAAGTAAGATTGTGTACATATACATATCATAGGAAACAATTGGCATCTGGCAACTGCCATACCTATCTAACAACCCGTATGCACAAAGCATTAAACATACCCCATCATATTACATAATATTTATTACAAACAAGTCATCATGACCACACATGTGATGACAATATGTGACAACACATATAAGACGTTATACACCATGTCATATGACAACTTCATTTAATATGATCATGAATTCATGACTACGTCAAAGCTCATGCTCACGTGGATGCCCATGCAGCCATGCATCAACTCATCCCCTACAATCTTAGGATGTTCTTTATCAATTAGAAAATATCGTGCACCATCAAGCCAAAGGTGCTTGTAACATGTCTATATATATATATATATACACGGCCTCCTTTTTGCCCCCATTTTACTAAATTTTCAGGATCCCTTCCAACAAGTCTCTTTTTGCACCCCTTGTCTCCTCATCCCCCAAAATGGTACACTGTAGAACACAGTTGATTTCCTATTAGCTTGCTCAAAAGGTTAAAACCCAAAAGTATACAATTTAAAAAACAATATAAGGTAGACGTAAAAACTTTCCCTCACTCACACAAGGGTGTCTCATACATATAAGAGGCATGTTTTCTTCGCCATGACCTAAAAATATCACCTTTACCTTTATATTTATATATGGCTGGATGGATAATCAAGCATGTTATAAAGGGGGACTTTAAAGGCAGCTCATTTTTCTCTTTTTCTACTTAGTCACAAAACGTAAAGAATGACAGTTATCCTTAATACCTAAAATATTTAGGTCCAGATGAAGACTTGACATGACACCCACATTCATGTCCAAAACACAGATTTCTTATGGTATACAGAGATTCACATTAGTACAGGATCTGCAGTATTCTCTTCTTCTTTTCTTCATTTTAGGACAAAGTTCTCTATTTTTCTTCTTTCGTTCTAAGATGCAGAGATTTCATAGACCCTCTAATTCATACTTTCTTCAAGAAGGATAGTGTGATGGTAATATTAAAGGTTGAAATGGAAAAGTTGCAATGATTATGGTAATGATGACTTGCGGCCATCATTGTATTTGAGAATAAGAGTTGAAAGGTTGAGCAGGCAGGAATTGGGTTCCAGAGAAAATCGATAGTAAGATCTCCCCCCTCTACCCATTCAGCCCCCTCTCCTTCGAGTCCATGCCTATGTTGCTGTTACAGTTTCTTGATTTGTGCAGAAGGATTGCCTATTTCGTGCTGAGATGAGGGTAAAACTTATTCAAAGTAATGATTATTACCCATCAAAAGATGCTCTTAAAAGGGCCTTCTAATGCAACAGATAGCATTCAAGCCTAGAGATCATGTAATGGCCATTTGAACAGAGCAATCTTGAAACTAAGGGCAAATGGGATTTGGTGTACTTGTGGCTTGTTTTAGGTGCAGATTTCATTATTAGAACAATTTACAAGATAGTTTATTGATAGGGAAATGTACAAGAACAAGGACTGGTGCAGATTTCATTATTAGAACAATTTACAAGATAGTTTATTGATAGGGAAATGTACAAGAACAAGGACTTGTGCTGCACCTGTATGTGACAAGCTTGATCTGGATGGTACTCTATTAGTTTGATAGGCTCACCCTTATCTTTCTTCTCTTGTGTTTGGAATGTTGTTATTTGAAATTTGATTTTAATTTGTAGGCCTCCACATAACTGAGATATGATGTGATGATTATTGTCAAATATGATGATCAAACAGTATATAATATGATGGTTATCAATGGTTTATGTGATAATATAAATGTTTATTGATAAATTTAATTAAGAAATCATATGTGACATTATGCTTCACAATATCATACCAAATTTATAATTTATATTTTATAATATATTATAAATTTATAATTTATAATTTAAAATATTTTATGAGATTGGAGAACATATTTCATCTTCAGGTGTCCTGTTTATTATGAGATTCGAGGGAGGTATTATTGCTTGTATAGAGACTCAGGTGAATCACTTGCCACTTTTTTCAGCTACCTTGACCAAAGATGCTTGGCTCTGTACCCTAAGAAATCTATCACTCTTCAACGTCAGTTATTATAGGGGCAATCAACTATTACTCAACTAATCACCTCATTATTTCTCTCTATCTCTGCATTCAAGAGTAAAAAGTGTTCATTTGAAGCTACAACTCTCCAGAATGTTAATGATAGATTTGTGTGCCCTTGTCTGCATACAAGAATGGCTACTAGGGCTTTGGTTTTTTTTTTCTTGCATGGGACAGGACAGGACTGCAGTTCTCTGGCGTCGGGTTTCAGCCACCCCTCACATACCCATGAGTAGCAGACAAATGCAGCTTATGAGTTTCCTATCTTCTTCCATTGGTTCTATGGCTATGGATGCTAGATGATTCTTGAGGGATCGAACTTCATGTCCTCCCAGGATTATCCAACTATGCCCTCTTGGCCCTGGCCATTCTCCTAGAAGAATCATTAGATCCTGTGTTGCCTCTTTTGTTATAGTTGGTAACGATGACGACTATGCTTCTACTTTACACTCCACTACAGACTAGTGTTGATGATTGGATACAATCGAGCTCCTTTCTATCTCTCTTTTATCTTGACTGCTGGCTCTCTCCTCATGATTACTTTTAGCATGTTAGGGTTTACTGATTTTGGGTAACCCTCAAGGCTTTAAATTTATGCCATACAGTTGTTCCACTTCAATGTAGTTTACACTGGGATTCTTTAATTTCGTTTAGGTTATTTTTATAGTACTTTTTTATTACTACAATGCATTGTAACAGCTCTTTTCCACAAGTCCCATTGATCTACTTTGGCCATAAATGGATATTAATAAAATTATCTGGTCTTAACTTATCTCTTGTTCACAATGCAATAATAGTAGCATGCTTGTGAGGAACCAGAATTTTATACCACATGATACCATTTGCCTTGGGATTTTGTCTAGTTACTTATATAGGATGCTTCAAGTTATTTTGGAAAGCTCAGAGGAGAACGCACACATAGTGAGGCTTGTTCTTCTATTTTCTGCTAAATTCTGATCAGACATGCTATTTTTACAGTTTTCTTGGATTAAGAAGGGCAAACTGTTTTATGCTTAAATTAGAGCAGGGCCTTATTGCAAAACTGATAACTCACTCAATATTATCCAATGTTTTTGAGGATTTCATTTGGGGCCCAGAACGGAGGTGACCTGCCTGATTTCCTATTAGTCTGATATCATCACCCCTTGTATTACATCTTATATTTGCTATGTTTTTATTGGTTATGACGATGAATCTCACTTTCCTTTGAAATGATATATGGCACAATACTGATTGTAAATATGATGTCAAGATAGTGTTTAATACGATGCCTAGCAATGGCTCATCATATATGTAACAATATGATGTCTACTGATGAATTTGAATTTGAAATGAAAAATGACATTGCAATGCATGTATATTATATCCAATTTATGATGATAAAGCCATGAATGCCACACTTAAGGAAACAGCCTATAAATTCCCTTGGAGTATGAGGATGTTGGGATGATATATGGTGATATATTATATAACATGTTATATATTGGTAGGAATGACTGCCATCCGTAAGCATGTTATCTTCGAACTCATGCTGGTCATGTGAACACCCATAAATAACAGACCCTAGATACAATTTCAGGTGCCAACCCTCTTATGAACATTGTGTTTATGTATCTATTGCAAAAAGGTGATAAAGGATTGATTTTACCTCCTTTAGGATTGTATCTTGTGGTGGTCCACCTCTTTGAACCCTTATATGTCAGTAGCCCCATTTATGGTTTGGCTTGAAAAGGATGGCCCCTTTTATCGTACGCCGGGTGATGTTTGCTGAGGATCATAAGACATTTGGATGAGAGAAAATTCTAATTCAAGTTTGAGAGGAAAGAATAAAATCATAGGGTTTAGAGAACTGTGTTTACTTTTCTATTAGGTCTTCAGGCACAATGAAAGTCTGTCACACATACAAATGAGAATAGAACTTTTGTCAACACATGATGTTACTCCCTTTAGGAGTGTCCATGATTGTCAAACACCATAAACCATTGCATGGTTCAGTGGCTGATGGCTGTCCTTCTAGACTCCTCCACAGAAAAAGTTGAAATTCCTTGTCTCACCCTCTCACTCCAATACAGGTTCAAGACCATATCAAATGAACGGATGGCTATCATATTCACCCAAAGTCATAACTAAGATTGTTATAATATAACAGACACTTAGATTTTAACCTGTCAACATTCGTCTAAAACCATCTATTAGCCCTGTCAAATCTTCTTGGACAAACAATACCGTGTATTGATATGATAGGATTGTATGTTTTTTAATTCATGGATTGTAAGAACTCAAAAAATGACTTGTGACATTTATGATAACTATGATGCATCAGATCACATTGCATTAGCTCGACTGGTTAGATTCCTCAACATTCAAGGAGGAGACCCAGGTTCAAATCTTGCCAAGTGATACATGGATAATATCCAAGCTCTGTTTGTAATACCACTACGTGGGGATGATGTAATACGGGTGGGGCCCGTTTCAATCCCATATAACCAACTGAAAAAAAACTATGATGCATCAGAAACTCACATCCTCATTTCTCAAATTTGAAGCAATCTGAATTGTAATCTCTTACAATTCCATCATAGATAAGACATATATCAACGAACGGAATAATATAAACAGCGAGCACACAAGTTATAACTTACCTTTTACTAATGATCCAGCATTTATGAAACAAGCTGTTCCATCTCTTAAGTAGTTTGGAAGCTGGCTAAATGGAACTCCCCATAACCTTGATAAAAATGGAAGGAGTAGCAAAATAAATAAAGCCTGCAAGAAGGTAACAGAACCATAAAGTGACTGAAATACTCTGACAGACCTAAAACAAAAATAAACTGTAATCAAAATAATTTCTATACCTTTTGCAATATTCTACACTGTTGTTTAAAAAAGTATATAATATACATCGTTAAGCATAAGAATGCATTCTTGATAAATACATTTACCTGAAAGCCTGATCCAAAAGAATTAATGATGAAGAGGTCCACTGATCCACCCTACAACAAGGACTCAGCATCAGGATCAAGATTACTATTGGGATAAGGGGAAAGAGTAATAGTGTTTAAGAATGCAATGTATATTTGATAGCAGATACAGACTAAAATATTTTGCCACCATATCAATTTATTTCCATAAATGCAATCAGAAAATGGAACTTAAAATCATAAGACTAGTTTCCAGATGTAATAAGCTGTTAGTGCCACCGTTGGCATTTATGACTGTTGATAGAGACATAAAAGTGAAGGTTGTTCATATATGTACCTTTAGCTGTTTAGCTGCATCCAGGAAAATAATTTCCTGTTTAAGAAAAAATCTAGACTTAGGATTGCTTTCTTTAAAAATAATGTCATTAAAAATCTGTATAATTAGAATGATCATAACCTTCAAAATTGTATCTCCAGCTTGAAATAAGAATGAGACTATCATCAAAAGTGGCCAGATAATTCCTACTTGTTGCAAGGATGTACCTGCACCTGCTTCACTGCAGAGAAAAGAAAAATGTTTATGTAAAACATGCAGATGCCATACCCTCACAGATATATGATATCTCAATTTTTCAAGTATCGTGAACAATAAGTACGGAACGAATAAATGTCATGAGCATGAATTTCTATTATCTATATTCTAATATCATTGATATTATGTGGGACACAAACAAGAGCTTCTGTTTCCACTATCTTGTCATTCCTGTTGTTTAATTTGATTTATCTTTAGCCTCTATACTCGGCCAGTTTATTGAAAATCCTGGATCAAGAAAGCCTATCTGAATATATTTGACTATGGAATGTTTTCAAGTAATACTAGAATTTCAAATTGAGCTGTGAACACCTTCCAGAGGTTATATTTAACAAATCTCTTAAACACTCTGGCTTGGTTGCAAAGCACATCGCTAAGTTGAAAAATATAAAGGAGCAGTCAAATACAGTTTAAGTTTTGTAGAAAAGTGATTAGTATCAATTATGCTGAGGAGCTTTGCCTAAATCCCTTGCCATCCAAGAATTTTGCATTTGTTGAATTTGTTATACTCTTTGGAAATGGCAGAAGTATGATCAATATCCTGGATCAGGAAAGCCTATTGCAGTTCAAGAGTTATTAAAACCAACCTATGATTCTACGTAGTTCCAAAGTTATGATTCTCACATTCATACAGGTCCTTTCAATTTGTCTTGAAGCAGAGGCTATAATGCATTCAAAAACATTAACAAAAAAATTCAAGACTATATGATTGGTAAGGCTTGTGTAGAATTAAAATAGACAGGGCAAACAGATACCTGGAAACTGTTATGATTACACCAATCGATATAAGTAAACAACCAAAAATCTGATTCATAGAGTAGCGTCGTCCTAAAAAAATGAATGACAATATCAGCTGCCACACCAAAAATGTCTGCAAAACAATTAAAAAGATATTAGCTAAGGTTTCCTATAATTTTATGAATCGTGAAAAAAAATAAAAAGGTAATTAAAAATGAATTGCCTTTGGAATAAAAAAAAACATGAATACCATGCAATAATCAATCCTGTTAACCTTGTCTATCCATTTGATCATATGGAGCCTCTCTCAACCAAACACTTCTATCTTAAGGTTGTTTTACTAGTAAGGAATTACAAACAGGTTACAACATTTAACTTTTCTGATGTTTTTGTTCAAGAGGATAAGTTTAGTCCCTATCAGAAGTAATTCTTATTCCAAAGAGTAATAGATGATGGCCTCTAAAAACATAGCTGCATATTACCTGGGACAGTATTGGAATGGATGCCCCCGAAAGAACAGCTGTTTGAAATATCAAAAAAGAAAACAACACATTGATGTTAATGAGTGTTTACTTGATTCAAATCCCACATAATACCCATAAACTTTCTAGATGAACTACCAATTTAAAATATACCTCAAGTGAATTATACACATAATACCTATACTTTTTCCACAAAATACTGATTATTATAGTGATATTATAGCAACACAAATTGTTATCATAAGATGGAAAATACCCCACACACACATACATATATATAATTAGTGTGTGTATATGCAGGAACAAATTCTAACATAACACCTTGAATATCAAAGCCATACTCTCTTGGATAATCTCAGCCAAGTGAGTTAACAAGCTGCCAAGATGTCTGTTGGGCTTGCATAGAAGGTTTGAAGTTGAATACGTAAAAATAAATAAAATTCCTCGAAACATTCTTCAACAGTTTGGAATGGAAGCATGCCATTCACCAATTTTGGCATATATCATAACGAAATTTTGAGATCCAAGAAATACAATGTTCCACACAACTAAAACAAAAATATACTTTACTGGGGATTGACAATGACATACTGACATACTTCCTGCTGCCATTCCTGAAGCCACCCCAAGGGCCTCTAAAGCACCAACAGCAAGTAAACGATACTTTGGCAAGGCAATCATCTCATCTGTCACAATACCAGCCTTGTACCGCATATATAGAATGGAAAAGTAAACCACCACATACCTGTATGCCACACAAAGGCTAAACTGTAAAGCGTTATCAATTAGCAAAATTTTAATCAATGAATGGTCACTATATTCGCATGCATCAACTACTTAATAGTCAGATGTTGCAGAAAAAATAAAGAACATCTAAAATTATCCTGCACTGATACTTCTAACCATCAATTGGCACTCACTTCTCAGTACCTATTAATAACCATGAAATTCAAAGGTAGAAAGGAGAATGCAAATGTAAGAGATCTCCGCTGATTTTGATTTCTAGTACATAAGACTCAGGATTCAAATGTATAACACATAGCATTTACGTGTGTAAGCTCTACCATTTTTATGATAGAAGCTAAGACACAAACCAAAAATAGGCCTCTAGTATTAAAAAGATAATCTAAAAATAACTTACAACCAAAGATATCAACCAGCATGAGCTCAAGTGGTTGAAAACACAGGCTCCCAATGTGAAGTCCCAGGTTCAAATTTTGTCAGGTGATATATAGTAATAATAACATACACAATTGCCAGTTATAAATGTATAATAACACTATGTGATTTGCTGAAATACCATGGTAACACAGTCATAATGTAATACAGGTGGGGCCAGTTTCAATCCCATATAACCAATTAAATCAAAAACTTACAACCAAATATCTCTTAACAAAGCTTTTGTATCCCACTTCTTGGGTTACAAAATTGTCTTTCTTGTCAATCATTCTGTCAGCAATAGACTTGTGGATAACGTCAATGCAATGATCTGTAAAATTATTAATCAAATGATAAAGAATATCAAAAAGATACTTAGAAACTGAAGCAATCTAAAAAGGCAGGATAAGAATGCAACGTTTATTTTTTGTGCAAATAGATATCGGACAAGGTAAAGTAATATGGAGCACTTACCAATGACAATTTGCTGCAAATTTTGGACATGTGAAAGGGGCAAAGAAATTATCAAGTCTCTTATTGTGAAAACAATCTGTGAAGATTTCCTCACTAAATCCATAAAAGAAAACTCATCTTTGCATACAACAAAATATAATATCCCTGCAAAGAGCAGTATCTGCAAACCATTCTCATGCTTTTGTGCATTACTGATCTACATAGCTGGAAAATTTCAAATGACAAATGAACGAATTGTAATACAACTTCTGTGCAAGCAACTAGCCAACGGTCTAGAGATTCAACGACTTGGTAGTCACTTTTGTCTCCTAGCTCAATATAGTTTATAGAATCAAAAGTGTCCTCCAATAATTCACTTAGGTGTTTGAGGAAAGAGAACAAAATTTAAGTCTTAAAAATGTCCCTTGCAAATAAGACACTACAAATCAATAAAACATCGTTTATTGTCCTAATAAGTCTATCATTTAAGTAAAATTTATTTTCAAAAATTTGAGTGTTCTTGATGTTATCTAGCTAACATGTATCAACTACACAAGTTACTGATATATTTACTTCAGCTGTATGACATCTTTCTGCTCCTACTTTAGAATTAGTATTAGCCTAAAATGTATGTCTTGTGTTTAGTAATTTTATATTTAGATAATTATGTTTATCAATATTGAGGGTTTGAAATTATTTTAAAAATGTAATATAATAAAAATTAGAACCAGTTCATTCCTGCCAATATATAGGACCTAATCTTAGTCCAAGGGGTTATAATCCTATGGGTGAACCTTGATGTTTGATCCCAAGGGATTTGGGGCAACCAATGGGGACTTTCACATAATAAGCCAAGGTTAAAATTTCAGAGGTGAACCTTAACATTTGCCCCAAGGGTTTGGGACAAGTGGTGGGAAGTGGAGGCTTTCACACCATAAGCCAAGGTTCCAGTCCCATGCGTGAACCTTAACATTTTATCAAATCGCATGAGCTCGAGTGGTTAAAAAAGTCAACTTTCAAGGCAAAGACCTGGCTTCAAATCTTGCTGCACAATATACATGTAATTTGATCAAATGGCATGCACTCAAGTGATTACAATTGCAGACTTCCAAGGTGGAGAGCCAGGTTCAAATCTTGCCAAGCAACATATGCATAATTGCCAAAAATACCACTAAGTGATTTGTTTAAAAATGGGGGTAACGCAGCTACGATGTATTACAGATGGGGCCCATTCCAATCCCATAAAATCAATTTTAAAAAATTATTTAAAAGACAACTATGACCTGATCTTATCTTAAACCATTATAATCGAAAGATGGATTAAAAGATGAATTTATAGTTTGAAACGCTGCTAAAAGCTGAGATTGGAATTGGGATTAAAAAAATTATTGTATAGCCTGGTACAACTAGCGATCCTCTAAGGCTTGCAAAATGTGGGGTTGCAAAGCGTAGTGTAAAAGGATATCTTGAAATCATTGGACAGAATTGATTAAATTCAAAATCAATATATGCTTAATAACTGGAATGACACATACAGGGTGCAGACAAGAAAATAACCATCCTAAGCAGACACAGTCTCTAACTCAGGCTAAAGAATCTCCAAGACCAGTATGGACAGTGTACTTGGCTAAATACAATCTTTCAGACTTGTGCACAATCACACTTACACTTGGATAATTATACTTGCCAATATTGATGGTTTATTTTTTTTAATAATGTAAATATAATATTATAAAAATCATGTATGCTGTGAATTATTATTTACAACTTACTTGCATGTCCTGTTAATAAAACTAGCTGATTTCTGCAAATATCTAGGAGCTGGTCTTAACTGAAACTTTAGTATTGGAAAAAGGAATTATGGAAACTGGAGGGCCTGTTATGCTTTAGAAAACAGCTGACAGAATGCCGAGCTTTGGAACTGGAGTATAATCACATTAGTCTACAGCGAGAGGATATCTCCAAAACATCAAACAAAATTAAGAATATCTAAAAACAATTTGTAAATGACACCCCTGAAATCTTTACAAAAACATAAACTTCAGAGTAAATAAATTAGAATAATATTTTGAAATCATAAAATAAAAAAACTAAACTAAAATCATTGACAGCCAAAACAGCACCAAAGTTAAAAATTGTTAGTAATCATAAACAAGCAAATCATAATAAATGTTAATGCTAGTTAATCAAATGGCATGAGCTCAAGTTGTTAAAAATGTGGACCTCAATGGGGATACCGATGTTCAAACCTTGCCGGCGATATATGATAGTCGTGATAATACAATTTATTGCAATACCGCTATGGGGTTCAATGAAATACCACATTAATGCTACTTAACCAATGATTAGGAAACCAACACGTAACCTCCTTAACCAATTGTTCTACGATTGTGATTTTTCTTAGACATAAAAACATGTCCAGTTCTATTTTTTACCTCCAATCTGGTATCAGTGCCAGTTGTTAGGCTCTGAATCCATAGTTAGTCTCTGAATCCATAGAAATGAGAACTTTGGATGCTGGTGGTTTCAACCAAAAAACCAGTCAATCGCATTTAAATTGGAAGAGTATGAGCATGCATATTAGACAGTTTTGAGTCTTGATGGTCCACAGAAGAATTCATACTGAAATATCATACAAGTTTAACCGGTACAGGTTTGAAGGGGTTTTGAATTAAAAACTATTCCAAAGTCCCCCACAAAGAGCTTACCATCGTCAGACACACCAGTCAAAATGTGAACAGTCAAAAAGAAGCAAAAACTAAGGCATAAAATAACAGAGGAGGTACAAACTTCCAAGAGATTACAAGTCTAATGCTGAGCAAAAACATCTCATTTTAAGGCTCACATTGCAGTCTCAGAAAATCATTGTTGGTTTTCAATAAGAGACAAAGCAAGAGGAAACAGATGCTCCTGCTGACACTCAGTAAAAATCCTATCTGAATCACATCTATCAAAGTTTTAAAGCTGAAAAACAAACCAACAAGCAATCAACACAGTTCAATACAGTTTGAATCTGAGTTGTGGCAATGCAGATGTTCATGTGTGAAGAAGTTAAAGACACACATCTGTAGTGCAGAAATCATCCATGTTAGGAACCTTCTAATAAAAATAAGCACATTCACATAGATATTGCAAATAAAGCAGAAATTCATGAAAGAACAGAATATTGCAATATGAAATGTAAATGCAGAAATATATAAATCTCACAAATCACAACACAGAATCGCAGGCCTCTTCGAGGGGGCAACCTCCTTCAATACTTTCATTCAATATGCAAAAAGATACATTCATTCCTGCCCCTTGCATTTTTAAAGACTTCATCACACTACCTAACGCTCAAGGCTGGCTTACATGCAAAATGCCACCCGAGCTAGAATCTTCTACCAAACAAAATAGTTACATTCTTGATAACAGTTACATAAAATGGCGCCACTTGTCTAGGCGCTTCTAGTGCCACAAACTATTACAAAATATTACATAATATCATTACAAAACATTATAATGGGGGTCCCCACGTTAAGAAAGGGGTTATTACATAATAGTGTTAGGATGGAGTCCTAACATGCCCTTCCCCTTCAAAAAGCTTTGTCCTCAAAGCTGAAGATGAGGAAACTGCTGCTGAAGTTGCTAAAGGGGCTCCCAAGTGGCATCTTCAGGTTGTAATCCTCGCCATTGAACAAGAACATCAGTGATGACACGGTGGCGAAGGGTGCACGATCTCCTATCCAAAATGCGTTCAGGCTCAAGAATGATGGATCCTTCTTCGTCCAACTCTGGTAGTGTGGATTGCACCTGGACCTTGTTGCCAACAACCTTCTTGAGAGAGGAGACATGAAAGACTGGGTGAATTCTGGAAGTGGCCGGAAGGGCCAGTTTGTAGGTTGTTGACCCGATCCGTTGTAACACCTAGTAAGGACCATAGTATTTGGTGGCAAGTTTTTGGCATCCATGAAGCTGGAGAGATGACTGTTTGTAGGGTTGCAGGCGAAGAAAAACCATGTCCTCGACTTCAAAGCTACGCTCAGAGCGGTGTTGATCAGCTTGTTGATGCATTCTGTTCTGAGCCAAGTCAAGATTGACCTTAAGTTGTCGGAGAAGGGAACCACGTTGTCAAAGAGTGGAATCCACAGCTTGAACCTTGGAACTTCCTAGAATGTAAGAGGAGGGTGTTGGTGGAGGATGACCATATACTGCTTCAAATGGGCTAACCTTAGTAGCGGTATGATATGACGTGTTATACCACCATTCTGCCAAAGGAAGCCACTTGGCCCATTGTGTAGGATGTTCTGAGGCGAAGCAACGGAGGTATGTTTCCAAGCACTTATTGACAATTTTAGTTTGGCCATCAGTTTGAGGGTGATAAGCCAAACTCATTTTGAGTTGAGTTCCCTGCAACTTGAACAGTTCCTGCCAAAAATGATTAGTAAAAGTAGGGTCCCTATCGGAGACAATTGATTTAGGCATTCCATGGAGATGAAATATGGAGTCTAAAAATACTTGGGCAATGATGGAGGTGGTATAGGGGTGGGACAAGGAACAAAAATGAGCATACTTCGTGAGACGATCCACTACCACCAGAATAACAATTTTTTTTGCTTGATTTAGGTAACCCTTCAATGAAATCCATAGAGATATTTGTCCATACTTGTTCGGGAATTGGTAAGGGCTGAAGGGTTCCAGGGGAACACACATTTTCTCCTTTCATGCGTTGGCACCTGTCACATTCTGCCACAAAAGTTTGAATGTCCCTTTTCATTCCCCTCCAAAAAAAAGTATGCTTGGTCCTTGCATAGGTTTTGAGAAACCCTGAATGCCCAGTTGTTGGTGATGCATGCATTTCCTGTAGGATGAGGTCCCTCATTTGTGAATTTTGGGGAATGACAAGTCGGTCATGATATCGTAAATCTTGACCATCCCAAGTATAGCTAGGGCATGAGTTAGGCTTTGCTTGGATTTTGTTGACCAAAGTTTGCAAATAGGAGTCCTTGGTCAGTTCTTCCCTGAGATGATGGATCCATTGCGGAAGTGGTGTAGATATAGCATGTAGCATTTCCTGCTCTTCATATTGTCGGGATAAGGCATCAACCACCACGTTCTCCTTACCTTTCTTATAGGTGATTTCATAGTCATAACCTAACAATTTAGAAACCCATCTTTGTTGTTTTGGTGTGGCCACCCTTTGTTCCAAGAAATATTTGAGACTTTGATGATCAATCTTGATGGAAAAGTGTCGCCCAATGAGATACGGATGCCAATGATTAACAACATGTAAAATGGCAAGCATCTCCTTTTCATAAGTAGACTTGCCCAAATTTTGGCTAGAGAGTGCTCTACTAGTGAAGGCCAATGGTCTTCCTTCTTGCATCAAAACCGCCCCAATGCCATTGCTAGATGCATCACTCTCAATTACAAAAGGTTTAGAGAAATCAGGCATTGCTAACACGAGGGTGGTGGTCATAGCTTGCTTCAACTCTTCGAAAGCCTTCTCTACTGGTTTTGACCACATAAAAGAATTCTTCCTCAACATGGTTGTCAAGGGAGTTGCTATCTTCCCATAATTCTTCACAAATTTTTGATAATATCCAATGAGTCCCAAAAATCCATGAAGTCCCTTTAAGGTTCGAGGCTTAGGCCAATCTTGAACAACCTGAATCTTTTTGGGCCCACTTGAACTCCATCTTTGGTTACAATATGATCCAAATATTCAACTTCTTGCAACCCAAAAGAACACTTGGACCTCTTGGCATAAAGTTGATTCTCAGACAAAAGTTGTAGTGTTTGATCCAGATGTTGGAGATGCTCCTCCCATGAATGACTATAAATCAATATATCATCAAAGAAGACTAAAATGAATTTGCGAAGGAAAGGTCAAAAAATGGAATTCATCAAACTCTGAAAAGTGGAAGGTGCATTGGTCAATCCAAATGGCATAACCAAGAATTCATAATGCCCTTCATGAGTTCTAAAAGTCATTTTAGGAATGTCCTCATCCTTGATTCAAATCTGATGATATCCTGACCACAAATCCAATTTTGAAAAATATTGGGCCCCATGCAACTCATCTAGCAATTCATCAATTATTGGAATAGGAAATTTATCTTTAATAGTGATTTTATTAAGGTCCTTGTAATCCACACACAAGCGCCAAGACCCATCCTTTTTTCGTACCAACAATACGGGAAGAATAGGGACTAACGCTGGGATGAATAACCCCTACAACACGAAGTTCTTGTACCATTTTCTCAATTTCTGATTTTTGAGCATATGGATACCGGTAGGGGCGAACATTTGGGGGAAGACTACTAGGAAGAAGTTGAATCGCATGGTCGTGAGAATGATGAGGAGGTAGTCCTTTGGGTTCCTCAAAAACTTGAGCATGTCTTTGCAATAAAACCTGCAATGCCTCTAGATGGTCCTTATCCCTTTCCTCAGAAGCTTCTATAGCAAATAATTGAGCCACAACCCCATGGGAGGATTTTTTAACAATTTTTCCATCTTATGGGTTGAAATAAATTGAGCAGCCCTAACCTTCATGCCTTGTAAGGTGTATTTTGTTCCTTGTTGGCTAAATTTCATCCATAACTCAAAAAAATCCCACAAGACTAGACCTAACATCCGCAGCCATTGTGCCCCCAAAACGATATCACACCCACCTAGTGGTAAGGCAAACATATCTACCTTAAGATTATATTCCCCTATTTGTATTTTGATATTACGACACTTTCCTTTACATGGTAGGGTGCCTCCATTGGCAATCATGACTTCAAAGGAATTACAAGTAGTAATGTAACAATTTCCTTGTTTGGCCACATGTGGATCAATAAAGTTATGTGTGAGTCAATAAGAATTATGACCCGTTGTCCTTTGAAGTGTCCTATCACTTTCATCATTTGAGGAGTTGATATTCCTACTAAGGCATGCACCGAGATTTTTGGTTGGGATTCATCTAGAACTTTTAACTATTTTATGTGTTCCTCCTCCTGATGATCCTCTTCTACCTCCAAAGATTCTATGATTGGTGCCTCATCCATATCAAGAAAATACAATTTTTGGTGTACACACTTATGCCCTGGGGAATACTTCTCATCACAATTATAGCATAGCCCTTGGGCCCTTCTAGTTTCCATCTCTTCTCATGTCAACTTTTTGATGGTAGGAGATTTGTTGGTAGGAGTTGGTGTAGGCTTGGACGAAAAAGGTGGCCGAGATTGAGAAAATTTGGGGGTGCATCCTTGAGCCTTAAATTTTTCTTCTACCAATCTAGCCAAAGCTATTGCCTATTGTAATGATTGTGGCCTCAACATTTTAACTTCAACTTTAATGTCATCCTTCAAACCACTCACAAAACAACTTTGGAAGAATGCGGGACTCAAACCAGTGGTATGGTTGGCCAATTTTTCAAATTGAGTTTGATAATCTCGAATGGTTGAAGTTTGTTTGAGTTTAGAAAGGGCTCCTATAAAATCTTCAAACTCATTAGGACCAAATCGAGTGAGGAGGTGTTGCTCAAATTCAAGCCAAGTAAGATCGGGATGTGCTTTCCTGAGCCATTGAAACCAATGTAGTGCATCTGATTCAAAATTGAAAGAGGCAATTGTCAGGCGCATATAATGGGGAACATTATGAAGATTGAAATATTGTTCTGCTCTACAAATCCATCCCTCTAGATCCTTCCCATCAAACTTTGGAAAGTCTAATTTGGGTAGCTTAAATCCATTGTTATTGGGGGCGTCCCGTTGATGATTGCTAGTTCCTTCATCCTTACGGTCATGAGAACCAAATCGATCATATGTGTGGGGATTATTAGATAGACGACTATCCAAGTCTTCAATTTTTCCATTTAATTCCGCCTTCATTTCCCTTTGTTCCCTGATGACATAGTTCAAGGATTCATGTAAAGATTTGATTTCCAACCTTAACTGGTTTAAGTTTTTAGATAATTGTTCCCCCACATGCTTTCCCCAAGACTCTACATGATAGCAATTTTTGCATCTAATTCTTGTGCCTTTTGTTGTTCCCTAGTACCTAAAGCCATGTTCTAGGATTTGTGACCTTTTATGATACTAAAAATAGAAGTGTGATTTCAGGAGTTACTATTTTTAGTAATGAGCCAAAAAAAGTGTTTGGGTGCTATATATCAAAATGATCAGCTCGAAAAGACGATCGTAATGGACTAGGTCCCACAATGACGTTTTTTGGCACCCCTAAAAAAGTGCATGGAGGCTATATACCAAAATGATCAACGAGACGGTCGCAATGAGCTATATCCCACAACACTGTTTTTTGGCACCCCAAACTTTTTTTCTAGGGAAGTGTTGTCGGTTTTTCTCCTAGAGTCTTGGTTCACTCAAAAATTTGACTTTTGTCAGACAACCCCTTACTAGACTCGCACTATCTATTACTGACATTGTTCTATCACTGACACTGTAGCTCAATGTCTTTGACAATTGTCTAGGCTGACTCTGTCACTGACAAATTCCCTGTCTGTTATGATTTCTGAATGTCACAGGCAACTGTTACTAACGCTGGCAGACTTTGTCTTGATTGTTATTGACTCTGACTGAATTCATACCCGACTATTACTGACTACTCTTGATAGAACCTATCTTGACTGTTATGTTCATCACCAAATTCTTTCATTTGTTTCATGCAATAATTCTAGGATAGTGCAGTCTCCTCAGTATGCTCAATTTCTGTGGTAGGATTTTTGGTTTCAGGTTTAACATTCAACAAAAAAAGGTACTCTAAGCCAGGGTGTGTGTACTACCCATAGGCCCTCTATTATACCGCAATGACAAACGATAGTGCTCGGACCAATATTTTAGGCCACTACTCAAGGAGGATTCCACGCATACCCTTGAGCACACTACCCGCCTCTCTGACAGTACGGGAGGGTGATCTTTTTAGATGTTGTGTTCGATGTACTATGGATAATACATGGCCAAAAATCTTCCTAGGGCTAAAGGTTTCTCCTAATCCCAAGGGGTCTCCCGATATACCCAAAGATACGTGGGAGCTCAATTCCGTATACGGGTGTTGTCTGAGGCCTGGGTATTGGAGCCTGATCGCCCCTCACTTCACTAGATGTAATCTAGCTTAGCCAATAATGACAACTCCTCCGTGATATTTTAAAACCTCTGGCATAGGGTTTCTAACCTAATAAACTAATACAAAAAAAAGGCTGGAATTTTTTTTTTAATAAGGAAACAGGCAGAAAAATAAAAACACAAAAAATTTATACCTAACAGTTGAAATGGCAGGGCAAGAACTATCGTAGTCGCAACGGAACACGGCCCTAGAAAGTGCTCTGATACCACTTGTTAGGAACCTTCTAATAAAAATAAGCACATTCACATAGATATTGCAAATAAAGCAAAAATTCATGAAAGAACAGAATATTGCAATATGAAATGTAAATGCAGAAATATATAAATCTCACAAATCACAACACAAAATCGCAGGCCTCTTCGAGGGGGCAACCTCCTTCAATACTTTCATTCAATATGCAAAAAGATACATTCATTCCTGCCCTTCACATTTTTAAAGACTTCATCACACTACCTAACGCTCAAGGCTGGCTTACATGCAAAATGCCACCCGAGCTAGAATCTTCTACCAAACAAAACAATTACATTCTTGATAACAATTACATAAAATGGTGCCACTTGTCTAGGCGCTTCTAGTGCCACAAACTATTACAAAATATTACATAATATCATTACAAAACATTATAATGGGGGTCCCCACGTTAAGAAAGGGGTTATTACATAATAGTGTTAGGATGGAGTCCTAACATGCCCTTCCCCTTCAAAAAGTTGTATCCTCAAAGCTAAAGATGAGGGAACTATTGTTGAAGGGGTTCCCAAGTGGCATCTTCAGGTTGTAATCTGCGCCATTGAACAAGAACATCAATGATGACACGGTGGCGAAGAGTGCGTGATTTTTGTCCAAAATGCATTCAAGTTCAAGAATGATGGAGCCTTCTCCATCCAACTCTGGTAGTGCAGATCACACCTAGACCTTGTTGCCAACAACCTTCTTGAGAGAGGAGATATGAAAGACTGGGTGAATTTTGGAAGTGGCCGAAAGGGCCAGTTTGTATGTTGTTGACCCAATCCGTTGTAACACCTGGTAAGGAGTAGGACCATAGTATTTTGCAGCAAGTTTCTGGCAGCCACGAAGCTAGAGAGATGACTATTTGTAGGGCTGTAGGCGAAGAAAAACCATGTCCTTGACGTCAAAGCTACACTCAAAGCAGTGTTGATCAGCTTGCTGACACATTCTGTTCTGAGGCAAGTCAAGATTGACCTTAAGTTGTCGAAGAAGGGAATCACGTTGTCGAAGAGTGGAATCCACATCTTGAACCTTGGAACTTCCTGGAATCTAAGAGGAGGGTGTTGGTGGAGGATGACCATATATTGCTTCAAATGGGCTAACCTTAGTAGAGGTATGATATGGCGTGTTATACCACCATTTTGCCAAAGGAAGCCACTTGGCCCATTGTGTAGGATGTTCCGAGGCAAAGCGGCAGAGGTATGTTTCCAAGCACTTATTGACAAATTCAATTTGGCCATCTGTTTGAGGGTGATAAGCTGAACTCATTGTAAGCTAGGTTCCTGCAACTTGAACAGTTCCTGCCAAAAATGACTAGTAAAAGTAGGATCCCTATCAGAGACAATGGATTTAGGCATTCCATGGAGACGAAAGATGGAGTCTAAAAATACTTGGGCAACAACGAAGGTGGTATAAGGGTGGGGCAAGGAATAGAAATGAGCATACTTTTTGAGACGATCCATTACCACCAAAATAACAGATTTTCCATCTGATTTAGGTAACCCTTCAATGAAATACATAGAGATATTTGTCCATACTTGTTCAGGAATTGGTAAGGGCTAAAGGGTTCCAAGGGAACACATAGTTTCTACTTTCGTACGCTAGCATCTGTCACATTGTGCTACAAAAGTGTGAATATCCTTTTTCATTCCCCTCCAAAAAAAAGTACACTTGGTCCTTGCATAGGTTTTGAGAAACCCTGAATGGCAAAAGCATCCACCTCTACAAATAACAGACAAGAAGAAACCAGCTACAGTTAAAGAAGACAACCCCAGGTATTTCCATAGACTGGCTCCATGGAGTCCCCTTTGGTGGTGAAGGTGACACACAAGAAGGTGAAAAGGGGCAACTGGAAGACACCCCAAAATATTGTCAAATAGGGAAGAACAAAGAGGACTGCTCCATTAAAAAATAAAATATAGAAATCATTAAAAAACATAAACTTACAATTAAAAAACATTTAAAAACTGCACAAACTTGAAGTAGTCATTGATTTGCTCATTACTAGTAACAAACAAAGAAAGCACAATGATAAATCATGGTTTTTAATTCAAAATTCATACTCTCAAATACATTAACTTCGGTTTTCAATCTAACATTGGTGTCCTTGTATTTGTTTATATTTTCAAAGTATAATTTTATTTGATTAACAATACAATTATTATCCTATGGTGAGCTACCTCCTTACAATCTAGTACAATCAACCATTTTTGAAAGATCCAATTACCTCTAGAGTTGAAAGTTGATATGATCATAGATGTAGTTGTAACCAAATCTATCATTTAGCTAAAATCCTAGGTAAGTCTCCTATATAAGAGCAATGGATATCCATAGCTAGATAGACTCCTTGAATCCAATATACTATGAATTGAAGATCCTTATGCAATAGGGTCTCATCTTTTAGACTCCTTGAATCCAATATACTATGAATTGAAGATCCTTATGCAATAGGGTCTCATCTTTTATACATTTGATTGTGGCATTATACACTAGTTTGCTAGGTAAATTGATCTTGAAACTAATCAGAAAGATTAAAAATTCTTCCAGCTACTGCATTGCATAATGAGTCCAAAGCAGAAAAACGCAAAATGCTGGCAGCCTGCTAAGATAGATTCAACTGGGTTCTGCAGCCCCCCTAGCACCTCTGCCTCTAAACACTCTAGCAAGGCTTTGGTGTCCTCAACGTCATCACTGTCACTGAACTCAGGCTGATTAAAAATATCCAATAGCACTCGTTCCAAACTTATTTGACCCTTTGCATTGTTTTTATCATCAATTTGTGTAGCATCCTTCAAATCTATACTCTATTGTGCTGGTGATCCTGATCTATATTCTACACACTTTCAAGTTTGAAATCGGAGACTCTACCATGAACAGTTAGTAGATTCTCTGCTCTTTGGACACAAGCTTATTTTTCTTAACAGAATGAATGAAGTTGTATGGTGACAAATTCCTCTCTGCAACTGAGTAACTAGCCACCAGTGACAAGAGGCAAATGGTTATTTGTTGAAGTTGAGCTCCATCCCCAGCATCCTCCACCATCCAATTGAAATTTTCTTGGCCATAGGTAACATATCCTGCCTTTCTTCTAATATGTTGAAAGGGCTACTCAATTTCCTAAAATCTAGTAACTGTTGTGGAATCACCTCTTCATCATCAATGAGAACCATTCCACCAAACCTCTATAAATACCATTTCAAATTCAATGCATAAGCCTTCATGTGAGAAGTGTTCATCTTGTCCTACCCTCTTTTGTATAATTCCCTGGAATTACTAATGAAGGGACAAAATGGAATCCCTCTGACAAATGATAGCCTTCACATGACCTAACATGCTCTCGAACGTCTTATATATCTCCCCTAAAACAGGTAAGTTGTGTCTACATATCAGATAATCTCCATAAATGGAGGGCAATGAAGGCAACAACATGCTTCACATCAGCCTACCAAGAATCATCTAACGCTTTTGCTAAATTTCCTTCATCTTATTTGGACAATTTCCACATTGCCCACTCATTGCATACCACAGTAGTTTGCAAGGCGTCTTGCACCTTTACCATCCTCTCCAAGAAAATAAAGTAACTCATCTAGAGAATATTTGCAAGTCTAAAGAATTATTTGTTGCATAAGCTTAGGATGTATGATGATTGCATATAAACATTTGCGCATCCCTCTTTCTTATGTCCTTGCGTGTATTGTTGAGGGCATGCACACAGCATGGCGGACAATAGATGTGTTTGTATCTGCTTCAATTACTTACCCAGTTGCACGACCACCATGTGTTGCATCAGTGATTACCTGAAGAAAAATGGAGGCTCCAACCTCCTCTATGGTATCTCGAAGAAGCTCAAACCCAAAGGTACATCGTTGAGCTTCCCACTACAATCAACTGCTCGAAAGAAAAATGGACTCGCTAAAGAGGACAATATGATGCTAGTCAGTGAGCATTGGCAGATATCTGTCCACCCATCCATAATAATGCTGTGTCTTGTTCTCATCCAAGTTTTTATCATGACAACATTTTGCAACTTAATTGTAGAAACCCTTTTGTGTAGTAGTGTTGTCTTAAGTTTAGTCTCACCTGGAAGCAAATATGAAGGTCTAACAACTAAAACCATTTTAAACATGTATTTATATAAGGAGAAGTGAGTAATGTTAAATATGAGGCCATTAGCATATAAAAATCAACAACTGCTTCATCTGCAATATCTCAAAGTTGCATTTTGTACATCTCTGAAATTTGACTTGCTACAATCTTTAGCCTGGAGCTTCTTCCATCACTACTGCCTATAAATCCCCCTGTTTGATACCTAGACCCTCCAACCATAATATTTTGCATTGACAAACGAAAATTAAATTCTTGAGACTTAAAAAATTTTGCCCCTTTTCTTTTTTTGACTATTTCTTTAGCCACATATACTTGCACATACAAATTTTGGATTTTTGTTCGAGGGTCGTCTTTCTGCAAGTCTTAATTCCTTTAACCATAATTGATACCAATTATTGTTTTACTATTGAATAATTCCCCTTAACTGTTGCATTACAAGAATGACAAAGCCATGATTGTATTCCGTGGCCAGATTTAGACTTTGGCCCACTCAATTTGATTAAAAATTGGAGCAATGGTTTTTCTAGATTGAACACAGCTGGATTTTGCTCAATTTTAAGTCCAAGTGTCTCTTTCAATGGGGATATATGAACTACTATCATCATTACCACTGCCAGATGTACCTCTGCTCCATTCTCAATTTCACATTTAATTGTTTTTCAACATTGTTTGATGTAAGGCAGTATAAGCAGACCAAGCATTTATCTACAAATAGATTATGGTAATGGTAAAAGAAAATAAGAATAATAAAAAAAATTATTAAGAACCAATAATTTTTTTTTTTTGTACAAGCATCATACTATAAAAAATAAAAATTATAAAAATTTTGAAACTTGGAGTCTTCAAACATATCAAAAGATTGATTTTAAAAAATTTAAAAGCTTTTCTAATGTAAAACAATATACAACTAAACAAATGAAAAGAATTAAAAATTTATTAAACAAATAAATAAAGGCTAAAAGCCTAAAGCATGCACCTCATATGTTACCTCAGCACATTGAGTATTGTCACCCACATCAACACACATAAACATAGACTGTTGTCAACCACTGCAACACATGTAAACGAAGACTGTTATCACCCACAACAGCACACTTGAGCATTGTTACCACAATACACCTAAACATGCCAAGGACAACTACATGAAACACTCAAGACTTGAGAGTCACAAAAGAGCCAGGTCAAGAGAAACAAGGATGAGTCTGTTTGCAACGAGAATATCTTCTAGAGAAATAGGAAGATAGTCTACAACAAGGGTTTTGCGATACAACCCCTTGAAGATGTTCACATCTCAAATGCAGAACTACATATTAGAGTCGAATGATGATGTACATTAACAGCGTGATTGTTCTGTTGGATTTCATAATACTTTTCAGAAATAACATGACAGGCAATATTTACCACAAGCATTTGCAAGAGAATAGAGAAGCGAAATAGAAACATCAAAAAGACAAAATATTAGAGGTGGATGATCATAGGCACCCCATAATATAATAAATTACTACTGATTCAATGGATCAATGGTTGGGGGACTTATATAGTAGATACCTAATTCCCAAATTATAATTACAAGTACATTAGCCAAGGCCAACATAAGGCTCGAGGTTAAATCAAGTTACTACAAAAAGGTTTGGTTAAGATTAACCATCAAGAGGTTTAACTGATCTCATTTGGGTAAATACATAACCATACAAGTGGTTTTGCCAATCTCACTAGGGGTCAGATTATCATATTTTCCAACATGTTCATGGTTTTTAATTTTTTTATCTTAGTTTTTTTATCAACTTTGAGCTTTGACATTTGTCATGTTCCATTGGCCTTTATAGTTAATATTGACTTCATATTTTACTTCCTAACTTCATTGTTAGATCCATTCAGCTTGTGTGATTACACCCTACAAGTTTGCCATTGCATATGTTGTAAGACCATAACAAAAATGCAATGCACCTAGACACAAGCCAGAAAAACAAAAAGTAAAAAATAAAGTCTCTCTTCATCACAAATACATCTTTTACAAAAATGCTGTCCCATCCTAAACACTATGGTGTTCTCCTTTGATCACTAATTTTCAACGAAGCTTCTATTCAAAAATAAATCAGACAAACTATTGTATTCATAAAACTTTCCATAAATTATCCTCATAGTCAAGATATCTATCATTATCATTACAAGTCATATATAAAGAAGGAGTGGATACTGCTCATTCGAACATCAAATGTTAAGAATATTGATGTTCACATCGCTAATCTTTACCTAGTTCACTTCTATGGACCTTTAATCCTTAATACCATTGTCTGCATCAAATTTTCTTTATCTGCAGGATAAAATATTCCTGTTTCCCCTCCTCGGAAGAGAGTGCATCTCTTCCAAAGCGTTCTCTTTTGTCTGCTCTCCTGCTCTTCCTCAACGTTCACATGCTTATACTTGGCCTTACTTTTTACGTTCTTTATCCCTGTGTTAACATTTGCATATTTTTACTTGTTATCCATAGGCTAGAAATCCAATATATATAGTACTAGAAGTCAGGGCTTTCTCATTAAATAATTGATTCAGACCCTTTAACTCCATGTCATCATGCTGTCGATCAAAATGCTCATATTTGTTTTGTTTAAAGTACAAGAACAGATAGGCTGATAAGTCAAAATTAGAGAAAATGTTGCACGAGTTGCTGCTGCAATGATGATGGAGATGCCGCACCCAATTCACCACATCAAGAAAAGAAGTTGTCCAAACAAAACGGGGCATGTTGCCAATTTGTTGAAGCATAAAGGCATGACCTACCGAATCCTTTTCCGTGTTAGAAAAAATTCCCCTCTTTTGGAAGATCTCCCAATTCTAGTCCATGGTTTTCTGATTATTATCCCATTGTCCCAAAAAAAAAAAAACTATACAAAATCAGCTTTTTGTGATCTTGGATATTGGAAATTCTTCGCGCATGCTGGTGGGCTGAAGCCACCAGTGCCCCGCCTACACCAAAAACGCTTTGCTCCCATCTCAAATGGCACTTACAACAAGAAAACAATGAAGAAGAATAAGCTAAATTAATAAGCCATTACAGGGACTGCCATTGTTCTTGTCATATATGCGTACTTGATCCTGGTAATGTTAGCCTTCCTTACATCGCCTCAGAGCTTAGTTTCTTTTCTTTATAGTTTTTATACACATCGGCCGCAGAGCTTAGTTTCTTTTCTTTATAGTTTTTATAAACATTCCCTGTGGGGTTTAAATCAGGGTCTTACTGAATGCAAGTGGGGTTCAAGAACCCAGGTCTCACGGAGACTGCAAGTGGCCTCCTTATCAGGCAACATCCTTTCCCGTAGACCACACTCACGCCATACAAAGTAGTTTCTTAAAATCGCAGTCTTTTTTCTTTTTGATTACTTTGAAATTTGCACAATTTTCATACTAGAAATTTTCCTACAAGCACCTTCTCTCTCGAAAACCATAAAAATGCGTATAATTTTTTTTTTTTTTTTAAATGCAGCACCATGGAACTGTCAAAAGCACTTTTAAATAATAAGTAGATTTCGCAGTTGAAAGAAACATCTGCAAAGGAAAAATTGAAAGGAAAAAAAAATTACCCGAAAGTAGCAAACTGTGCTAGAAAGAAAGGGTAATTTTTGAGAGGAACGAGAGCTAATTTGTAAAAAACTCTATTTGCGACCCCAAATATTATAGTCATCGCCGCAGCAATCAACACCCCCAAGTCCCTGCTCTTCAAACTATTCACGTTGAGACCCTTGACTTCTCCGAAGCTGGTTTTCCCCTCCGAAACACTAGCGATCGGTCGCATGCGACTCACACTCGCTCCTCCTTCCCACCAAGGCCTCGCCAAACCCTGCTTAGCTCCACCGCGCCCGAGACCCAGCGACTCAGATGAAAAAGAAGAGTAGAGAAAACCGCCGGGGCCGCGGAGATCGCCATGTGACCGCACTCTACACTGCAAATCCAAATGACTTGAGGCCCTCTGAGGAAGCAGAGGGTGGTGGACCGTTCCCACGCAATGTCGGGCTACGGAAAACATCGCTCAACTCAACTGGTATTTGGTGAAGGCCGAAGCGAGCAATAATTTCTAAGAAGCGACAGCTTGTTCCCAGGTTTTTCTGAGAGATCAAACTGAACTGGTAAACGCCCACCCTGAGCCCCATGGCTGCTGCCTATATTGCGTTCACGTCTGTGCTCTTGTGGTGGGGTCCGGTGGAGGAGGAGGTGGAGGCGGACGGAAGCCGACGCCATAGATATCGGTGGGGGCCGCTGGTAGTTTCTCGTGTTTATTGATATATTTCTGTGGCAGAAGTTGCCAAATTTGGGTCACGTGTCGATGTCCTCTAATATTTAATTTTTTCCGCGTTTGAAGAATCTGGGAGGAACATGGTTTCGTAGTCTTTCTAAACACTATGACCCACGGAAGAATGGGTATTATTATTAGAAAAGGTAGTTGAAGTTAATGGATTCAATACTTTCAAAGGTAGATGAAGTCAAGAAACATTAAAAATGTGTGCTATAATTTAAACTTTAAATCTTTCATTTTGTCATTGTTTTTTTTTGTGTTATATAGGAGAGTTGGCTAACTGGCAGCGCACGGTTCAAACTAGAGGGACTGCAAACTACAAGGACTGCAACCACCAAACCTGCAAGGTTCAAATTACAGGGACTGCAACCACCAAACCTATCCATCTCGTTAATTGTTGACCCAGTGTGAGATAGGGACTGTCGATCACTTGAGTTTTGTACCGTCGTGTAGGTCTGACACGCACTCAGATGATTCAGAGCAGACTACTCCCTTTGCAAACTAGCACCACCAAAGTTTGAACCTAGGTCTCTTCTCAACAAGTGCCCATCCCAACTAGCACTTGTCAATTCACCTAGCCCTTGGGGCTTTCCATCGTGTCATTGTTGACCACAGTAAAATTTTACTGACAGAAGTTGGTTACATCCACATTATTTTTAGTAAGAGACAAGTGCAAGGAGAACTCATTGTTGATGGGACCACCTTATTGTTGATGAAGTTGTTAGGGGACGGCCTCGTTGTTGATGACTAATGGTGAGGGGATCACCAGTCATTTAGACCTACTACTACCAATCTGACTCCCACTTAAAAATTAAAATCAAACTACTACTTGCATGTCTCAAAATTTGAACCTATGACCAAACCAATCCACTCAACTTTTGAGGCCGTTACTTTTGACTCGGTGAGGAAGACTGGTGTGAGAGACGTAATTGAATTGGCAACGACAATATGCTTTATGAAAAGAGGTTTGGCAACAAGAATATGCTTAATTAATCTTTTTTTTTGCCTAATTGGGCAGGCAGGTGATTGACGGATTGCGGAATATGCCCCCATAGTCCGTGTACATGGACTCTAATTATATGCTTGCACGAGTGGTCGAGGAGCGACCTCCACCTTTCGTACAAAGCATTCAATGATTGTTCGAGATGTTCGCTTGTTAAATATTTTAAAAAATAACAAGATAAAAGTAGTTTTTAAAAGAGATCATAAATTATTTGAAATAATATTTAAAAAAAGTATTAAAGTGGAACAATTTTTTTAGGTTTGGTTAGTGCGAGAAACTCTCAACCATGACTCTTCTTAAAGTTGAGAGCTAATAAGGAATTTAATACAAAGCCATCACACATCCATTCCCTCACACACTCGTCCATGTCACGGTTTGAACCTTGGATCTCTTGAAGAAGAGCCGAAGCCCGAACTGTTACGTTGCACCCCCAGGTGCAAATGGAACAAAATTTCAACATAGAGATATTTTTTTATGAATACACACCCACCCCCTCACACACACTCATCCATGCCACAGTTTGAACCTTGGACCTCCCGAAGAAGAGCCAAAGCTCAAATCGTTGTGTTGTTATGAAGACTTAGGCACGTTGTTCATCTTTTATGGTTGTCATAGTATTTTGTGTTGTCTGCCTTGGAAGTTGTCACACAGTACTTTGCATAATATTTTGCATTGTCTACCTTGAAAGCCGCCACATAGTAGGGAAAGAACTAGTAGCTTCATGAGAAAACAAAAGTGAACAACACATCCTTTGGATCAATATATGTAGTTTTTTTTTCCATCCACATTGCTACTAGAAGTCCCTTGGTCTTTTGTGACATAAGGAAACCTTTTAGGTTGATAGTTTTCATATCTCTTCTCAACATTTTGTCTCTCTAGCACAATGATTTTATTATTCAAAACTCTCAACCCTACCCTTAACTTTAATAATTCTATGTTCTCTTTAGGCTTTGGAGCTAGTAATATGGGTAGAGAAGGTTTTAATGGTTGAGGTAAGGTTCTAGGTGTGGGAGTAGGAAGAAATTATGATGTTGAAGTGGCCAAAACTTTTTGTGTAGGTTGTGGTAACTCTAGAAAGTATGGCATGGTCAATTTAGGTGGAAGCTTGCCAATGGAGATCAATGTCTTTTTTGCAGCAATTGTAACTTGGAAGACTTATGGGAATCTCATCTCATTGGCTAGCTAGATCTAGGATAAAGGCTTGGATATAATGGATGTATGCTTGAGGTTGGGAAGGTTGATGTCTTGAAGGATTTGCTTCTACATTTTATTGAATATGATATTAAAATTAGTGATATTTACTTATGGATGCATCTTAATGGAGGTGAATTGGGTAAGTAATGAAAATAGATCTTCTACCTAGTTAAATTCCAAGATGAATGGTTCGACAAGCTCAACCCATGAACTTGTACTATTATCATTATGGGATCTATACTAGGTGAACATTTTTCCTCTAAAATAAATGGCTAGCAACTTCACCATGAAATTTTCATGCTAGATATTGGGAATAACAACTATAACGACCACATCTTAGTTGTGCTCATAGGTAGTTTTCTCAGTTCCATAAAAATTTGGTAAGGCTTTAAGAGCAAACTAAGGGATTTTGTAGAGATCTATAAGAAAGAGGGGATCATTACTATTCCATCTAGAGTAGATTTTTCCAACCATGTTTTCTATAGGGACTAATAGGAGATTGTCTAGGATAGGATTGTAGAGGGATAGGACTTTGAATATAAGGGAGGAGTGGGTAGGAGGGATCTATTGGTGGTCGAGAGAGAGGAGTGGGTAGGAGGGGGAGAGGATGAGATGGGTAAGAGGGATAGGCTAGTGCAAATACTAGTTCAACTTAAGGAGGATAGGTTGGTGGTAGTGGTAGAGATGGGTGTGGTCAAAAGGGAGACTCTACACCATCAGTTGAATGTAGAGATGGTAGAGAGGGAGCAAATGGTGACTGATATGGAGGAACTACGAAGGACCAATGAGGCACTACAGGCAAATCTAGCTGGAGCATGGGCAAAGATGATGAGTGTTAAGAGTAGAGTGATGAGGACCATGGCTCAATGATGATTGGAGGTAAAGAGCGATGGATATAGAGGATATCCTGATTAGGGAGGGATTGGACATCCCTCTATGGTTGATGTTGATAGGGTCATAGTGGAGCCTGGCTAGTGGACCCTCGGATACCATGGCGAGGCCATGGGTTAGAAAGCCACCTACATAATGAGCTTCGGATGTTGGATCCTCCCAAGGGGATGAGCAGTAGAGATACTGGAGTGACAATGGATCAAAGCGAGAGGGGGGCAATGAGATGAGCAACATGCAATCTTGAGGTTCGATGTGGCGATGATGTGACCATAATTTTATAGGTTGTTAGGCCATGATAATATAGTATGTGAACCTAACATTATCATAAAAATACACAACAATTTTCCATATATATATATATATATATATATATATATATATAATGGAAAATTGTTGTGTATTTTTATGATAATGTGATGTGTTATAAATTTATAATGATGGATGATGATGTTTGATGTGAAATTATGCATGGATGGATATTGTGATTAAAATGTGATGCATGTGATGATACTTATGATAGATGATTATATGAATGAAATGATAAATGTGACTAACATAAAATGTAATGATTATGAAACAATGAATGTAAGAAGATGTCAGGAAAAATGCATGTTTGAGTATTGTTAAAAAATGCTTAACACATCGCTTACTTAATATGAAATGGAGTGAATGTGACACTATGAATACAGGAAATGAATAAAATGTAAGAAAAAAGGTGGTATGACTTGTCAATTTGCCTATCCTAGGAAAGGAAGGATCAACAAGTTCTTTTGGGAAGCTCAAACACCCTAGTGACACCAATCAAACTTATCTACTGATTAAATAAGTTCTTGAAGATACTAAAACCAACTAGGGGAATCAAGTTGCTCAAAGACCAATGTGTGTGTAGTGATGTTTATTTTTTATTTTGAGTGAGGTAGGACTAACCAATTGTAACTCAAGTCGTTATAAGTTAACGCATCCATGAGCAGACATAGGTCTATACAAAAGAAAGTTGCTAATGTGACATACATATTGCCACACAAGGGTATACTCCACTGCTAGTTACGCATCTATAGCCCTAATGGAGATAACCTCACAATCCTTCAACTTTGCTCCACTGCCATCTAGGCATCTATAGCCCCGATGGAGACGTCTAAAATTCCCTAGGATCCATGATAATTGATAGAATTGATGATGCTTATTTTTTTCTTTGTTTTTGTTGCTTCTTTTTTTATTGCAAAATGGATCCTTAGGGTCATATTATGGCATGATAGGATAAGCAGGGGAAACCATTCACTTTATGGCTTAAAGCTACGCATGGCTTCATCTTTCCTAGACTCAAAATATAATTTATATGTAAAATGTGTGCATGGTCCAAAAGAAAACCTAAGGTAACCAGGAAGGCCTGTAGCACTCAAGTGATACATGACTTTCAATGAAGGTTGACTCAGACACTAGGTATGGCTAAAGAACTAAAATAACCAAAATATTATCCAAATCTATGAGAGGAAAAGAGACAGAGCACGACAAACTATTAATGGTGGACATAGTGGATATGGTAAAAAAGTGCATGTAAAGAGGTTAGATAGCTATGACTATGAAGACACTCTTGATTAATACAACCAAAATCCTTCATGATGATAGGTGCAAACTAACTTGAACAATGATCAAAATAGAATGAAGACAAAAATGAAAGCACAAAATGAAGGGGTAATGAGCTAGTGGTAGCATGAAAAATGATATAAAAGGAACGAGAAATAAAAGCAAGAGAAAGAAGATAAATAAAGAAGGAAGGAAAATAGGAAAGGGGGAAGAACACATCGGTCCATGGTACAACGAGAAGTGAGGTGTGAGGAATGAGAGAAGAGAAATAAAGAGGAAAGAAAAAATGAAAACAATGATGATATGGCAGGAAAGGGATTGATTGAAAAAATGAAAAATGCTTGTGACATATGTGTGTTTTTTTGTTTTGTTTTGTTTTTGAATTTGAATTTTCGATGATGTTCGTTTCATAAAACCATTCAATTAACATCATTCATTGTCTTCATGGTTAATTATGACCTCACGTGTTGTCGATATAATCTTGATTCTCTCTTTTTAATACATTCAAGAATGATTGGATAAAAATGAAGAATGATAGAGGAAAATCCTCAATTGGTTTTACTATTTGGTTGTTTTTTTATGATTTTTTAATAGTGTAATATAAGCTAGGTATTGAATGCATACAAATGAAGAATATTAATAGGTTAAGGTTCCTCAACTCCCTTGAGATTCACAAGCTTATAGGCCTTGAAACCAAATAATTGCTTACTAATGAATGAACCAAGCCAGTTAGTAGAAAAATTATCACATAAATGCAGGGAAAGATTTGAGTTTTGTTGATTTTCTTAAATAACGAGGTTGCCAACTTGGAATTCTCATGGATGGATTTTGTGATCTTAGGCTCATTACATTCAATCTTGATAAACATGAAGATTCTCAAGAGCATTGATTTGACGTTCATCAAGAAGAGTGATTTGATCGAGCATGGCTTGACAAGTGTCCTCATCTATGAATTCTTGTAAAGATATGCATAAAGTTGGGATCTCAAGCTCAAGAGGCATGATGGATTTGGAACCATAAACTAATGAGAATGGTGTTGCTCTCGTTGGCGTTCATATGCTAGTTCAATAAGCCCAAAGTGCCAAAGGGAGTTGGAGATGTCAATATTTATGATTCTCTTGTATCGTTTTCTTGAGAATGACACAAATAGTCTTATTAGTTGCCTTAGCTTTTCCATTGCTCTAAGGGTAATAAGGTGTTGAGAATCTATGTTGAATATGGTACTTATTGTATAGTGCTCAAACATCATTTTTTTTAACGAGATCCCATTATCAAAAATGATTTTTGAGGTGATACCAAAATGACAGATGACGTGTTGGAGTAAAAATTTCATAATCTGAGGTCTTGTCATGTTGGTGAGAGGGATAGCCTCAACCCACTTGGTGAAATAATTTGTGGCTATGATGATGAAGGTGTGATTGCCCAAATATGGAGGGAAGATTGTCTTAACCAGATATAGTCCCCATTGTGAGAACGACCATAGGGATTGAATGGGTTGCAAGGCTTGCAATGGAATACGAGTCAAATTAGCATGATGTTGACATTTGTGACATTTCTTGATATATGTGCAACAATCATGTTCCATGGTGGGCCAATAGTATTCCATGCACAAAAGGTGATTTTCAATGTCCATCCCCCTAAAATGACCACCATATGTACCATCGTGTGCTTGAGACACTACCCAATTGGCTTCCTATGATTTGAGATAATGAAGGAGTACATCATAGCCATGATGATAAAGAACATCTCCTACTAGAGTATACCAAGTTATCTTTCATGTGAACATGCATTTAACAACCGAGGAAAAGTCGAAATGAAGAGTATCAATTTTTAAAAAATCTTGATTTACACAAAAACATGGTAGGACTCGACCTAAATTAGAAGGACATCCCATTCATCATTATATGACTATTGAGAGATAGCTAATTTGGAAAATATTATGATGTGAATGAGGGTAACATTATCAGTGGTGTTCTACGGGATCCATGGAACAATTGGATGACCTTGGTAAAAACTCTTATGTCATACCACTCAAAATTGATAAGTAACTTGTCAATGATTTTCTTGTAGGCTTTTAAGACTGGGCACTTGCATTGGTAGACTCCCTTAACTTGATTGATAATGAGTTAGGAGTCACCTATGATGTGGATATATTTAATGTGCATGGCCACAGTGGTTTGAAGACCTAAAATTAATGTCTTGTCCTCTGTGTTATTGTTGGTACAAATGAAGTCAAGCTTAAATGATGAAGGGATGGGAACCCCTCGAGGTGCGAAGAAAATGATTCCCACACCTTACCCTTGTTTGCACTTAGACCCATAAAAAAAATGGTGATATTGGCTTCATCTTCAAGTTTGAAAAGCTCTTTGAGCATGGTAATATTGAAGACAGAGTCATCTAGAAGCTCTATGATAAGTGGTCAATCATCTTGAAGAGGAGCTTCAAAGAGTTTTTCAACAATGACCAAACCTCTATGGATTTTTGGCTTATAAATTTAAGATCAAATTCTATTAATAGCATTATCCATTTTGTCATGTGGATGTTTGTGTAAGTGTGACTCATCATATAACATAAAGGGTTCTCTCTGGCGATGACATACGTTGTATGGTTGAGCATATAGTGGTGAAGCTTTTTAGTGGTAAAAACCACAACAAGACATATCTTCTCCATGTATGCATATCTTGTTTCGTAACCCACCAAGGTACAACTAATATAATAGATAGTCTGCTCTCGATTGATGTCATTCTTCTAAGCCAACATGGTCCCTAAAGCAAAGTTAGTGGCAGATATGTACAGATGGAATGGCATCCCTGATCTAGATGGACATAAAATTGGAGGGAAGGCAAGGTAGCACTTGATGGTGTCAAAAGCTTCATAACACTCAGTGGTTCATTTGAATGTGACTCCCTTTTTTAATAGATGATTGAATAGCTTACATTTATCATACAATTGAGAGATAAAGCGATGAATCGCTTGAATCTTACCTTGTAAGCTGTGAAGTTCTTTAAGGATCATAGGGGATTGCATTTCGACAATGGTCTTGACCTTGTTAGAATCCACTTCAATGCCTCTCTTGAAGATGATGAACCCTAAAATCTTCCCTAAAGTGACACCAAAGACACACTTTTTGGGATTAAACCTCACATTATGCTCGAGAAGATGATCATAAACTTTGCATAAAACATCTATATATCCATGGCACATTTTGGATTTTGCCAAGAGATCATCAATAAAATATTTGATGATTTTATGCATGTAATCATGAAATATGTATTTCATGGCACGTTGGTATGTAGCTTCTACATTCTTAAGACTGAATGCCAAGAATTTGTAGCAAAATGTCCCCCAAGGCAATGTAAAAGTTATTTTGTGTTGGTCATCAAGATTGACTTAGATTTGGTTACATATTGAAAAATCATCCATTAGGGAGAGCATTTCATGGCCCATGGTAGAATGCATAAGCATATCAATATCAGGGAGAGGAAAATCATCTTTAGGATACGCTTTGTTAAGATCACAAAAATCAGTGCAAATGCATATCCCTTCGTTAGGCTTACAAACAAGCACCATGTTTGAAATCCACTCTGGATAATCAATTGGTTGGATAAAGCCCACATCTAAGAGTTTTTACAACTCTTATTTAACCATGAGGGCTATGGTATGATGAAGTTTTCCCAACTTCTATTTGATCAACTTAGCGTTAGGGTTTAACATGAGGTTGTGGACAACAAGATTCGGGTCAAGGCTAGACATGTCTTTACAGGACCACATGAAGACTTCTTGATACTCAGTTAGGAATGTGACAAAACTTTGTTGCTTTTTGATTGAGATACTTTTCCCAAGTTTGATTATTTTGGGGTTATCTGGGTCTGTTTTGATGTTGGCATCGATGGTTTCCTGAATAAGCACATGGGAACCCTCCTCAAGTTGAGGGGTGGGAATGAGAGGGATGTCATCTACAATATTATCTAGGAGAAGTGGTCCAACCTCACTGACTTCAACATTACAAACAAAAGAGGGTGAAGAAGGGAGTGAATAAGGAAAGTATATGTTCGAGTCTTTGTGCAACTGATCTAAGGGATAAAAATCAGAGATAGTTGGAGGGGATGCAATTAACTTGAAGTCAATGAGACTAGTGTTGATGGTGATGGTATGTGAAGAATCATATGGATTATGGAGGGGTGTACACAAGTCAACAAAAAATATGTTGACTTATGGGAATGAAGGGTGTTGCAGATTGGAGTCCAGGTTCCCTTGCACATGCTCTTAAGAGAGGAGTTGGTTAAGGATGGGTGGGCAAGGATTAGATGGAGGTGGCTATGGTGGAGGTAATTTTTGTATGGGTGCAACTAGGCACTCTAATGGAATGAGCATAGGAAAAATTGGAAGGGAAAAAGGGAATAAATACAAATAAAAGTCATCCATATTTATGATGGGAACAATGGGATATGATTCATATTTAGAACTATTAGATGCAATCAAAAGTGCCTCAAATGACTCATCCAATTCATCATCTAAAGTGTTGTAGGAGGTGGAATGGATTGTGGAAACTTGAAAAAGGTTTGTTGGTGATGTAGAGTATGCTCAGGATTAGGATATTCATCGTCACTACCCTCCTCCAGGCCAAGAGTGATGCATTGAATATCATATTTGAGGAGATCGATTAGAGAATGTTGATCATATCCTAAGCTAGATTTGTCTTGATGAGGCTAAGAATGAGTCTCTAAGATAGTTTGTATTCCTCGCTCATAATGACCAAGATCGTATTCTTTAGCAGGAGGTTTGTCTAATATTGAGTCGATTCCCCCATACATGAAATTCATGTGATTAGAGTAATATCCCATAGGAACAACAACACCAATGGTTAAGAGGGCATGACTAGGGTGACCAAAATCCCTAAATGATTCTATAATTGGGGGTAAAAATGCTATATTATGTACAAGGTACTCTCCTATGGTAAGAGTGGTCCTATGTACAACAATATTAGGGATCTGAGATGAGATCATTGGAGAGGCAAATGGGGATGGCAACTCAGGGTTATCCACAAAAGTCAACTAGGAAGTGGAGGGTGATGGAATAGGAGCATGTGTCCCTTGAATAGTGTGAGAGATAGATGGGTTTGCATCAAGTAAATTTGGAGGTGGAGGTGGATCAGGTGTTGTGGAAAGAGATATGGTTTGGGATGCATGTGTTGGAGTAGGTATGGGGGATATAGAAGGAGCGATGATGGTAGGAGTAAGGGTGGTGTTCAGTGGAAATTTTACCCAATTGCAAAATCACCATCATAGTTAGGATTTTAAAATGAAAACCCTCTCTTGCAAAGAAATAGAAATTTCTCCAAGGTTCCTTTTACTTAATATGTGCTTGTATGTTGTGAAAATGTGTCAAATAAGTGCTTAGAATACCTTAGTGATTTTCAAATAACTATTAACAAGGGGCCTATTTGGTATCATTTTATTATGCTATGCTATTGATTGTTCATGAAACTTAAAAGAAAAGAAAATGTGATTGGCCCTCATATGACCATGATGAAAGTGCTTTGGTTCATTTATCTTGATAGATTTTAGGTAGATTTTATCTGTAGTAACCTTTGAAATACCTTATAAATTAGCCCCCTTTGATGAAATTATAATTTTCATAAAGGGAAGTTAATCTATAGCTTTGAATACAATGGCTTTTTAAATGCCATATAAATTACCTCCTTTAATGAAATTAATTTTCATAAAGATAAGTTAATTTATTGCTTGAAAATGAAATGCAAAGCTTGAAATATGAAATAAAGCTTGTGAAATTATAAAATTCTTTGAAAATATGAACTTTATAAATAATTTTATAATTTCCAACTTGCTTCAAACTAAAATTGATTTAAATAACAACTTAAAGCTTATTCTTTGAACCCATGCCTTTCTCTTTTTGGATTTTTTATTTTTTACATTTTTTATTTTATTTGGAAAACTTTAAAAAAATGAAAAAGATAGGGTTTAGAAAAATAAAAGAAAAATGAAATAAAATGTTGTAACTACAAAATTCACCATAGACCCTACAAACATTATTATCCTGCAAAACCAGCATTAATGTGATCCGTATTTACGCAATATGACATTTAATGTGGTGCAATCTTCTGAGGAAAAAGTGTAATATATAAAAAATGATAAATGAATTAACCATCAACATGCATAAAATTCACTTCATTTCCAATATATTGACAAATAAAATATTTTCAATAAACTTTAACATCAAATGCAAAATACCAATGTTCAGAAAATGATATCACATGGTGAGATAATCCAATCCAACAACGTGGAAGGAGCAATTCTAGCCAAATCCAATGCATTCTCCAACCTGCAACTTGCCTCCAAAAAGCTACGACCTTTGTATCTCGTGAATCTTTAAAAAATTTCAATAATGCTCCTGAAGTTCTGACTCCTTTTTCTTGTTTCTTCGCTTATATTTATAATCTAATGATTTTCTATTTTTCATTTGTTCGATTGGTTTCATAACGAATTTTAAAAATAGGTTTTCAACTAGAAATTCATTTTACATATCGAATCTCATATTAAAATGTCTTACCAAGATTATTTAATAAAAAAATAATACATAAATGGTAATTATTAAGCATATAAAATTAATGACCATATCATGTCCTCCATAGTTTGAATCTGCCACTGATTCAACTTAATCCATTCTATCGATGTACACAATGTGGTCATTACCATTGTCGATGAATGCTTTGGAGCACGTGCGCTGCCCAACCTATGTCTGCTTTCTCCTCTGATAAACTACTTGGTTGTTCGAATATTTTTGACTTAATTTCATATTACTCAAGAGTGTGTTCAACAGGTATGCAACCTCCATGATATCATATAGATGATGGGCCTTTTGTCTTTATCCTTTGATTAAACTGATGATAATATGCACTGCGTCTACTTGTACTTTACATTTGCATGACCTAATTTTCCAATATGATAATTGCGTCGCTTGATAGAGTCCAAACATGTTGTCTTTTGGCTAATACTCACTGAAACCTATCGCGTTAGGCTCAACATCCACATCATTGGTAAATTTTTCTATGTCTTCATTATCTCTGATGAAATATCTATATACATACCAACAACACTTCATCTGTCTTGTTTAAACCTATGCTTCATCCAAACCTCACACAAAAACATTCTCTTTTCTTATTTTTTACCCATTCAAACTCTAGACATCCTCTGTTTTGTAGGATCTTTGTTTTATCTATTCCATTTATCCCCTATGCATTGGACTGTTTCAAAAGGAATGCTTTATAAACAAAAATTCACACATAACATTTTTATTCAACCAAAGCCACCGGGTGGCCCTTTGAACATGCGCCTCTTAACCTTAAAAACCATGTCAGGGCATTAATTGCCTTATGTCCAGTCTGTCGGTCTACCTCAAAAACTGTGTCGCATACCTTGATAAACTTGTGAAACCAAAAAACAAACATTTTCTTAAACACTTTGTAAAATAAACTTTTAAATTAATTTAAATATATTAAATTATAAACCTTTTAACTTTATAATTTAATATATTTGAATAATTTAAATTCTTTTAAATCTAAACATTTAAAATTAAAATTTAAAACAAACTAACTAAAAATAATAATAAAACAATATAATAATTTAAAAAACACAAACATTCAACATTATATTAACATTAAGCACAAATGCAAACCAAAACATTTAACACAATCATCAAAATTCCAAAAAAAATTGTTGGGTCCCCAATTTTGGGGAAGTTGTGAGATGGTCACAACAGGTGGTAGTGGCTTATCCAATGGGAGAGGTGATGAGAGTGGAGAGAGAAGCCCTTGGAGGGTGGTTAGAACTAGCGGAAGGAGTAGCATGGTGTGGTATGGATGGAATTGGTAGGGGGTAATTGACAAAGGGGTCTAGAGGGAGAGGATGATGTAGTATGGGTGAAATGTGTGGGTTGATGATGGAGGCCTAGCCATGGAGGATGAAGGAAGGATATAAGTATGGATAGGTTGTGGACGGGGTTGAGCAACTTGCATGCTTAAAGAAGGGTGGAATGGTTAAGCATTAGGAGAAGTATGGGAGAAATGTTGATAGTGTTGAGGAGGTAGATATGAAGAATATGAATAAGATGGATGATTTTGATTTGTAGAAAGGTGGGGGGTGTGGTTGGTGCCTAAATATGGATAAGGGGAATTAGATTACATGAGATTGAGTGGGCAAGTTGTAGATTGGATATGAACGATATAGGTGAGGGAGTACAAGATGTGGTCGAATGGTAAGTTGAGCAAAGTAGGATATGGGTGAGGGATAAATGCGTCAAAGGTAGGGAGGACTCGTGCAGGTGTGTGACCATGTGATAATACTTCAATGGTTCATCATCCACCAGAATGCAGTTAATACGACCCACATGCATGTACTTAAGGCAATGGTGCAAATTTAAGGGTACACATCGCATGTCATGTATCCACGATCTACTAAGGAGTATATTGTATTAATTTATCCATTCAAGACATGACATGGAGTGTTGATAGTCTAGACCTCTATATGAAGAGGGAGGATGACTATTCTTAGCATAGAGCATAGGGCATTATTGAATTCCTATAGAGTGAAGGTAGAATCAATTATATGAGTGGGGTGGAAGATTGAGATGTTTGAGGGTAGATGATGTGATGATGTTGATGGAAGAGCCCGTGTCAATCAAGACACATTTGAAATATATATTTTCAATAGAGGCCATGATGTGCAAGGTTGGATCTGGTCCTTCCATCAGGACAATATTAATCTCATTATCATAAAATATAATGGCTTATGAGGTAAAATATTAAATGTTACCCATAAAATTAGAAAAAGCATTAGGGTCATGGGTTTATAGCTCTATGACTTTAAGGATATCCATTAATGCCCCTTGATCAGGAGGTGATTGTTGGATTAACTCATAATTGAGAGCTTAGTCGATGCCATTTTGAGGCTATGGAAAAGCCTATTTGTGAGATGAATGACTGGGTTGGGTTGATGCATGGTGACTTGCATTGACAAAGGAAGCAACGTTGATGAGGAAAAAATATTTGAAGGGTTAGTTGTTTGGACAGGTAGGTTTGGGTATCATCAATTCCTAGTAACCACATGAATCGATTCCTAGATAATTGGGGACATTGTTGACATGATTAACTTGATTCAATTGAGAGGTAGCTATGATGTCTCCATTGTCTAGTTGTGTTGCACCATGTTGTGGTAATGGAGTTTGATAGATACCCAAAATTTGATTACAGGAAATAAGAGGGTTGTCAACTTTGATAATCCTCCTCTCAATCAAATCTTGCACTTTGTGCTTAAGTTGGATGCACCTTGTAGACATAGAAAATTGACCCATCCAAATGAGTCAATTCTTCCTTAGATCCCTAGCTAGCCACCCAAACTTGCTAAGTGTAAATTTGGGACTCTTTTGCCCTCTCAACTTTGCTTTGTTTCCTTATCTTTACCAAATTTTTACTTTGTCCATATAGAGCATGAATTTGGCTTTCCATATTCATGCCCTATAATGGTGGGGCATGAATTTGGTGTTCTAAGAGTTTTTATCCCTAAAACCCCTCCCCTCATTGGCCTATTTTGGGGTTAGCCTTGGCCTACGATGAAAATTCATTTTCTAGCTCATTTTACCCTCAAAACCTCTTATAAATAAGGGTTTGGATCCCCTAAGCTTGTAGAATGATGTCTAAGGAAATTATAATTGTTGACTCACTCATTTACTCATGCTATCAAGTGCTATTCTGTTGTAAGTTACTATTTTGTTGTTTTGTACTTTCATGATTGTTGCCCTTGAGGATTGAGTGGAGTCTTGATAATTGGATTTATCAACCTTATTGGAGTGCTTCTTCCACCTCTTGATTGCTCTTTGCTTTCTTCATCAGCTCATCAGGTTTTCCATTTGCATTGTTAACCTTTTAACTTGGTTTTTTTGTTTTGCACTTTGTTTTGTTTTGAGACCCAGAAAGATTATATGAACCAAATTCACAAATTTGGTGAACCAAATTCACAAATTTGGTAAGCCAAATTCGTGCTCCCCCTTTACATGGCATGAATTTAGTACAATTAGAGTTTGGGGGCAAGTTTTGCACTCCAAAAACCTAATTCGCATCTTGCATTTCAACATTTTGTTGCGGTCATCTTGTTTGCATTTTAGTTCACTATTACATACTTGTTTTACTCTGTTTGTGCATGTTCCAAAGGTCAAAGATCATTTTAATTTCAAATGGACATGTAAAATGACCAAGGGGGCTTAACTATTGTGCCTCTAAGATCAATCCTATAGCGGCCTAAGTAGGTTCCCAAATGCTGATCAATTTTTCTAGGGTTTGTGAAGCTATTTTGTAGGTTTGAAACTATTAGATATTCTATATGCAAGATAAAACTTGGGACAACCACTAGATCAGATAAGTGCCCTAATAGATCTTTAGGCTATTTGGTATTTTCTCTTATTTATTTTTATCCAATACCTAGATTGCAATAAAAGGAAAAGTATTTGATTGAATTTCTAGGCATTTGAAAGAGTAAAAGCATATAGTGTGCATCTAGGATTTTAATCTTGTTAGTGCATTTCCCTTGGACCCTTGCTCAAAGGTTTTATTTTACAATATAGGGTTAGATATCATTAAATAAAATAATCATTCTAGGGTTATCCCTTGTCTTCTTACATTTGGAATATCTTGCATTGTTCTTTCATATTTCGTATCTTAGTTTAGAAAGCCCAAAACATAGGTGCATGCTTAATTGATATATTTAAACATTTATACCCCAGACTTGGAGCGAGTCCTAAAACCATTTCTAGTGAACCATTTTCCTTGCCCACCAAGTGTAGATATTATAACAGCCACTGCAGTCACCTCAGCTCCCAACGAATCCAATCGAGAATCATACACAGTGCACAATTTTACCCCTCTACATCTTTGGTGAATTTGACGTTGAAACACATCTTAGTGCCCAAAATAGGAAGCCTCTTCCTTTGCTCTTTTGAAATATTAACCATTAATTTTGTTTGTGTAGATTAAAAAACATTTAAAAATATCTTAAGAATATTTTTGTGTGTGTCTCTCTTTGGTTTTCTCATCTATCCTTTCGCTTCTTCTAATGGCTTATTTCCTTAGAAGTCAATGAAGGCATCTAGAATTTGATCAAATTCCTTAAGAAGATGATCAAATTGATAGGGTTTATGATAAAATTAAGATAGAAGAGCAAGAACATGTTGAAACTAATACAAAATATGATCCCCATGATGGGCCTAATGATGGCTTCATGTTTATATCAGTTGATTATTTATGGGGTTTCATAAAACATCACATAGATACTTTAATTAGAGTTATGGAGTGGGAGGATTAGCTCAAAAGAGGTGAGGTGCCTTCTCCTCCTACTGTCTCTTCTAGAAATGTTTATAAAAACCCCTTATTTGAATCCTTACATCATGGTAATCCTTCTCATCAACCAACATATGCTACTATTGTAATTACCAACATTGTTAGGGTTTTACAATTTCCTCCAACTAGTAGTGCATATCAAGATCATGTTCAATTTCCTCTTTATTCAACTAATCTCAATATTCATGCTTCTATTCCATCAAATGTTGGTTATCCTCCACAACAAGATACCACATATCATAACCCATACCATAACAATATCAATACCTCCAATATAAGCCAAGTTCCCTTTCAACAACCTACCTATACCCCTCCCTTAGGGAACCTAGGGGTATTGCACAACAATTACCCTGAAGTGCACAACTTAACAAATATGGTGAAATAGTTAGTTTCCAAAGTAGATATGATTCAACCGCTTAGTTTCACCTACAACTATAGAGAAATGTGCAATCAACCCCTAGACCCTATCATTACCTCTAGGCCCTACCCTAAGCATTTTTTAATGCTAATTTTACCAATTTATAAGGGAACAAAGAATTCAATTGAGCATTAAAGAATGTTTGGAACAACTTTCCATGATATCATATATGATGATATGTTGCTAAAAACGTTCCCTAAGAGTATTGGTAGTATGGCATTATATTGGTATTATCAGTTGCCCAATCATTCTTTGAGGAATTTTGAAGAGACGACTGAAATGTTGTTCAACAATTTGGTGCTTATGTTGAAAAGAATGTTACTATGAAAGATGTCTATATATTGAAACAAGACAAGGATGAAATTTTTTCTAAATTTTTATCTCGATGGAGGAGTCTAGTTGGATGCTTGAGATATACCTTGCATTCTCGAGATATGCTTGAGATATTCATTGAAAACTTGCAAGAGCAGATCTCTTATGAATTGGAAGCTACAACTATCACATATTTTGACCAAGCTATAGATCTGGCAAGAAGGGTAGAGCAAGCCATTATAAGAAGATATTAGCTTAAAGTAAAATAATATAGGATAGAGCAAGCCCTTATAAGAATAAGCACGTGGTTGATGATGGGGTAATAGATAGTAGACCTATTAATAGTGTTGTTAATACCCTACAAAATATGGTGCTTAACCAACCACAAAAACCCCCACAAAGGAATTTCACAAGACTCAACACACCTATGAATGTGGTCCTAAAGTAGCTTTTGGAAGCTAACATGATTGAGTTACCTCCCATAAGGCAACTATATACCACAAATAATTGGTATAATCCTGGTCAACATTTGTGAGTATCATAGAGTGGAGAGGCATTGGACAAACTCTTGAAGAGGTTGAAACATGTGGTTCAGGATCTAATTGATGAAGGACATATTATCATAGAATGTTATCGATCCAATCCTCCAATAAATAATCAATCTCCTACACTACAAAAACCCACAACTAATCAAGACATGGGAATCTTCCAAGATCCCCTCCTTGAGCATGGTCAACAAGTAGTTAATCAGGTGTCATATCAGAATGTGCCACCTCTCTCTGAGAATATGGTTGGTATGATAACAACAACCACAAGGCAAAAAACGTACAATTAACAAACTCAAATTTCTTCATAGGAGATGAGTTCTTCATCCAACCCACATTTGAAACCTACCTTAGTTTTAAATAATACCCAAAAAAGGAGCATGAGGTTAGAAACCCCACCTTTAGTGTTGAAGCCACAATCTAAAGTCTCCTTTGACATTCAACAACAGTTAGCTAGTACCCCAACCAAGATATCTCTTAGAAATTTTGTAAACTTCTTTTCATAGGTAAGCTTTGTTAAAACTTTTGAGACAATAATGTGTCCCACAAGACATTTCCCCTAGTGCTATAGCTAATGTTGTAAGCTCTATTGGGATACATCATATCACATTCTCGAACGATGATAAGCCTTCCTCAGACTTACGGGGGGATCCTTCCCTCTACATTATTGCATTTATTGGGGAAAATTTTATCAAGAGGATTCTTATTGATAATGGTTCTTCCCTCATTTTATGCACCTATCAATTCTTCCAAAAGTTTGGATTAAAAGAGGAAGACTTAACTAAATTCGGTATCATCATCAAAGCTTTCAATGAGTCCCAAGAAGCTTGCAAAATTATATCCCTCCCCTTAGGGTTGTACCTAAGATCTTAGACACCTTGTTCTATGTGGTGTCTTGCCCTGCATATTTTAATCTACTTCTCAGATGTCCTTGGATTTAAGCAATGAGGGCAATCCCTTCTACTTTTCATCAGTGTTTGAAGTTTAAATATAAAGATCAACTGATCACCATTTTGGATGACCCTCACCCATTCGAATATTATTCGATGGTTGAGAAAGCTCAATATGATCTCAATTTATGTCCATCAATTTCCTCATCTCACATAACTAAGCAACTTGAAAATCTAAATGTGAGTGAGGAACCTCTCATCAATATTTTATCATAGGATCAAGTTAATCTATTTCTTCAAACGCCTCTTTTGGATCTTGCCAAGCTACCACCTTCACGTAGGATTATGAGTTTACCTAATAAGAAGGGTGAAGTTGTACACATTGGTACACATACCTTTATCTTCATGGTTACATCCCTCGAAGAAAATATTCATGGTAGCAACCCTTGTCCTATTGAGCATTCTTTTACCCATTGTTACCTGTCCAATGATTACCCACTTTCCAAGAAAATCCTTAGTATGGGATATATAGGTAAAGGTTTGGCGTCACAACAAAAGGGTATTCAAGAACCTTTGGATGTCGAGGTTTGGCATAGGAGGCGTGGAGTGGGCTACATCCCTAAAAAAACCCAATATTTACCCTTTGATAATGATGATCATCTTGTTACTTATGTTGAATATTTAGATCATCAAAGCTTAAAGTGGAGTGATGAGGACGAGGGACCCCCTTATCTCTCAGATATTCTATTTTGTAATATGGTAACCACTAGGCATCCTAAGTCTAGTGAGGCCATGAAGAAGATTTCTAAAAGGAGTACCTCTTGTGACATGGCTCATAAGGATATCTCCCAGAACAACTCCTCCTTTGACGAGTCTCTCCCTTGTGTTGCACATGTCAAGTCTTCTCATTATCAATAAGACTTTGTTTCTCTATCTTACAAGGACCTTGCAAAATTGGGTATTGCTCCCCCTTTTTTCAGAAAGGATGGTACAATCAAAGTTTTCACTGAATTTTATGCATCATCTTCTAGAGAATGTACTATAGGAGATTCTCTTCGTGATGAGATTCATGAAAATATCCTCCATTATAGTCCTTTCTTTGATGGGTTAGATCCTTGCACCACCATAATGTTTGTTAAAATAGGCGGTACACTTAGAATTTATGCGGACTTTAAAAACAATGAATGTAATTTGAACCTTAAAAAGAACACAAGAAAAAAATAATAATAATCTAAAAACTGTGCATGACGTTATATTTCTATTTCATCTAGTTTGCATCCGATTTGCTTTTTCATACTGCACGATTGCTTGTCATATCTTGCATGGTTTTCTTGACATTCTATTCCACCTTCTTTTTTTCTTTCCATGATTGCACTGTTGCTTGTTCATACTTGCATGGCTACTTGATCATATAGATTCTTAGGGAGTTTGCGATAATGGCAAGTGATGACACCTAGTTAGGTCGTAGATCACATGCATTGCACTCTCACTAGGACTATGATGCCTAGAAAACCCCCAACCTAGGTCCCAATGTGCATTTCCATCATTACATCCACCCATCTCATCTTTTCCTTATTCCTTGACCTTGAAAGTTTTCATTGCTTATATATCTCCAAGTCAAGGGATATGGTTCTTATTTTGCTCCATTAGCCTTGTCCATATACTTTATTGAACACACCACACCCCTATCAACTAATTCTCACTTTGGCATATTATTTACATCATTTCAGCACCCCATAGTGGATAGCTTCATGGTCACGAGCGAGGGGTAGCCTCCATTCAACCGTTTTCAAGCATAGATCCTAAAGAATATATCTCTTTTTTTTATCATCATAGCTAGAACTACACCCATAGTAAGTTCAACTTCGTCTTGTCCATATTTGTAAGCCAACAACCCTCATAGGATAACTTCATAACCACACACGAGGGGCAACCGCCATCTCGGTCATTTGCAAGCATACATCCTCATAGGGTTTCATTATTGTCATTTTTCTTTGGCATTTTGAGATTTGTTTCATTCACCCATGCATTTCATTTAGGTTTACATTTTAAGATGCATTGCATTTAGTTAGATCCATACCATTCCATCTCATTCATTTAGGTTCATTCACTGCATTCATTATGTTTGTGTCTACCATGCATACAAAAAATAAAAATATATAAAAAGCAATCACACATAAGCACACACATTGCACCATAAACACATAAATAAACTACAACTAGTATTACTTGATAGCACTAAGTGTATGTGTGTCAGTCAATGTGCCACAATAGAGAGCTTGGCACACTTGACCATCCTTAGGGGTGCATACCATAATCAAAATTGATATGTCATCCTGATCCCAATACTAGCCATGTGAGCTTGCTTCCTTTGCTCTGCCTACTAGAGGTGGTGGAGTCATGTTTTTATATTGTGACACAGATGATGCCAAAGACTAAGAATAACTCTATGATCATCAAGATGATGGTTCTAAGACCCTCTAATCAGATGGCACAACATGGTAATAGGCCATCTGTTAATGGGTTGTCCTCTATACTATCACCTCATATGACTATCTCATCCTCTATAGCTTTGTCAGTAGCAAATGACCTCCCTCATCCTCTTAGCTACCTATCATGATAGTCATCCCCTTTGCTTGGATATATTGACCCATTTCCCCTCAATGTGCTCTACCTTAGCCTATGATGCATCTTGCTCTACTCGATCCTGGTCTAGTGCATTGTGGATAGACTCCATCTCCATCTGCATTGCTACCACCATAGCTCATAGCCCCTCTGCCTCCCATAGACCTATCACCTTAGGTCTTGCATGTGCCATAGTGGGGGTAACCATTGTAGCCGCCCCTCTTCCTGAGCTGGAGATCATGATGGTACTCATTTTAATCATCATTATCTCCATATAAACCTATGTCCATGATAGTTTGGATAGGATCTTGTCTCTTTACTACTTCTTGATGGCACATTAAGTGGCCTCTCAAAGCACCAATTGCACTCACCAACTCATCACCTGACATCCATGCACTAGCACTGGTGGGGAGATCCTTAGGGCATAATATCCCTGTATCATTTCTTGTACCTAAGAGCCACCCCTAACGTTGTCCACCCTTGGATCCACATACATGGGTCATCTAGGTCCCTCCTCACTTGTTGGAACCAATAGTCTCCTAGGTCCAAAATATCCTACAAAATACAAACTAGCATTGTACTTGATCAAAATTCAATAAATCCTGCTTGCCCTTCTTAGTTATGAGCCACTAGATCCTCCTCACCCAAGTTAGTTCCTCCATATACTCCCTTTAGCCTAGGTGTATATGCCATATGATATGGTGCTACTGTAGCTCATCTATCACCTGTATCCCTAGTGGTAAGACTCCTGCGTACAACTTGTGCCTATGCTCATAGAGTTGGGTCCACCTATATGTTGTTAGTTGCTCCATGATGGGCAATGGTCCTAGTAGTTCTTGCTATCTTTGAACTACCATGTGCTCCCAACACCACACCTGGGGCAACATTGTATAGATCAACCTTGTCTATCGCTTGTACACAATATCATGTAACATCTTGTATAGGCGGACCAACACATATGGTTCCCATATGAATTTGACCTTCTAATCTTGCATGTCTACCACTACCCCTGCTAGAGCCCATGGTAAGTATTGCCTATTGGTATAGCACACCAGCATCCCTGCCACCACTCTACATAGTACGAATATCAATGCCCCAACTCCATATCAATGTGGTATCTCATTGATATGGAATCCACTCTGCTAGATCACATGTGTCAAATCTCTCGACATCATCTCTAAGTCCACCATCGACACCCATACCATGTAAACAATCCTTCCTCTAATAGGAATCCTCAAGATGTGCCACACATCCTCCAATGTGATTGTCATCTCCCCTATCGATAGCCAAAATATGGATAATTTTGGATACCATATCTCTGCCATATCCATTAGTAGGGATCTATCTACCTCAATGCGATGCATCTCTACTAAATGCAGTAGTCCCATGTTCTCCAATGTCTCCCTTTCCTGCATTGGGAGCTGCTCCAAGGCAGTCTCTAGTGTGCCCAATCACCACTCTCTCCTCTCAAGTACATCTAGTTGCATAATCAATATAATTTCATCATTAAATAATCATTCTAAACTTATAAAACTCATAACAATCATACAAAATTAAAAAATTAAAAAAATAAAGGACTTGCAAAATTTGCCAAATTTGTGCCTTGGAATGATCGGGCACGAATTTGGAAAATGTTCCCAACTAAATTCATGCCTACTCCATACACTGCATGAATTTGGCTGGGCATCCTACCAAATTCATGACCCATCCATACAAGGCACGAATTTGGCTCAAGTAAACTGCCAAATTTACGGTTCGTAACCAAATTCGTGCTCCACGACAAATTTTGCCAAAAATTCAATTAAAAAATAAAAAATGCAAAAAAAATCCTAATATTTTTGTGTGTACAGGTGCAAAATAAAAAAATAGCAAGTGGGGCTCAATCCGTACCTTCTCCCAATTAGCAGTAGTGCCAACATCGTCCCTCGCCACAATAGCATGGTGAGTCGATAAGGCCATTCTCTTTCTTCTCGAGAGCTCTTTTTCTCCTCCTTGTACGATGAACATGAGGCTCTTTTCCATCCTTTTCCTCTTTTCTTTCCACATTTTTCTTTCCCTCATTTAATTCTCTCTCCTCTTTTTTCTTTTCCATCCTTTTCTTCTCTCTCCTCCTTGTTCTTATCTTTTCTCTCTCGTTGTCTTATCTTTTGCCTTTTTTTGTTGTTTTTTGCTTGTTTTCCCTTTGTGTGCCTATTTTGAATTTTAATTTGGAATTTCGCATTCCTTATTAAAACTTGAGGGAGCACCCCAACCGTAAAGACATTAATGGTATTAGTGCCTTGATTTGCATGCAAATTTGTGATGTTCATGCCAACACCCCTTTTCTTCGCACCGCCCCTCCATCCAAATCTAACCACCCCTTTTTGTGTTTGCCCATAATAGTCTACATATTTCTTTGATGCATTTATTTGGCTATAAATGCATCAAATAGGGGGTAAAATGTAGACAACGAAAATTGACCCACCCAAGTCAATTCTTCCTTAGACCCCTAGCTAGCCACCCAAACTTGCTAAGTATAAATTTGGAACCCTTTTGCCCTCTCCCTTTGCCCTATTTCCTTAGATTTACCAAATTCATGAATCGTACATACAAGGCACAAATTTGGCTTGCCAAATTTGCACCCTATAATGGTGAGGTGTGAATTTGGTATTCTAAGGATTTTTCTCCCTGAAACCCCTCCCATCATTGGATCATTTTAGGGTCGGCCTTGGCCCATGGTAAAAGTTCATTTTCCTATCTGTTTTGCCCTATAAACCTCTTATAAATAAGGGTTTGGATCCCCTAATTTTGTAGAATTATTTTTAAGGAAATTCTAATTGTTGAATCGCTCATTTGCTCATGCTATCAAGTGCTTTTCTATTGTAAGTTCCTATTTTATTATTTTGTGCTTTGGTGATTGCTACCCTTGGGGATTGAGTGGAGTCTTGATGATTGGATTGATAAACCTCCTTGGAATGCTTCTTCCACATATTCATTGCTCCTTACTTTCTTCATAAGCTCATCAGGTTCTCCATTTGCATTGTTAACCATTTAACTTGATTTTTTGTTGTTTTGCACTTTGTTTTTTGTTGTTTAGAGATAAAAAAAGGTCATCTAAACCAAATTCGTGCCTCACCCATACATGGCATGAATTTGGTAAGCCAAATTCACACTCCACTTTATAGGGCACAAATTTGGTAAAATTAGGGTTTCTCACTCCAAAACCCTAATTCACATCTTGCATTTCAACATTATGTTGTGGTCATCTTGTCTGCATTTCATTTCACTATTACATACTTGTTTTACTCTGTTTGTCCATGTTCCAAAGGTTAAATATAATTTTAATTTCAAATAGTCATCTAAAAGGACTAAGGGAGCTTGACTGCTGCACCTCCAAGCTCAATCTTATAGCAGCCTAAGCAGGCTCTCAAATGTTGATCAATTTTCTTAGGGTTTGTGCAACTATTTTGTAGGTTTGAAACTATTAGATATTTTGGATGCAAGATAAATATTGGAATTACCATTAAATCATATAAGTACCCTAATAGATCTTTAGGTTATTTTGTGTTTGCTCTTATTTATTTTTGTCTAAGTCCTAGATCAATAAAAGAAAAAGTATTTGATTGAATTTCTATGCTTTTGAAAGAGTAAAAACATATAGTGTGCATCTAGGGTTTTAATCTTGTTTGTGTATTTCCCTTGGACCCTTGTTCAAAGGTTTTATTTTGCAACCTAGGTTTAGATATCATTGAATCAAATAATCATTCTAGGGTTAGCCCTTGTCTTCTTGCATTTGGTGTGTCTTGCATTGTTCTTTCATCTTTCTTAGCTTAGTTTAGAAAGGCCAAAACATAAGTGTATGCTTAATTGATACATTTAAACATTTCCACCCTGGACTTGGAGGAAGTCCTAAAACCATTCCTATTGAACCCTTTTTCTTACCCATAGAGTGTAGAGATTATAATAGCCACTGTGGTCACCTCAACTTCGAGTGAATCTTATCAAGAATCGTATGTGGTGCACAATTTTCCCCCTCTACACACTTATTGATACCATGATCCTTTTGTCAATGGTAGATACAATATTGATCTTCTCTATACCCTCTCCCTCAAGGTTTATTTGGATATTCAAGTATTATCTCAGGTAAGGTGATTAGTTGTGCATCTATAAGTTTTTAAAAAATGTTGGACAAGGGCTCTGAGAGAGGTGTGAAATTACATTGAGGTTGTTGAGGGTGCACAATTGGATGAGTGGTATTTTGATTTTGGGTAGGAGGTGACATGGTATTGTATGCTAGCTATTGTGATGAAGGTTGAGGTTGTTGTTGGGGAGGTTGAGTGGTTAGGCTGCTCAAAACTACCTAGTTGACTTGGGAAGGTTTGGGTTGATTGTTCGTGTTGTTGCCCTTGCATTTTTATTTGGCCATTCCTTATTTTAGAGCTTGATTTCTCCTTCTTGAATTTTGATATCCTTAATGATTTTGGCTTGAGTAAGAGCTTCCTCAAGAGTTTGATGTTGTTGGAGTTGAAGAAGGAGGGATATTGATTTGGAAAAACTCTAATTGAACATCCGAGTTAGATCAGTGATGGGGATAGATAAAGGTAACTCAGTTAGTACTACTATCCATTGGTTGTCATAATCGAGGATAGACTCATCGTCAAATTAATGAAGGTTGGTGAGATCCATTAAGGTGGTCTTGTTATTAAAAATTAGAGCAAAGCACTCTAAGAAGAGATTGGGTAGTTATTCAAAATTATACAAGTTGTGTCTAGGAAAATCATTGTACCAATTCAAAACTCTTCCCGTAAGGGATAGTAAAAATATATGAAGTATGAGAGCGTCTATCTCATTGATGAGATAACAAGTATTGATGAACATGCTGAAGTGATCTTGAGGATCCTCTTTGCCCTTAAAATATTTGAATTTAGGTATTTTAAACAAGGGAGGATAAGGTAGCACTGGGACTAAGGGGTTGATGGGGTAGTTTTGAATTTGATTAAAAGTTGGCTTTTGATACCCCGTGCCTGTCAGTTGTGATTCTAAAGTATTGATCTTATTTGCCAACTATTGGAATACATTGAGAGTAGCTCAGGGAGTTGAGCAGTGAGTGCCATGATGAGTTAAATGAGATGGCTTGATAGGGGTATATGATTGCTATAAATAGAGATGATGATGATGGTGGTGGTTAGGATTAGAGGATGGAACTTGTGGAACCTAGGATCTTGAGGAATATTGATAATGTTTATGAGAAATATTGTGGATGTGCAAAGGGTGTGATGGTGGTTGTTGAGCATGGTGATTATGATAGGTTAGGGGTTGAAGTGGTTGATATAATTATGGGTGGGAATGAAAGGGTTATGTATAAGTCGAATGATGCATGTGTTGGGTGATGTGTGATTAGTATGGTTGAGAGTGAAGAACACAAGCTTATACTGAGAGGGGGGGTGAACAGTATAAGACCACTTTTTACTTTTCTTTCCAAATCAATATTATGCAATGTATAGATAGCAATATCAACAACAGTAATCAAAGCAATGCACAAATCACCACACACAATAGAGACACCAATTTAACGTGGTTCACCCAATGATGGCTACCTCCACGGAGAAAATATTTCACTAAAATTTTCTCAATCAATCTCTTGGGAATCCTTTCCCATTACAATGTTTATGGACCTCTGTCCAAAGGAGATGTTGATCCCCTAAATCAAGTTCATGGATCTCTATCCATAGGAGAACTCCTTCTCCTCTGCTCTGGTTGGTGATCCTCTAGAAGACTACTGCCTCCACTACACTGGCTTGTGGATCTCTCTCCACCGAAGACTCTTGTCCCCACTCAAGAAGACCTATCCTCACTACCCTAGCTGATGGATCTCTATCCACTGGAGACTACTATCCTCTCTGCTCTGTCACCTCCAAAGCTCTATCTCAAATCTACACTAAACATAGTCCTTCGGTCTAGCACAAATCTGCTCAACAAGTCCACTCAGAACTTGCTCAAATATTCTCAACAAGTCCACTCAGAACTTGCTCAAATCTGCTCAACAAGTCCACTAAGAACTTGCTCAAATATGCTCAATAAGTCCACTCAGAACTTGCTCAAATATGCTCAACAAGTCCACTCAGAACTTGCTCAAATATGCTCAACAAGTCCACTCAAAACTTTCTCAAATATTCTCAACAAGTCCACTCAAAACTTGCTCAAATCTACTCAACAAGTCCACTCAAAACTTGCTCAAATATACTCAACAAGTCCACTCAAACTTCTAAATCTCTCAACAAGTCCACCAAACTTCTCAAATATTCAACAAGCTCACTCAAAACTTTCTCAAATTCTCAATAATTCCACACAACTTATTCAAATCTACTCAACAAGTCCACTCAACTTTCAAATTGCTCAATAAGTCCAACCAATCTCAACTCAAAAACCAACACAAAACCAAACTTAAAATATAGCTCAAAAATCACAAAATCATCACAAGTCTTCTCAAAGACTTACCTAAATCTTAACAAGTCCACACAAACTTGTTCAATCTCATAGAAACATAAAGAGAATTGTTAGAGACTCAATATGTTCTAAACTCAATGCTCAATCACTTTCTCAACTCAAATCAGAATATAGAATAGTTTGTTTTATGGAACTTGAACAATCACTTCATACAACCACTTGACTAGGCTCAACCAACTCTACTCAACCAATCACTCAATGAAACAACCCTTTCTCACAAACCCTAGTCCAAGCATATAACCACCATCTCAAAATATTTCCAACAATGCTCAACAACAAATCTCACATAACAATGATACTCTGTTCTTTTCCCTATGTTCTTTGAACCTTTCACAACAACTCACTTCAACAACAATGCTTATAAATAAATCTTCACATAACAATGATACTCATGTTCTTTTCAAAACCCTAACTCAAATTCTTCACACAACCAATGGCTTCAACAACAATGCTTATAAAACAAGGTTTTAACAACAACTCTTTATTCCAGAAAACCTTGAAGCATTAACTCAAACACTCTCAAAAGGAAACCCTAATCAAGTCCTTTTCACTCCAAACTTATTTTCAGAAAACCAATCAATCAACTCAACTAAGGAAGAATTTGCCCATACATTTTTCTTGACAAGGAGTAGACCACACAAATCTGCCACACTCACAATCACTTCTTTGCCAATCTCAAAGAAAGGTTAGAAGATAATAATTTTCTCAATGAATCACAATACAAAATGATATCAAACAAAATACACCTTATCACTCCAACTTTAAAATAATATCCAACACCTTCATAATAATCTCTTTGGAAAAAATCCCTTTAAAAATAAAATCAACACTCTTAAAGTCTTACTCCTCCAATATGCAAATATAATAATTAAGACTTTATTTAAAAATAAAATCAAACTCCTTATAACTCCAAATTTTATTAAAAACAATTTCCAACAAACACCAATTTTCAACTAGCAACCCTTTCAACTATTTCCAACTAGCAACCCTTTTAACTCCCAACTTTAGGCAATATTAAAAATAATCAAAATTTAATTACCTTGCCTTTGGAGGGATTCGAACCCTCAACGCAGCCCATGACCAATGCCTTAGCCATGGCTCCAACCGTCGTGCGAGCTAAGCGCTCGCTTGGGAAGGGGAGAGCACCACATGCTCTATGAACCTCCCTTTCTCCACCAAAATAAAAATGTGCACCTTCCCTTGGCACTTCCAACACAATGCAAACACTACCATCGTATTTCAAACGCAAGCCACTCGATGCCTCAACGTTTTAGCCAATGCCTCCTTGCCACTAGGCCACGCTGCCCAGCTGGCTCCAAAATTTTTGTCGCTTTCAAATTATTCCCAATCGTTGTCACAAAGAAATACGAAATCATTGTTTTCTCATGAGCTTCCTCTTCACAATTCACATGCAATAACATTTCAAAGCAAGGATAATTTGAATGCCTTTAAGGCATGGTATATATAGCCTTTCCACCTTTATGCAAACACGTCGATGCTCCTCCAACCTTATTCGACGTCGACGCTCGAATTAATTTATAAATGATTTAAATTTATTTAAATTTAAATATTATAAATTAATTTAATAAAACCTTTGGTTTTATTAGGGCCTTCTCTTATTGCACAACTTGGTATTAATGATATTTATTTATAAAATTTAAATTCATTTTGAATTTAAATATTTTATAAAATAAATATTAGACCTCCTTTTAACTTTGCAATAAGCCTCCTTGGGTTTTTATGAAACAACCTTTTAACTTATGCTCCCATATAATATTAAAATATTATGGAGCCCTTTTGCCTTTAACTTCTACACTATTGAAGCTTCTTCCTGGATATCAAATGACAACTTTGACGACTTTATTTCTTGACGAATTCCTTGACATTAATGATGACTTCATCCGGTGACATCAATGACAACTTTGACTTAGGGACTCAAAATGTCCAACAATCTCCCCCTTTGTCATTGATGGCAACCCAAATTCTTTTTACCAAAAACTTGACCTTTCTTTTGTTCTGCTCCCCCTAGGACATTGCTCCCCCTAGCTCAATGCTCTCTCAAATATCAAATCTCTCCCCTTACTCAAATCTCTCCCCCTTTGACATCAATGGCAAAGGGTCACCTTTGGGGCTCGGGGCTAAGAATGAGCCTCTTAGCTTAGCCCCTCCCCCACCTCCTTTTGAGGTGGTTAATTCTGGGGTGGGAGTATTTCTACTCCCAGAAAGCATTGTTCTTTACCTTTATCCTCTTCTCTTATTATCTAAATTTTTTGATTCCTTTGACTGTTTCTATCCATGTCCATATTTCTATCCATGTCTATATTCCTATTCCTATTCTTGTTCCTATTCATATCCATGTTCTTATTCTGTTCTTGTTCCTATTCATATCCATGTTCCTATTCCTATTCATATTCATGTTCATGTTCTTGTTCCTGTTCATACCTATTTTTGGAATGTCTGCTCTACACCACTTTGTTGTGTGACCATCATTATTGCACTTATAACACTTAATGTTATTATTCCTTGGAGGTGCAAATGTCTTAGGATTTCTCCTAGTGAAGCCATATCCTCTTCTATCATGAACCTTACAATTCATTGCCTTGTGACCAAACTGATTACATGAGTAGCAATACCCATGGAAAAGTTATCTGTTCCCATATTCCTGTCTTTCATGTGTCCTGCATTGTGAAGCCATGTGCCCAAACCTGTGACATGAAAAGCATCTTCCATTGAAGTTTCCTTGTCTTGACCTCATTGGTCTCTTAGTCTCTTTTGACCTATTTTGATTGTTGTTCCATATGTATCTTCTTTGTGCATTGTTCCTATCTTTGTTGAACTCTCTATTGTCCAACTCATCCTCAGATGTCTCACTTTCTTTTACACTATCTTCTTCTGAAGTATCTTCATCTGAAGTTTCTTCTCCTCCAAAACTTGAAGTTGACTCTCCTTCCCATTTCTTTTGAACCTGTTCAAATCCAAGACCTATTTTTCTTGATGTAGTCTTTTGTGTCTTGATGAACTTATCCAAGTTCTTTGAGCTATTTTTAAATCCTTTCATATTGATCTTGGAGTCCTCTAAATCTTCTTTTAGTAGTGCCACTTCTTGTGCTAACTTCTCACATTCCAAGATCTTTGCTTCTAACTTATCTTTGAACCTCTTTGCCTTAGCCTTTGATTTTTCTAAATCCTCTATGAGCAATCTTCTCTCTTCATCACATTCTTGAAACTGAATTTCAAGTTTAGAGTGTTGCTTTCTTACCTTCTTTACCATGTCAAGGGCATAGATAAGTTCTCCCTTGAGATCATAACCATTCTTTTCTGAATATTCCTCTATTTGTTTACCTTTGTCCACATCTTTATTTTCTTTTGGCTTGTCTTCTATAGGATCACTTACTTCTTCTTCTAATGCCATTAGAAGATTTTCATCTGGTCCTTCAAGTGCATTCTCATACTCATCATCACTAAAACTATAACCATCCCTTGTACAATCATCTTCAAGATGTCCAAAGTTACCACATCTAAAACACTTGAGAATTACTAGAGTTCTTTTCTTAACTTGCTCTTTTTCTTCAATCATAAATAGGACTTCATCTCTATCATTGTCTGAAAAACTAGCATCACTATCACTTGAGTACTTACTTGCATTATCCGCATAGTAGCTCCTCTTTTGTCTTTGAAAGAACTTCTTTCCTTGTCTACTTTGTCCATCCTTGCTTTTCTTTTGGTGCCTATATCTTTCTGATTCCCTGTACCTGTGATCCTATTTTTCTTCACCATTGTTGTTCTTTGGTTCTTGACAATCTGTTGCAAAATGTCCATACTTTCCACAATTGAAACACTTAATAGATCTTAGATCTCTGGATCTTCTAGAATATTTATCTCTTCTACCGTAATTAGCTTCTTCATCACTGGATGACTCATTGCTTGATTCTGACTTCTTACCCTTTGTCTTCTTGATTGCTTTGAATGTTGCTTCCTTATGGGGAATAGGATCTTTTGTTCTTATCTCAAAAGTTGTAAGCATACCAAGCAACTTATCTCTTGTCAAAGAATCACCATCCATTGACACTTCTATAGCAGAAACCTGTTCACTGAATATTTTTGGAAGAGTTCTTAAGACTTTATCACAAACATCTGATTCATCAATCTTCATTCCAAGTCCTTGCATATCATTAACAACCTCATCAATTCGAATTAGATAAGCACTAATATTTTCCTCATCATTCATTCTTAATGCTTCAAATTGTCCTTTGAGATTTCGTATCTTTGCTTTCTTGACACTTTTATCTCCTTCATATATACCTTGCAATTTATCCCACATTTCTTTTGTAGTTCTACAATGCATAACTTTCATAGACTCTGTTCTACGCAAACCTCTCACAAGTGCATTCATTGCTTTTGAATTATAGTGTTGTAGAAGCTTACCTTCCTTATCTGTAGGAGGATTGACTATGGGATCATATCCAAATTCCACTGCTTCCCAAACTTCATTGCCAAGTGCCATTAGGTAGATCCTCATCATCATACTCCAATACATATAGTCACTTCCATCAAATACTGGTGCTGAATTATTTGAGGACACCTCCTTAGGATCCATTGTGTTCTTGTTAGCTTTTCCTTCAAGTTGTTAAACTCTTATGAAGGAACCCGCTTTGATACCAATTGAAGAACACAAGCTTATACTGAGAGGGGGGTGAACAGTATAAGACCACTTTTTACTTTTCTTTCCAAATCAATATTATGCAATGTATAGATAGCAATATCAATAGTAGTAATCAAAGCAATGCACAAATCACCATACACAATAGAGACACCAATTTAACATGGTTCACCCAAATATGGCTACCTCCACGAAGAAAATATTTCTTATAAAATTTTCTCAAACAATATCTTGGGAATCCTTTCCCATTACAATGTTTATGGACCTCTATCCAAAGGAGATGTTGATCCCCTAAATCAAGTTCATGGATCTCTATCCATAGGAGAACTCCTTCTCCTCTACTCTGGTTGGTGATCCTCTAGAAGACTACTACCTCCACTACACTGGCTTGTGGATCTCTCTCCACTGAAGACTCTTGTCCCCACTCAGAAGACCTATCCTCACTACCCTGGCTGATGGATCTCTATCCACTAGAGACTACTATCCTCTATACTCTATCACCTCCAAAGCTCTATCTCAAATCTGCACTAAACACAGTCCTTCGATCTAGCACAAATCTGCTCAACAAGTCCACTCAAAACTTGCTCAAATATGCTCAATAAGTCCACTCAGAACTTGCTCAAATATGCTCAATAAGTCCACTCAGAACTTGCTCAAATATGCTCAACAAGTCCACTCAGAACTTGCTCAAATCTGCTCAACAAGTCCACTCAGAACTTGCTCAAATATTCTCAACAAGTCCACTCAGAACTTGCTCAAATATGCTCAACAAGTCCACTCAGAACTTGCTCAAATCTGCTCAACAAGTCCACACAGAACTTGCTCAAATATGCTCAACAAGTCCACTCAGAACTTGTCCAAATATGCTCAACAAGTCCACTCAGAACTTTTCAAATCTGCTCAACAAGTCCACTCTCAGAACTTGTCCAATCTGCTCAACAAGTCCACTAGAACTTATTCAAATCTCAATAACAACCAAACCAAAAGCTCAACTCCACACAAAATCAAAAATCCAAAAATATCCACAAGTCTCAAAACTCAAACAACAAGCTCACACAGAACTTTTCCAATCTCATAGAAACATAAAGAGAATTGTTAGAGACTCAATATGTTCTAAACTCAATGCTCAATCACTTTCTCAACTCAAATCAGAATATAGAATAGTTTATTTTATGGAACTTGAACAATCACTTCATACAACCACTTGACTAGGCTCAACCAACTCTACTCAACCAATCACTCAATGAAACAACCCTTTCTCACAAACCCTAGTCCAAGCATATAACCACCATCTCAAAATATTTCCAACAATGCTCAACAACAAATCTCACATAACAATGATACTCATGTTCTTTTCAAACCCTAGTTCAAGTTCTTTGCACAACAACTCACTTCAACAACAATGCTTATAAAACAATCTTCACATAACAATGATACTCATGTTATTTTCAAAACCCTAACTCAAATTCTTCACACAACCAATGGCTTCAACAACAATGCTTATCAAACAAGGTTTTAACAACAACTCTTTATTCCAGAAAACCTTGAAGCATTAACTCAAACACTCTCAAAAGGAAACCCTAATCAAGTCCTTTTCACTCCAAACTTATTTTCTAGAAAACCAACCAATCAACTCAACCAAGGAAGAATTTGCTCATACCTTTTTCTTGACAAGAAGTAGACCACACAAATATGCCACACTCACAATCACTTCTTTGCCAATCTCAAAGAAAGGTTAGAAGATAATAATTTTCTCAATGAATCACAATACAAAATGATATCAAACAAAATACACCTTATCACTCCAACTTTAAAATAATATCCAACACCTTCATAATAATCTCTTTGGCAAAAGTCCCTTTAAAAATAAAATCAACACTCTTAAAGTCTTACTCCTCCAATATGCAAATATAATAATTAAGACTTTATAAAAAATAAAATCAAACTCCTTATAACTCCAAATTTTATTAAAAACAATTTCCAACAAACACCAATTTTCAACTAGCAACCCTTTCAACTATTTCCAACTAGCAACCCTTTTAACTCCCAACTTTAGGCAATATTAAAAATAATAAAAATTTAATTACCTTGCCTTTGGAGGGATTCGAACCCTCAACGCAGCCCATGACCAATGCCTTAGTCGTGGCTCCAACCACCGTGCGAGCTAAGCGCTCGCTTGGGAAGGGGAGAGCACCACGTGCTCTATGAACCTTCCTTTCTCTACCAAAGATAAAAATGTGCACCTTCCCTTGGTGCTTCAACACAATGCAAACACTGCCACCGCATTTCGAACGTAGGCCACTCGATGCCTCAACGTTTTAGCCAATGCCTCCTTGCCACTAGGCCACGTTGCCTAGCTAGCTTCAAACTTTTCATTGCTTTCAAATTATTCCCAATCGCTACCAAAAGAAATACGAAATCATTGTTTTCTCATGAGCTTCCTCTTCATAGTTCGCATGCAATCACGTTTCGAAGCAAGGATAATTTGAATGCCTTTAAGGCATGGTATATATAGCCTTTCCACCTTTATGCAAACACGTCGGTGCTCCTCCAACCTTATTCGACGTCGATGCTTGAATTAATTTATAAATGATTTAAATTTATTTAAATTTAAATATTATAAATTAATTTAATAAAACCTTTGGTTTTATTAGGGCCTTCTCTTATTGCACAACTTGGTATTAATGATATTTATTTATAAAATTTAAATTCCTTTTGAATTTAAATATTTTATAAAATAAATATTAGACCTCCTTTTAACTTTGCAATAGGCCTCCTTGGGTTTTTATGAAACAACCTTTTAACTTATGCTCCCATATAATATTAAAATATTATGGAGCCCTTTTGCCTTTAACTTCTACATTGTTGAAGCTTCTTCCTGGATATCAAATGACAACTTTGACGACTTTATTTCTTGCTGAATTCCTTGACATTAATGATGACTTCATCCGGTGACATCAATGACAACTTTGACTTAGGGACTCAAAATGTCCAACAGAGAGGTAGATTAATATGTATCAGGAGCATAATGGTATTTATGAGGTGGTGGTTAATGAGGGTGTGGGTTATGCAACTATGTCGTAGGTCACTAATGAGATTCATGAGGGTGGGAATATATTATGGATACCGTAGGTGAGCAAGAGGTCTAGGATGATGATTAGGGAAAGAATGATCCCTGAGCTAGAAGATGTGATGAAAAATGAGTTTGAGGTGGTTTTTGGGAAATGTGCATGGTGTGAGAAGAACTAATGTGATAATACGGACAATAATTAGGAGGTGTTTTATGGGAAGATAATTATTAAGAATATACCCTAGGATTGTAGAATGGTAGGGGACAAGAAGAGCATATGGTAGAAGAATGTGCAATGTGTGCACTAGTGATATGAATGGTGGGGGCTGAAGGGTAAGTGGTGGAAGGAGCGACATGGAGAGCCACAAATTGGGGAAGCAAGTTAAGAAATTAGAAAGAAGAAGATGGACTAGATGAGTGTAGATAGAAAGTGGCACAAAGTTGGGTTAAATGACGTGGGTGAGAAGTGTGTGTGATGTATGAAGGTGATGTAGAGATGTGTGGATATTGTGGTGAGTGGACATGATTAGAGAAATATGGGTCATTAAGGTCGATGGCCACAAACATTGGGATTGCAATGTACTACAAAGGGGTGGTACTAGTTCCCCTAGGTGGTGAGGATATTAAGGAGATTACAAAAGTTTCCACATTCAATGAGTGGTGAAAAATAGAAGAAGATGCAAGAAGTGATGGAGGATGATAGGGCTTATAAGCTTGTACCTACATGAGTATGGAATTAATACATATGAGAATGTGGAGTGGAGTTAAATATAGAGGAAATGAGCTAGGTTGTGTATGGTATGATGAAGAAAGGTCCTGGGAAGTAGGAGGTAATTGAACATGGTAGATTGGATTGGTGAAAAAGAGGCAGACGATATTGAGGTGGAGAGAGAGGAATATTAGGATGAGGGAACTTAGAAGGGGTGGTGTGCATGATATGGTGGTAACCACCTTGATCAGACCCAATGTGATGAGTCTCAGGTTGGATAGAGATGTAATGATGGGCTTCATTGGACATGCTACCCTGATGGATTTGGTATGCATCCCTCTAATGAGTTAGGGGAGCGGTTGAAGAATGAGTGAATTAACCTGAGTGGTCCATAGAGATTTGGGTTTGGGAATAGGCCTTGGCTTGACTGTGGGTTGTTACCATAGGCTATCCAGAATGAAAAAGTGTTGGTGGATGATCTCTTTTATTTTTAAGGAAAAACATGCTATCTATGAAAATAGAAAAACAAGCACACATGAATGTTTTGTGTTTTCATTTTTGAAGTTTTGATTTTGATTTTTTTTTAATTTTTTTTTGTAATGCTTATCATTTTTTTGGTTTTCATGTGTTTGATATTTTTTATACCTAGGAACTATGAGAGGAAATGAAATAAAATCTAAAAAGGTGTGTTTAATCCCACTCTCTTGATGAGGAATAAGACACAAATGGTAAAAAAAATTCCTAGGATGGTGGGTTGGCTTCGGGTATCCTAATGGGATGAAACAAACCTCTCGAGAGAGGCCACACTGTCTAAGTCCGACTATCGACCTACCCAAGCTTTCGCTTCACCCTTAGTTAGGCTTGGATATAAATGATAGTTGCAAGTCCAAAAATTATTAAGCCTTATGAAAAAAAGGGTATCTAACCTCAAAATTACCTTGAGCTAGCCCCAAGGGTAACCAACTTCTCGATGATGAAATCCAAGAAACTATGCGATCTAGCTATGGTGTCTAAAGGGCTCAATTGATGGTTGGTGGTGAAATCCAATGTCACCAAGAGGTTTTCCTTACAAAATATTTATAAAATATAACATGCTAATGTGTGTGACTTGATGTGTTTTTAATTTATTTTGTTTGATTTTGGTTTTGTTGTTTTTTATTTTATTTTTGGTGCCTATTTATCATGCAATTTTTAAAACTAATCCTAAAGATGCAAAGAAAACAATAATCTAAGATGTATTTTTTTAAAAATAAATATCGATCTAAATGAGCTTATGGAAGAATGCACAAACTAATCTATTGAGCGAAAAAATGAAATAATAACCTAAGCTACTAAGTTTAGAAAAGCAAACGAAAAATAATTTAAGGAGTCGTTGAGTTTTTGAAAAAGAAATAACAACTAATATAATGCACCTTGAGTGTTTTAAAAGACCATAAAGAGATAATAAAATACCGTGTCTTTGAGTTTTTGAAAAACAATAGAAAGAAACAACTAAACTAATGTGCCTTTGATTTTTTGAGAAAGGAATCATGAAACAATTATGCTAATGTTTTTTTTTTGAAATTTGAAAGGGAGAAGGGAAGGAAAGAGATTCAAAAAAACAAGTGAAAGAAACTATGCTATGAATATTTATGCAAAATTAGAAGGTATAAGCAACTAGCGTATAAGCCTGTGTTGAAAGGAAAGGAAACTAAGCATATTGTGTCCCTAAGCCTAAGCCTGAGCCTATGTAATTATTTTTTGAGCTTGAGAACCACCTCAAGTGGTTATTCTTGAGCCTATGAACCACCCTATGTGGTTGATTCTAAGCCTATGAACTGTCCTATGCGGTTGAGTTTGAGTTGGTGAACCACCCTAGGTGGTTGTGCTTGAGCCTGTGAACTATCCTCTGTTGTTGTCTAAGCCTATGAACTACCCTATTTGGTTGTATAAGCTTGTGAAATAGCTTGGGTAGTTGTCCTTGAGCATGTGAGGGTAGATCTTGCAAGATCTAGCCATGATATAAGAGGTGTGACTGTGTCTTTCCTATCCTTGGATGCTTGTAATAAAGATATAAAGTAGGAGGTTAGGAAACCAAGCTTAACAAACATACAAACACAAATAACCCTAAGAAAAACACATAAGACATGCTATGCCCAATGCAAGTGTTGAAGCTCATGCAAAATAACAAGCATCAAATGTGTTGTGGGCAAAGGGTCCCATCGTGATCGTCGTTTGTGTGAAAGAGGAAATACACCATAACAATTGAAAATAAACAATATGAAATAAAAAGATATTTACAATAGATTTGATATTGATAAATTATGTCTTTTACAAATTGACCTTTTTAGTTACAATTGACCTCCTAAAATGGAGGGTTTTCTTTTACAAGTAAGAGCTATTGTATTTGCAAGTTATCTTCTTGAGTGCACAATGGGTTGTGGAAGGATTTATAAGATGCATTGCTTGACCTGTCAAGCTTTTGTGCATATCCAATACCTGCATGCAATCTCACAATAATCAATAACATCTGCAAGGCATTTCGAGATAAGGCCTAAAACCATGATAATTACAAAAGAAAATAAAGCATTAGAACACCTTACAAAATTGAATGCAAAAGTTACACAATCGTATGAAATGCTTACAAAACCTAGAAAATACTTGTTTTACCTTTTGTATAGTTTGTGGCTTGTATGGAGTTGCTATTTACCTTGAAGCTCAACCACTTTGGTGCTTGGTTCTCTGGGTAACCGCCCTCTGCATTTGTGGGTAATTACCCTATGCAGTTGTGAATCTGGTCAACTAGCCTAGGTGGTTGAGACTCTAGTTAACTGCCATAGGTGATTGAGACTATTATCTTGTAGAGGGTTTTAACCCTAGATCCAAGCCTTCTTGGATTTGTTTTAGGGCTTTTTCTATAGATCTAGAGCAATGTTGAATATCTCCTATGGGTGTTGCTACAAAAATGAGTTTTAGTGAACACTTCTAAGATCCTCCATGGTTGAAAACTTTGAGCTCTTCGAATGGTAAATATACAACCACAATGTAAAGCACACACAACAAAATCGAATGAAATTTTAGTAGAGTTTTATTATGAATTTTGTGCACACATGATAAATGAAAATGGGGACCTATTTATAAAGTCTTCCATTGATGGAGGAGAGTGGTGAGGATGGAAGAGGAGTGACAAGTGGCATGGGTGTGTAAGAGAGGAATCTTTAGGATTCCCCACTTGGATGGATAAATATGCAACTTTCCTTGTTTGGGCTATGATGTCCTATGACACCTTATGATGTGCCATAACATCTTATGACGTGCCATGACACATTATGACATACCTCAATAATGCTCTCTTTGTGGAGATATTCCTCACCCACTAAATTAGTATTTTTATCAAAGTGCTTGAGTGGAGGGAATCCTCACCCAAATGCATTGAATGCACTTGGAAAGTGAAGGAAATAAGGAAAATAAATTCTAACCAGAGTTAATATGGATCAAAGTTAAAAATAGTTGAGTGGTCTCATGATGACTACGATTAGGCGTAGGAAGGGGCTAAAGTGGGTCAAAGAGGCTAGAATAGCCAATATTAATAATTTATAAAGGTTGCAACACATTAATTAAAATACTTGCACATATTTTTAAATATTAGTATTAACCATTACAAATGTGACACTTTTTAGGTGTCTATAGAATCATAGCTCCTTCTAATGTACAAAGTTTGTTACCATAAATATATTAACCCAAGTATATCTCTAGCTAATATTTGATGAATATTACTATGAGCCAAAGGACATGCATCTCCTCAAGATAGTGTTTTTGACTATCTAAGCCAAAAAAATTATATTTTAATGGTTTTTTTCCAAATTATAAATGTTGCTATCTCATAGCCAATTGACCATAGTCAACCATCTCTAAGTCCTATAAATATTGAGAGCTTAGGAGTGTTTCCAACTCACCCTCAATTGCAAGATGAGTCTCATATTATGATTGAGTAAATTGGGGACATTGATATTGGGGTTCCTAAATATCCCAAGATCCTTAATCTAGGTAAAGTCTTAACCTTAACCTAATGTGATAAATACACCAAGCTTTTAATAGAGTTCAAATGCATCTTCGCTTAGTATGCCAATATTCTAGGTCTTCATCCTTCTTTATTTGTCCATCACATAATCATCACTCCTAGTTCAACACCTATAAAGAAATAAACAATGGAAAATGCATCCAAACTTCAATTTGCTAGTCGAAGAGGAGCTTAAAAAAATTCTTGATGTTGGATTATTCAATGTCATTGACTATTTTGACTAAATCTCTAACATTATTCATATTTCTAAGAAAACAAGATTAGAGTATACATCAAATTTTGAGACATCACCCAAATATGATTTCGCTCTACCCAACATTGACTTGGCAATTGATTTTACTATAAGATGTGAAATACTATCTTTGCTAGACACATTTTCAAGCTATAACTAGATTGAAAATTCTCCTAAGGACCAAACCAAAATAAATTTGACTATCTCATGGGGAATCTTTTATTATCAAGTCATGCATTTTGAATTGAAGAATGCAAGGGCTACCTACCATATAGCCATGACATACATTTTTTATGGCATGATACATGACATTATGGAGGACTATTTAAACGATCTTGTTGGTAACTTTTTAAACTAAAAAGATCATGTTCAAGATATAGGACACATATTCAAGTGATTGTGAGGGTACAAGATATTCCTAAAGCCTTAGAAGTGTATCTTTCAAATTACATTAAGAAAAATATTGCAATTTATCATTTTTTGATATGACATCAAAGTTTATCCTCACAAGATACAAATTATATTCAGTATGCCACTCCCACAATATCTATCATAGCTTAGGATCATTTAAGAAAATTTCTAATCCATTTAGATATTCATCTCCTAGATTCTTGACAAGTGTCAACCTTTCACCAACATTTTAAAGAACATAGTCTTCAATTAGGATGTTGATTTTCAAGTACTCTTAAATTCTCTCAAATCCTACCTCTTGTTTCCTATTGTCCTTGTCCCTCCTAACCCTTCTAGGTATTTATTACTATACATAAAAATAATAGACCATACCTTATAAGATATGTTGGCATAATACAATGACCAACATAGGGAGCAAGACACTTTCTATATTAGCAAGACTTTGGTCAATTGTTTGCTTTCTAGAATTTTAAACTCTACATGCTCATCCATAAAATCCTTTGCATCACCAAGGCCAATCTCTTGTTATATCTTATGTCTAAGACTCACATCTTATAATAATCCACTAAGTGGGTCATTACATTTAGAAAATTCAATCTTGAGTTTATTATTCAAACTTTATGAAAGGTCATGTTGTTATTGACCAACTAATAATTGTGCCCCTAGAAGCTAGTCATATCTTAGTCGTAGAATTTTAGATATGCCGATATTTACCCTAGAAGTAGATTGATCTGATTATTGGACTCTATACTTTGATTTTCTTGATGTGTCAAAGAAGAAATGGAAACATTTATCTTGGTCACTTCTCATACCTTTAAGCTCAAGTTTTTTTACATCAACAATACCATTGAGTATAAAGCCCTTATTCTAGGGATCTATGTAGTATTAGTGCTCCAGTAGATAATCCTCTTTGTCCTTGGTGTCTCATAGCTTATAGTCAAGCATGTAAATGATGTTTATTAAACTAAACATAAAAATATTAAGCCATATAAATACATCATCACTAAACTAATGGCTACTTTTGACAAAATCATCATTGAAGATCTCCCTAGTTCTAGCAATTATCATGCTAATGCTATGGACATGAATGCATCTCTTATCCCATTATAAATGGATAATGAAAAATACAATTATCATTTAGAAAGTTATGGGGCCTTTGACCTTACAATCTAGTAGGCTTCCTCTAGGAGTCTGTTTTATAGAAGCAAGTACTTCTCTTATCCTTGGTATATCTTTGCTTTCCTTAGGAATGGTATGATGCTTGATGGTTTGAAATACAATGGACACAAAAATATCAAGTAATATACTTCTTGGTATGTCATCATTGGTGATATATTATATTTTCATTCCATTGATGATATTATTCTTAGATTATTACCCTCAACTAAAGGACAACCAATCACCAAAGAGATCCATGATGGATCATGCAATAGTCACTTTAGTGGTGTCACCATCACTTAGAAACTACTATGGATGGGTTATTATTGGACCTCCACGGAGAATAAATATTTTTACTATGCTAGGAGGTTTGATATGTGTCAAAAGTATGACAAATGTATCCACGATCTCTCCCAAGCCCTTCAATCATCAACTTCTCATTGGTATTTTTTCATTTGGGGCTTAATCATCATTGGGAAGATCAATCTAGTACTTTGATAGGCATAAATTGGCTACTAGTAATTTCACTAAATGAGTCAAATTTATGTCTTTAGAATCAACCACTAGTATTCAAGTCTTTAAGTTTATCCTCAACTAGATCCTTAGCCATTATGATATCCATTCTTTGATAATATTTGATAATGGAATACCCTTCAAGAATAATTATGTCTAAATAATTTATGCTAAATATAATATTCAATGCAAATGGTTGTTACCTTACTATCCTCAAGGTATTCTAAAAGGACTCTTGTAAAGATCCTTAGTAAGCTTTTTTGCAAAATTAGTCAAGATTGGCATCTCTAATTATATCCTAATTTGTGGGTCTATTGCACTAGTGTTAGAACTCTCACTGATATTGTGCGTTATTCTTTGGTCAATGGAAGTTAATGCATCTTCCCTTTTTGTCTAAAGGTATCTTCCTTGAACAATTTATTGTAGGACTCCTTTGTTGAAGACAAATACCATATTTTCTACCAAAGCTAGTTGGAATTGCTTGATAAAAAATGGATCCATGCCTTAGAAAATTTATAGGTCTCCAAGAAAATCCTTAAATGTTCCTATAGTAATAATAATTGATAACTATGGAGGGGGGCTCTGCAGGAGACTTCCTATGGAATTCCTGTTCCACTTTCCTGCAACCCTTCCTCGACCCTATCCCAGGTCCCTGATCCTATCCCAGCTTCCTTGGCACCTCCTTTTCCCATCCTCCATGGTAGGAAGGTGTTGTAGATGATCTCCTTTGGGGGGAGATCACTGTTCCACTGTTCTGCCCCTTTCCTTGCCCTATGGTGGGAAGATCATTATTTCATTATTCTGCTCTATTGTTCTGCCCTTTTTCTTTGGTGTCTGGGTACTGGGATGGTTTTAGGTTCTTCCTTGGGATTTTTCCTCAGGTTTTTGGATTTTTTAGGGTTTTTCCTTGAAATACCCTTTTTTCTCATGTCATTTTTGGAAGTCTTCTTGACATTTGCTCTTCGAGGATATTCAATTGTGGAATGATAGGTCTGAGGAAATTTGGATTCATGAATATTTTTGCACAACATCCTTTTGGTTTTAGGGGGACCATGCACTTTATTCTATGACTCTGCTCTTTGGGATCGTGGTGGTGGGTCCAATGGGATTTCAGTTTCTTTCATGGCTTCTAGGGGGCCTCTATTTTTATTATTGTTGTATCCCTACAGGAATTCCTCATTTGTGTCCTTGAAGATATTTGTTGGTGGTGCTAAAGACTATCTGGGATGCTTGGATGCTTCCTTTTTGTTTGGGATCTATCATTTGCAACCAAGATTCCTCGTGACTCCTTCCTTTTGGGTTCTTGGGGAAATTTCCCACCTATTTCCTTTAGATGTGTTGTTCTACTACTGCTGCTTCCTATTATGGGTTGGTGTTTTAGAAGGCTTCATTTTTTCTGCATGAGGACTCCATGGCCTAGGGAGTTCCTCGTGATGTTGAACCACTGCTACACCATCTTTCAGGCTATTGATCCATTGCATGAGGATTTTGAGGTCTATAGAATTTCTCAATATGTTGCTCCATATTTTAGGCTTTCAAGGGATTGGTTTTTTCTAGTTTTCATGATCCTTTGCCATCCTTGGGTGATTCCCATCCCTGTTTTGGTAGGATTTGTAGTTTTTATGATCCTCTTCTCCACCCTTTTGTTTAGGGTGGGTTTTATATCTCAGCCTGGTTTTCCCCTACGTGGGAAGTTGTTTTTCTTTCGGTGCCTAGTTTCCCAAGGGTGGTTTCTAGTTTTCTTGCCCTTGGGAGGTTTCAAATTTTAAATTCTGGCACCCGTGTCCTTTTCCTGCCTATGGGAAGTTTCAAATTTTTTTTGGCAGATTGGGCGGTTTGGCACTTTTTCCCGTCCTTGGAATGCTTCAAATTTCTTGCTTGGCGCCTAAAGTTTCAATTTCATTTTTCTGGTGGGCTTTCCTTTCCTGCTCATTTTTCCTGGCTACCATCATGTTCCTGCTTCCTTTATGCCATCCTTTGCATTTTCCTGAATCTGTTCCTCTGGCGCTTTCCTATTTTTATTCCTTTTGGATTTCCTCAAGTTTGTCTCGTTGTCCATCCTTGGACGTCTTCCTTTTGATGTAATCAGGTTTATATGTATTCAGGTTTTGGGATCCTTGATAAAAACCCACTTTTAATTTAACCTACTAATTTTTTTTTTTTTGATACCTTTCCTTTGAACTTGGTAATATCATTCTCAAAGACAATCAAAAGAACATCAATGCCAAAATCAAGCTCAAAGAAAAATATTAGTCCAATTGGTAGTGTCCATACATTATAAATACCATGTATGGTTTAGGTGCATACCACCTTATCATGCTTCATGATAATAAAATTAAAGAACCAAAGAACATAATCCATCTTAAACTTTATTATATTTGTGTCTACATAAGTTGCCTATTTATTTTTAGCTATGAAATGTTGCTTACTTGTATTTTGCTTGAATTTATATCTTCTTGCATGAACATGCCTATCTCTTTGTAGACTACCTATTGCAACTCAAGTCAAGATTTTGTGATGACATAAAAATAATAGTCCTAGTCAATATAGTACATTTTTACTACACTAGGTGACCTATGCAAGTGGATCCTCCTAGTCCCATATTTGTGATCCAAATAAGGGTTTGCACTATCATCTACCTTCATCATCAATCTATCTTTATCTATGTCAATATAGTTTACCTAAAACCTTATATTTATCTATCAATTATTCCAAAATACCAATATCATGTTGCATCATGCATATTGTAAGGTTTTTAGGTGCAGATTGTAAAATTAGTCAAATAAATTTCTTTTATCTCATTAATCACTACATGAAAAATACTATGAGGTTTTCTTGTTCTAATAGCAATAACAATTATGTCATCTATTTTATCCTATATATCAACATGGATGGGGGTAATTGGTCAACAACAAGTCTATCCTCCCAACTAGGGGTATTAGTCACTACCACACCAATCAATTACATGTCCTCTATGAAATTTTTCTACTAGAAAAATCAACCTCAATAGTAGTCCTTAAAGTATTTGTTTAAAGGTAAAGCAAAATTCCTTTAAGAACTTATTTTACGAAAAATATCTAAATCAAAATTCGTATAGGTAAAGCTAAATTAAATGTCCTATAGATGAAACTAAATCAAAATTATTGTAGGGAAATCTACATAAAAATTCATATGGGTAAAATAAAATTCTTTTAAGCACTTCTTTAATGGAAAATTAAAAGTCCTTTAGGTGAAGTATAAGTCAATTATGTAAGTCACGGAGCAACAAATAATTAAATCAAAACATAGGCATTACCTTCATCATTGATAATTTAGGAAATATATAGTGCAAACATAGGCTATAGATAGTCGTAAAATAAAAATCCCCCTAATCATGCTAACTACTTAGGAATTTATGCTAACTTACTAACCTATCACACTAATATCGCTAACAACTAACAAAGACAACGACATAGATATTCACTAAATAGATATTTAGTGAATATATTTACAATAGTAGAAAACCTACTACCTAGGAAAATATGCTAATTACCAAATAAGGTAATATTAGGAGTTACTAACATAGTAACTCTAACATCCCCCCTTATTACATTATTTGGGTAATGTATATAACTACCCCAATATAGTGAAGAAGAGAAAATGAAATATGCTGATCTGCTGGCTCTAGGTCTTGTCCACCAAATTATGGAACCCAATCCAGGTCTTGTCCACTGAATGGTGGAACCTGTATCATAGGTATTTTCCACCTATAGTGGAACCTACAAAGCTCTGGCTCATGGCTCTAAGTGTACCTCTGGATGAATACCTCTGGGACTATCTCTGATCGGCCACTCGATCTACCCGTGAATCTACCACTTGATCTATCACTAGATTTACCTTTCTTATAGATGCCAAACAACATTTCTTTCATCTTGGTTGAGCTGCTCTAGCTCATGGCTCTAGTTGCTCTTGCTTAGGTAGATACCTTTAGGTCTGTCACCTTTGGGTCTAAGCAAAAATAAGTACTTCCAGAGTACTTAAGAAAAAGTGGGTCATCCCTCACTTTGATTTAACAACAACGAATGTCCTTATTGTAATATTTTCATCCTATCGGATTGCATGGGTAACCAACCGCTGCAACCGCTAGGTGTACTAGAATAGATCACTACATACGAGGTTCACTCTGTTTTACAATATGATTTTGCAAAAGTTTTGATAAGGTAGCTAAGGTGTTGGTCACTGCAAAAAATGCACCCTTATAAGTTTCCCCCTTTTTGCAAAACATGTTGTAATGGAACTTTTGCAAGAAGTGTGACTAAGGTGTCGGTCTCTGCCGAAAATGCACCCTTATAAGTCATCCTCCCTTTTTAGCAAAATATTGTTTTGATGAAATTTTGCAAGAAGTTTGACTAAGGTGTCGGTCGCTGCCGAAAATGCACCCTTTTTAAGTCTTCCTCCCTTTTTAGCAAAATATTCTATGAGGTAGGAAAGAAATTTTTATCCCCCCCTAAGTGCAAAATATTTGCAACTTATGAAGCTTTTTAAGGCTTTTACAAAGATTACCTCCTAGGCAAATTTCAAAAAATTTCACCAGAAAAATCCCCCCTTTATTACAAGTACTTCAAACAAAAAGAGTTTGCTATTTATGAAGCCTAAAAAGAGGTACAATCTCCCCTTTATTGCAAGTACTTCAAACAAAAATATTTGCTATTTATGAAGCCTAAAAAGAGGTTTGTAATGGTGCTTCCTAGGTTTACAAATTTGTTTCCCTTAGGTAATTTTTGAAGTCTTCCCCTTGAGTGCAAAAGATCTTTGTACATAACTTTACCTCCTAGGCAATTTATCAAAAAAGTTCACCAAACAATCCTTCCTTATTGCAAGTACTTCAAGCATGGTTGCTATTATGAAGCCTAAAAGAAAAGGTATAATTTTGATGACTTTTGCTTTTCTGATTGCCTTTACAAGTTTTATCTCCCTCTTGTCAAAATCTGTTTTGAAGGAAGAAAGGAATTATCCCCCCTTAGTGCAAACAATTGCTACTTTGAAGGTTCCTTTATTTCACAAAAACTTGTTCTTTCTTTCGATATACCCTAAAAGAGTACCGAAAGAGAATTCACTCTAAAAGATATTTAATGGCACCTGCCTAAAAACCCTTTTGAAAAAGGATGATTAGTTTGAGGAGTTTAAGCCAAACAAGAAGAGTGAATTTTAGGGTTGTATGGAGAGAATATCAATATTAAAAATGGCTTATACTTGTGCAATGAATTACACAAATGAGTGTGAAATTTGGGGTTTTGAGTGCTCTTGATTTTGATGACTTATAATTACAGAAAACAAGAAATTAAATGCAATAATCAATCAAAGAGTGCCCACAAATTTTTACCACTTAGGTGTCGGATGCAACCGAAAATGCACCTAATTTATCAAATGCCAATTTGAAATAAAGGTGTCGAGTAATATCGAAAATGCACCTTATTACTAATTTTTGCAACAAAATTTTGATTTGTGTTGTGCAAAAATTTTGATATTCAATTTCTCCTCTTGTCTTACAATTTTGCAAAGAATGTGGCAAAAATAATTGCCTTTCCTTTTTGTGTTGCAAAATAAACAAGTTTCAATGTTTCAACCCTTTGATTTTCACAATTTCCCCTTGTGTTACAATTTTGCAAAAGAAGAATCCAAATCTTGGTTTGTCCCCCCTCTTTTTTGCAAAATAAACAAGGTTGTGAAAATTTTAGATCTTCAATGTGATGAGATCCTTCTCCAATTTGCAAAAAATATGAATGTGCAATATTTTATGTTATATCCCAAGATTTGAGAAAACAAAATGCACAAATTGCTTTTGATTTTGTAAAAATAAGTTTTGATTTTCAAGTGCCCCCCCCTCCTTGTGTTACAAATTTACAAAAAATGGAATCACAATTTCATCAAAATTTCTTGTCCCCCCTTTGCTCTGCAAATTTAACAAGGTAGCACTCCTTTCAAGCCAAGTCGACACACGATAAGCTTTTGAAAGGCTTTCCAGAACCAGTCAACACACGACTTGGTTTTAGTGGACCCAAGGTCTTCAATCTCTTCTCGCCGAGCTTACGAGTGATGGCTCAATGATTTTGCAAAAAATAAAATGTGCAATTTCTTGTGTTATATCCCTCCTTGGAAAAAACAAATGCACAAATTTTGTGTCTCCTTGTGTTACAATTTTGCAAGAGAAGAATCAATTTTCGTGATTTTGTCCCCCTTTGATTTTGTAAAATTAACAAGGTTTTGAGAAGATTTTAGGGCTTCCTAATTTTGCAAAAGAAATGGTGCTCTTATTTGTCTTACATCCCCCTTTGTGGAGAAAACAAAAGCTCTTATGTGATTGAAATTTGCAAAAAATAGGTCCTGTTTGTTTTTAAATTTTATTGTGAAATGTTAATAATTTTAATAATAATTTAGTTAATAATAAAATAAGTTTTTTAAAAAATCAACTATTGTTTTAATAAAAAGTGATTTGCACAAAAACAATATTAAATTATTAATAAAAAAAGAATTGAAACCAAGTAAAAAATACAAAAAAAAACTACCTTGGATGCTTGTTATTTTGCCCCTTTTAGCAAAAATGAAGCCAACAGGGCTCGAATGCCCGACCTCCTGTCAAAAGTTTTAGCCCTGGCTCCTTCATCGGTCGGGCTAGCTAGCTTGAAGGAAGGATGACTTCTTCTTGAAGTCTTTTTTCACCACGCAACCAAAAAAAATAAAGCCTTACAAATATTTGGGACTAATTGTCCCACATCGCCCCTACGATGATGTTTTAGTTGATTAAAAGCAATAGAGCACATAGTGCTCTTTGATTGACTACGGGTAATCCATAGACACAAACCAATATTTTTACCACCCACATCAACCTATCGGGAGATGCCATATGGACGTGAGCCAGCCAATGCCCAGATGATACATTAGCACACCTGCAACCTTTCACAACATGCCACATCAGACACCAAGTATTTTCCAAGTAACTTTGCCACATCAGATGCCAGCTCCAAGTCTCGATCCAGGTGCCTGCCCAGTTAGCGATGCATAGCATCATCTCCAATAGTGCTCCTCCCACCACATTAGTAGGAGGTGCTAGGTCAACTAGCTAGCTAGAGGTCACCATGTGTTCCTCTCCACCTTGAGTTTCATGTTGGTAGGTTATAGATTTATGCGCATTGATCAGATGATGTGAATTTTAGCCTAGCTTGTGGGAGTCAGTGTAGTTTTGTATTTCGTGTACCAAGTGCTGGAGGTCTCTAGGATTGCATCACTAGGATTTGTGGTTGTCTAATCCATCCAAAATGCTCTATTGCTAGCCAATAAAATGAAGGTTAGAGGTGCTACCAGATTACAGATTCCTTGCAGGAGTGCATGTCAAATATGGATACACCAAAGGTTGGATGGATCTGTGCTATTAGTAGATGTTTCGAGATCCATGTCTGTCGACTAGTCTAGGTCCCTTATATGTCTAGGGAGGCATCCACGTGTTCACCAATAGGTTCAAGGGGCAACATGTGTGATGGATTCAAGAAGATACCAATCACACTGGACCACGTGATGTTCTAGTAGTCCAGGAGATCGTGTCTGAATATCCACCATCAAAGACTGATTGGATTTCAATGCTGAGGCTTAATGATCAGATCTAGAGTTTCGTGCCTACACTAAAGTTACAGATAAGTTAGAATTTGACAAATCAAAATTTTGTATCAACTTCAGATACCGAGAGATTCTACATCTCAGGTTTCATGTAGGTTCCAGGAGATGAGATCGCGTCTCAATTTATGTGCTGAGAAGATATCGAGGAATTATACCTTGGGAATGTGTCCCAACCAAGGGGGTCTCAAATTAGGATTTGAGCCCCATAGGTCCAGTCTAGGAGCGATAAAAATATCACCTTCTCTTGTCAAAGATCACCTCATACTCACCCAAAAAAATTGGCTTTGATACCAATGCAAGTCGTAGAGCAACAAATAATTAAATTAAAACATAGACATTACCTTCATCATTGATAATTAAGGAAATATATAGTGCAAAAATAGGCTATAGATAGCCATAAAATAAAAACCCCCCTAATAATGCTAACTACTTAGGAATTGACGCTAACTTACTAACCTATCACACTAATATCGCTAACATCTAACAAAGCCAACAACATAGATATTCACTAAATAGATATTTAGTGAATATATTTACAATAGTAGAAAACCTACCACCTAGGAAAATATACTAATTACCAAATAAGGTAATATTAGGAGTTACTAACATAGTAACTCTAACAAATTAGACATTTGTTCAAAGGTAAATAATTTTTTTTCATGTTTGTATATATTTTTCTATCATAAAAACTAACCATAAGTCCTTGGAGAAAATCTAACTAAAGTACTCCTTGGCAAATATCAAAATCTAACCAATAATCCTCCAGGAAAATCTAACTAAAGTCCTCTTCGAAAAATCTCTAAGCATATCTCTATGTATATAGTTGTACTCATTTAAACACATTTCTATAAATAGTTGCACTATAGCAATGCTTTTTTAGCTATATCATCGATATTGCATAACATCTAATCATCCTAATTATTCTATTTAATCATTAAAATCATTCCTCTTTTTAAAACTTTTAATTTATCATCATTCATTAATCAATATTGTTAATAAATACTTAGCAAAATATTTTATCTCAGTCTTACGTTATCTTAATCCATGCACATATCATAATTCAAATCATAATTTTAAATCTAATCCATTTATACATCAAATAATAACTAATCATTAAGCAATCATAAACCATTACATAACATACACCATTAAATATTAAAATAATTAGATAAAACTCATAATCACGTCATAACATATAAAAACCCAATTATATCATCATTAATGAAAGACATTTGTTTGTTAGCATGGTTACATGATATGTGTCCTTATAGTGGGCCATCCATATGATATATAGCACCATATCCCTCTAAGCCTCTGATAGTGGGTCTAGTATTACCTTGACCACTTTCCATCCACTAGTTGCTTCTATTATTGCTATAAATCTCATTTAGGTACATCTTGCTTTGTAATTAGACTTTGGATATCTACTTATCACTACAACCTATGCTTCTAGTTGGTATATCTCCTCTATCAAGATGTCCACCTTCCTAGCTAAGGTATCCACTCTACCTTAATGACCAACAAAGGAGACCTACATTGTCTTATATTACTAGCCGAGCTCCTTGGCATAGACAACAATAGTCGTAGTGACATTTTTATTGGTACTACAACTACTATTACTTATCTCTAACACTCGAATATTTGTACCTCTTGGTAGTGATCCATCAATGCTGGTGTAGTCTACTTCATACTTAGTCTCAATCTCTAAGGTTGCACCCATGTCACTATAACCCTCCTTGATTGGATAGTTTAGTACCATTTGTAATTGTCTAGGGTAACACTAGGATCCTCTTCCCTAGATTTAATATAATAGGATCATTTAGACCTATCTTTACATGTGAGTCTAGATTTTGCGGTCCCTTGAACCCTCTCTCTTCCATAAAGTATATGTACCTATTCGCATAATATTTTCCTAAGGTAAAATATGTGCCCAAATACTTGGTCAACATTGAATGATCAATCAAGCTATGGAGCTTAACAAGGTCAATCTCCAGAGAAGGTTGGCTCTTGTAGGGTTCTAACTAGCTAAGATCTACGATGGGAGGAAAAGGGTGCAGAAATAAGTAAATGCAATTGAAGCTAGAACTTAATATGGTATAGATTAAGAAACATCAAGAAGCATATAAATATCATGAAATAGAGGAAACATTCAAACTTCCTAACAAACCAACTAGTTTTATGAATTACAAAATAATATCTTTAATCAATTTTTAGTCCAGCAGATTGTAAATTCCAAAACTAGAAAATGAGCATATGCAAAAATCTAGAAAAGAGAATTAATGCCATACACATTTTTCTAGCTAAAATAAAAATAATCAATCACTCATACATACATGTTCTACAAAATGATGAACTAGAGGCCAAATAAAAGTCTAATTTGTATTGCTCTCTTAAAACTTCTTCATACATACAACTTGTAAGCACCTAAGAGCTAACCCTTTAAAAAGAGGCTACTACTCTTATTTATAATATTTCCTATGGTTCAGTATTTTCAATTACAAGAGAGTTTATGATTTGAAAAATTGTTATAGAAAGTGTTAATGGACCAGGCTGGCAAAATACCATGCAACATCATAGATCTAAAACAGGATAATATGCTTGATTTTTGACCATAGATCAACCATCATCTACATATAGGAAAGTAGTGGAAGTGAACTTAAATCTAGTCCATTCCTCATTCTTGAAATAATATCCCATCGTGGATCTGTAACAGATATGGTGGAATGAAATTCCTTTGAAGATTTTGTCTTTTGCAAGATATCATGGTTGTGATATGGAGACATGTTATGATGTCATGACTCTTTTTCACCTTCAAACTTCCCAAGCCTTTGTGACTATGATATGGAGACATGTCATGATGTCATAACACTTTGTTACCTTTGGGATTCCAAGCTTTCATGACCATGATGTAGATACATGTCATGATGTCGTGATATTTTTTTGCCTTTGGGCTTCCCAAGCCTTCACGACCATGACATGGAGACATGTCACCATGTCGTGACACTTTTTTGCCTTTGGGTTTCCTAAGTCTTCATGACCATGATCCTAAGATTTCATGACCATGACATGGAGACATGTCATGATGTCATGATACTTTTATAACTTTGAGCTTCCCAAGCCTTCACAATCGTGACATGGAGATATGTCGCGATGTCGTGACACATTTTTTCCTTTGGGCTTCCTAAACCTTCTCAATCGTGATGTGGAGACATGTTGCAATGTCATGACACTTTTTTACCTTTGGGATTCATGATTATGACATGGAGACGTGTCATGATGTTGCAATCCTTTTTTATCTTTGGCTTTCCCAAGATTTTGTGATTGTGACATGGAGATATATCATGATGTTGTGACACCTTTTTGCCTTTGTGCTTCTCAAGCCTTCACGACCGTGACATGGAGATATGTCATGATGTCTTAACACTTTTTAGCCTTTGAGCTTCCCCAGCCTTCGAGATCATGATATGGAGACATGTCATGATGTTGCACCTGGGTTCATCCTTATGCAACTTTCTAAAATTTTAAAAACTCTCACCTTATTTCTCATAGTTATCTACAAATAGTTCTACTTGCCTTTTGCCACTTAAGCAAAGTAAAACCAACTATTGCCATACTTGTTTAAACATTTTTGTTCATAGCTTTTGATAATCTTGTTACAAAAAGAGTTAGGTAGGTGAGAAAAACACAAAAATCACCCACATTCTTGTTGACTCACAAGGGATTTTCACTTGTGGAAATATGTGTTAGAGTATATTACATCATTTGGGTCATGTAAATGTACCACTCTTGGTACATAACTAGAGTAGGAGATTACTTTAGGGGGTAGTTAGCTAGTTACTTCAAGGAATATAATAAATGCACAAGTGTCTATGTGCAAGTTGTAAATGTGCAAGGTGTCCCCTTGTACAGCTAGGTAGAGTGTTGGCCAAGCAATCCATATTTCTATATAAAGGGCCTCATAGTGAGTGATTATATATCGTTGTAGGTAGTAGTAGGTATACTATGTGGATCACCATATAGATTGGTGATGGGGTACAATGTAGTTCTTTAGTATCAGTTCTGGAGTGTTCATTTCCTCCATATTGCATTGTATCATTTTCATCACTTTCCATTAATAGCATATTTCAGCATCTTACATTTTTGCATATTTCATATCCTGTGATTGTATTCTCCCTTGGCATACACCATCAAAAGCTAATAGTGGTATCAGAGCCATGGTAGATCAATAGGAATAGGGAGAGCCACAATAGGTTATTAGGAATAGGAAAGCCACAAGAGAGATTGAGAGGAGAAGCAAATCTCAGTTCCAAAATTTTTGAGATTGCATTTGGCTAGAGTCTTTCCACAGAGTTATAGAAAACTCGTGAAGACTAGGACTCAACATTCATTCCACTAGATTGACAAATCAACTAGTGAAGATTCATCATTGACAAGATTTAGAATCATCTTACTAATATCTTGTTGCAAGAAAAGGAAATTGAAGGAAGCCCTATTGTAGACCTGCACATTGCAGAAGAGAAGGCCACAACAACCTTATTGTAGAAGAAAAGGCCACAAAAGCCTTATTACAGAAGAAAAGGCCACAGAAGCCTTATTCCAAAAAGGCCATAGAAGCCTTGAACTGAAAGAGACTCCAGAGAAGAGTCCAAGAAGATAGGATATTGGTGATCTCCATTGAAGACTACAAATTGCAGATTAGCTAGTCTTTCCACAAGATAGTGAAGACCAGGACTCACATAGAATACATACCACTAGTTTCAAGAATAACTAGTGAAGTTAAAGAGGTCTAAGAAAAGATCCCATTGGAAATAATAGATTGAATATTTGTTCTAGAAGAAGTTGAAGAGACTCATAGAAAGTCTCATTGAAGAACTTCCATTCTTGGAAGAGATAGAGAAGGACTATCAAAAGTCCTGTTCTAGAGATCCATGAAGAAGATCTCATTGCCAACACTTCCATAGTTGAAGGTTGAAGGAAAGGTCTCATCAAGAAGACCAGAGAAGCTGCAAGATTAAAGACCTTGGAGAGGTCTCAAGAAAAAAGGAGAAGGCTTGGAGAGCCTCATTGCAAAAATTGGAGAAGCCATCAAAGAAGTTCCTAGGAGAACTCATTGGAGAAATTCACTACAAAAGATAGTGAAATATTTGGGATAATTATTGCCATCCGACAACAAGCCCAAAGGAGAAGAATTTGGCAAGGAGTGCCAAATCTCAAAGAAGAATATTGAAGACCTCAAGACATTCATAATCTTGAGAAGAAAATCTTATTTGAAGTTAGAACTCAACAAAGAGGTTGAAGAAGAACTCAGATAGAAGAAACCTACCAAATCCAAGAAGATTTGGAGATTGCCCTTCATAGCTAAAGAAGGCACATATAGAGATTTTTTGGATTCATAGCAAAATACTGAAAGGGTTCTAGAAGGACAATATTTTAGTGAATAGATTGATTGCTAAAGGACAACAATCAAGATAGCATTACTAGCTACAAGACTTTGGAGTTCCAGGCCAGATCCTGAAGGAGAAGTTGAAAATCATCTACTACAATTTTAGAGTAGCAGACTAGAAGCATTCACAACTATGAGCAACCACCATTCTAGACAAGAGACTTGGTGAATCAACTCATCAAGATATTCATCATCAAAGGTAAGCAACTTAGGTGCAAAAGGTTCATTACTTGAACACTTATTCAGATTACTACTTAACTTCATTGAGCACCTTATTAGAATTTGGAAGTTGCAAAATAGAAGGTTGCATTTTAAGTCCTCAAAGAAAGTGCAGAAGATAGTTTCTATTAAGGTTCATTACCTGCACATTAATAGGAGTTAGATACATTCTTCCTATTATCTAATTATTGAGAAAAGGACTACATTAAGGAATTTGCAGAGATTATTAAGTGCATTTGAAACTACTTTGAGAGCTTATTAATAGGAGCAATAAGGTGAGATTATTAAAGTGCATTAAGTTGGAAATATTATTGGTTCATTGCACTATACTAGTTGTTCATTAAACTAGTTACTCTCAAAGGGTTATTTCGTGTATTGATTGTTAAGATCAAGGGCACAAAAATCTGCAAATAATCAAAGTGTCTAAAGACACTATTCAGAACTCAATACCTACAAGGTATTGTGGCCTATAGAAGCCACCAAGCAGATTGAAATTCCTCCAAGGAGTGGAGAAGAAGAAGGCAACCATTAAATCAGTGATAGAAGCCAAAAATCGAGACTTGGTGAGTCTCAGATTCAAGGTGCACTAAGAGCTCATTACAGGTAAAATATTAGTGCAAAAATTACTCCTTCAAGGGCATATTATCTACATGATTATTAGCTTGGGTTCATTACTATATTAACCAAGCAAAGGAGAGAGTTGTCTAGAAGAGAAGACAACATCAATCAACCCTTGCCTACAAGAAATAGTATAGAGAAGCCACCATTAAAACCAACAAAAGAAGCTTGCAAAAGAGAAGGTGCAAAATCAAGGTATTCTATTACAATTCTATTTACATTATTCTGCACCATAACATCTTGTCCTACATAGGAGAAAGGATAGAACTTGAGTGTCTTAAAGACACATCCTCCACAAGTGAGGAATATCATACAAGCGATCATAGAGGAGCACTATCCAAAGCAAGAGAGAAGAGCTAACAAAGAGCTCTCATTATGGTGTCCAAAGACACCCTTACAACCATGAAAGTAGGTATTCCCAACAACCAATCTAAAGCACAAAATATCAAAAAAGGGTCATTATCCATCTACATTGGTTGTCATCTATTGAACATTGCAAAGGGAGCATTCGAACCAGCATATTGAAAGGAAAAGCATAGTTGAAAAAGGAGCATTCAAACCAACAAATTGAAAGGAAAAGCATAGAGCAATACCCAAGCCCTTGCTTGGAGAAGATGTCCACTGAAGGAGCACTCAAATCAGCTCTTGGACCACCATAGAACCATCTCTAAGCTCCTAAGACCTCCATCAAATCAAGAGCCAACCCATACTCACTTGGAAGAAGCATTGAGGAACAAGAAACAACTGGATTTACGTTGGCAAGAGGAATATATAGAAGAAGAGAAGCATTGGAGGGAAAATACATGCAATCGACCATTTTTCATCACTGACAAGAAGTGCTCAGCCCATCTCATTAGAAAATACTTGAACGTTAGAGTGAAGGGAGTTACAAAAGCATCTTTGATAGGAAGGAATGTTACAACATCTCCATTCACGATTGGAGCCCATAAGCCACTTGGAGAAAGCGTTAGGATCAACCATAAGCATTACGAAAGAAGCCCCATGCACGTTGGAGCTCAAAGGCCACTTGGACATCATTCAAAGAAGGATTAAAAAACATCTCAGATATTACTCAAGATGCATGTGCCACGTAGCTACATAAACATTCAACTCCAAGGTGTAGACGAAATGAAGGTGAAGTGAAAGAGGAGAAATTACAATGTTCGAGTGAGTAAGAGCACGCTAAAATCAGAGTCAAAGGAGGTAGTGAGGACTATCATAAACCAACATTCAATTCCTATGGTGATAAGCACCCATTAAGGAGGAGACCAAGCTAAAATAGGTATTGTAAAAGCGCAGAGCTCGAAGGAAGAACATGCAGGCCATTCATTGAACAACAAGGTCAAAGCAACATCAATACAACATTGAGATACATACCAATCAACCATCGAAGTACGTGGAGCTACTCGAAGATACATAGAGCATCAAGCCTTACAAAGGTAAAAATTAAAATTACTTGCTTTAATTAAAATCAGAGTTATAAGGTGATATAGACTATTGCATTGTTATAAGGTGATATATTACATTGGAATAAACCTAACAAGCATTAGTGATTATCAAGCAAGCTTATTTCAAGATATTAAATATTCATATTTGCAATTAATCAAGTAGGAGACATAAGGTTGTCAACTTTGATTAAATCATTATTAAATTGCAAATACCATTATTTTCTAATATTCCAAAAAGTAGGGAGATATAAGGCATACTACTTCAAACTAAATACATATAATTGGAATTTAGAAAATTAATCTATTGGAAAGAGAATCAAATCAATTGCCTTCATATAGAGTTGGAAATAATTGGTAAAAATTATCTCATACTCATTCTAAGGAGACAAAAAGAAATCCAACTATTAAAGCATACTTCATTGGGATAGATAAGGTAAAATTAAAAAGTTGATTATTCTCAATACATTACAAAATCAACTTAGAAGGTGAACTAAGCATATTCTAATTATTAGGGAGATATAAGGAAGCCTACAAAACCTAATTCTAAAAAGGTTTTATCAAATTAGTTCACATCTCTTAACTAAGGAGAAATAAGGAATTCTACAAAACCTAAGACTTGAATAGGTTTATCAAATTGGATCATATACTCAATTTACTTGAGGAAGATATAGTATTCTACAGATATTAAGGAAACAAAAAGAATACTACACTTCATCTACTAGGGAGACATAAGGTAGTCTACTACAAAGGATTCATCAAAAATATTCCTAAAATAGGAAAAGCTAAAACTAAGAGAGATGTCTACCTCAAGTAATACAATGAACAATGATATGAACAACACTATTAGAAAAGAAAGAGCAAGTGTCATAAAAAGTGGAATCAAGAATTTACTTATAAAGTCTGAAGGAAACTTAGACCTTACTTCAAAAAGGATACATAGTGAAGCTTTAAAAGATAGCTTTGAAATGATGGAACATTATCTACATGCTCGACTCACTAAAGCAATTGATAATGGAAAGAATGACATTCAAATTCCTTTATAATATGGAAGCATATTATATATGGCACTACTTACATTCAAATGTTATAAGGATGAAAATGTAGAACAAAGAGGATTGATAGAATTACTTAAACTGAAAACAGAAATGGATGAATCATCTCTAGCAAAGATATTTCAATCCTCATGCAGTATTAGTACTTCAAGTTCTACTAACACAAAATCTTATCATGATGCTCTAAGTGTATGTTCAAAAACTTCTATACAGGACATGGAGAATGATAACAAGGACAAAGGCAAAGAGAAAATACTCTTGCAAGAATCTGATGATAGTACATCTACCTATGAAAGTATTGAATCCAATAAGGAAGAAGAAGAGGAACCAATTCAAGGAGGCATACAATGCAATGTGAATTAAAGATAATGCAAAGGACCAGATCAAGTTGAAGGATGTCTGAAGAAGAAGATCCATATTGAAGACTAAAGTCTTCAATACCCAAATAATGTAATACAAGGGGGTGTTAGAGTATATTACATCATTTGGGTCATGTAAATGTACCACCCTTGGTACATAACTAGAGTAGGAGATTACTTTAGGGGGTAGTTAGCTAGTTACTTCAAGTAATATAATAAATGCACAAGTGTCTATGTGCAAGTTGTAAATGTGCAAGGTGTCCCCTTGTACAACTAGGTAGAGTGTTGGCCAAGCAATCCATCTTTCTATATAAAGGGCCTCATAGTGAGTGATTATATATCATTGTAGGTAGTAGTAGGTATATTGTGTAGATCACCATATAGATTGGTGATGGGGTACAATGTAGTTCTTTAGTATCAGTTCTGGAGTGTTCATTTCCTCCATATTGCATTGTATCATTTTCGTCATTTTCCATTAATAGCATATTTCAGCATCTTACATTTCTGCATATTTTATATCCTGTGATTGTATTCTCCCTTGGCATACACCATCAAAATCTAACAATATGGAACCCATATAGTCATTTATGAACTTAACACTTTATAATGGGAGGAAAGAGGAGGAAGAAATTGGAAGGAAGACTTGAAAAAATGATACTTACTGCAAGATACGAGAGGGTGGTGGGTGATGGGGTGGAAGAAAACAAAAACTTACATGGATGAAAAAAATAAGAGAAGGTAGAAGAATAAACAGTTAAAATACCAATAACCAAAGGAATTTGTGGTAAATTTAACTAGCGAGTACTAGAAGAAAAGGAAACTTAAAAACAAAAGAAATGAAACGGAAGGCAACCCTAGAATTATCCAATCAAAAAGATAAGGGAAATTACTTGGTTCATGGGATACCCAAAAAAATTGCATTTCCATGAAAATACTCCACTATCGCATCGCTGCTTCAAGAACAAACAAATTGCCATGAACATATGCGTTTTTGCACCTTCTTTTCTTTCTTACATAGTTTAGTAGGAACTTTCTATGTTGATAATTCACCATGAGAATTTTTATTTGTGCTCTTGACTTCATGTTTGTTTAAAAAATACTTCACTTGTGTTGTGCATGTAGTCTTATATAGAGTAGAGTTCCAAAGAATAATTTTTCTAACTGGTACTTTGCAGAAATTATGCCCCTAGATTGGGTGTTATTTTAAAAAAGATTTGGTTTCACACAAATTGTCTTTTTTTCATCAACTTGGTTTCTTCTTTTTAGCAAGTTTCCACTTAGCTGACATCATACCCTTATATGGGATGGTGTATTATTATGTTCACACAAGTTGTGATAGTTCCACCTTATGCCAAGTGCACCTCTTGCAAAGTTTTTGTATTGTTCTGCTCTTGTCCATTAAGCTACAAAGTCAAAATATTAATAGTTTGGGGAGGAAGAAAGTGTTGGATGAAAATAGTTTTTGACACTCAAAATTTATTTTTCCACGTATTCTAACAATCTTCTATGGTATTTGATCACTGAAATGATCTCCTTTTCTCACATCTTTGTTTTATGTACAAGCTGATGTAATATACTGAGCAATTGTGTGCTTGTCGTATCTTTTTATGTACTCATTGGCTATGTACACAAAATTGTGGCATGCTTGCCATGCCTAAATTAGGAGATCTACAGATTACCTTGTAAATCTATAATGTCTTGGCCATATAATACCAAATTTGAGCTACTCTTTGTGATTAATTTGCCATGGTTTCTAATTATTATTAATCCTAATAAGGTTCTATTCTGATTTTACCTCTCACTCTAAAATGTCTATATGCAGGTATTCTTCCTCACAAAATCCCATCTAGTTTGTCATCCATATTTTATTTTCTTCTTCTACCCTCACATTCTAAGCTACTACCAAATATGGTGATAATTCCAACTCTTTGTATTCCATTGGATTTAAAAACCAATATTTGGGTTATTATGGGGTATTTGTTAAGAGGACAAAAAATTTAATCTAGGCTGAGTTGACCATGCTTTTGATAGATTTTTTGACTCTAACCTTATTTTGCATATGGGATCCTTAATAGGGCACATCTTTTTCTCTTTATAAATCTCAATGTAGAAAGGGTGCAAGCCCTGATTCGATACCATGATGACCTTTCCAAAAAATGGGATTAGCATCTAATCTCACTTTTGGGTAATGCATCCTTCCATATATTTTAGAAAATCCTAGGATAAATACATCCCAGACAACAAGGGTACATAAACTATTTCTATATCTTGGATCACAACCAAGTTTGTGTGCCCATATATTAACATTGGGACCTTGTATAGTGTTCCCATCCATTTTAACGACTCTTATTTTTGGAATGCAACACTTCTAGATCCTGTGTGTCTAGGTTCATACCTAAACTTATACAAAATTCTCTTGACATGATTGAGACCTGGGCCTTTGGATCCACCACACAATTATGCAGTATACATTTTTCTAAAAAGAGAGATAAATAGAACATAGAAGGATGGATTTCAAGGATAGTGGGGAAGGGACATCGTGTAAATGAATCATTGACCTATGGTGTTTTTCCAATGTAAACATCAATTAAGTCAACTTTTTCTAACACCCATAACTCTCTCCTTAATCCTGTCGGTATTGTGATAGAGGTTTTGAAAAGGCTATGAAATTGTTTCACCATTTTTGTTATCTGTTTAACTCTTACAACCAAGAAATATAGCCTCTTATATGCCTCCAGCATTTTTTGATTTACTGATTGAATTTACAAGGAGGGGATTTGTATAGGTGTTTAGATCCTTGCATTGATGCTTTGTGTTGGTGGGAACATGGTGCTGACATCTTCATATCCTTCAGGTTGAGATGCTACAAGACTTGTATATTTCTAATATTTATAATCTTGTACTGAATTACAAGCAATTATGTTATCCATCAAAGGGATTATTCTCATTTTTCTCATAATAGTTTCATCTTCCTCAATCTGGAGTTCATTATGAAATAGAGGTGTGACTAGAAATTAGGTTTGATCACCTTTCATTCCTTATCATTATCCTGTTATACCTCTTTTTATACACTCATCCTTACATTTGTTGTTAGCTAAAAATAGTTGGGTTGGTGAAGTTGTTGTGTAACTGGCCCACAATTATTGAGATCTTGTATTTTATCCTTTGAGGATTATCTTTCCATATTTCTAACTTGTTCAACTAGATTTTGAATTTTTACCTTCAAATCCTACTTTTTTTGATGTCTATTCAGATGAGGATTGGCATAAATATTACCCTCTATTTTTAGATACGAACGTGACCCGACCTCATCAAGATATGAAACATGAAATGAACTTATGGAAGGTTAGAAAGGATGAGCAATTTACCTAGGAGGTATTTTTACTACTTGGATCAATATATTTTCAATGCGAATGGCCTCTTTGAAAATTTATAGGAATCTCTTTTCTCCATATTGCTAGATGAGAATACTTATATTAGAGTGAAAGGCATGGATATAATATAGGTATGCCTAGGCTAGGGATGACTAGAAATCATGAGGAATTATTCTCCATATTATTTTAAATCAAAAATTGAATTTTAAAATACTTTCATTAGATATTTTCTAACAAACGAGAGTTGAGTAAGCAACAAAAAAGGGTCTTCGAAATCATCAAACGTATCAATAAGAGTTTTTTCTAAATTAAACCATGTGTCGATGCTTCTATTTTCCAATGATTTGTACCACAATAATATCTTTTCTTTGAGAGAGAGAGAAAGTGAGCAACCTGATCATCACATCTTTAGATGCAAAATTATGAATAGTATCCAGGGAAGCTACATCTTGACAATATTCAAATGCAATCTTTTCTATGCCATCAAAGCTTGGTAAAGTCCTTAAAGTGGACTTGGGAATTTTGTGTAAATACAAGATATTAAGGGACCCTATGTCATTCCATCAGGGATACTGTTGTTAAGTCATATATCCTTGGTGTGATAATAATATTTTCAAAATTATTAAATTATTCTCTTTGATGGGAGTCGCCAAATGTGCATAACTTCTCTATTGATGAGGTCAAGACTACTCATCAAATATTGAGTCCTCTGAGAAAATTGAGATCTAACTAGGGTTTTAAAGTTAATGTATTATAGATCTAGATTACATTTATAGCAAAATCACTAGGTGCTTGAATAAATATCATAAAACAAAGTATCATCAAACTTTGTTTAGTAAAAATGGTGGGACCTGGGTCCCACCAGGCATGCCAAAAATTGTTGGTTAAAAATTTCCTAAGGTAAAATATGCACCCAAAGACTTGGCCAACATTGAATGATCGATCAAGCTATGGAGCTTAACAGGGTTAATCTCCAGATAAGGCTAGCTCCTACAGGGTTCTAACTAGCTAAGATCTATGTGTTGAGCGAATATTTTGCCCTATTGTAAAATAATCACCACAATCAGAGTATTAAACTAAAAACTCCCTCTTGCAAAGAAATTAGATGAAAACACACATTTGTCCAATACATATAATAAATAATGAGCAAGATGGAATATAGATATACCAAAATAAACTCAAAGTATGGAAGTGGCAGTTAACAAGGGGCCTTGATGATCCAATTCATACAATGCTTAGCAATCATGATCCTTTAATCCTCAAAGTGCATGTGAATTTAGCAAGTGTGAAAGTGATTCCTTTTAGTGCTCTTGATGTTAATCTGATTTCCCTGAATCCCAGTTAGTAAGATCATTTTTATCTTCAAATTAAAGGTGTAAAAATGTAAGAGTGTGTGGAATAATCCACTTCATTTTAGCTTCCATATCTTTAATATGAGGTTCATTTTACAGTTAGTGAATTCATTTTATTTTCATTATGAATATTCTACTACAACTAAGTCAGAATTTGGCATTAGTAATGGTTAGCGAGTTAGCATGTTAGTGTTCATTTACTTTATCTGCCATTAATGTCAATTTGACATTAGTAACCCCCTCCTAAGATTGATTTTATCTTGAAAATTAACTTAGTGCAATTTGGAGGTGCAAAAATTTTGGATAGGGACCAGAATGGAAGTAAATGAACAGAAAATGAAAAATAAAATTCTAAAAAATGGACTAGAATAAAGACTGAAGTTAAATGCAAAATTTTTGGAGAGACCAAAATGGAAAGAAAACAAATGCTAAAATTTTGGAACTGACCAGAATGGAAAGAAAATAAATACATAAATTATGGAAATGACCAGAATAGAAAGTAAGCTATGTGTAGAAATTCTGGAAATGACCAAAATGTAAAAGAAATCAATAATAGAAATAAAAAAAAATTAATCTAGATATAGAAAATAAAAACATATTAATCTAAATACAAAAAATAAAACAATAGAAAATATCTACAAAATAGCTGGAAAACACTGAAATGACATCAGATTTTGGTGTCACAATCCCCTCCCTGCAAAACCCCAAGTTGTGAGATAAATCTAAAGACAACTTGATCTAAAAGACCTGCAAAACAAACACAATCAGATTAGACCAAGTGCGAGACTCAAAGGACAAAATACTGTTGCATTATATTCAACATTCACCTAGTGTAACCCTTCAATGGCATAAACACATAGATACAAATCGAAAAGAAATGCAATAAAGATAAACAATAAATGCAGTAGTCTTAGACGTAATCTCCTTTTAGTTTTGCTCACAAGGTTTGTTCTTGCCAAAATGGAAGCATTTGATTCTTCAGAATAATCTTGTTTACAAAAATTTCTAGCCCTTGTACAATGCCCTCCTTAGATACTTAAGGGTTTCAGTTTCTTGGTTCATTTCAACTTCCCTTTCTTGATGATGTTAAAATAAATAAACAAAATAAATTAATAAATCATTGCATTATTTTATCTCTTCTTATGAATCCCCTTTTAACATCAATTAAAAAAAAAAAAAAAAAAAATTCATTCTGCAACCCTTATGTCTCCTTTGTCATATATATTATTATAAAAACAAATCATATAAATAAATCTTTTAAGCTGGATCCTTATAACTCCCTTCCTATATCACAACATATAAAGAAAATAAAACCTTCGTCCAATTCCCTTATATCTCCCTTACCTGCATGTTACAATATAAAACAACAAACATAAAATTTTAGAAGCTTCCCTTATACCTTCCGTATCTCACACATCATAACACATAATCAAGGTAAATAATATTTCATAAACAATGGTTATAATCCACCAAAAGCCAACACTTCACCTTATGCTGCGTATTCTCCGACCAGGTATCCCTTGTCATGGCTCACTCATATCTCCATCTAGTGCCCTCACTCAACAGCTAAATCTCGACGACTCAAAACGAAAAGCTATTATTTATCTGATGAATATCAAATAGGCATGAGCTTAGGGTTAGGGTTGGATGCAAGGTGTAAATGAGTTCATTCTCACCTGCTTCTGACAACGCTCCTGATGATTTGAAACTCTGCCTGATAGATTTGACTACCATATGCCTAGCGGTGTCGGGTCCGGGTCTATGTTTGGTGAGCTTATGGAATACTACTGGCGTGTTTGAGTGGGGTCCACCATAGCGTCCACTCACGGTGCTGCATCAGCACTCGGGATCCACCTCCGCCATAATTTCACCTGCAGGTCTGCCCGGTGGGTCCACATCGAACGAATCATCCTGCGCTAACATACCCAGAGAACATTTAAATAAATGATATTAAAGAAAATTCTAACAAATATAAAGTTTAGACCCCAATCAAAGTTTAAACTTCACGAATCTCTTATGACAAAAAACAAAAGGTAAGAACTACCTTTATTCCTTTTTTTATTATTTAAAAATTATATATATATATATATATATATATAAATATATATATAAATGATTTTATTGTCATTTGGACCAAACAAAAATGAAAAAATAAAAATGATCACATTTTTATTTATTTATTATTTATAATAACTTTTACATATCTATACATAAAAGATATTATTTTATCTTTGTTTTCATTTTTTTTTAAATATATAAACTTATTATTATATATATATATTTTTGTTTTTTAATTTTTTATTAATTATTTCAAATTAAATATTTTGAATTTCTCCAACTCGAATGTTTGGATTATAGCAATTTGTGAAAACAAGGAGATATTTAAAACCAAAATATTAACTACAACACACCAACACATGATGAAAGAAAACAAGAGGCAACTATTCAACCCATGACCTTGAACATACAAAATGCACCCATGGATAGGGGCATATCAAAATCACCACTCCAAGGACACTAAGACTCTCCAAATATCATCAATGGTTTTACAAGCAAATAAAAGGAGGCATTGATCCATCATGCCAACCTTAACACCTTGATTGCAACCTTATGGAAAATATCAATCGAAGACAAAGAAAACTCCTAAAAATCAAAGCAAAAAGTGGGTCCCCAAATTTTGGGGTATGTTGTGGAGTAGCCACAACACTATGATGGGGGAAAAGGGAGTAGAAAGAAGTAAATACAAATAAATCTAGAACTTAATATGGTACATATTAAGCAACATCAAGAAGCATATAAAGATCATGAAATAGAGGAAATATTCAAACTTTCTAACAAACCAACTAGTTTTATGAATTACAAAACAATATCTTTAATTAGTTTTCAGTCCAACAAATTGTAAATTCTAGAACTAGAAAATGAGCATATGCAAAAATCCAAAAAAAAGAATTAATGCCATACACATTTGTCTAGCGAAAACAAAAATAATAAATCACTCATACATACATGTTTTGCAAAATAATGAACTAGAAGCCAAATAAAAGTCTAAATTGTGTTGCTCTCTTCAAACTTCTTCATACACACTTGTAAATGCCTAAGAGTTGATCCTTTCAAAAGAGGCCACTACTCTTATTTAAAATATTTTCTATGGTTCAGTATTTTGAATTACAAGAGAGTTTATGGTCTGAAAACGTATTACAAAAAGTGTTAGTGGACTAGGCTGGAAAAATGCCATGCAATATCGCAAATCTAAAATGTGATAATATGCTTGATTTCTAAATGTAGATCAACTATCACTTGCATGCAATAAAGTAGTGGAATTAAACTTAAATCTGGTCCATTCATTAATCTTGAAACAATCTCACATCATGGATCTATAAGGAACATGGTGGGCTAAAATTCCTTCGAAGATTATGTCTTTTGCAAGCTGTCATAGTCATGATGTGGAGACATGTCACGATGTCATGACTTTTTTCCACCTTGAAATTTTAAATCCTTCATGATCATGATGTGGAGATATGTCGTGATGTCATGACACTTTTTTGCCTTTGGGCTCCCAAGCCTTCATGACCGCGATGTGAAAACATGTCACAATGTTGTGACACTTTTCTACCTTTGGGATTTCCAACCCTTTACGACTATGATATGGAGATATATCATGATGTCGTGACACTTTTCTACCTTTGGATTTCCCAAGCCTTCATGACCATGATGTGGAGACATGTTGTAATGTCATGATACTTTTCTATCTTTGAGATTCCCAAGCCTTCATGACTATGATGTGGAGACACGTCACGATGTCAAGACACTTTTTTGCCTTTGAGCTTCCCAAACCTTCATGATTTCAACATGGAGACATGTTGTTATGTCATAATATTTTTTTGCCTTTGGGCTTTCCAAGTCTTCATGACCACGATGTGGAGACATATTGCTATGTTGTGATACTTTTCTACCTTTGGTTTTCCTAAGCTTTCACGATCATGATGTGGAAACATATTGTGATGTTGCAACACTTTTTCCCTTTGCGCTTCCCAAGAATTTGCCACCATGACATGGAGACATGTCGCAATATCATGATACTTTTTTGCCTTTGAGCTTCCCAAGTCTTTGAGACTTTAATGTGGAGACATGTTGTGATGTGCTTGGTTTTATCCTTATGCAAATTTCTAAATTTTTAGAAACTCTCACCTTATTTCTCATACTTATCTACAAATGGCTCTACTTGCATTTTTCCACTTAAGCAAAGTACATCCAACTACTATCATACTTGCCCAAACATTGTTGTTTGTAGCTTTTGATCATCTTATTACAAAAAGAGGGTGGGTGAGGAAAAACACAAAAATCATCCACAATACCATACTAGACCCATTGGTATCTAATACCAAGTGCTAAATTGGAAGACCACCTAGTCAAAATGATGGAGCTTCTACTCCCCCTAGTCCTACCAACCATCTAACTTACCTATTATGAGCAATATGATAGACATCATCCTTCTACCTAGATAATGCCTATTTAGTTTTCAAACAACCTTTGTTGTCTACACATCATAAATTTCTCTTCTTACATATATTAGAGCCCATTTATGTTGCCTCTCCTATGCTCCCTTGAACTACCAACCCCACTTGTAAGTAACTAATTCCTCATAATCATCTACTTGCCCTAACAACCTCAATAGTATCATCATGTTATGAAACTTTATTCTTATTAAAAAATCTTTCACCAATATGCAAAATATTAAATCATTCATCCATAAATAATATTCCACAAAGATAATCCACACAATGGGACAAAGATAGATGATACCCTTAAGGTAGAGCAACACCAATACTACTCCTTAAGGAAGTAATAACTCCACAATATCTCCCAAGGTGAGAGCATCACTTAGGGATGGAAAAGTCCTATAAGCCACTCCATGAGCAAAGATGATTACATATGATTGATCTTCGTGATGTTTACAATGATAATTATCCTTCTTTGTATACCCATATTATTATTCTACTTTGGGGAGCCAACTACTAATATAATATAATAATATAATCAATATTGGAATATGTGTGGTCCATACCAACCCTTATACAATATATTATCATATCCCTATGTACCTATTCCTAGGTACCCTAACATTACACCTTCACAAATATTTTTCCTTGAAACATATGAAGGAACAAGATAATATGCTTTTCTAAGCAATGATAGCGATCCTTTTGATTCCATGTAGAACCATAATATTGTAAACCATACCTTCAAGATTGTTGCTTATCCTAGTGGTGTGAATGGTGATATGCTCCAAACTTAACTTGATGTTCTACCTTATTTGACTCCTCAACATTTGGCTCTATTGTTTTAAATTATTTTACATGTTTTTATTTCATGTTCCCTTTGTTTGGTATGTCTTTGTGCTCTTCTATCAAAGCTTCCTTGGAAATTATTGTTGTTAATTCCATGAAACTTATTTCTACTACTTCTTCCATGGAATTTACAGATGCTACTTCCTTTTTGGATTCTATTTTAGGTTTTTCTATTTGTTCTTCAATTTGTTTCTCTACAACCACTTCTTGTTCCCTTACCATAACTTCTTGTTTCTTCTTAGATCCTTGCTCCATAAGTTGAGAAATATCCTACAATGTTATCTTCTTTTTCCTATACCATAAGTTCATAAACTTATTTTACACATTAATGTTAATAGTACCCAAGAATCCAATCGAGGATAACCTAGAATAATATCCACATGATCCATCTCAATAGAGTGAAAATCTAAATGTAAAACATATTTATCCATGGTGATCTTCAAATCTTCATGAATTTGAACATTCTCACCCTCAAGTTGTATGACCTTAATTTTGTTGTTTGAATCTACAACCTCTTAGCCAAAGAAATATTAATGAAATTATATTTGCTTCTAGGGTTAGTGGAAATAATAACTTTTTTCTTCTAAATGTAACCATAGACCTGCAAAATAATTTTTTTATTCAAACAAATTTGTTTGTCCACTTTTTAATTTATTTGCTACCAAAGTTTCCTCCATGTGCCTACTAACATATTTTTACCTTCCACAACTTCTTTGAAATTTTCTAGATCTCTTTTTATTTTCTTTTGTTCTTTCTGAAGTATGTTTATTTCTTTTGCATAGATTTTGACTATATTCTTCAAACTTTTGCATAGATTTTGACTATATTTTTCAAACTAGCTATCTCTTTATATGGTTCCCATTGAATCAAGAATGCTTGCTCTATTTTATCCCAAGTCAGTTCACAATTATAGACACTATGAAAACTATAAAACCAAGAGAGAGCTTATTCTCCATGATACAAAGGAAGCATAAGGCTTCAATTATTATAATTATTATAATACATGTATTTAATAGTTTCCACCATTCTCTAACATCAATATCAACTTCTCTAGAATTTTTTGTAGCTCCATAGTTCATGCCCCAATAAAAAGATAATGCAAACTAGGGTTTCATAAAAACATGTCTCCCTACTAATTTGAAGCTAAACCTCCAAGAAAAAATTTCTCCTCATACACAAAAATAAATGATTTGCTCACCCATAGCTGAAAGATATATCAATTTTATTTTTTGAAAAAAATAATTTGAATAATTGCCACTGCCCTTGTTCTAGATGGCTGACTTCATAGGGTTGTATCTCCCTAAATGTTGCTTGGATTCCTTCCTATGTCCCTCATTTAAATATCTTAAAATTCCACATAAAATTATCCAAGAATCATTTGAATTAGATAAAATTTTATAGAGATATGGATACTAAAAGATGAGATATTTTCTAGAAAAAAATCTACCCTAATTTTGCAATCCACAAAAAATACAATCCCCACCTTGTCAGAATCATTGCTCTAATACCACTTGTTATGAAACTTTATTTTTACTAACATAAATAATTTATAAATATACAAAAATATAAAATCATTCATCCACAAATAATATTCCACAAAGATAATCCACACAATGAGACAAATATAGATAATACCCTTAAGGTAGGGCAACACCAATAATACTCCTTAAGGAAGGAATAACTCCATAAGACCTCCCAAGATTAAAGTTCCACTTAGGGAGGGAAAAATCCCATAAACCACTTCATGGGCAAAGATGATTACACATTATTGATCTCCATGATGATTACAATGACAAATATCCCTTCTTTATATACCCATATTCTAATTCTACTTTGGGGAGTCAACTACTAATATAATATAATATTATAATATAATAAACCTTGGGATATGTTTATTTCATGCCAACCCTTATACAATATAATACCATATCCCCATATACCTATTTCTAGGTACTCTAACACATCACTATGATATGCTTCTAGTCCCATACCTAGATCATTGTATAACATGCTAGGATCCTCTTACATTGATATACAACCTATAAGCATGCAAGATTAGGGATCCATTGGATAATCTTAGGGGGGCCCACTCTCAATGTAAAGGAGGTTGTATTTGTGTGATAATGGTATAAGTTTTGATGTGTTCTTTTAAAAAAACCTAAGTTTGGTTGAAGACTAAATTCTATGTTAATTATAAAATAACTTTTAAACTAAATATGATTTTTGTTTTAAAAAAGTACACTTAATTGCAAGAAATTTAACTTTCTCTTTTATAATCAAGGATTTTCAAGAGAAATACAACATACAAACACTAGCCTAGTGTATAATTGTTATTATCTTAGAATATCCTAGTCATATGTAATGATGGCTTGATGCACATAGACACCCATGTTTTGCATTGATCAACACAACATGATTCTCTATGAGTGATGTGAGCACTCATAGAGTATCCTTTGAGATTTATCTAAGGTTGGATCCTTGTTAGATATGATCTTTAGTACTGTACCTTCCTACTCTACTTGCTAGGATACTTTGCTTTCATTAGGGAAAACGAAGAGAGAGATTTGAAAAAAATAAAAAAATTCAAAAAATAAAATCTAATCTAAGGAGGTGATACACCAAGATTTAATGACCTCTTTTATGTACAACCAAATAAAATGAATACATGCATAATTTTTCTAATAGCTACAAAGTGAACATGGTATCGATCTAACATTGAATCATTTGAGCATACATAAGAACTAGGATAGAACAAAATTAGTCATAACTTCTCATATATATCATAAGATTAAAAAGATGTGAGAAAAAAATTATTGAATGTTATTAACAAAAGACTCAATGCTCAATTCTAGATTACACATATAAGATAAGTAAAAGGAAAATCATAAAAGACCAATACTAGGTATGAGAAGGCATATTTGATGCCTTATAACAAAATAAAACCTCTAGTTATACATCAAAATTAGGGTTTACTTACCTCAAAGCTATAAAATTTTCTTGTCAAACTAAGTGAGATATATGTTTGCATTGATTGGGAGGATTTAAGTCTCGGAGACTAGAGCCAATAATGCAAAGAGTTGTGAGCTTCTAGATTTTGAACCGTTGTCACTACTATCAATCAATTTATTAGGGACCCTTTCCCTAAGGCTGATCATGGTATTCACCTAAAATCTATATCATTGGATTTGAGGTCCCTAATACTAGAGCTTCTATTTCCACCTTCTTTAATATGCTAACCATTTTTTGGGAACCACACATGGGTATTACTACCAATTTTTAAAAATATGGTTGGTATCTCTCTTCTTGTTGAAGCATTTATAGATGTTTATGTGTCTATTATTGGGTCATTGATCACTACATTGGATGGTTGGAGGAGATTAATAGTGAGCACCTTAAATCTTTTATTTCAATTCCTATCGATCGTTTGATCCCATTATTGCTCAAGATTGATGATGGATATCTTTTTGGACATGGGCTTAGATGAAACAAATTTTGATTCTTTCATGGGGTGCTAATGTGCTTTCCAAGCATCCATATCTAGATCAGATGGTATAATTATCCTTTAATAATTCCTTTGGTAATATGAACATCAAATAAGAGATCAATAACTTGCAAAGATTTAAGGTTCCTTTTCTATTGGCCTTTCCTAGGATCAATGCTTGTCATTTATCAAGAATATCAATAATGCACATTCTTTTGCTCCCTTTGCAAATTTTTTCTTTAGATATTAGTGCCTACCATAAGATTACTTTAATCAATAGTGTACATAATATTGGGGAATTATTTTGGTTTCTCTCTTTTCAATTTAGCACTCATCATCAATCAAAAGATTAAACAACTACCATTTCCAATAAGAGTTAGCAGTTTTAGTGACTCATAGGGGATATTTTGCTTGTTGAAGACAAGGAGCCTTAGAAAATTATTACCTTATTCATTGGACATGGAATAAAAATATAAGAATGAAGAATTGGAAAATTTATAAGGAATGAGAAACCCTCAAAATAATAGCTTATTCATTAAAGCATTGATTTCTCCCATTCATCATCTGACATCACCTCAATCTATTTGAATTGTCAATAGCACTTCTTAAGCTCCAATTGGTCATTGTGAGAGAAATTTATAATTTTGCTCATGACCTCATAAAATCATGCTTCAACATCTACTAGCGGTTTAATAACTCAAGATATATAATCTGATGTGGGAGGGCTTGCCCAATCTTCAAAACTTGATTGATTTTACTTCTATTACTCAAGTAGATGAAAATATACCTACTTAGAAAGTATTTTATTTTTTGTGGTCTAGGGGTAGGGAAGACCCTTTTGAATCAATGAGTCAATATGACTCCTTAGGTTTGTGATGGTAGTGACCAGAGAACCTATTTAGGTCTTGCATTACTTTACACCCTATTCTTTCTCTAGGAGATCAATTAATTTTTGCACTACTACTTCCCCTATCTTGAATTCTTGTAGCCATCAATTGGTGATCAGGTGAGTTAGCTAGCTTAGATTTTTTTGCTCTTGCCTTTATTGACCTAGTGGAAGTTATAGCTAGGAATCCCTCCACATCTTGACTAATTTTAGAGCTTTAGGTAGTGGTTGTATTGATGAACCTTTGTACTTGTGATAATATTGATGTTATGCTACTGATGTCTTCCTAGTATGTCTTGCAAACCTACCTTATTAAGTCCACCCCCTTGCATGTTGTGTAAGCTCTACATATTTCTTTTTCTCCTTCTTTAGCTTCTTTAACAAAATGGCTTGTTAAGCCCACTATGCAATTAGATGATTAGTGAGACTTTGGACATTATCCATTTTCACCTCTAGGAGAGAAGCTGGTGGTTGTAAGGCCAATAAACTAGTGTGTTGGTCAATTTGATCCTAGAGTAATTTGGCCTCCATCCAAAAGCTTTTATAGGTATCCTTCACATCCTCAAGATCCTTCTCCTTCTTTGAAAGCTTTCTTTCAAAGGATAGATAGTCATGGCTTACAATATTATGAGATTGATCCATGAAATCTACTATGTACTTGGACTAAAATATTTGATATTAATCCTTGTTGTTGAGACCTAATAGTCTTGGTATTGCATTTCATTTTTTGGGTTAGATATGGGTAGATTCAATTAAGAAAAATATAATGTAGTGTCCTATGGATGAAAATTACTCCTCAAACTCATTTCCATGGTTAGTGAAACTATGTTGAAATATTTACTTTTGACATATTATAACATTTGATTTTGGATCTCTTGGAATTATTGTAATAAGTTGTAAGTAGGGAGAGGTAACAATGAGCTCAAAATTTGCTTAGACATCGATAAAATTACCAATAATGGATTCATGAATGATATTTTTGGAGTGATAGGGGAAGTTTAAATGGTAGTCATGATGGTTGGGGTAGCATATAAGGGAGCCACTTGAATGGAAGCTACCAACAGAATAATTGGAGTGAGGAATAGTGTGGCTATGACACTAGGGATGGAGACAAGTGGGGCCAAAGGAATCAAAGGGATGGAAGGCCATTAATTGGTAGAAAAATTAAAACTGGAGTAGGAGGTAGGGATATGGAGTAAGGTAAAAATAGCTTATGGTTGTGTCCTTTGGGTTTCCTCTCTTCTTATTTTTCATGGTGGAGGGTTTGCTTCATAGATAAACTTACAATTTTCCTTCTACAATACCACTTGCAGGATTGTTACTATGATGATGTTGTAGCTAGAGGTAATAACACCACCAAATCTAGGAGCACTTTGAGATAGGTGGTGGCTAGGGCCTCCTATGGTTATGGTAGATATTATTCTATGTTTACAACTTCTTTAGCTGCCACTTTCCTTATTTTTATAATTTAGGCCAATCCAATGACCATCTATTTTTCATTGCTTTCTTATTTAGATATGATTTTGGCATTTGTATGCTCTTTGTTATAGATCTCATTGAATATTACAATGTCTTTAATCTCTTGTTAGTACTTCCACCATGCATTGATCTTAGCATTGCTCTAGTGTTCAATTCTTAGGATCCTCCTTATCTTGGTGTTGATATATTTTTTGGGTGTTTGCATCATGCTTCTTCTAGTAAAAGGTCTCATAAGACCTTATTTTCTATAGTTGCTTGAAAGTTAATTTCATCCATCATGCTCCTACTTCCTCTATTTTATTTCTATTAGCTTCTATATCTAATATGAGCTCATGTACAAACTTGATAAAGGTCTAGATACTTGCCAACTAGTCAGTGAACACTCAATCTAAGTCATATTTCCAATTATCCTCATGAATTCATAGTCCTACATTCCTCAATTTATTTTAAAAAATGTGGATTTTCTTTCTTTTCATCATCATTACACTAATAATCCATAGGGAGGCTTGTAAAAGCCTATCTTGCATTTAACAATCTCAAATAATATATAAACTACATCTAATTGACTAAAAGATTCTAGAGCAAAATCCCTTCTCAACACATACCTTGGTAGCTAGAAGACCAACTTATTGAAACCATATAGGCAAAAAATGTAAAATCCTCCCAAAAATACCAATCTCCATGGAATGCCATCTATAGGGCATGTATATCAACAACAAATAAGTGCTCTAGCTTGAAATTTCTTAGAGCAACTAAGGTTGGAACTAACTAATAGTCAATAAAACTATATTAGGTAGAGGTCTTGTTCAATACCCTTATCCAAAAGGAAATAGACTACTCTAGGTTTGATTCATCAACCCTCTTCAAATTCATACCCAAGTACCACCCTAGGTTTTGATACAAAATCAAGTGACCCAAAATTAAAGGGTATCTATAAACTTAGGAGTATTGAATCTTTTACAACCCCTCCTAAATCTAATTAGTAATGAATTTACTAAAATAAAAAACCATCCTCTCACTTTTGGGTGTTTATTTCATCATGTGAATGATGTTCAATTGTGCTTGAATCATATTCTTGTCACCGTCCAAGTCAAACATGCACACCAATATGCTTAGAGCACCCCTCACACTATTGTTGAAAAATTTGATGCTAAGAGGAAACTTTGGTAACATAGAACCCATGTTGTTGCATTCATCTACCAAAAAAATGAGCTTAACCTTATCTAGAATTTTGTTAAAATACCTAGTGGTATTTTCTATATTTATCTGACATCCTCCCAGTACTAGTAGCAATATTTTATGTATAACTTTTAGATAAAAAACAACTCTAAAACTCTTGTCTCAGAATCTAAACCCTTTGGCCTAGCTAACATAGAATTCAATGCATATAACTATTGTCTCATAGAAATTATGGACCTATGAAACCATATGTTGTGCTGGGAAGCTACTCAAAACTCTATATTTGAAGGTACCTAGAAGGATGACCTTGAATCTTTGGAAGGCCTCCTATTTTAAACTCTTGGTCTGTTTTAAAATTTGAGATCCATGATCTTTTTGGCTAGATATTTCACCATCTTAGGTAGTACTTCTTGAATCGAGGTGGAGGATGCAACCACAAATACCCTTACAAGAGAGTTAATCATAGACATTGATGAGTGAGTGTTGGTATTTATCCAAATGCCCCAATGTATAGCTCTTCCTCCTATATATTAGTTTTATGATTTCCCTCTTTGTATTCACTATGATTATTGGGTGCTTGAGTAATTTAGAATCAATGACATGCAATGGACGAATGATTTTATTTAATAATTTTTTTTCTTGAAGGTCGAGCATCCCCTTGCATTATTTTCCACTATGCACACTCACCTTTACCTTTATCATAATAAGTGGAAGTTTCCTGCCATCTTTGCGAGCATTAAATTTTGTCATCTTTGAATTAATCATCTTTTGGTATGGCCAATACCACCTTTCTATTTATTGAGATTAGTTGTTGCATTTTAGCAATGATTTTGCATCACATTTATTTTACTATCCCTCTTCTATAGGGTCACCATGAAGATATTGGCATTTCTATTAATTCACTAAATTAATGCTATCTAGAGTTACCCCTTCCACATGCAAGGTTGAAAATAAGATATTTCCACCTTCTAGCATTTAATTTATGTCATGCAAATTCAAATCACGGTGGTTTTACCTTGTCTTGAGCAATTGCAAACCCCCTTGGTAGCCCATATTATCCATTGATGATATGATCATACAATTATTCTTGTCCTATCCTATAGCTCTTTTAATCAAATATAAATTCACCATGTGTTTTGTTAATGATTCAAGACAACATAAGAGGAGCTCCTTACAAGACATGGGTTAAATTTGATTAAGTGTGAAACACTTATACAATTAAGAACTTCTTGAATCAAATGACTTATGGGATTTAACCTAAGATGATCTAAAATTTTTTAGAACCTTGAAGGTTATAGTCACATGAATTTTTTCAACAAATAGTGTCATTCATGGATTTGTTTTGATCATGTGGCTCAGACTAACCCAAACTTAAACATTCCTTTTGAAGGCATATAATTAAGCACAAGTCTACCATGCATCATTTTAGAAGATTCAATGTTCATTAGTTTCTTGAAAAAAAATATTCACCTTGATAGCTTTAGGACTTTATAGGCCATTGATCTATGATCATTTCCAAAGATTTCAACTATGCAAATTACTCCACAATTTTTTGTAAATTTTGTGACTCATGCACCTTCATGAATTGTGGGTGATATTGATCAACAACATGGATGGAATGCCTAAAGATGGAAATATAAAAAATACAAAGTTAAAATACATAAAAAGATTATTATTTTTCTTAGGTACAAAGTATGTTACAAAGTTCCTTGGGATAGTATTTCAACCCATGTTGGTTTTCTCAAATATTATGAAAGGATTAGAGTCCTACATCTTCATGGTCCATTGGTCCATGTGACTATTTGACATGGAATAATGTACCTCATCAATAGATGTTTTAGATATAGACTACACTTCTTCTATTATGTAGGCTTGTCTTACATCCAATTTGGCTAAAGGCACATGCTCAATATGATGAGTATGTAGGGGTTTTGATGGAATCTATATTTTAGTCCCATATTTGGTTTTAAGTAGCATGTGTGTCCAATCTAGGGATAGATAGCCTCTAATCCTAGTAGTCAATTCCCTTGATCAATGTAGACATGGAAAATTGACCCATTCAAGTGATTTATTTTCCCTAGAACCTTAGAGAAACCCTCAAATTTGTTTGGGCTTCTCTTCCCTCTCCTATTTTCTTTTTTCCTAGCTTTTTGAAATTGTGGTCATCCCTGATGGGGTGCAATTTTGACAAATTAGGGTTTTCTCCTAGAAAACCTTTTTTTTTGGGTCGACTCTTAAGACATTGGCCCTCCCTTAGGTCTACCTTTTCGTTTTCTTGCCCTTTTGCCTTCCAAGATTCCTATAAATAGACGATTTGGATCGTTTTTTCAAAAAAAATAACAACAAGATTTTCTAAGTGATCTTTGGCTAATAGTCCTTTTGGCAAGCAAGTCTTCTAACAAGATCAAGTGTCTTTTGGTGTTCTTCTACTGCACTATTTTCATTTGTTGTTCTTAGTGGATAAGTGTTGGAGCCTTGAGGAAGATTCTACCATTTAATGGAGGTCTTCATCCTTTTGTCCGTTATTTCGCTACCACCAGGTTCCTTCTCACATTTTGTGTCTTATTTTGCATTATTATATTATTTTTGTGCTTATTATAAGAAATCATGCCTCGTTTGTACATGGTATGATTTTGGTAGGTACAAAGTCATGATCACCCCTTATAGGGCATAATTTTGGATTCACCAAGTTTAGGGGTAAGGTTTCACTCCTAAACCCTCCATCTGTGTTTGCATGCTTAATTTAGGTCATAATACTACTGCTTACATTCTATTTTTTGCACTGTTTCATTTCATTGCATATTTGCTTGTTCATTCCCAAAGAGATCAACAATCACTTTTGTTTTCAAATGGTCAACTAAAATAAACAAAGGGGGATTGAATGCTCTACCTCAAATCTTAGTCATATTGTGGCCTGAGAAGGCCCCCAAATGCTGATCAAATTTTCTAGGATTTTGTGAAGTTGTTTTACATGTTTAAATCTGATTGAATATTTTGGATGCAAGGTAAAGTTGGGATCAACCATCAGATCAAATAAGTTATCTAAATAAACTTCTTAGGCTATTTGCTATTTTTTTCTATCCATATCTATTCAAAACCTAGATTATAAATAAAAAGAGAAGATACTTGGTTATATTCCTAGGCATTCAAAAGAGAAAAATATATAGTTTGTATTATAGGGTTAATTGTGTTTATGCATTTTCTTAAACCCTTTCTATAGACACCAAAACAACACCAATCCAATTATGTGACTGCAAACACTGATCGCTTTGACACACACAACCCCCAGGGTAGCCCTCAGAGGTTAAACAGTGGTCCTAACCACTTTTGTAGCAATTTTGGAAGGTCAAAAGGCAATTTGGCACATTCAGGCACTTTGCTCAATATTCGTCTCACCCAGGGACGAATTCTATCTGGGATTCGTCTCACCCAGGGACGAATTCTAAATTTGTCTTTGGTCAGGAGGAATTCCAGGTTTAACGGGCAAAAAGAAGAATGTTGCCAAGTGGCAGCCAAGGACAATCAATTATTGCCTCCTACCGTGCATGCACATGTAGGTGGGTAGATTGGTCGTTGGAATACTGTCACAAGGGCAGTCATGGAGGCCCAAGTCAGGGAGGAGTCTCCTCCCTCTTGGGAAGGCATGGCCACCACATGGCATCCCTGCATGCCCATACAAAAGAGACCCCTTGGGTCTATAAAATGGTGGACTTTCCCACCCAAAAGAGACAAGTAGGAAGCATTTTCAAGCAACGAAGTGCTACCGATTTGATACCACGCCTTTACCCTTTTGATTTGCATTTTCCACATCCTTAATCTCTTTCACAAGAGAGGTTATTGGGTGGCTATTGGAAGTGTGAATTCGGACCCAAAAACCAGACATTTGGCCACTTTAATCCACCAATTTGTTGACAACCCCATCCTAAGAGATTTTGGGCCCATCCCAAGTGGATTGGTGCCAAAATCAAGTTCCAACGGTGGGTGGCCCACTTGGGCACCCCGCACTTTTCAAGTCTCATTCTAATTTGTTCTTTTGTCATTTGTTCATCTTTCATTTCATTTTATGTTGTCTAGATAGTTCATATGTTTGATTCCATAATGTTTTGATCAGATTTCATCATGTTCTCATCGCTTTTGTTATCCCACTAACTTGCAGGTAGCGACGCCAAATTCTCTCTGATGGAGGTCAAATTGGGAGAATCCGACCATCTGGGTCGTCCCAAAATGCCCCCAATTAGCTAACCCCTTTGTTTGCAGGTCATTTGGAGATCCCGAGGTGTGACATTTGAGTGGCATCAACTCGGCATTTTAACACAGTCGAATTTGTCCTACCCGAGGACAAATTACAGTCGAATTCGTCCTACCCGAGGACGAATTACAACAGAATTCATCCTGCCTAGGGACGAATTTTAGTTGAATGTGAATTGGCTGATTGTTTCGATGGCAGTGGCCTTCTGGTAATGTTTTTCGGTCTCTGTCGAGTTTGCAGGTCCTTTAGAGTCATTTTTTCTATCGATTTGGCTAATCTTTTTCATGCATCTTTCATTAATTTTAGAGAACAAACGTTTCTTATTTGTAGCAGGTGCTACTAACATCTTTGTTGTTTCTTTGATCACAGGAGGAGCAAAAAAGGTTAAGGACTCATCAACACTAGCGGCGGCAACGTCTTGGCCCGCCCATTTCAAATGTGGGCATGCGGAAGGAGGAACATTAAGTCTTGATTGTAACCAAATTCATTTAACGCTCCTAGCCCCTAAAAAGGGAGGAGGCGTCTTTGTAACCGAGATCAAGAGAGTTAAATAAAAGGGCTGTGATTTCTCTATTTTCTTGTATCTCATTTCAATGCGTCTCTTTCATTTCATGCATTCTACATTTCTAGGACTTAAGCGTGTTTGATTTTGAATACATCACAATTAGTGTTTCCTTCGCCCAAAATCTTGTGCTTTCAGTGGCGATCATGGTGGGACTCTGTCCCCTATTTTTAAGATCAAGAAACTGATCAAATTTTTGTGTTTTGTGCTTCACAGGTACCATTCTTCAAAAGCAGACTGTTATTCGTCTTTGATGGTGGCAATTAATTTACTGCAATTCGTCTGACCCTGAGACAAATTCGAATTCATCTCTGGAAGGGATGAATTTTGTTCTGTAATTCGTCTCACAGAGGGACGAATTTTTGTCTGTGAATTTTTAGAGCCAAAGACCAGAAACAACAGATTTAGGTAGAGAAAGGTAAGGGTTTTAAAACTGTTCCTGTTATTTTCTATTTTTTTGTTTTTGTTTTCTGTTAATTTTGCTTTCTTAGGGAAAGTAGTTGCTTCTGCATGTTTCATTTTTCCAAATAAAAAGAATCACACACACTCCACGCAACATTTTTTTTTTTAAAACCAAGGAGCTGGTCGTAAAACCCCAGCCCTTGATCAAGACCATTGGTGGATTTCATGACCACCTTGGCTTGATTTTGCATCCATTTCCCCGATTGTCACTATTGTTAGGTGTAAATCCTGACGAAAGTCGACCGAGTGTCGCTGGGGTGATTCCCAGTGTGCAAGGATAAGTCTTCTATGGTAGGTGTCATTAATAGGACAATCCCCCTTTCGTACCACCTATGTACCACGTACCATCTGCTCTCACGTACCTATAGTCTCCCTATCGTAAGGGCGGGTATATAGAGAGGTTGGTATATTGAAGGGGCAACCATCTATGGGAGTTATATGAGCCAACATACTGCATTTAAACATTCTTCAAAACTTTCAAAAACAAAACAAAATCATCAAAACACACTAAAACCAGTCTAGGACACACCATTAATCTTTAAAAGAGATAATCATCGTTTGTGTATGTGTGCATTTCTACTTAGTGTAAAAAAAAAAATCAATCAAAAATCATAAACAAAAAGATAAAAATTTGCTTAGCTAGTAGAAAGGTACCACAATGGTGTACACTCGTAGCCAAGCCCAATCAAGGGCAAAAGCTTCGAAAGGTACACAAGAAGCAGGCACAAGTCACCTTCGCTTTAGTCCTAAAGACTTGGTCATACCGCCTTGGCGGTCTGGGCCACAAGAGAATCCTCATCATTCCATGTCTAGGTGGAATTATAGGGACACCCCTCTGGGGGATACGCCCATTCAGAATAGCCCCTTTCGGGAAGAACATTTATGTGTGACACTCAACACAAATAGAAGACCACATTTTGAGGCTAGATATGAGTGGCCACCGCGCAATGAAGCACTAGAGAGGCACAATATCAATGAAGAGAGACAACATGATTATGGCATCTCTCCTTTGCCTCCCATCATTATTAGAACTGAAAGACAAAACCCAGAGCGTAGGGCTATCCACACAGGGCGAGCTAACTCTGCCCGCCCTTTTCACATCCATGAAAGGGAGTATGAGGAATATCATCGCATTCCTCGAGAGCAACATACAGCGCGGGAGCCTTGCACTTCCGCCCCTGCTAGATATCATGATCAAACATTAAGGCCAGAGCCTCAAGTAAATGTTGCCAACCTCGACAGAGGGAAGCGACCCATTGAAATCTTGGATCATCACGACCAAGGAAAATACATAGGAGAGGCATACAGGCCTCCTAAGCCCAAGATGGCAGATCAAATTGAACTGGTAGTCGCCAGACATGCCGCCCGCCAAGCCCAGATCACGCGGCTTGAGCTAGAACGACAATAGTTAGAGCAATGGTATCTTCTAAATAAAGAGCACCTTCAATGCCAGAAGGATGAGTTGTTCCAACACACTATGCAGGAGAGGACTCCAACCCCTCACACACATAAGACAAAACATTATGAGAGACACAAACCCCAAGTGCAAGACAAGTCTCCATGACCTCATCAAGCATCGCCCCCGACACCTCCTAAACATGAGCGGGAGGCCACTCCTATAACCAATGACGGGTGCCTTCCTTAGGCACCCACCTAGGTTTATGGGCCACCCTTAGAAAATCCTCAAGAAGCCTCTAAAGAATCTGAGCAAGGAGGAGAGTAGGATGAAATACCCTACCAAGGCATGGGGGGTGCTATCTGGCCACCCCTCCATAGGCCCCAAGTTCCTCAACAAGAACCAACCAAAGAGGAGGAGCTCAAATCCCCTAATACATGCAAAGCGCTAGAGCACTTCGAGTTGGTAGAGACCAAGATTTTAGAGCTCCCAAGGCCCAACTTACATGAGGCTCCTTTTGAAGAGGATCAACCTCTGACCGTAGGGCTACCTGATGATGCAGTCGTCCATGTCTCAAAATCTCTAGATTCTGATGAGCTGTACTCACTGGCCGAAGGTGAGGATAAAACAAAGATAGCCCATAGAAATCACATGTGACAACATCGACATCCCATAAATATCGATGAAGAAATTCAATAGCTAAACATAATACTAGGGCATGAGTGGCACGTTAACCCACCGCAGCGAGGCCAAGCATTACGTCTGCCACTTTGGGCATATAGAGATCAACTTCCACCCAAAGATCCCATAGCAATATCAGTGCCGAGGGTAGATCCTGCCCTCATCTCTATGCATAGGGCCGATCCATTCATGCCAATACCTCCAGAACAAGATCCAGAGTGCAAATACCATCAAGCTGGGGGTACCTCTATCCCCTGAAGAGCCATAGTCCAAACCAAAAAGCTCCAAGGATTATCGCAATCGCTTGGTCAAAACCCAAAAAGCTCCAAGGATTATCACAATCGCTTGGTCACCCCAAAAGCTCCAAGGATTATCGCAATCGCTTGGTCACCCCAAAAGCTCCAAGGATTATCGTAATCACTTGGTCACCCCAAAAAGCTCCAAGGATTATCGCAATCACTTGGTCACCCCAAAAGCTCCAAGGATTATCGCAATCACTTGGTCACACAAAATGCTCCAAGGATTATCGTAATCTCTTGGTCACACCAAAGGCTCCAAGGATTAGCACAATCTCTTGGTCACACCAAAGGCTCCAAGGATTAGCACAATCTCTTGGTCACACCAAAGGCTCCAAGGATTAGCACAATCTCTTGGTCACACCAAAGGCTCCAAGGATTAGCGCAATCTCTTGGTCACACCAAAGGCTCCAAGGATTAGTGCAATCACTTGGTCACACCAAAGGCTCCAAGGATTAGCGCAATCTCTTGGTCACACCAAAGGCTCCAAGGATTAGCGCAATCTCTTGGTCAACCCAAAAGCTCCAAGGATTATCGCAATTGCTTGGTCATCCCCAAAAATGCTCCAAGGATTCCTAAAATCCCTTGGTCATCCCCAAAAATGCTCCAAGGATTCCTAAAAATTGCTTGGTCAATCCTAAAATGCTCCAAGGATTCTGAAAATCGCTTGGTCAATCCCAAAATGCTCCAAGGATTCCTAAAATCGCTTGGTCAATCCCAAAAATGCTCCAAGGATTCATACAATCACTTGGTCAACCCCAAAATGCTCCAAGGATTCTCACAATCGCTTGGTCAAAAATAAAGAAATTCAAAATCCAAAAATCATCAAAAACAACAATTTTTTGCATCTCATTTCTAGGCATGCTCAAATTCATCAATAGAGCATCTCATCTTCATATTCACAAAAATCAATCCATCAAAAATACAAAAATACATAGCTGCATTAAGCATTACATCCATACATTGCATATTTGTGGTCGTACAAGTCAAAGGCACCATAGGCTGTAATTGCTCTGCTAGTCCATCTGGTTCCACATTGTTCCATCTTATAAAACAAAAAAACAAATGCCATTTACCGCTTTTTACCACACTAAGAGTCAGTGGTCTTCTAATGTATCAAGAGTTTTCGTAATTCAGTCATCATTTTGATCTCTAGTCACGTAATGTACCAAGTCAGACAGATTTTACAAAGGTAGAGTCATACTTGAGATACGCCTTGTTCTATAACATCCCAACATAAATTAAAACACATAAAAATTCCTAACTTGTGTGAATGAAAGATGAAACCTGCACAATAATCCAGGTCACCATAAGCGAAACAGTTATCTTGCTCATCCCCCTGTGCGAATGACCCCAGGAATGCTGAGAGTTGGCAAAAGGACAAGCATCCTCCCTACCCAATTCCCTAAGAATCCCAAGTTCTCAATAGTTGCAAAACATCAAAAATTTGCAAAAAGTCAAAACACCAAAATTTGACATCCTACAGTGCACACATCAAAAGGCACAAACAATAGTGATTATCGTCACTCCATATCCCAATCCCTTGCTCAAAAAGAAAAACAAATAAAACAAAAATAAACAGTGATTTTATCACTACAAAGGAGAAAGTATCCCAATACAATTAAAGAAAATAAGGGAGTTGAACTTTAATCCCTGGAATTCTCAGCATTCTAATAGGTCATGAGGCAAGCCTCAGTACCGGTTTGGTTGATAGCCTATCGGTCACTGGCGGTAAACTTCTCGCATGACGATATATCTGTCACATTAACTTGTGTATAGATCAATGTTTGCATGTGGATGAGCTAGCTTATGGTATCCTAGATAGCACCACAGATTAATCTGACTAAATACAATAAAGGAGTTAGTGGAGCTAATTAGGTGATCCTCAGTACAGGTTCAATTGAAATCCCATCTGGCATTGGGGGTATCTTGACAAATACCACATAAATGAACTCAATTGCACACACAGGGATGTGAAATAACTTGGTCAAAAACAAGTTCGATTCATACCTTGTTCAAAAGTCTTGTAAGATAAAGTATAGTCGTGGCTAGTGAGTTAAAACCGTCTGAGTCTCAGAAAACCTTAGCTACATTTCTAAACCAACTGCGCTACTTTTCATCCTTACAATACCATCAAAAAAAAAAAAAACCACATGCATACATACAAAGTCATCTACCACAAAAATCGCATAAAAACAAAATCACAAAGTCCTAAACAGTCTATGGTGCCCTAACCAAACAACACAAATTCATTTCATCCATTACATTTTGCATATCACATATATATCAAAAACATTTGCATTTATCATACCATATACATCCATTACCATAAGCATGCATCCATCAACATTAATCATCGTGCATAACATGAAATTATGACATATACACAAAGCAAGAAAATCAAAACAACAAAAACATCAAATATCCATAAACAATAGCAATAAAAGTGTTGAACAAAGGCACCTTTGTGCCTGACATTCAATGGCATAGAAAACTGATGTTAGGGTTTACATTGTCACTACCCTACTCCCGAAGAAGGCTACCATAGCCGGACCGCTCCACGGGAGGACGGATTTTCAACAATTTCACCCCCAAATGATGTCACAAATGGGTCAAAGCCCACTCAAAAAAAAAAAAAAAAAAAAAAAAAAAAAAACACACAAACAAAAAGCAATAAAAATTGCCAGACACAAGTGTTCTTGCACTTAACCTCTTGGCATAGCAAAATTGATGTTGGGGCTTACATTGTCACTATCCTACTCCCTAAGAAGGCTACCATAGCTAGACCGCTCCACGGGAAGATGGATTTTTGACAATTTCACCCCCAAACGGTGTCACAAAAGGGTCAAAACCCACTCAAAAACAACAAAAAATGCAACACAAACACAAAGCAATAAGCATTGCCGGACACAAGTGCTCTTGCACTTAACCTCTTGGCATAGAAAATTGATGTCGGGGCTCAAATTGTCACTCTCCTACTTCCCCAAGAAGGCTACCATAGCCGGACCGCTCCACGGGAAGATGGGTTTTTGACGATTTCACCCCATTATGGCATCACCAAAAGGGATTTTACCCACAAAAAATAGGTCCAAATGTAAAAAAAATTGCACGTGCTTAATGCTAAATCTCCGAAGGCACCCTTGCACAAGTCATCTTGGGTTAAGCGACTTGTCACTTTTCTCACGAAGGTCATTCCCTCATTGATTTGTCGCTTGAGGGGGTAGTCACACTTAGTCACCAATCAACAAGCACACACCCAATTAAAGAAAACGACATGCATTCAAAGAATCATTAACAAAGACAATTACGCTCCTGCTTGGGGCAGTAAACAATCAATTATCACAAATTGATCAAACACTTAGCATTCCCAAAGCATGAACATAAGGTTCCCTTGTGGACAAAAGGTTGCGCCCTTTGCCTAATCATGACTGATCAATGTCCAAGCTCAAGTCACACCTCACCAAAATAGGTTAATACTTGAAATCAAATTCCTTAGCTCATCAGAAGCAAGGATTCAAGAATGCATGCCCTTTCCATACTTGGGGCATCAAAAGTTGGTTAGGTTACCAAGAACCCTAATCATTAGTGCTTTGGTTATCTATTTTTGCTCGACGCTGTGCCATGCACAACACATACCAAAAAGGGGCATCTATAGACACCAAAATAGCACCAATCCGATTATGTGACTGCAAACACTGATCGCTTTGACACACACAGCCCCCAAGGTAGCCCTTAGAGGTTAAACAATGGTCCTAACCACTTTTGTAGCAATTTTGGAAGGTCAAAAGGCAATTTGGCACATTCAGGCACTTTGCTCAGTATTCGTCTCACCTAGGACAAATTCTATCTGGGATTCGTCTCAGCCAGGGACAAATTCTAAATTCGTCTTTGGTCAGGACGAATTCCAGGTTTAACGAGCAAAAAGAAGAATGCTGCCAAGTGGCAGCCAAGGACAGTCAATTATTGCCTCCTGCCGTGCATGCACATGTAGGTGGGTAGATTGGCCATTGGAAGACTGTCACAAGGGCAGTCATGGAGGCCCAAGTTAGGGAGGAGTCTCCTCCCTCTTGGGAAGGCATGGCCGCCACATGGCATCCTTGCATGCCCATCCAAAAGAGACCCCTTGGGTCTATAAAATGGTGGACTTTCCCACCCAAAAGAGACAAGTTGGAAGCATTTTCAAGCAACAAAGTGCTGCCAATTTGATACCATGCCTTTACCCTTTTGATTTGCATTTTCCACATCCTTAATATCTTTCACAAGAGAGGTTATTGGGTGGCTATTGGAAGTGTGAATTCGGACCCAAAAACCAGACATTTGGCCACTTTAATCCACCAATTTGCTGACAACCCCATCCTAAGAGATTTTGGGCCCATCCCAAGTGGATTGGTGCCAAAATCAAGTTCCAACGATGGGCGGCCCACTTGGGAACCCCGCACTTTTCAAGTCTCATTCTAATTTGTTCTTTTGTCATTTGTTCATCTTTCATTTCATTTTATGCTGTCTAGATAGTTCATATGTTTGACTCCATAATGTTTTGATCAGATTTCATCATGTTCTCATCGCTTTTGTTATCCCAAATACTTGCAGGTAGCGACGCCAAATTCTCGCTGATGGAGGTCAAATTGGGAGAATCCGACCATCTGGGTCGTCCCAAAATGCCCCCAATTAGCTAACCCCTCTATTTGCAGGTCATTTGGAGATCCCGAGGTGTGACATTTGAGTGACATCAACTTGGCATTTTAACACAGTCGAATTCGTCCTACCCGAGGATGAATTACAATCGAATTCGTCCTACCCGAGGATGAATTACAGCAAAATTCGTCCTACCCAGGGACAAATTTTAGTTGAATGCAAATTGGTCGACTGTTTCGATGGCAGTGGATTTTTGGTAATGTTTTTCGGTCTCTGTCGAGTTTGTAGGTCCTTTAGAGTCATTTTGTCTATCGATTTGGCTAATCTTTTTCATGCATCTTTCATTAATTTTAGAGAACAAACGTTTCTTATTTGCAGTAGGTGATACTAACATCTTTGTTGTTTTTTTGATCGCAGGAGGAGCAGCAAAGGTTAAGGACTCATCAACACCAGTGGCGACAACGTCTTGGCCCGCCCATTTCAAATGTGGGCACGCGGAAGGAGGAACATTAAGTCTTGATTGTAACCAAATTCATTTAACGCTCCTAGCCCCTGAAAAGGGAGGAGGCGTATTTGTAACCGAGATCAAGAGAGTTAAATAAAAGGGCTGTGATTTCTCCATTTTCTTGTATCTCATTTCAATGCGTCTCTTTCATTTCATGCATTCTACACTTCTAGGACTTAAGCGTGTTTGATTTTGAATACATCACAATTAGTGTTTCCTTCGCCCGAAATCTCGTGCTTTCACTTTCTAATGGACAAAAAGTTATTTTATTGCAAGTTAGGGTTTAGTCCTCATTGAAAATCAAGAATTATCCTAAGTTAGTTTCTTGTCTTCTTGCATCATTTTTTGTCTTGCATTATTCCTTCACCTTTCCTAGCTTAGATTTTAGAAAGTCTAAACATAGGTGTTAGCTCAATATACATGCTAAAAATTCCATCCTCATACTTGTATCAAGTTCTAAAACATTCTTGGTGAACCCATTGATCACCAAGCCCCTGAGTGTAGATAATATAACACACCCTCATGGTCACCTTGGCTCCCAACAAATCTAGTCAAGAATCATATGTGGTAGGGCAGTATTCCCCCTCTACATCTTTGGTGAACCTGATATGAAAACATGTCTTAGTGGCCAAATTAAAGAACACTCTTCCTTTTATTTTTCTTTTGAAAAACTTAAGCAAAACCATTAATTTTATTTGCTTATAATTAGAAAAACAATTAAAAACATATTAAGAACCTTTTTGTATGTCTTTTACTAGTTTTTAGTTTTCTTCTTTTCTTCTCTTTCCTTTCTCTTTCTTCTAATGGCTCACAACCTTAGAAATAAGCAAAGGCTTTTAGAATATAGTGAGATTCATCAAGAAGATGACCAAATAAATAGGGAGAACCATAATCTATATGAGGAAGAACATGAAGAAGCTGGCAATAAATTTTATCTTACTAAAGGCTCTAATGGACACCTTGTTTTAAAATCATTTAATCTCATCTAGAGTTTCTTAAAGCTTCACAAATATGCATTGAATAAGGCTATGTATAAAGAATCCCACCTCGAAGAAGCTGAAACATCTCATCATAAAACCATTCACACCAATACTTTGTTTAAATATTTACATCATGTTAATCCATTTCATAAACCAACATATGTCACTACTATAACCACCAACATTGAAAGAGTTCCAGAAGTTCCTTTGACTAGTAGTGCATCTCAAGAATATGCTCAATTTCCTGCTCATTCTACTAATATCAGTTATCCTCCACAACAAGATACCACATATCATAACCCATACCATAATAGTGTTAATACCTCCAAAATTGGCCAAGTTCCCTTTCAATAGCCTACCTATAACCCTCCCCTAGGAAACCTAGGGGTGTTGCATAACAACAATATCGATATCCAAATCTTGATAAATATGGTGAAATAATTGGTCTCAAGAGTGGATATGATTCAACCTCCAAGTTTCACCTACAACTATAAGGAAATGTGAAATAAGCCCTTAGACCCTATCATTGCATATAGGCCCTACCCTAAGCATTTTCCAATGTTAATTTTACCTATTTACAAGGGAACATAGGACCCATTTGAACATTTAAGGATGTTTAGGACATCTTGCCATGATATTATATATGATGATGTTGTTGCTAAATATGTTTTCTAAAATCCTTGGTGGTATGGCATTGGAATGGTACTATCAATTGCCTCATCATTATTTGAGGAATTTTGAAGAGACAATATATTTGTTTGTTTAGCAATTCAAGGCTTATGTTGAGAAAAATGTGACTATGAAATATGTTTATATGTTGAAACAAGGTAAAGATGAAAGATTTTTGAAATTCTTGTCTCATTGAAGAAGTTTAGTTGGATGCTTAAGATATAATCTACCTCCTGGAGACATGTTAGAGATATTTATTAGAAATTTACAAGAAAAAATATCTTATGAATTTGAAACAACTATTACCTATTTTTATCAAATGATAGATTTTGCAAGAAGGATAGAGAAAGCCCTTATTCAAAGAGGTCAATTCAATCCAAGGAAAGAAGAAGATATGACCATGAGAGACCAGTATAAAATAAGCATGTAGTTGGTGATGGGGTCACAAATAGTAGACCTATTAATAGTGTTAACAACCTACCAAATATGGTGCTTAGTGCAACTAAAAAACCCCCATCAGGAAATTTCACAAGACTCAACCAACATATTTTTTGTTCCTAAAACAACTCTTAGAAGCTAACATGATTGAGTTGACTCCCATTAGGTAACCAGATACCACAACTAATTGGTATAAGCTATATTAGCATTGCGAGTATAATAGAGTGGAGAGGCACATGAAAAATTCATGTAAGAGATTGAAACATATTGTCTAGGACTTAATTGATGCATGCCATCTTGTTATAGAGGATTCTCAACCTATTCCTAACCACAATCCTCCAACAAAAAATCAACCTACTATTGAAAAAGCACCCACAAATAATCAATACATGAGGACCTTCCAAGACCCCCTACCTAAGCATGGAGAACATGTAGCTAATCAAGTGTCATATCGTAATGTGCCACCTCCCTACATAAAATATGGTTGGTATGGTAGGAATAACTACAAGGCAACAATATCAAGCTCAAATAATTTAACTATCTTAGCAAGAGACGAGTTCTACATCCAATCAACCTTCAAAAACATCCTTAGTTTTGAAGAATACTCAAAAAAGGAGCACAAGATTAGAAAACCCATCCTTAGTGTTTAAACCATAACCTAAAGTCTCCTTCAATATTCAAAAATAGTTAGCTAGTACCCCAACCAATATCTCTCTCTTACATATTTTGTAAAATTCTATTCATAGAGAAGATTTTTTCAAGTTTCTAAGTCAACAATCTATTCCTCAAGACATTTTTATAGACAACGATTCCTCCCTCAATCTATGCAATTATCAAAATTTCAATTTTTTTTGATTAAAATAAGAAGATTTAACTAAATTTGATGTCATCATCAAAACTTTTAAAAAAGAGTCCCAAGAGGCCTATGTTATTATATCCCTCCCACTTAGGTTTGGACTCAAGGTCTTAGATACTTTGTATTATGTGGTTCATTATACCACATATTATAATATCCTTCTTGCAAACCCTTGGATTCATGTAATGAGGGTTGTCCCTTCTAATTTTAATCAATGTTTGAAATTTAAATTCAAATATAATCTTGTCACCATTCTAGATGACCCTCATCCATTTCAATATTGTTCAATGGTTGAGCAAGCTCGATCTGGTCTCAATTTCTATCCCTTGATTTATCTTGTTTCTTCTCCCTCTTATTTTGTTTCTTCATTTCACCTTACCAAGAAAATTAAAAATTAAAGATAAGTGAGGGAACACTAATCAAAATTTCATCACAATATTAGGTCAATTCATTTCTTCAAGAGCCTCTTTTAGATTTAGCCAAGCTACCACCTTCATCGAGGACTATGGGTTTACCTCATAATAAAGGTAAAGTCATATACATTGGTTTGACCTCAAAGAAAATATCCATGGTAGCAACCATATTATTGTAGAGTTTTATTTTACCCATTGTTATCTGTCCAATAATTACCCACTTCCTAAGCAGATCATGTCTAGTATGGGATATGTAGGTAAATATTTGGGGCCACAACATAAAATGCAGTCAAGAGCCTTTCAAAGTTGATCTTTGGCCTGTGAGATGTGGCATAGGCTACATACCTAATAAAAACCAACCTTTACAATTTGATGATGATGATCACCTCATTACTTATGCTGAATATTTGGATCATCAAGGCTTAGAGTAGAGGGATGAGGATGAGAGACCGCCATATCCCACCAAAATTCTATTTTATAGTGAGTTAACTTTGGTGCATCCAGAGTTAGTTACAACCCTAATGGAGTATGCTAAGGAGAATACTCTTTGTGACAAGGATCATGAGGATGTCATCTAAAACAACTTCATATTTGATGGGTCAGTCACTTGTGTTGTGCATGTTGAGTCTTCTAGTTCTCAAGAGAATTTTGGTTCCATGTCTCTCGAGGATCTTGATCAACTAGGAGTGATCCTTGCCCTACCTCATTTTGAGGATGAACCTCACATTATAATTGAGAATATCTTAGATGTTAACATTGGTTCTAAGGAAAACCTTAGAATCCTTAAGCTAGGTAAAGCCTTATCCATGGATGAGTAGGATCAATTGACCAATTTGTTGAAAAATTTAATGAAATTTTTGCTAAATCATATGTCGACATGCTAGGGCTTCATCCCTTCCTTGTTATTCATCATTTGATAGGTAATCCTAATGCTAAGCATGCTAAGAGGAAACTTAGTAGGATGCATCCTAAGGTTACCCTTTTGGTCAAGGAGAAGCTCCCAAAATTCCTTGACGTCAATTTTATAAAAGGTATTAACTATTATAATTGGATCTCCAACATCATTCCTATGGCTAAGAACGTATGAAAAATCAAAATATGTATCGAATTTAGGAACATTAACTTAGCATGTCCAAAGGATGATTTTCCTCTTCCTAACATAGATTTGATAATATATTTCACTACCAAATGTGGAATGTTTTCACTCATTGTTGGATTCTTGGGATATAATAAAATCATGGTCACCCCTAAGGACCAGGCCAAGACAAATTTCATTACTCCATGGGGTACCTTCTATTATAAAGTTATGCATTTTCGCTTAAATATTTTTTGTGCCACATATTAGAGGGATATGACTTATATTTTCATGACATGATGCATGATATTCTATAGGACTATGTGGATGATCTTTTAGGTCATTCCATACATAAAAAATATCATGTTCATGATTTAAGACAAATTTTTAAAAGGTTTTGGTAGTTCAAGGTTTGTCTTAAGCCCTCCAAGTGTCTGTTTGGAGTCACATCTGACAAGTTGTTACATTTCAATGTCTCTAGGTGAGGCATTGAGGTAGACCTCATAAAGATAGTAGCTATCACTTATATGAATCCTCGTACCCTAAACAAGTTGTATAGCTTGTAAGGTAAGCCTCAAGCTATTCATTGGTTCATCACTCAGTTAGTCAATAAGTGTCAGCCCTTTCTTAAGCTTCTTAAGAAAGATGTGTTACAAAGGGATTCTGAGTGTTAGCAAGATTTTTATGGACTCAAAAGGTATCTCAATTCTCCACCTATATTATTCCCCCTAGACTGGATAAGCATTTAATAATTTACATAGCCACCATAGCTCATGCTTTGGGAGCCTTGTTGGCTCAACATGATGATAAAAATAAAAAGTGAGTTATCTACTACACCAATTAAACCTTGGTCAACTATGAAACCTGGTATACTCCCTTAGAAAATATTTTCTTTACTATGGTGTTTGATTCCTAGAAGTTAATACACTACATGCTCAACCATAAGATATTGGTTTTTGCAAAGTTTGATCCTTTGCACTACTTAATATCTAAGCCTCACGTTTTAGGTTGAGTCACTAAGTCGGTTCTAGCCTTTAGTGAGTTTGACTTAACCTTCATAGGTCATAAGGATATCAAGGGTTCGGTTATCATTGATTAGTTAGCTCCCACTCCCCTAGAAGCCTCCCATACCCTAGTCATCAAGTTTCCTAATGAGTGATTTAGTGTAGAAGCTAAAGACCCAAAGTCTTGGGATTTATTTTTTGATAGAGCTTAATGCTTAAAGGGATTTAGTGCTAGAATTATTCTAGTGACCCTATAAAAATAGCTTATCCCCCTTTCCATAAATATTTTTTCTCTTGCATGAAAAATACAATTGAGTACAAAGCCTTGATCCTTGGTTTTAAAGTAACCTTAGCCTTGTAGGTTAGAGTTCTTTCAGTCTTTGGTGACTCTCAACTTATGGTCAATTAGATTAATGATGTTTATAAAACTCGAGATGATATTTAAAACTTTACAAAGATATTATCATCAATATTTTGTCTGTGTTTGATCATGTAACCATAGAGTCTATCCTTATATCCTCCAATCACCATGCAGATGCCATGGTCATTATTGCATCCTTGTTTCCCTTGGAATTAGATGATGTTCAAGCATTGGTTATCATTAGAAAACTCTGGGAGCCTACGTTGCTTAGTTCTAGTCTTGTTTAATTAGATGTTTTGACCATTGGAGCTTCCCCATATAAGCCATGGTATAGCGACATCTTTATTTTTCTTAAGTATGACTTGATTTTTGATAATTTAGATCGTAATTAGCATAAGCTCTTACACAAAATAGCATGTTTATTCATAATAATTGGCAATACTTTGTATCAATGTTATTTTGAAGGTATCCTCTTGTGATTACTTAACTCCAATGAAGTTCTACTAGCTCTTAGTGAGGATCATGAAGGCTCATATGGCCATTTTAGTGGTAATGCCATTGCTAAGAAGCTCCTTCAAATAGGGTATTATTGGCCTTCCATGGATAAAAATGCACGTGATCATGTTCGATGTTGTAACAAGTATCAACGCCATGACAAAATTGTTCCTGATCATTCTCAAAACCTTTAGGTTATTTCTTATCCTTGGCCATTTTCCATGTGGGGATTAGACATCGTCGAGAAGATTAACCCAATATCATTTGATGGTCATAATTTTATCATAACAGTGATAGAGTACTTCACTAAATGGGTCTAAGGCATACCCTTGGCTATGGTGAATAGAGCTCAGATCTCCAAGTTCATCTTCAATTAGATCCTCTATAGGTTTGGGATTTCTTCGATGATTTTTTCTAAGAATGATACTCCTTTCAAGAACAAGGATGTCCATAAGTTTTGTGCTAAGTACAAGATTTATCATAGATGGTCAACTTTATACTACCCTTAGGGTAATGGTCAAGTTGAAGTATCCAACAAGTCTTTCATCAAGATCCTCAAGAAGTTGGCTAGTAAGACTGGTCATGACTGACATATCTAGCTTTATTCTACCTTGTGGGCCTATTGTAATAGTGTGTGAAATCCTACAAGTGCCTCTCCATATGTCTTGGTATATGGGACTAAGGCCATTTTTTTGTTTGAGTTAGAGGTTCCTTCATATTTCATCTTGTTGCAAGATGCCTTGGTTGACAATGAGTATTGATTAGATCATTTAAACCAATTGGAGCTACTAGATAAAAAGTGCATTCATGCCATAGAGCATATTTGAGCCTATTATAATAGGCTCAAGAAATATTATTCCTGAAGAATTCACAATCATTATTTTGAGATTGGGGTCCTTGTCCTCGAGGAAAACCAAAAGAACAATGCTCGTTCAGATTTGAAAGACAAGCTTCAACACAATTGGCTAGGCCCCTTTTTCATAACAACCAAGTTTGGTTTAGGAGGCTATCATTTAGCTTATTTAGACGGTAAAGAACTTAAAGAACCATTGAAGATAATTCATTTAAAAATAAACTATACATGAATCTACATTTTTATTTTCTCATATTACATTTAGTTTAAGTTTTCATATTGCATTTAGTGTGCTTGTTCATACTGCATGATTTTCTATCATATTTTGCATGTTTTTCCTGATATTTGATTCCACTTGCATCTTGCTTATCATACAGTTGCATTGCTACATAATCATATTTGCATGACTGCTTGATCATATAGATTTTTGGGAACTTCGTAAGGATGATAAGTGATGAAACCTAGTTAGGTCTTAGCTCACATGCATTACACTCATACTAGGGCTCTAATACCTAGCAAATCCTCAACCTAGGACCCATATTCATGCATTTTCATCATTTAATTTACCCATATCTTCTTATTTCTCTCTTATTTTATATTCTTTGACTTTTGAAAGTATAAAATGATCATCAAAATCCTCTCCAAGTCAAGGGATATAATTCTTATTTTGTCTATCCTTGTCCTTTGCATATTTTTTTCTCCTTTTCATTAAGACAAAGGATGTGCATTCCTTATTCTATCTACTTTTATTTCTACCTTTGCTTTTACTTACACCTTTTCCTTCTTGACATTTCTCTTGTTATGGGGTCCTCATGGGATAGGGTAGCTACCACATGGATATCATTTATGGTATTTATATTACAACTGACTATCTTATGAACACCTCTCAGATCTTAAAATTTTACTAAAGACACACACACACACACACCATGGTTTACTCTTTGCTCATATATTTATTTTGTCTTTTTCTCCTCTCACACATGCACACACTCACATTGATCTATTGTGTTTTTCTTTGCTCATTCATATTTTGCACATAATAGACATCTATCAGGTATTGCTCTCTTTGGAAAATCAATCAAACATTTCACCCCATACAAGATAGCTTCATGGTCACAAATGAGGGGTGGCCTCCATTCAACCATTTACGAGCATACATCCTAGTAGGTATATTTTCATCTACAACCATCAACGAGAACTAGATCTATAGAGGGAATCGCTCCATACTTGACAATTTTTTTTGTGAGAATAAAACCCTTATTGGATAGCTTTAGGATCATAAGTGAGGGGCAGCCTCCATTTGGTCATTTGTGAGCATACACCCTTCCAAGATTCTGCTATTTTGTTTACTTGGTCTATGTTTGATTGATCACACAAATATTTTAGGGTCTACGCTAATTCAAACATCCTATTCCAAGCACCTATTTTTTGTTGACTTTCTCCATATTTTCCATATTTTTTTTTTCAAAATTGTGCCCTGTCCATATGGGGCATGACTTCTCTCCATGCCAAATTTGTAGTCCATATTTACGGGGTACGATTTCAGCCAAAGTTATATTTTTCTCTTATTTCTTCTTTTTCTTCTCACATACTCCTCCCTCTTTCATTCCCTCATCCATCCATGCACTTCATGCCTTAGTTTCATCCCATCATGCATCACATTAGCTTAGTCCATTCATGCATTCCATAGTTATATTTTATTCCTTCATTCATGCATAGTCAAACATAAAAGCACACAAAAGTCATAAAACACACATAAATAAACATGAATTTAAATAATGAAGCATGAGATTACTTGAGAAAAATGAGAGGGTACACATGCTAATTTTGTTAGTACACCATAATACAAGCCCAAAACACTCCACCCTCCCTAGGAATGCATGCCACACTCAAAATTAGCATGTCACCCCAATCCTAGTCCTAGCTCTGGGAGCCTGTCTCCTCTACTCTGCATACTATAGGTGGTCCTAGTGGAGGCATGTTCATGGATCATGAAATAGTTTATGATTTAGACAATGATTGATATTGTGTTTGAAGGGATGAAGGTGAAGGCACCCTCTACTTTGTTAGTACCACCTAGAAGTACAACATCTGGTAGAAGATCTCTCTCTATACAAAAACCTCCAACCTCTTCCACACCCTCTATACCTCCACTTGTAATAGGTGGATCCCATTTCCCTATTGACTATGGATCACAATAGTCATACCCTTTACTCAAGCCTACTATCACTCATGGTCTAGCTAGCTCACCTCTCCCCTAAGGTGGTCTACCTCAATCCTTGCTACATCTCACTCTATGAGCGTTATACACAAGGCACTCTACATCCCCTATATCCTCTTGGACCTATCCTCTTAGACTAGGTCCATATCCCTTTGCATTATCACTACTTAGGCCTATAGCACCTCTTTTCCTCTTTCTAGGTCATCCTAACTTGTGGTATTTCTTGGTTTTGCTATCATGAATGTGGAGGCCTCTTTAGATATCTTGCTTGGCTTAGCTTTAGCTATCATGGGGGTATATTCGACTACTCCTACATCCCTGGTCCTTGAGGCAATGGTAGATACTGCCACTATATCTACCTAGACCTATGCTTATTTTTATCATGAGGTCTCATGGCCTCACCACTACCACTCTATGGTGTTTTGCATAGCCTCTAATAGTGCCAACTACACCCATAATTACATACCTAGCACCTCTTCTTTGGCATCGTGGGAAAATTATCTAAGGCATTACACCCCTGTACCATCTCCTATACTCAAGATAAACCGCAACATATCCACCCTTGGATCCACATACAATGGGTCATCCAATTCCTCCTCCATCTATCTCCCCATGTCAAAGCCCAATCTAACTCCTAATGTGTCCTCCACACCTTCCTATACTAGTAGTCACCTAGGTTTGGTATCTCCTAAAAGGTACTGAACTACTGGTAGACTCGATCAAATCTAAATAACTCTAGCTTTACCTTATTTGTAGAGACTCCCTTGATCCTCCTTAACTAAGCTAGATCCTCCACATTCTCCATCCATCTAGGGTGTAGATTCCATGGTCGCCATATGATCTTATGCACTCGTAGCTCATTTATCACCTACCTTCATAGTGGTAGATTCCCAGTGTATGTCCTCTAGGCCTGCTCAAAGATCTTGTACCATATGTATGTTGTTGGTCATTCAAAGTTGGGATATGGCCTTGGTAGTGTGTATAATCTATTGATAACTATGTGATTCCAACACCATAACCAGATAAAGGTTGTGCAAACCTATCCTAGATGTTGTTTGTACACAACATTATACAATATCCTATTTAAATGGACTAGCACATATGGACCCTATGCAAACTACACCTGTTGACATGTCTACCACTACTCTCACTAGTTCCCATGGTAGGTGTCACCTAATCATGTGGCACAACAAAATACTATTTCCACCCCATAGAGCATGGTAATTAGAGCATTGACACCATAATGTCCCACCAAATCATTCACAAGGATCTGACTCTCAAACTTTGCAGACCCAACTCCTTGATAATGTTTGCAATGTGGCCTACTATTATTGTTCCCTATAAAGTACTCCCCCATAATAGGAATGCATAAGATATGCCACACATCCTCTAGTGTGACCATCATCTCCCCTGTCGTTAGCCAAAAAGTATATGACTCTAGACACCATCTCTCTGTCAGTGCTACTAGTAGCATTTTGTCTGCCTCCACCCAAGGCATCTCCTCTAGGTGTTTTAGCCCCACCATCCCTAGTGTGTCCCTCTCTACCTATAAGATCCCCAATAGATCCTCCTCCAAGGATATTTGTCATAACTCTCAACTCTCCAATACGTCATGGTGCACATTAAAACATAACAAATTCTGATTAGTTCAACATAATAATTCCAAAATAATAATAATAAATAATAAAAATACACAAACAATTAGAAACAATAATTTTTAATAAGATTGCTTGTCTTGTATCTCTCTTTCTCTTCCTACAGTTCTCTTTGGTCTCTTATTTATTTTCTCTCTTCTCTCATTCGTAATCACACCCCATTCTCTTTGGGTGCGATTTTATTCATTTCCTTCTTTTGTCAAATTTGTACCCCTTGCTTGCAAGGCATGAATTCATGAAGTCATTCCCTACAATTTTGGGGCATGAATTCGATCATCGTGGTGAACCAAACAAAGTCATGGTTGGACCCTAAAATTACATTGGGGTCATGCACAATGATTTCTTCTAAAAGACAAACAAATTGCTAAAAAGTACTAAAAACATAATCTAGCCTATTCTAGAGGAAGGATTTTAGTCCTTAGCCATACTCGCTCTACTGCTACACTAGCCTCACCCATTTCACTAATTGAATGATGTGTGGGTAGCGCCATTTGTATTTTTTCTCTAGAGCTCTTCTTATTTTCATTACATGGTGAAAATGAATTAGGGTTTTCACTCCTTCTGCCTTTTATCCTTCTTTTCTTTTTCTCTCCCCTTTTTTTTAATTTTTGATGCCTTTTCATTGTTTACTGCTTTGTTTTCTTCTAAGTTAGTCATTTCAAGTTTCCTTTAGAATATGGAATTCCTTTTAAAACTCAAGGGGGCACCTCAACCTAAGAGGCATTAATGTCCATAATGCCTCATTTTACATGTAAAATATCAGTGTCTGGAATGACACCATTTTTGCACCATCCCTTTCTTATAAACTAACCACCCCTTTCTTCTACATAAATCACTCATTTTTTTATTGTTGTTCATTTTTCTCCACCCATAGGTCTACATATTTCTCTGATGCATTTATTAGGTCATAAATGCATCAAAGATGGGGCAAACTGTAGAAATGGAAAATTAACCCACCCAAGTGAGTAATTTTCCCTAAAACCTTAGAGAGAACCTCAAAATTTTTTGGGCTTCTCTTCCCTCTCTCCTTTATTTTTTCTTAGTTTTTCAAAAATCATGGTTGTCCCTTATGGAGTACAATTTTGAAAAATTAGGGTTTTCTCCTAGAAAAACCATTTTTTGGGGTCAATCCTCAGGATGTCGACCCTCTTTTAGGTTTGCCTTTTCATTTTACTACCCTTTTGCCCTCCAAGCCTCTTATAAATAGAGGGTTTGGATCCTCTTTTCATTTTTTTTCTAAGTGATATTTGGCTAATAGTCTTGTTGAGAAGCAACACACCCCCACTGAAAAATGAGATTCCATCCTCTGAAAACCCTGAACTTCCATTTTTGCAGCAGGGACCCTCTTGATAATTTTCAGGTTTTAAATCCAAATTTGCTTGCCTCCTTTTTAAAGTTGTGCTTTTTCTTGCATTTTAGCTGTGTTATCCAAGAATTCACTTTTTACATGCTAGAATCATTCATGCACAAACAAAATCTCGCACCGGTACCAAGAAAAATCCAGAAAACAGTTGCATAAATTCATGAAAAATCAAACTTTCCATTTTTGGTAGCGTCGCGATATCGCGACACTTCCATTTTCAGAAATGTCGTGAAATCGCGACAGGTAAATCAAAAAGCAGCTAAGTCATTTTTGTGTAGCGAAATCGCGACACTTTCCATTTTTGGAAGTGTCGCGATATTGTGACATTTCCATTTTTGGAAAGTGTCGCAAAATCGCTGCCGACCGGAGGAGAGAGAAAGAAAACGCACGAAAGGGCGCGATTTTGCGACATGTCGCGAAATCGTGACATGTCGCATTTTCACGACAAGAGAGAGAAAGTGGGCTGCAGAATGAAAATCGGCTAAGTCACAAATGTGTCGCAAAATCGCGATCAACACGGTCAACGCATGCAGCTACGGGAACTGTCACGATATCGCGACGTGTTCTATTTTCGCGGGTTGTTGATGGAAAAATGCTTAAGTATGAAAGGTGCAGCACGTCGCTAACATGTCTCAAAATCGTGACATGCTTGAAAAAGTTGTGCGACAGCTGGCAGGAGGCGCGATTTCGTGACATGTCACGAAATCGCGACATGTCGCGTTTTCGCGACCGATAGGGGAAGAAGCAGCGCAGCGCTGGGGACGTCGCGATTTCGCGACATGTCGCGAAATCGCGACATGTCGCAGAATCGCGATAGGAGAGAGAAAGTTGCACAAAAGGCCAGAAGTGCATTCCAGCGAGAAACAAAAGGCGTCTTGGGGTAGCGACACGTGTCAAAGCGTGAGGCAGACAAACAAAAGTCAACATGCAAGCTTGCTTTAGGGTTTTTAGCCTGATTTAATCTATTTTAACCTTTAAAGCTTCTGATTTAATGTTTATTAAATTGATAATATAATCTTTTTGTCTTTCATGCAGGAATCCATCTGGCACTTACGGGACAACCGGGAAAGACCATAAAGGCAAAGTTAAAGTGCAAATTTAGTCAAGGACCGCCATGCTAGAAGAGAAGATGCCGGTGAGGGCATTCAATGACAAATTTATTGCAGAATTGATAGCATGAAGACAATTTCAACTTAAGGATGGCTTTGCGGAGATCAAATTGATGGAGAAGTGGTGACTCATCCGGCTCACCAGCAGAATTAATGGAGGCATTTATTTGCAGCTGCGGATGAATGCAAGTGGCTTTAGATTTTATCTTCTCCATTTATGGCAGTGACTCCCCCGATTTACTGAAGGGTTAAGTTCTATCCGGACTTTGATTTTAAATGGATTTTTATTGTAAAACCTGGGTCCTAGGGTTTAGATGTGATAATATTTGCAGTTATGAGAAGAAGACATTTCTGAAAAGATCAGGGCCTGTCCTGAGTCTATAAATACTTCTTCTCAATGTAATTGTGGGAGGCAGAGACTTAGAAATAAAAGGCTTATAAGCAATTTCTTGCAAATTTTGTGAAATCCTTTGTTTCTGGACTTGGAGTTGATGTGCTTTAGCTTTTCTGTGATAGCATGGCCAGGAGCCTAATATTTTGTAGAGTGTGATAAGTGTATCTTCTTTTGTTATCCGTTCCATTAAAGTTTATTAGATATATGCTGTAAATCTGAGATATCAAGTTTAAATATGTTGTTAGGCTTCAGTTGTTCTCTTGTCTGCTAGGGAAAATTGTAGATTTGAGGTTAAGTTTGTTCTAATTGCTCTGTCTTCACTGTGTGAGCTAGGCTGCCGATGAAAGATACCAGTTTTAACCAGCTGCCCTTGGATTTATAATTTTCTGCTAGATCTGTTTCACTCTGCCTTGTGCTCTTAGTTGAAAGTGATCTTAGACTGACTGGACACTTTCTTCTTTGATTTGTTCTATTCTGAAGCTGATAGCATAGATAATATTGGTAGTTTTAAGTTTTACAGTTTAATGTCTGATAAGCTTCTCTTTCTACCCTACCCTACCCTATCTTTGTTTTTCGTGAATGATCCATTTTTACTTTCTTTATTTGCCTTTTATTTAAATCTACTGACCCATGAGAGCTAGATCAATAATCAAGTTAAATCTGATAAACAACTTCTGCAACTACTGAACAAGTTCAGGAACCCCCTATAAGGTAATAGAGCAGTCCATATTGAAATCTATTCTAGAAGCGGAAAAGAGTGAATAGCCATTCGACCCAACTCTGTAACTCGCACCTTGGATAACCAGCTAGATCCTAAAGTGAGTGGGATCCGTCCCGTGGGTGTCTCCGGAGCTTCCTGCCCATCCTTTCGTGGGGGTGCGTATGAAAGCCGGACCAACACCTAATTGGTGCTAGAAGGAGGACCTGAACTCAATTCAAGTATTGTAAGGGCATAACAACAACATTTGTAAGGACCCACACTGAACTTCAGTGCAGTGTTGTCCGGGCAGTATTGTAAGTTGTCAGTACAGTTTTTAAAATTGCCAGGGAAGACCTCAAGTTCAGAACAGTTTTATCTCCACTGGCAGTTATCTGATCACAAATCAGAATATCACTGTCAGCCAAGTAATAATGGCAAATTGGTTGGGCCCCACTACTTTGAATATCCCGGGTATAGCCCATGACCTGCCCAGAAGCCCGAAAAGATATCTCCCCAGGTACAAACATGATGGGACAAGAACTGCAGAAGAACATCTGCTAGCTTTTAAAAATGCTTTAAAATTATTGAATATACAGCATGAAGATGTTGCCTGTAGATTGTTCCTGTTCACTCTCCAGGAGGGAACTTATGACTGGTTTTTAAACCTCACCAGCAATTCCATTACTAGCTGGGATGACGTAGAGAAAACTTTTATATCACAATTTGGGGAAGTGATAGACCCTAGTGTGTTATACCAACAATTTTCCAGCATCAAGAGAGAGTCGGGAGAAACTGTCAGGTCTTTCAATATGAGGTTCCAAAGAGCTTACGGTAGAATGATCGGCCATTACATCCCAAATGCAAATCGGCCTTAGAAATCTACAAGAATGCATTGGATTCGGTGACCTCTATTTTCCTCAAGAGAGACATCAATATTACAACCCTGACAGGGGCTTATAAAGAAGCTTTAATTCTTGAAAGACAACTAGGACCTCAAATTCTGAGCAGTCCTTTGATATCCTATGTTACACAAAACATGCCTATTTTGAATCCCATTCCACATCATGAGTTAATGCCAACATGTCATGCTCTACCCAAGGAAACTCCGTTAACTGTCACATCCACTCAGCATGTGCAAAATACAGAGAAAGGTTCTGACAAGTTCAAAGTGGAAGTGCTTGAACTGAATAGTTGTGATCTAGCACCACCCAAATCTGAAGTTTTTCCTAGTGAGTTAAATTTTCCTAGAGATCAAAGAAATATTGATATTTCTAGTTCACCCAAAAACAATACAACCAGGGTTTCAGATTCTTTCACTTTTCCTGAAGAGACAGAAAGTCTTGTACAGACTCCTGTGGATGAAATGCAAGATTTTCAATAGTTCAAAATGGACAGTTATAATTTGAGATGTGAGAGTCCAGAACTTAATAATGATCCTTCCTCATCAGAGGATGATGAAAGTGAGATTCAATGTCACTATGCAGAAGTAACTGAGGAGGATAACATCATTGAGGATATGAGGGAACTTAAAGCTGACATCACCCTCTATGAACTGCCTCAGATTGTTGAACAAAAGGTTAACTTGATTGAGGCTTAATCTAGACCACCTGTTGAATTTCAAGAAAAGGAGGAAAAGATAGTAAATATGAATGTGGTCAGCCAACTTGGAATTGATGAACTGTCTCAACATAAGCCTGCAACTTCTGAACATAATATCAAAGAAAAGGCTATAAACTGTGTTGATGCAGATATTGGATTTTATAATTTGGCAACTGAGAAGGTGGGAATGGTTACAACTCTAATCAATCACAACAATGATGTTTGGACATTGCACATTGATGAGGTTAAATCTAAGCAAAGCTCAGGTGAAAAAGCAAATTGTAAGCATTCTGCTAGAGGGATAAAAATTGAAGTCCTGGATATTGAAGCAATACAGCAACCACAAAATGTTCAAGTTGTTAAGAACCAGGGCATACATATAAAACATGGTTTCTTTCAGTTGTCACATAATTTTGAAGATGTGGTGGTCGCAGGTCTGTCAAGATTTTAAGGTATTTGATCCTGGGGGTTTTTTTACATTCAGTCATTTTGAAAGAACTTTGCAAACCCTTCAATTAGAAGCATAAACATGTTATCATATGATTTGTTATTATATGATTTGTTTAATTTGAAGGAGTTGTAGATTTGTTTTTCAAATAGGACAGGGAAGACAGTAAACACAAGTCTTTCCCAGATAACAAATTTTTGAAGCACAGTCTGGAGTGCATTTCGTCAACAGGACCTGAAAAGTAATTTTTCTAAATTACTTGCACATGGTCAAAATTTTTTTAAGGCACCATTTCTCTGCTCTTCCATCTGCTGCATTTTTTGAGTATGAAGGGAAGTTGTAACATATGTGTACATATTGTAAATAGCTCTGCAAGTTTTTTTTGCTTTAGTTTGGTGCTAGATTTCTGTACATTTGCTTTAGTTGTTTATTTCAGTTTTTCAGTTTTCTTTAATTGTCTGTGCAGTTGCAGTTTAGTTTATTTCAGTTGCTTTAGTTTATTTCAATGCTGTTGCAGTTTAGATTTGCTGCAGTTCAGCAGTTTTAGTTGCTTTGCTTCAGTTTTTTTAGTTTGTTTCTTTTATTGCCTGTTCAGTTTCTATTTTCTTCCCTGCATTTCCTTTTCTTTGCTGTCTGTACAGTCTTTTGTTTCAGTTATTTTCTTTGCTGTCTGTACAGTTCTGTGCTTTAGTCTGTGTAGTTTTATTTTTGTTTTGCTTTAGAGGCCTGTGTCTGTCCTTTGAGGTATGTCCAAAGTCCTTCAGCTCTTAAAATTTTGTCCTTTAACCTCTGTCTGAGCATCAATGAAAAGTCAGCCTGCTAAAAAATTGTTTTATTCCTAGCTGATCAATCCAGTCTCCACCCATTGCTCATTATTCTAATTGAGATAGTCTGCTTACTCTGAATAGTAGAGCTATTTTGTTATTCAGGACAAAGGTAGAGAGATGATTGGATCTTGTGTCTTACTTGCCACAGTTGTTTTAATGATAGAAAAACTGTTATGCTGTTCAGTTGGAGGAACTCCCGGGGAATCCAAGAAAAGCTGGTTATAAGAGGGGACTATGATTCATGCAATTATTTGGGTATCCACAGAGGCTATCAGTGCCTGGACTGAAACAGTTTCAAATTTATCAAGTGTTAGAAGAAAATTGTAATTTCTCTAAGGTCTTCCAGATAGTGATATATTTCAAAAAGAAGAGAGATAAAAAAAAAGAAAAAGAGAGAGATAAAAAAAAAAAGAGAGAAAAGAGTTATATGATCAAAAGAGGCAGCCAGATTCCAAAGCTATTTTCTTTTACCAAGTTGCAGATTCTAACTTATAGTTGTAAATTTGGGTCGTGTAAATCTAAAGGGTAACTCTATCTAGGCCTAAACTAGTAAACAGAGCTCTACTCGGTTTCCCATTTTACAATTTAGAAAAGTTGATTAATCCAAGTTTATCAGTCAATCCAGTCATCCTTGAAGAAAGTTTTATACCCTTTGTAATTGCACATCAGAAATCTTCTTTGAAGTAATCCAGCCTAGTATGTCCTTGGGAAATTTTAACAGCTAGCAGTTAGTAGTCAATTTATTGTGAAGAATGTCTGTGGCAAGGCATGATGCATGGTATTTTTGTTTTGAAACCAGAGTCTTGGGTTCTAAAATAGTGCTACTATTTTACCCGCAGAAGTCATTTTGGCATATCCCTGTGGGTGTTGTCTACCAGCAAGGATGCCACTTGCATTATCGATGATGTTACCCAGGTTCAATCCCCATGATGGATGTGTATAAGAAGAATTACTCTAATAAAAAATAGTCCTTTTGGCAATCAAGTATTCTAACAAGATCAAGTGCCTTCTCATGTTCTTCTACTGCACTATTTTTATTTGTTGTTATTAGTGGATAAGTGCTAAAGCCTTGAGGAGGAGTTTACCATTTCATGGAGGTCTTCATAATTTTATCTGTTCTTTCACTACCACTAGGTTCCTTCTCACATTTTGTTATTTCGAGATCATTAATTACATATTTGTGTCTCATTTTACATTATTATATCATGTTTGTGCTTCTTCTACAAAATTGTGCCTTGTCCATTTACTAGGACTTGATGAGTCTTTGTAATTCCTTATTTTTTTCTCAAAATATTCATCATTATCCTCTTGCATCCCTTTGTTTTCATCAATAACCTGATTTTCAAAAACATCAACATTAGTCACAAAATTGAAAATATACCCATTAGTGTCACACCATAAATCTTGCTGGTCAAGGGATGTGTTAAATAACAAATCTTCCTGATCAAATACTTGAGTCATCTTGAATATAGCAACACTTTCCTTTGGATCATCAAAAATATCAAATACAAACCATTTATATTCTAGGTTTTTATCTATATGAGATAACATAGGTATTAGAGGATTATTAGGTAGGACAAGAATTTCAATTTCTTGCACATCAAGTGGGAACAAGGTGAGTGATTCCCCTTATTTATGTTGAATAATATAATCATTATATTTCTAAAATATTTGGTGAGATTCCATCCCTTATTTCATGCCATCTTCAGATTCAATGTCATTCAGGCTATAACCTTATTCAAATTCATCTTCCTCTATTTTTGAAGGTTCATATGTTTCCTTGCTAGCTAGATCTAGGACTCCTCTATTGTCTGATAGAGTATCCCATTGAGTATCATTGGATTGGATATTGAAATTTGTATCATGAATATGATTTGAAGGATTATTGAGAAGTGTACTTTGAGGTACTTATTTTTGTGATTGAACCATGTCTCTACTAAGCTTTAGAACTAACCTTTACAGATTATCTAAGGGTTTATATCATTAACATGAGCTATAGTAGTTTGGTTATATTGCATCAGTAAGAGACATTGAGGTATTCTGGAATTGATTGGAACTTGAGAATGATGGTGTATTCTGAGTGGTAGATTAATATGAAGAAATAGTAAGATGGGTAGGGGTGGTAATGATATTAAATGATTGATTATTGAATGATGATATTTGACTCACACTAAAACACTGAGAAATCAATTGTTGTTCGAATGTTATTGCCTCATTATAAGCCTTGGGAAAGGATGTAATTTGAGGAATACCTCTCAAATACATGTAAATTGATGGATCCAAGGTATTGAAATACATTTGGATTGTTGCTTCCTTGAATGTTATTTGTATTGAAATAAGAGTTCACAATCATTCTTTTGAGATTGGGAACATTGTCCTTGAGGAAAACCAAAAGAACACCAATGCTCATTCAGATTTGAAAGACAAGTTTCAACCCAATTGGCTAGGCCCCTTTTTCATAACGTCCAAGTTTGGTTTAGGAGGCTATCATTTAGCTTATTTAGATGGTAAAGAAATTAAAGAACCAATGAAGATAATGCATTTAAAAATAAAATATACATGACTCTACATTTTCATTTTCTCATATTACAGTTAGTTTAAGTTTTCATATTGCATTTAGTGTGCTTGTTCACACTACATGATTTTCTATCATATTTTGCATGTTTTGCCTGATATTCAATTCCACTTGCATCTTGCTTATCATACAGTTGCATTGCTACATAATCATATTTGCATGACTGCTTGATAATATAGATTTTTGGGAACTTCGTAAGGATGGTAAGTGATGAAACCTAGTTAGGTCTTAGCTCACATTCATTACACTCATACTAGGGCTCTAATGCCTAGCAAATCGTCAACCTAGGACCCATATTCATGCATTTTCATCATTTCATTTGCCCATATCTTCTTATTTCTCTCTTCTTTTATATTCTTTTACCTTTGAAAGTATAAAATGATCATCAAAATCCTCTCCAAGTCAAGGGATATAATTCTTATTTTGTCTATCCTTGTCCTTTGCATATTTTTTCTCCTTTTCATTAAGAGAAAGGATGTGCATTCCTTATTCTATCTAATTTTGTTTCTACATTTGCTTTTACTTACACCTTTTCCTTATGGGGTCCTCATGGTATAGGGTAGATACCACATGGATATCATTTATGGTATTTATACAACCACTAACTATCTTATGAATACCTCTCAGCTCTCAAAATTTGACTACAGACACACACACACACACACCATGGTTTACTCTTTGCTCATCTATTTCTTTTATCTTTTTCTCCTCTCACACATGCACACACTCACATTGCTCTATTGTGTTTTTCTTTGCTAATTCATATTTTGCACATAATAGACCTCTATAAGGTAGTGCTCTCTTTGGAAAATAAATCAAACATTTCACCCCATACAAGATAGCTTCATGGTCACAAATGAGGGGTAGCCTCCATTCAACCATTTAGGAGCATACATCCTAGCAGGTATCTTTTCATCTACAACCATCAACAAGCACTAGATCTATAGAGGGTATCGCTCCACACTTGACCATTTTTTTTGTGAGAATAAAACCCTTATTGGATAGATTTAGGATCATAAGTGAGGGGCAGCCTCCATTTGGTCATTTGTGAGCATACATCCTTTCAAGATTCTACTCTTTTGTTTACTTGGTCTATGTTTCTTTGATCACACAAATATTTTAGGGTCTACACTAATTCAAACATCCTATTCCAAGCACATATTTTTTGTTGACCTTCTCCATATTTTCCATATTTTTTTTTTTCAAAATTGTGCCTTGTCCATATGGGGCATGACTTCTCTCCATGCCAAAGTTGCAGTCCATATTTACGGGGTACTATTTCAACCAAAGCTATATTTTTCTCTCTTATTTCTTCTTTTTCTTCTCCCATACTCCTCCCTCTTTCATTCTATCATCCATCCATGCACTTCATGCCTTAGTTTCATCCCATCATGCATCACATTAGCTTAGTCCATTCATGCATTCCATAGTTATATTTTATTCCTTCATTCATGCATAGTCAAACATAAAAGCACACAAAAGTCATAAAACACACATAAATAAACATGAATTTAAATAATGAAGCATGATATTACTTGAGAAAAATGAGAGGGTACACATGTTAGTTTGGTTAGTACACCATAATACAATCCCAACACACTCCACCCTCCCTAGGAATTCATGCCACACTCAAAATTAGCATGTCACCCCAATCCTAGTCCTAGCTCTAGGATCCTGTCTCCTCTACTATGCCTACTATAGGTGGTCCTAGTGGAGGCATGTTCACGGATCATGAAATAGTTTATGATTTGGACAATAATTGGCATTGTGTTTGAAGGGATTACGATGAAGGCACCCTCTAATTTTTTAGTACCACCTAGAAGTACAACATATGGTAGAAGATATCCCTCTGTACAATTACCTCCAACCTCTTCCACACCCTCTATACCTCCACTTGTAATAGGTGGATCCTCTTTCCCTGCTGAAAATAGATCACAATAGTCATCCCATTTACTCGAGCCTACTATCACTAATGGTCTAGCTAGATCACCTCTCCCCTAAGGTGGTCTACCTTAATCCTTGCTATATCTCACTCTATAAGTGTTATACTCAAGGCACTCTACATCCCCTCTATCCTCTTGGACCTATCCTCTTAGAGTAGGTCCATATCCCTCTGCATTATCACTACTTGGGCCTATAACACCTATGTTCCTCTTTCCAGGTCATCCTAACTTGTGGTATTTCTTGGTTTTACTATCATCAATGTGGTGGTCTCTTTAGATATCTTGCTGGGCTTAGCTTTAGCTATCATGGGGGTATCTTCGACTACTCTCGCATCCCTGGTCCTTGAGGTGATGGTAACTACTGCAACCATATCTACCAAGATCTATGCTTATTTATATCACGGGGTCTCATGGCCTCACCACCACCACTCTATGGTGTTTTGCATAGCCTCTCATAGTGCCAACTACACCCATAATTACATACCTAGCACCTCTAATTTGGCATCATGGGAAAATCCTCTAAGGCATTACACCCCTGTACCATCTCCTATACTCAAGATAAACCCCAAAATATCCACCCTTGGATCCACATACAATGGGTCATCCAATTCCTCCTCCATCCATATCCCCATGTTAGGAACCAATATAAATCCTAATGTGTCCCTCCACACCTTCCTATACTAGTAGTCACCTAGGTTTGGTATCTCCTAAAAGGTACTGAACTACTGGTAGACTCAATCAAATCTAAATAAATCTAGCTTTACCTTATTTGTAGAGACTTCCTTGATCCTCCTTAACTAAGCTATATAGTCCATATTCTCCATCCATATAGGGTGTAGATTCCATGGTTGCCATATGATCTTATGCACTCATAGCTCATTTATCACCTACCTTCCTAGTGGTAGATTCCCAATGTATGTCCTCTAGGCCTGCTCAAATATCTTGTACCATATGTATGTTGTTGGTCATTCTATGTTGGGATATGGCCCTGGTAGTGTGTATAATCTATTGATAACTATGTGCTTCCAACACCATAACCAGATAAAGGTTGTGCAAACCTATCCTGGATGTTGTTTGTACACAACATTGTAGAATATAATATACAAATGGACTAGCACATATGGACCCTATGCAAACTACACCTGTTGACATGTCTACCACTACTCTCACTAGTTCCCATGGTAGGTGTCACCTAATCATGTGGCACAACAAAAGCCTATTTCCACCCCATAGAGCATGGTCATTAGAGCATCGACACCATAATGTCCCACAACCTCATTCACAAGGATCTGACTCTCAAACTTGGTAGGCCCAACTCCTTGATAATATTTGTAATGTGGCCTACTATTATCATGCCCTATAAAATAATTCCCCCTAATAGGAATACATAAGATATGCCACACATCCTCTAGTGTGAGCATCATCTCCCCTGTTGTTAGACAAGAGGTATATGACTCTAGATACCATCTCTCTGTCAGTGCTGCTAGTAGCATTTTGTCTGCCTCCACCCAAGGCATCTCCTCTAGGTGTTTTAGCCCCACCATCTGTAGTGTGTCCCTCTTTACCTATAAGATCCCTAATAGATCCTCCTCCAAGGATATTTGTCATCACTCTCAACTCTCCAATACTTCATGGTGCACATAAAAACATAACAAATTCTGATTAGTTCAACATAATAATTACAAAATAATAATAATAAATAATAAAAATACACAAAAAATCAGAAACATTAATTTTTAATAAGATTGCTTGTCTTGTATCTCTCTTTCTCTTCCTACGGTTTTCTTTGTTCTCTTATTTATTTTCTCTCTTATCTCATCCGTAATCACAACCCATTCTCTTTGGGTGCGATTTTATTCATTTCCTTCTTTTGTCAAATTTGTACCCCTTGCTTGCAAGGCATGAATTCATGAAGTCATTCCCTACAATGTTGGGGCAAGAATTCGATCATCGTGGTGAACCAACCAAAGTCAGTTGGACCCCAAAATTACATTGGGGTCATGCACAATGATTTATTCTAAAAGACAAAAAAATTGCTAAAAAAGTACTAAAAACATAATCTAGCCTAGTCTAGAGGAAAGATTTTAGTCCTTAGCCATACTCGCTCCACTACTACACCAGCCTCACCCCTTGCAATAATTGAATGATGTGTGGGTAGAACCATTTGTATTTTTCTCTAGAGCTCTTCTTATTTTCATTACATGGTGAAAATGAATTAGGGTTTTCAATCCTTCTGCATTTTATCCTTCTTTTCTTTTTCTCTCCCCTTTTTATTTTTATTTTTGGTGCCTTTTCATTGTTTACTGCTTTATTTTCATCTAAGTTTAGCCATTTTAAGTTTCCTCTAGAGTATGGAATTCCTTTTAAAACTCAAGGGGGCACCTCAACATAAGAGGCATTAATGTCCATAATGCCTCATTTTACATGTAAAATATCAGTGTTTGGAATGACACCATTTTTGCACCATCCCTTTCTTCTAAACTAACCACCCTTTCTTCTACACCAATCACCCATTTTTTTATTGTTGTTCATTTTTCTCCACCCATAGGTGTCTACATATTTCTCTAATGCATTTATTAGGTCATAAATACATCAAATAGGGGGTAAACTATAGAAATGGAACCCAAGTGAGTAATTTTCCCTAAAACCTTAGAGAGAACCTCAATCTTGTTTGGGCTTCTCTTCCCTCTCTCCTTTCTTTTTTCCTAGTTTTTCCAAAATTATGGTTGTCCCTTATGGAGTACAATTTGGAAAATTAGGGTTTTCTCCTAGCAAAACCATTTATTGGGGTCAAACCTCAAGATGTCAACCCTCTTTTAGGTTTGCATTTTCCTTTTACTACCCTTTTGCCCTCCAAGCCTCTTATAAATAGAGGGTTTGGACCCTCTTTTCATTTTTTTTTCTAAGTGATATTTGGCTAATAGTCCTTTTGGCATATCCCTGTGAGTTTTTTCTACCAGCAAGGATGCCACTTGCATTATTAATGATGTGACCTAGGTTCAATCCCCATGGTGGATGTGTATAAGAAGAATTACTCTAATAAAAAAGAGTCCTTTTGGCAATCAAGTATTCTAACAAGATCAAGTGCCTTCTCATGTTCTTCGACTGCACTATTTTTATTTGTTGTTCTTTGTGGATAAGTGCTAAGTACTTGAGGAGGAGTTTACCATTTCATAAAGGTATTCATACTTTTATCTGTTCTTTCACTACCACTAGGTTCCTTCTCACATTTTGTTATTTCTAGATCATTAATTACATATTTGTGTCTCATTTTGCATTATTATATCATGTTTGTGCTTCTTCTACGAAATTGTGCCTTGTCCATTTAATAGGACTTGATGAGTCTTTGTAATTCCTTATTTTTTTCTCAAAATATTCATCATCATCCTCTTGCATCCCTTTGTTTTCATCAATCACTTGATTTTCAAAAATACCAGCATTAGTCAAAAAATTGAAAATATACCCATTAGTGTCACACCATAAATCTTGCTGGTCAAGGGATGTGTTAAATAACAAATCTTCCTGATCAACTACTCGAGTCATCTCGAATAGAGCAACACTTTCCTTTGGGTCATCAACAATATCAAATACAAACCATTTATATTCTGGGTTTTTCTCTATCTGAGATAACATAGGTATTATAGGATTATTAGGTAGGACAAGAATTTCAATTTCTTGCACATCAAGTGGGAACAAGGTGAGTGATTCCCATTATTTATGTTGAATAATATAATCCTTATATTTCAGAAATATTTGGTGAGATTCCATCCATTCTTTCATGCCATCTTCAGTTTTAGTATCATTCAGGCTATAACCTTCTTCAAATTCATCTTCCTCTATTTTTGAAGGTTCATATGTTTCCTTGCTAGCTAGATCTAGGACTCCTCTATTGTCTGATAGAGTTTCTCATTGAGTATCATTGGATTTGGATATTGAAATTTATATCATGAATATGATTTGAAGGATTATTCAGAAGTGTACTTTGAGGTACTTTTTTTTGTGATTGAACCATATCTCTACTAAGCTTTAGAACTAACCTTTGTAGATTATCTATCTAAGGGTTTATATCATTAGCATGAGCTATAGTAGTTTGGTTATATTGCATCAGTAAGAGACATTGAGGTATTCTGGAATTGATTGGAACTTGAGAATGATGGTATATTATGAGTGGTATATTGATATGAATAAATAGTAATATGGGTAGGTGTGGTAATGATATTAAATGATTGATGATTGAAAGATTATATTTGACTCACACTAAAACCCTGAGAAATCAATTGTTGTTCGAATGTTATTGCCTCATTATAAGCCTTGGGAAAGGATGTAATTTGAGGAATACTTCTCAAATACATGTAAATTGATGGATCCAAGGTATTGAAATACATTTGGATGGTTGCTTCCTCGAATGTTATTTGTATTGAAATAAGAGATCACATTCATTCTTTTGAGATTGGGACCTTGTCCTCAAGGAAAACCAAAAGAACACCAATGCTCGTTCAGATTTGAAAGACAAGTTTCAACCCAATTGGCTAGGCCCATTTTTCATAATGGCCAAGTTTGGTTTAGGAGGCTATCATTTATCTTATTTAGACGGTAAAGAACTTAAAGAACCAATGAAAATAATGCATTTAAAAATAAACTATACCTGACTCTACATTTTTATTTTCTCATATTAAATTTAGTTTAAGTTTTCATATTGCATTTAGTGTGCTTGTTCATACTGTATGATTTACTATCATATTTTGCATGTTTTTCCTGATATTCAATTCCACTTGCATATTGCTTATCCTACATAATCATATTTGCATGACTGCTTGATCATATATATTTTTGGGGACTTCGTAAGGATGGTAAGTGATGAAACCTAGTTAGGTCTTAGCTCACATGCATTACACTCATACTAGGGCTCTAATACCTAGCAAATCCTCAACCTAGGACCCATATTCATGCATTTTCATCATTTAATTTGCCCATATATTCTTATTTCTCTCTTCTTTTATATTATTTTACCTTTGAAAGTATAAAATGATCATCAAAATCCTCTCCAAGTCAAGGGATATAATTCTTATTTTTTCTATCCTTGTCCTTTGCATATTTGTTTCTCCTTTTCATTAAGACAAAGGATGTGCATTCCTTATTTTATCTACTTTTGGTTCTACCTTTGCTTTTACTTACACCTTTTCCTTCTTGACATTTCTCCTGTTATGGGGTCCTCATGGGATAGGGTAGATACCACATGGATATCATTTATGGTATTTATACGACCACTGACTATCTTATGAACACCTCTCAGATCTTAAAATTTTACTAAAGATACACACACACACACCATGGTTTACTCTTTCCTCATCCATTTCTTTTGCCGTTTTCTCCTCTCACACATGCACACACTCACATTGCTCTATTGTGTTTTTCTTTGCTCATTCATATTTTGCACATAATAGACCTCTATCAGGTAGTGCTCTCTTTGTAAAATCAATCAAACATTTCACCCCATACAAGATATCTTCATGGTCACAAATGAGGGGTAGCCTCCATTCAAACATTTACGAGCATACATCCTAGCAGGTATCTTTTCATCTACAACCATCAACGAGCACTAGATCTATAGAGGGTATCGCTCCACACTTAACCATTTTTTTTGTGAGAATAAAACCCTTATTGGATAGCTTTAGGATCATAAGTGAGGGGCAGCCTCCATTTGGTCATTTGTGAGAATACATCCTTCCAAGATTTTGCTCTTTTGTTTACTTGGTCTATGTTTGATTGATCACACAAATATTTTAGGGTCTAGGCTAATTCAAACATCCTATTCCAAGCACCTATTTTTTGTTGACCTTCTCCATATTTTCTTTATTTATTTTTTTCAAAATTGTGCCCTGTGTATATGGGGCATGACTTCTCTCGATGACAAATTTGCAGTCCATATTTACGAGGTACGATTTCAGCCAAAGCTATATTTTTATCTCTTATTTATTTATTTTCTTCTCCCATACTCCTCCCTCTTTCATTCCCTCATCCATCCATGTACTTCATGCCTTAGTTTCATCCCATCATGCATCATATTAGCTTAGTCCATTCATGCATTCCATAGTTATATTTTATTCCTTCATTCATGCATAGTCAAACATAAAAGCACACAAAAGTCATAAAACACACATAAATAAACATGAATTTAAATAATGAAGCATGATATTACTTAAGAAAAATGAGAGGGTACACATGTTAGTTTGGTTAGTACACTATAATACAAGCCCAACACACTCCACCCTCCCTAGGAATGCATGCCACACTCAAAATTAGCATGTCACCTCAATCCCAGTCCTAGCTTTGGTATCCTGTCTCCTCTACTCTGCCTACTATAGGTGGTCCTAGTGGAGGCATGTTCGTGGATCGTGAAATAATTTATGATTTCATGATCCTCTACATTGTGTTTGAAGGGATGAAGGTGGAGGCACCCTCTGCTTTGTTAGTACCACCTAGAAGGACAACATCTGGTAGAAGATCTCCCTCTGTACAAATACCTCCAACCTCTTCCACACCCTCTATACCTCCACTTGTAATAGGTGGATCCCCTTTCCCTACTGACTATGGATCACAATAGTCATCCCCTTTACTCGAGCCTACTATCACTCATGGTCTAGCTAGATCACCTCTCCCCTAAGGTGGTCTTGTTGGTCCAAAATCTGCCACAGGAAAGGATTTTACAAGTGCGCCCTAGACCCGGCCAACATTGAAAGGCTGGAAGCAAGAAATGGCTCCCAGACCAATCTCCAGAGTGGGCTGGTTCCCTTCACTACTCTAAAATCTGGTTTTAAGATAAGGGTTGCGGGAAAGAGATTTAAAAAATTGCAGAAAGAAATGGGAAATATGGCCACAGGCCGAAGTGATGAGATCAGAAAATAGCAGCAGGAAACCTCAAATGCAACAACAGCAAGCAATAGAAATTATCAACTTGATTCTCACACAACGTATGCAAAAAAAACCCTCCAAGACTACACTCCAGAGATTATATTCTTACAGCAGTATTTAAATTCAGAATGCAGAATTTAAACGCAACAGCCGTTAAAGAATAATAATGCGATTAGAAATGCAACAAAGACAGAAAGGAAATCACCCAAAGCGTTGCTTGAAAAATCAGAAGTCAAGTCTTTTATTCCTGCAAATGCACTTCCAGTCTCTAGCAAGAGAATTTTCCAACCTTTGTAAATGAAAATTACATTGGTTTTTATAGAGGTCCGTCCTCTCTACAGACATTAAATGTTTGCCACCATCCTCCTCGTGATCTACAATTATATGGCGGACATTAGGAACACGATCCCCTTAGTTGCAGCGTTAAGGGAGCAAAGATTAAATACCATTAAGCAATAGCGGTCTCCTTCATTAAATTCATTTTTTGAAAATAAGCATGAAACCATTGACTTGATCCATGAACATCAGCCTTGAACGCATAAAATCTGCAATTTTGGTGGCCTGGGCGCGTCTTTTACTTTGAATGCCTTGGAAATCCACAAATCATTAAATTCGGGTCAGCATTAAATACTTGGAAATCGAGAAAAACCCCTCGGGCCGTTCATACTGCACTTGGCGGGAAAATGTGCAGGTCGCGAAAACGCGACGGGTCGCGAAATCGTGACATATTTTTATGCCGTACACTTTGACCACCTTTGACCCGCGAAAATGGCACCTGTAGCGATATCGCTACGTCTTTTGGTCGTTGGCTCCTTTCTTCGCTTGCCCCACGAAAATGGAACATGTAGCGATATCGCTACATGTTTCGGGCACCTTGTACGGCTTCATGGACGGGTTGCGAAAACATAACACCTTTTGCTCTTGAATGCCTTCAATTCTTCCTTGTCTCCATTTCGCTACCAATTTGAGCACTTAATCATTTTTTAACGAGGCATCATGGAATTGCTACCCTCGAACTCTGCATGATTTTCATTCACTCCGCCTTATTACCAAAACTGCAGAATCGCTGCATTTTTTTCCTTTCGTCTTTCGGTCAAAACCTCGATTTCGCTATGTAGCGATATCGCTACGCATTTCTTTCTCCGTACCATTTGCCATTTTCCATCGCGACACCCTTTCAAACCTTTAAAAATGCAGCGATCGCTGCAACTTTTCTCCTTAGACTCTTCTCTGCATCGAACATGCGGCGATATCGCCGCAATTTTAGCACTTGCTCCTTGAAGCCGCCGTCGCGATTTGAGAACATGTCAGCGACGCGCCGCAACTTTTCAACTTGAGTCTTTGAAGCCGACCGACCCGCGATTCTGGAACACGTCGCGATATCGCGACGGTTTCGCCCAACCTGCCTGCGTTGACTGCGTTGACCGCGATTTCGCGACATGTCAGCGAATCGTTGCAGTTTTTAGACTTAGCCATTTTTCGCTCCTTTTTTGCTCAAAACCGCATCAAAGCCTGTATCAAAGGTCAGATTTTCAACAATACACTAATGCATTAATCAATGAGAATCAATGTGGCAAAAATGCCAACATTCTTGGCGGCTCGCGGGGTATACAGCTCGCTGTATGCAAGAATCCAGGCCTTAGTCCATTGGGCACAGAGTCATATCAGAACAGGAAGGTTGGCTGCTGCAAAACATGTCAGAGGACTGCTGCAAAACTTCTTCTGCTGCTGAAAACTAGAACCGGAAGAACCTGCATAGAAGCGGTTATAAACTGAAGAAATGGAATGTGATGGTGGAGTGAGCTCCTGCGATTGCGCAGGCGGTGACTGCAATGGAGTGGTGTGAATAATAAAATGATGGAGCAAAAGTGACGTAGTAGACATAACAACGACATGTTGATACACTACCAGCGGCAATAGATGGAATGAACGAATGGATGGAACAGAAATGGAAGTTTTGAAGCGTGAAATGAAAATGAACTAAGCTGGAAAATAAATGCTTTTTTTAAAAAAACAAACTGAGAAGAAAGGGATAAGAAGAAATGGGGAAAATAGAAAAGGGGAGAAGAAACAACGGCCGTGGCTTATTTTTTTTTGTTTTTTATATTGCGGGGAAGAAAGAAACAAAAGAAGGAAGAGGAAGATGAAGAAAGGAAATAGAAAGCGGGGGAGGGAAAAGAAGAATTCTTTGGAAGCCACAAGCTACCGGGAAAGGAAGGACAAAAGGGAAACAAACACCTACGACCCACAAGCAACAAGAGCCAAGGTGACAACAAAAGGCAAAACATATATACATACTCTTTTCTTCTTCTCTACTTCCTCTTTTTTATATATATATATATATATATATATTTTTATATATATTATATACAAACTCAAATTGAACTTGTGAAGTCATGAAAAGTAGGCTTTCAAATGAAAGCCATTAACTGAAATTGGAAGTGGGCTACCATCCATGTCTTCCAAATAGAAAGAATTAGCTGCACTTGTGCTGGAAATGCGGAAGGGACCCTCCCAGAATGCATCAAACTTCTTATGATTGCCGAGGTTTAGCTTTATTCTCATTCCATTTCAGCACCAAATCTCCTGTCTTGAATGGACGGGCTGCGAGAATGCTTATAAAACCACTTCGAAATCCCTTGCGTGTGCTTGTCAAATTCATTATATGCTTTGGAACGCTGCTCCTCTAATTCCAACAAGCTGTGCTATTCGCGGATCCAAGGAACTCGAGTCTGTGTCATCATCTTGAAAAGATTGCAATTGCTGTAATACTGGCAACTCAAGATGAACCGGCAACCTTGCTTCTTTGCCATAGACTAGGGCATATGGTGAGGTTTTAATGGACTTCTTGACGGAAATCCTGTCTGCCCATAACGTCTGATTCAATAACAAGTGCCATGATCTTTTGTTCTCTCCCAATGACCTCTTCAAAATTTCGAGCAAATTTTTGTTCGTTGACTCGCCAAGCCATTTCCCTGTGGATAGTAATTGGAAGATGTCTTAAGGAAAATGCCAAACTTGTTAGCAAACTCGGCCAGTTCAGCTCCAATGAATGGAGTCCCATTATCCGTAATGATGGCGTCTGGAACACCAAAACGTGTAATCAAACTCTCAACGAAAGAAATCACTACGGATTGATTGGCCATCTTTGTAGGTATGGCTTCAGACCACCTTGTGAAATAATTTGTAGCTGTTAAGATGTATCTGTGACCAGTTGAGGAATTATGATCAATTATTCCAATAAAATCCAACCCCCATTCCTGAAAGGGTGCTTCAACCTGAACTGGATGCAAAGGCAGAGCTGCATTCCTTACTCTTCCTGCGTATCTTTGACACTTATCACAGGCTTGTGCAATCTTGAAAGAGTCTGAGAACAGAGTCGGCCAGTAATAACCAGCTCGAATGATTTTCAAGGCCATCGGTCTTCCTGCATAGTGACCTCCTGAGAGACCTGAATGAAACTCTTCCAAGATCCTATCCTTGTCTGCTTCTTTAACACACTTCAAAAGAACACCATCAATATTTTTAAAAAATAAACCATCTGAAAACAAAACATACCGCAGAGCTTGCAACCGAAATCTCCTCCTCTGAGAAGCATTCAATTGTGATGGACATCTTCCAGTTGTGAAGTAATCAATCAGGTCCTCTGTCCAATATTTTTCCAGAATTAAGAAATTCATTAAATTGTCATTACCAGCAAGAGCTTCTTCCTGATCTTCGCATACATCAAATGCTGCCATCTTTGCTAACTGTTGGCACAGAGCTTTACCACGCACTAATTTAGTTGGGTGAATTTCTACATCAAATTCTTGGATCTTGGTGACCCGACCAAGCACGTTTATCACCCAACTCTCCTTGAAGAATGAAATTTCTCACATCTGGGTGAATAACATAAACAAATGTCCTGCTCTGGGAAATAAAATGTTTGAATTTCTTCGGGGATTTCATCACAGCATATACCTGTTTCTCAATAAAATTGTACTTTGCTTCATGAGGTAAAATGACTTGGCTCAGAAAAGCAATGGGCCTTTCATTCCCATCATCTCCCTTTTGCGTCGAAACTGCAGCATAACTGTCATCTTCTCCAACTGCATATAAGATGAAATCCTTGGAGTAGTCAGGATTAATCAGGACAAGGGCCTGCACTATTCTTTCCTTGATCTCCTGAAATGCTTCCTTTCTTTGAGCTGTCCATTGGAAAACTGCATCTTTCTTCAACAATTCGGTCATTGGTTTAACAACCTGAGCAAAATCAGCAATGAACTTTCTAATGAAATTTATCTGTCCAAAGAAAGATTGAAGTTCCTTCTTGTTTGCAGGGAGTGTCAATTTCTTCAAAGCTTCAACACGGGCTGGATCAATTGCTAATCCATCTTCAGAAATCACATGACCCGGAAGCTTACCTTCTTTTACGACAAACACCAGACTTCTTCGGATTAATGGAGATTCTGAATTCTCTGCATTTCTCAAAAATCAGCCTCAGGTGAGAACAATGGTCTTCCCTTCTATGTGAAAAATCATGTCGTCAAGGTATATTACAATGATCCTATTCAATAAATCCTTGAAAGCAATATCCATTGCTCTTTGGAAGGTAGCTCCGACATTTGACAGTCCAAAGGGCATTCGCTGATATGCAAAAGTACCCCACTTCGTGGTGAATGCTGTCTTAAACTGATCTTCATCTTTTACCCAGATCTGGTTATACCCAGAAAATCCATCCAACAAAGAAAAACGCTGTGCCCTAGCCACAACATGCAATATTTGATCTATTCTCGGCAAAGGATAATGATCCTTTAATGAAGCACGGTTCAAATTCCTGAAATCAACGCACAATCTAATATCTCCATTCTTCTTACGGATTGGGACCAGATTGGCGACCCATGTGGAGTGCTTGACCGGATAGATGATCTTAGCTTGCAGCATTTTAACAAGCTCGGCCTTCATCAACGCCTCAATCTTTGGATTTACAGGTCTCTGTTTACGTCGAAAAGGCCTAACTCCTTCTTCCAGTTCAATTGTATCTTTGTATAATCTGCTTGTTGTAGCCTTTCAAGTCTTCATAGCTCCAAGCTATAATATCGAGAAAACTCTTTACAGAGTTGCCTGATTTTCTGCAGTTCTTCTGGGGTTGAGTCAGTGCCAACCTTAATCACTTTGTCGGGCTGAAGCTCTAACTCCATGAATTCCTTTCTATCAATCTCCATTCGAGGCTTTCTGGAATGATCATGTTGGTCAAACAAGCTCTCCAGAGTTATTAGACCCTTTGGAATATGGTTATTCCTTAATTGAATAAGACCTTCGGCTTCCTCATCTCCCAAAGTTCTGCCTTCAACAGCTGCAGCTTCATGTATCAAGAAATTAACAATCTGCTCATCGGTTTCAAAGACCTGCCAGAAAGTTTCCTTGTTTGGCACACTGGGTCTGTATACCATTCTCACTGTCTTGGGCTTGTTCACAACTTGATCAGCAGGAGAAAAGTTAGCTCCAAGAGATGCTAATAAGTCGGCATGTTTATTCATCTCTCTGGAAACAGACTTGAATATTAAGCGCGAGTGAAAAGTTCAAACAAATCCCAAACCCGATTACGATATGCTTTCGGATAATGCTTGCTTTGAGATGCATCTATTTGTGACCTGATTTACAATAAGCTCGGAATCACCAAAAATATTGAGTTGTTCTATTCCTAACTTCTTTGCTTTCTTTAGACCCAAGCACAATGCTTCGTATTCAACAGCGTTATTTGTGCAACTCCATGTAAGTCGATAAGAATAAGTCCTTTGTACACCAGAGGGAGAAATTAACACAATACCTACTCCGGCACCATTCCTGCATCTAGCTCCATCGAAATACAGTTGCCATAACTGATCTGTAACCTCAGTCTGATCAACTGGGTTAGACAATTCCTGCTTTGTCTCAGTCTCAGGTTTTTGAATGGCATAGCAGCCAATCTCTGTCTCCATCATGGCATTGAAGTTAAGCATTGAAAACTGGTCTTCCAACTGAAGATTGTTTAAAACTTCACTCATTAAAACAACATCTTCAGACTCTTCAGTGAGCATATGGACCGACTGCATGTCTTTTCCAACATCTTCCAACTTCTCGATGTGAAAAGGGGAAGGCTTTTCATTCTGTATTCTGAGACGTCTATTCTTAAAAGGAATTTCCAGATGGGAATAATCTAATGCCAGATAACCCCCTAATTTTGCAGTAAATTCCCTGGATAAACACATGCTAAAATAGGGCTCTAAATCTACTACAACAATTTCTGAATAACGGTGATCCGGGGCATTGTATGCGGGACAATGGGTACATCTTTAATGACACCTACTATTTTCACGGGAGTACCATCTAATTGCGGGACTCCAGGACTACTCCGGGTATACTCCATTCCCATAGCTTCACAGACTCCCTTGGGCATGACAGTGGTTGCGGCTCCAGAATCAATCATACAATTGTGTACAACCCAACCTTCTATTTGCAATGACAAGTAAAAAGGAGGAGGTCTGTTCTTACCAGTAATAGAGGTGGTTAAAGTTTGGGCATAGACGGTCTAGGTAGGCCCTTTTTCACTCTCCTTCACAGATTTCAATGACTCTTGTAATAAATCTACTTGACCAGGTAATTGCAAAGCGTCATAAAGGCTTACCTTAGCAGGGGTCTTCTTAAGATCATCAACAATATTGTATGAAACTGCAGCAGAATTTTTCTTCTCAGCAGGTTGCTCAAATCTGGTTATGTACTTCTGTGTAGCTTCCACTCTTAACCTCTTGGTCAGTGATGGATATTTCAATTTTTCACGTGCCTGCTCCTCTGCTTCTGATCTTACTGGTGCAGCTGCTGCCTTTTCTTGAACTCTGTTAAAAGCTGGATCTTTGGGCAAAGACTTTGGAGCTGGCACAGGAGCTTTCACTGGCCTCTTCACTTCAGTCGGTACTCTTAACGGCTCTAAGTCAGCAGGATCAACATTCATAGGCTTCTTTCCAGTCCTTGTTAGAACTGAAACTTGGTCTTCCACTGCGGTCATCAAACTATAACCGCTTACGAGATCATGTTAACATTGTCCACTGAAGAGTCGGCAGCCAATGTCTGCACATAATTTAGGTGAACCATACATGTATCCTCTCCATGAGGGTCATTACAGGTCGAGCACCAATATACTCCATCTGCATGGGCTGCATCTTCATTTGCTAGAACAGCTAAGCCCTTTTCAGGTGCTTTGCTTGTGGAGGCGACTTGATCTCTAGTAATTTGAGGAGGTTGAAATCTCCTTGGCTGGAAATCTCTCTCGGCCTGCTTCCTCTCAATGAGTGTGATCTTATTTCCCATGGCTCTAATGGCAGAATTTGCAGACTTCACCTCTTGCAATAATGTTGTATATGGATCAGGATTTGCGGGTGCGAGGAGGTCTTGGTAAGGGCAAAGGAGGCTGGTGGTGCTTGGCAAAGCTGGAAATGCGGTGGAAACGGGAGATGGTTGAATGTTGGGTGCGGGGAGCGGTAAAGGAGTTAAAGCGAGCAAGCGAGAAGCTGGGACGAGTGCAACTCTGAGGTGCTTTAGAGCTCCATGATGGTGTAGGATACATAGGCGGCATGGGGTGTGGTTGTGAACCATATAAATATTGAGGCAAATCTGGAATAAGAGGCATAGTTACCTTTGGAGGCAGTCTTCCTACGGCAACCAGATCAGCTTCTGCTTTAATTGCTTGTTCAAATATTTTTGGAAACGTTATCACATTAGACTGCCGAACCGCCCAGTCGATATCTGAGTGAAACGCTACGAGGTAGTACATCGCGGCTAATTCATCAGCAGGCCGAATACCATCGGGAATCCTTTGCCAAGTTACGGTAAATCGGACATTAAAATCGGGTATCTCTTCTTGTGGATGTCTCTGTATGATAGTAAGCTGATTTAACAATGAGAAAGGGTCGACCTGTTCATGAAAATGTTTCACCAGCAAATCACCAAGCTGATCCCATGATGTTAGGGTTTCGGGAGGCAGAGTTCTGTACCAAAACAGCAGTTTACCTCTCAAAGAACATACTAACAATTTGACCATCACATCTTCATCGGTAATGTCATGGATAGCAGCCGGGGAAGCAACATCATTTATGTGCTCATAGGCTATTTTACCGATACCGTCGTAAGTGGGCAAAGCCTTCGGTGCGGCTGAGGTCTTGGATTACGAGCCTGCAGATTCAAGGCTCCGATGCTATTCCATGCCAAGAATTTTTTGGGTGGAGGAAATTGTGCCATTGGTGGAACTTGTAGGGGTGCAACACTAGCAACAATACTGGGTATTTGTATAGCAGAAGATGGAAGGGATGAGGAAACTAATCTAGAATGCTCACCACTTCTCGAACTATCGAGCTCAAAGAACTGAACAAGATCGCCAAATTTCTTTGACTGTGATCTTGTGATCATGAAGTATTTCTGGGTCCAGCAGGGTCACCAAAAACAACAGAGTCACCAAATGCTCTAATTTACAGTCTGAAGGCGAACATTAAACCTTCGACCCTATGGGATCTTTTAGAGACAAGTAAAATCTGTCCCACCGGGCGTGCCAAAACTGTTGGTCCAAAATCTGCCACAGGAAAGGATTTTACAAGTGCACCCTAGACCTGGCCAACATTGAAAGGCTGGAAGCAAGAAATGGCTCCCAGACCAATCTCCAGAGTGGGCTGGTTCCCTTCACTACTCTAAAATTGGTTTTAAGATAAGGGTTGCGGGAAAGAGATTTAAAAAGTTGCGGAAAGAAATGGGAAATATGGCCACGAGCCGAAGTGATGAGATCAGAAAATAGCAGCAGGAAACCTCAAATGCAACAACAACAAGCAATAGAAATTATCAACTTGATTCTCACACAACGTATGCAAAAAAACCCTCCAAGACTACACTCCAGAGATTATATTCTTACAGCAGTATTTAAATTCAGAATGCAGAATTTAAACGCAACAGCCGTTAAAGAATAATAATGCGATTAGAAATGCAACAAAGACAGAAAGGAAATCACCCAAAGCGTTGCTTGAAAAATCAGAAGTCAAGTCTTTTATTCCTGCAAATGCACTTCCAGTCTCTAGCAGAGAATTTTCCAACCTTTGTAAATGAAAATTACATTGGTTTTTATAGAGGTCCGTCCTCTCTACAGCATTAAATGTTTGCCACCATCCTCCTCGTGATCTACAATTATATGGCGGACATTAGGAACACGATCCCCTTAGTTGCAGCGTTAAGGGAGCAAAGATTAAATACCATTAAGCAATAGCGGTCTCCTTCATTAAATTCATTTTTTGAAAATAAGCGTGAAACCATTGACTTGATCCATGAACATCAGCCTTGAACGCATAAAATCTTCAATTTTGGTGGCCTGGGCGCGTCTTTGACTTTGAATGCCTTGGAAATCCGCAAATCATTAAATTCGGGTCAGCATTAAATACTTGGAAATCGAGAAAAACCCCTCGGGCCGTTCATACTGCACTTGGCGGGAAAATGTGCAGGTCGCGAAAACGCGACGGGTCGCGAAATCGTGACATATTTTTATGCCGTACACTTTGACCACCTTTGACCCGCGAAAATGGCACCTGTAGCGATTTCGCTACGTCTTTTGGTCGTTGGCTCCTTTCTTCGCTTTGCTCCACGAAAATGGAACATGTAGCGATATCGCTACATGTTTTGGGCACCTTGTACGGCCTTGCTGACGGTCCGCGAAAACATAACACCTTTTGCCCTTGAATGCCTTCAATTCTTCCTTGTCTCCATTTCGCTACCAATTTGAGCACTTAATCATTTTTTAACGAGGCATCATGGAATTGCTACCCTCGAACTCTGCTTGATTTTCAGTTCACTCCGCCTTGTTACCAAAACTGCAGCGAATCGCTGCATTTTTTATGCCTTTCGTCTTTCGGGTCAAAACCCCGCGATTTCGCTACGGGTAGCGATATCGCTACGCATTTCTTTCTCCGTACCATTTGCCATTTTCCGTCGCGATGCGCTGCATCTTGGCCTTGCAGGAACCCTTCCTAAAAAAGTGCAGCGATGCGCTGCAACTTTTCCCTTAGACTCTTCTCTGCTCGAACATGCAGCGAATCGCTGCAAGTTTTAGCACTTGCTCCTTCGAAGCCGCCAGCGTCGCGATTTGAGAACATGTCAGCGACGCGTCGCAACTTTTCAACTTGAGTCTTTGAAGCCGACCGACCCGCGATTCTGGAACACGTCGCGATATCGCGACGGTTCCGCCCAACCTGCCTGCGTTGACTGCGTTGACCGCGATTCTGCGACATGTCAGCGAATCGCTGTAGTTTTTAGACTTAGCCATTTTCTACTCAATTTCGCTCCTTTTTTGCTTCAAAACCGCATCAAAGCTGAAAATAGAGGTTAGATCTTCAACAATACACTAATGCATTAATACTTCAATGAAAATCAATGTGGCAAAAATGCCAATAGGTCTACCTCAATTCTTGCTACATCTCACTCTATGAGTGTTATACTCAAGGCACTCTACATCCCCTCTATCCTCTTGGACCTATCCTCTTAGAGTAGGTCCATATCCCTCTGCATTATCACTACTTGGGCCTATACCACCTCTGTTCCTCTTTCCAGGTCAACCCAACTTGTGGTCTTTCTTGGTTTTGCTATCATGAATGTGGAGGCCTCTTTAGATATCTTTCTTGGCTTAGCTTTAGCTATCATGGGAGTATCTTCAACTACTCTCGCATCCCTGGTCCTTGAGGTGATGGTAGCTACTGCCACCATATCTACCTAGACCTATGCTTATTTCTATCATGGGGTCTCAGGGCCTCACCACCACAACTCTATGGTGTTTTGCATAGCCTCTCATAGTGCCAAATACACCCATAATTACATACCTAGCACCTCTACTTCGGCATCATGGGAAAATTATCTAAGGCATTACACCCCTGTACCATCTCCTATACTCAAGTAAACCCCAACATATCCACCCTTGGATCCGCATACAATGGGTCATCCAATTCCTCCTCCATCCATATCCCCATGTCAGGGCACAATCTAACTCCTAATGTGTCCCTCCACACCTTCCTATACTAGTAGTCACCTAGGTTTGGTAGCTCTTGAAAGGTACTGAACTACTGGTAGACTCGATCAAATATACATAACTCTAGCTTTACCTTATTTGTAGAGACTCCCTTGATCCTCCTTAACTAACCTAGATCCTCCACATTCTCCATCCATTTAGGGTGTAGATTCCATGGTCGCCATATGATCTTATGCACTCATAGCTCATTTATCACCTACCTTCCTAGTGGTAGATTCTTAGTGTATGTCCTCTAGGCCTCCTCAAAGATCTTGTACCATATTTATGTTGTTGGTCATTCTATGTTGGGATATGGCCCTGGTAGTGTGTATAATATATTTATAACTATGTGCTTCCAACACCATAACCAGAGAAAGGTTGTGCAAACCTATCCTGGATGTTGTTTGTACACAACATTGTACACTATTCTATACAAATGGACTAGCACATATGGACCCTATGCAAACTACACCTATTGACATGTCTACCACTACTCTCACTAGTTCCCATGGTAGGTGTCACCTAATCATGTGGCACAACAAAATCCTATTTCCACCGCATATAGCATGGTCATTAGAGCATCGACACCATAATATCCCACCAAATCATTCACAAGGATCTGACTCTCAAACTTGGTAGGCCCAACTCCTTGATAATATTTGCAATGTGGCCTACTATTATCGTGCCCTATAAAATACTCCCCCCTAATAGGAATGCATAAGATATGCCACACATCCTCTAGTGTGACCATCATCTCACCTGTCATTAGCCAAAAGGTATATGACTCTAGATACCATCTCTCTGCCAGTGCTGCTAGTAGCATTTTGTCTGCATCCACCCAAGGCATCTCCTCTAGGTTTTTTAGCCCCACCATACCTAGTGTGTCCCTCTCTACCTATAAGATCCCCAATAGATCCTCCTCCAATGATATTTGTCATCACTCACAACTCTCCAATACATCATGGTGCACATAAAAACATAACAAATTCTGATTAGTTCAACATAATAATTACAAAATAATAATAATAAATAATAAAAATACACAAAAAATCAGAAACATTAATTTTTAATAAGATTGCTTGTCTTGTATCTCTCTTTCTCTTCCTATGGTTTTCTTTGTTCTCTTATTTATTTTCTCTCTTCTCTCATCCGTAATCACACCCCATTCTCTTTGGTTGAGATTTTATTTAATTCCTTCTTTTGTCAAATTTGTACCCCTTGCTTACAAGGCATGAATTCATGAAGTCATTCCCTACAATTTTGGAACATGAATTCGATCATCGTGGTGAACCAACCAAAGTCACGGTTGGACCCCAAAATTACATTGGGGTCATGCACAATGATTTCTTCTAAAAGGCAAACAAATTTCTAAAAAGTACTAAAAACATAATCTAGCCTAGTCTAGAGGAAGGATTTTAGTCCTTAGCCATACTCGCTCCACTGCTACACCAGCCTCACCCCTTGAAATAATTGAATGATGTGTGGGTAGTGCCATTTGTATTTTTTCTCTAGAGCTCTTCTTATTTTCATTACATGGTGAAAATGAATTAGGGTTTTCAATCCTTCTACCTTTTATCCTTCTTTTCTTTTTCTCTCCCCTTTTTTTTATTTTTGGTGCCTTTTCATTGTTTACTGCTTTATTTTCTTCTAAGTTTAGCCATTTCAAGTTTCCTCTAGAGTATGGAATTCCTTTTAAAACTCAAGGGGGCACCTCAACCTAAAAGGCATTAATGTCCATAATGCCTCATTTTACATGTAAAATATCAGTGTCTGGAATGACACCATTTTTGCACCATCCCTTTCTTCTAAACTAACCACCCCTTTCTTCTACACCAATCACCCATTTTTTATTGTTGTTCATTTTTATCCACCCATAGGTGTCTACATATTTCTCTAATGCATTTATTAGGTCATAAATGCATGAAATATGGGGAAAACTGTAGAAAAGGATAATTAACCCACCCAAGTGAGTAATTTTCCCTAAAACCTTAGAGAGAACCTCAAACTTGTTTGGGCTTATCTTCCCTCTCTCTTTTCTTTTTTCCTAGTTTTTCCAAAATTATGGTTGTCCCTTGTGGAGTACAATTTTGGAAAATTAGGGTTTTCTCCTAGATAAACTATTTTTTGGGGTCAACCCTCAGGATTTCGACCCTATTTTAGGTTTGCCTTTTCATTTTACTACCCTTTTGGCCTCCAAGCCTCTTATAAATAGAGGGTTTGGATCCTCTTTTCAATTTTTTTTTTCTATGTGATCTTTGGCTAATAGTCCTTTTGGCATATCCCTGTGAGTGTTGTCTACCAACAAGGATTCCACTTGCATTATCGATGATGTGACCCAGGTTCAATACCCATGGTGGATGTGTATAAGAAGAATTACTCTAATAAAAAATAGTCCTTTTGGAAATCAAGTATTCTAACAAGATCAAGTGCCTTCTCATGTTCTTCTACTACACTATTTTTATTTGTTGTTCTTAGTGGATAAGTGCTAAAGCCTTGAGGAGGAGTTTACCATTTCATGGAGTCTTCATAATTTTATCTGTTCTTTCACTACCACTAGGTTCCTTCTCAAATTTTGTTATTTCTAGATCAATAATTACATATTTGTGTCTCATTTTGCACTATTATATCATTTTTGTGCTTCTTCTACGAAATTGTGCCTTGTCCTTTTACTAGGACTCGATGAATCTTTGTAATTCTTTATTTTTTTCTTAAAATCTTCATCATCATCCTCTTGCATCCCTTTGTTTTCATCAATCACCTGATTTTCAAAAACACAAACATTAGTCACAAAATTGAAAATATACCCATTAGTGTCACACCATAAATCTTGCTGGTCAAGGGATGTGTTAAATAACAAATCTTCCTGATCAACTACTTGAGTCATCTCGAATAGAGCAACACTTTCCTTTGGGTCATCAACAATATCAAATACAAACCATTTATATTTTGGGTTTTTCTCTATCTGAGATAACATAGGTATTATAGGATTATTAGGTAGGACAAGAATTTCAATTTCTTGCACATCAAGTGGGAACAAGGTGAGTTATTCCCCTTATTTATGTTGAATAATATAATCCTTATATTTTTGAAATATTTGGTGAGATTCCATCCATTATTTCATGCCATCTTCAGATTCAGTATCACTCAGGCTATAACCTTCTTCAAATTCATCTTCCTCTATTTTTGAAGGTTCATATGTTTCCTTGCTAGCTAGATATAGGACTCCTCTATTATCTGATAGAGTATCGCATTGAGTATCTTCGGATAGGATATTGAAATTTATATCATGAATATGATTTTAAGGATTATCGAGAAGTGTACTTTGAGGCACTTGTTTTTGTGATTGAACCATGTCTCTAGTAAGATTTAGAACTAACCTTTGCAGATTATCTATCTAAGGGTTTATATCATTAACATGAGCTATAGTTGTTTGGTTATATTGTATCACTAAGAGACATTAAGGTATTCTGGAATTGATTGGAACTTGAGAATGATGGTATATTCTGAGTGGTAGATTGATTTGAAGAAATAGTAAGATGGGTAGGGGTGGTAATGATATTAAATGATTGATGATTGAATGATGATATTTGACTCACATTAAAACCTTGAGAAATCAATTGTTGTTTGAATGTTATTGCCTCATTATAAGCCTTGGGAAAGGATGTAATTTGAGGAATACCTCTCAAATACATGTAAATTGATGGATCCAATGTATTGAAATACATTTGGATGGTTGCTTCCTTGAATGTTATTTGTATTGAAATAAGAGTTCACAATCATTCTTTTGAGATTGGGAACCTTGTCCTCGAGGAAAAGCAAAAGAACACCAATGCTCGTTCTGATTTGAAATACAAGTTTCAACCCAATTGGCTAGGACCCTTTTTCATAACGACCAAGTTTGGTTTAGGAGGCTATCATTTAGCTTATTTAGATGATAAAGAACTCAAAGAACCAACGAAGATAATGCATTTAAAAATAAACTATACATGACTCTACATTTTCATTTTCTCATATTACATTTAGTTTAAGTTTTCATATTGCATTTAGTGTGCTTGTTCATACTGCATGATTTTCTATCATATTTTGCATGTTTTGCCTGATATTCGATTCCACTTGCATCTTGCTTATCATATAGTTGTATTGCTGCATAATCATATTTGCATGACTGCTTGATCATATAGATTTTTGGGGACTTCGTAAGGATGGTAAGTGATGAAACCTAGTTAGTTATTAGCTCACATGCATTACACTCATACTAGGGCTCTAATGCCTAGAAAATCATCAACCTAAGACCCATATTCATGCATTTTCATCATTTCATTTGCCCATATCTTCTTATTTCTCTCTTCTTTTATATTATTTTACCTTTGAAAGTATAAAATGATCATCAAAATCCTCTCCAAGTCAAGGGATATAATTCTTATTTTTTTTATCCTTGTCCTTTGCATATTTTTTTCCCCTTTTCATTAAGAGAAATGATGTGCATTCCTTATTCTATCTACTTTCATTTCTACCTTTGCTTTTACTTACACATTTTCCTTGCATTCCTTATTCTATCTACTTTCGTTTCTACCTTTGCTTTTACTTACACCTTTTCCTTCTTAACATTTGTCCTGTTATGGGGTCTTCATGGGATAGGGTAGATACCACATGGATATAATTTATGGTATTTATACGACCACTAACTATCTTATGAACACCTCTCAAAATTTTACTAAAGATACATACACACACATTGGTTTACTCTTTGCTCATCTATTTCTTTTGTCCTTTTCTTCTCTCACACATGCACACACTCACATTGATCTATTGTGTTTTGCTTTGCTCATTCATATTTTTCACATAATAGACCTCTATTAGGTAGTGCTCTCTTTGGAAAATAAATCAAATATTTCACCCCATAAAAGATATCTTCATGGTCACAAATGATGGGTAGCCTCCATTCAACCATTTAGAAGCATACATTCTAGCAGGTATCTTTTCATCTACAACCATCAACAAGCACTAGATCTATAGAGGGTATCACTCCACACTTGACCATTTTTTTTGTGAGAATAAAACCCTTATTGGATAGCTTTAGGATCATAAGTGAGGGGTAGCCTCCATTTGGTCATTTGTGAGAATACATCCTTCCAATATTCTGCTCTTTTGTTTAATTGGTCTATGTTTGTTTGATCACACAAATATTTTAGGGTCTACGCTAATTCAAAAATCCTATTCCAAGCACCTATTTTTTGTTGACCTTCTCCATATTTTCCTTATTTTTTTTTCAAAATTGTGCCATGTCCATATGGGGCACGACTTCTCTTAATGCCAAATTTGCAGTCCATATTTATGGGGTACGATTTCAGCCAAAGCTGTATTTTTCTCTTATTTCTTCTTTTTCTTCTCCCATACTCCTCCCTCTTTCATTCCCTCATCCATCCATGCACTTAATGCCTTAGTTTCATCCCATCATGCATCACATTAGCTTAGTCCATTCATGCATTCCATAGTTATATTTATTCCTTCATTCATGCATAGTCAAACATAAAAGCACATAAAAGTCATAAAACACACATAAATAAACATGAATTTAAATAATGAAGCATGATATTACTTGAGAAAAATGAGAGGGTACACATGTTAGTTTGGTTAGTACACCATAATACAATCCCAACACGCTCCACCCTCCCTAGGAATGCATGCCACACTCAAAATTAGCATTTCACCCCATTCCTAGTCCTAGCTCTTGGAGCCTGTCTCCTCTACTCTGCCTACTATAGGTGGTCCTAGTGGAGGCATGTTCATGGATCGTGAAATAGTTTATGATTTGGACAATGATTGAAATTTTGTTTGAAGGGATGAAGGTGGAGGTACCCTCTGCTTTTTTAGTACCACCTAGAAGTACAACATTTGGTAGAAGATCTCCCTCTATACAAATACCTCCAACCTCTTCCACACCCTATATACCTCCACTTGTAATAGGTGGATCCCATTTCCCTACTAACTATGGATCACAATAGTCATCCCATTTACTCGAGCCTACTATCACTCATGGTCTAGCTAGCTCACCTCTCCCCTAAGGTGGTCTACCTCAATCCTTGCTACATCTCACTTTATGAGTGTTATACTCAAGGCACACTACATCCCCTCTATCCTCTTGGACCTATCCTCTTAGAGTAGGTCCATATCCCTCTGCATTATCACTACTTGGGCCTATACCACCTCTGTTACTCTTTCTAGGTCATCCTAACATTTGGTATTTCTTGGTTTTCCTATAATCAATGTGGAGGCCTCTTTAGATATCTTGCTTGGCTTAGCTTTAGCTATCATGTGGGTATCTTTGACTACTCTCGCATGCCTAGTCCTTGAGGTGATGGTAGCTACTACCACCATATCTACCCAAACCTATGCTTATTTCTATAATGGGTTCTCATGGCCTCACCACCACCACTCTATGGTGTTTTGCATAGCCTCTCATAGTGCCAACTACACCCATAATTACATACCTAGCACCTCTACTTTGGTATCATGGGAAAATCTTCTAAGACATTACACCCCTATACCATATCCTATACTCAAGATAAATCCCAACATATTCACCATTGGATCCACATACAATGGGTCATCCAATTCCTCCTCCATCCATCTCCCAATGTCATAGCCCAATCTAACTCCTAATGTGTCCCTCCACACCTTCCTATACTAGTAGTCACCTAGGTTTGGTATCTCCTAAAAGGTACTGAACTACTGGTAGACTCAATCAAATCTAAATAAATCTAGCTTTACCTTATTTGTAGAGACTTCCTTGATCCTCCTTAACTAAGCTATATAGTCCATATTCTCCATCCATATAGGGTGTAGATTCCATGGTTGCCATATGATCTTATGCACTCATAGCTCATTTATCACCTACCTTCCTAGTGGTAGATTCCCAATGTATGTCCTCTAGGCCTGCTCAAATATCTTGTACCATATGTATGTTGTTGGTCATTCTATGTTGGGATATGGCCCTGGTAGTGTGTATAATCTATTGATAACTATGTGCTTCCAACACCATAACCAGATAAAGGTTGTGCAAACCTATCCTGGATGTTGTTTGTACACAACATTGTACAATATAATATACAAATGGACTAGCACATATGGACCCTATGCAAACTACACCTATTGACATTTCTACCACTACTCTCACTAGTTCCCATGGTAGGTGTCACCTAATCATGTGGCACAATAAAAGCCTATTTCCACCCCATAGAGCATGGTCATTAGAGCATCGACACCATAATATCCCACAAACTCATTCACAAGGATCTGACTCTCAAACTTTGCAGGCCCAACTCCTTGATAATCTTTGCAATGTGGCCTACTATTATCATGCCCTATAAACTACTCCCCCTAATAGGAATGCATAAGATATGCCACACATCCTCTAGTGTGACCATCATCTCCCTTGTCGTTAGCCAAAAGGTATATGACTCTAGATACCATCTCTTTGCCAGTGCTGCTAGTAGCATTTTGTCTGCCTCCACCCAAGGCATCTCCTCTAGGTGTTTTAGCCCCACCATCCCTAGTGTGTTCCTCTCTACCTATAAGAGCCCCAATAGATCCTCCTCCAAGGATATTTGCCATCACTCACAACTCCCCAATACTTCATGGTGCACATATAAACATAACAAATTCTGATTAGTTCAACATAATAATTACAAAATAATAATAATAAATAATAAAAATACACAAAAAATTAGAAACATTAATTTTTAATAAGATTGCTTGTCTTGTATCTCTCTTTCTCTTCCTACGGTTTTATTTGTTCTCTTATTTATTTTCTCTCTTCTATCATCCGTAATCACACCCCATTCTCTTTGGGTGCAATTTTATTCATTTACTTCTTTTGTCAAATTTGTACCCCTTGCTTGCAAGGCATGAATTCATGAAGTCATTCCCTACAATTTTGGGGCATGAATTCGATCATCGTGGTGAACGAACCAAAGTCATGGTTGGACCCCAAAATTACATTGGGGTCATGCACAATGATTTCTTCTAAAATACAAAAAAATTGCTAAAAAGTACTAAAAACATAATCTAGCCTAGTCTAGAGGAAGGATTTTAGTCCTTAGCCATACTCGCTCCACTGCTACACTAGCCTCACCCCTTGCAATAATTGAATGATGTGTGGGTAGTGCCATTTGTATTTTTTCTCTAGAGCTCTTCTTATTTTCATTACACGGTGAAAATGAATTAGGGTTTTCACTCCTGCATTTTATCCTTCTTTTCTTTTTCTCTCCCATTTTTTATTTTTGGTGTCTTTTCATTTTTTACTGCTTTATTTTCTTCTAAGTTAGCCATTTCAAGTTTCCTCTAGAATATGGAATTCCTTTTAAAACTCAAGGGGGCACCTCAACCTAAGAGGCATTAATGTCCATAATGCCTCATTTTACATGTAAAATATGAGTGTCTAGAATGCCACCAATTTTGTACCATCCCTTTCTTCTAAACTAACCACCCCTTTCTTCTACACCAATCACCCATTTTTTTTATTGTTGTTCATTTTTCTCCACCCATAGGTGTCTACATCTTTCTCTGATGCATTTATTAGGTCATAAATGCATCAAAGAGGGGGAAAACTATAGAAATGGGAAATTAACCCACCCAAGTGAGTAATTTTCCCTAAAACCTTAGAGAGAACCTCAAACTTGTTTGGGCTTCTCTTCCCTCTCTCTATTTTTTCCTAGTTTTTCCAAAATCATGGTTGTCCCTTATGGAGTACAATTTTGGAAAATTAGGGTTTTCTCCTAGAAAACCATTTTTTGGGGTCAACCCTTAGGATGTCGACCCTATTTTAGGTTTACCTTTTCATTTTACTACCCTTTTTCCCTCCAAGCCTCTTATAAATAGAGGGTTTGGATCCTCTTTTCATTTTTTTTTTCTAAGTGATCTTTGGCTAATAGTCCTTTTGGAATATCCCTGTGAGTGTTTTCTACTAGCAAGGATGCCACTTGCATTATTGATGATGTGACCCGGGTTCAATCCCCATGATGGATGTGTATAATAAGAATTAATCTAATAAAAAATAGTCCTTTTGGAAATCAAGTATTCTAACAAGATCAAGTGCCTTCTCATGTTCTTCTACTGCACTATTTTTATTTGTTGTTCTTAGTGGATAAGTGCTGAAGCCTTGAGGAGGAGTTTACCATTTCATGGAGGTCTTCATACTTTTATCTATTCTTTCACTACCACTAGGTTGCTTCTCACATTTTGTTATTTCTAGATCATTAATTACATATTTGTGTCTCATTTTGCATTATTATATCATTTTTGTGCTTCTACAAAATTGTGCCTTGGGCATGATTTCAGTAGGTCCGAAGTTATAATCATGCCCTTATGGGGTATGCTTTTATATTTTCCAAGTTTGGGCATAAGGTTTCACTCCCAAACCCTCCATCTATGTTTGCATACTTCATTTAGGTCATATTACTACTGCTTACATTCTATTTTTTCTATTATTTTATTTCATTGTATCTTTGCTTATTCATTCCCAAAGAGGTCAATAAGCATTTTTTTTGAGAAAAGGAAAAAGGAAAATAAAAAATTGTGAGAATAGTCTATCCGACCATGAGAGCTCTAGAAGAGAAAACTAAGGCATCATTTGGGTAGCTGAAGAGATTTTTGGTTACTGTGGATTTGAAGACAAGATTGCTGTCCTAGGAGGGCCCAATGGGGACACCTCCGGATCCTCTTTTAGAGAGACATAGTTCTTTTGTAGATATTTTAAAGGGTAAATATTCATCAAGAACTAAAGAAGCACTAAAAACTACATTAAAAATTCTCTTTACTATTGCTAGAAATATATCAATATCTCAATGAGTTGATGGATGCTTGCTACAGTCAGTATCAAGGCCAAAGATTATCATTGAGCAAAGGATGGTTGAAGAAGTAGTTTTATATAGAGCCAATCATGATTTGATCTGTAAATTCATGGGTATTTACCCTATCCTAAATTTTTTGCATTCCTAGGTCCAGCAAAACTGGGAGCCTCTTGGTGAGTATTATTTGTGGTTTATTAGCAATGGATATTTTATTTTTAGTTTTTCTTCACTTGCCGATAAAAATATAGCTTTTGAATTAGAAAAGAGGAATCATGGTCTGATAGGATTATTTTTCAACCTTGGAGAGTAGGATTTGATCCTCAAATGGAACCCATCACTGTCCTAGTTTGGATCTATTTGTATGCACTTCCAATAGATTTTTGGAGTGATAAGGTATTGGAAATTATCAACAATTCCCTTGGAAGACATTTGGGTGTTTCCAAAGACACAATGGAAGGAAACACAACTGTTTATGCAAGATTATGTGTGGAAATGGAAATTGTAGGACTATCTTAGATTCAAAAACTAGATTATGAGACATTACCTTTAATATGTAGAGTTTTCCATAAATATAGGTATTTGTCTTGATATTGCCCAAATAATATGAACATAAAAATGGAGGCTCCTCTAGGAATGTCAAATCTTAGCCATCCTTTTTTGACAAAGGTGGAACTCGAACTTGCAGGACTATATTAGATTCAACAACTAGATTATGAGACATTTCCCTTCATATGTAGAGTTTACTATAAATATGGGAATTTATCCTATCTTTCCCAAATAATATGAACATAAAAATGGAGGCTCCTCTAAGAATTTCAAATCTTCCTAAGGAGGGTAAGTCAAAAATTAATAAAGAAACAACCAATATATCTCAGGGTAAAGAAGCAAAGGAATATGGTTTTGAATAGCCCTAAAGAAGGAGAAGGCAAAAGAAAAAATATGGTAAAGAGCCAAACCAACTCAAGCCCTCCAATAGGTATGAGATATTTATGACACTAATGTACCAAGAAGAAGAACAATTCATTAAAGGAGTGGATGGGGATAATAAAAATAATAACAACCATGTTCAAGCCCCTCTTTCATTTCCTCCCATCATAGAGCAGGTAATTGAGTGCAATGAGTTACCACAATCAGAGAGTGTAGGGGCATTTATAGTGCATAACTAAGAGCAACTGATAATTAAGGATGTCATCATGGGTATAACAGAAAAGAATAGATAAAGGCCAACTCTAGGGATAAATCAAGTGGAAAATATATAAAAAAATATTAGCTTTTAAGGAGTGGGTAGAAAATCAAATAAGGAATTGATAGCAGCTCAAGGAGATAAACTGATCACTGGAGGATCGGTGAAGCCAATATATTTTTACTACTCTCATGGTAATCAATGATTATACAATCATGGAATGTTAGGGGTTTAAACAGTATAACCCATCAATCTGCTATTCGAAGACTCTTCGAAAAATGTAAATATTTTTTGCTTATTTAGGAGATAAAATATCATTGGATCTTATGTGTAAAATAGTAAATAGAATTTGGAGGGGTGCTGGTCATATGGAAGTAGCTGACCAAAGGGCCTCATGGGGAATAGTTGCTTTTTGGAACTCTCTTGAATGGAATGCAAAAGAACATATATCTTGGATGGGTGTTCTCACATCACATTTTAGGAACAGTATCATAGTTTAACATGTTTTAATTACAAATTTTTATGGGGCTCAAAACCTAGATGGTCAGATGCATCAATGGAAAGATTTGCATAACATGAGAGTCTCAAGGGAAGAGTTAGACTCGATTATTGTTGGGGATTTTAATGCTAAATTATCCTCTAGAGATTAGGAAGGGGGAACCCCAATTTTGGACCCAAGGGATTGAATTATGATTGCCCAAGTCCAGGCATTACACTTGATGGATATTAAATGCCCTAGAACCATCTATACTTGGAATAATAAGAGGAGGGAGCCGCATAGTAGAAAGATGAATTTAGATTATTTTTTGGTTTTAGAGGATACATTTGTAAAATGGAATATAAAATTTTAGATTTTGGAGGGTCTAGTTTCGGATCACTTTCCCATTTTATTGGAAGGGGGGATCAAGACAGTGCAGCATCATAAACCAATTAAATTTGATTTTTTTTGGTTAAAAAAGAGTAATTTTGAAAGAAAATCCCATAGTTGTGGGAAGAAGGCCATCTAGTATATGGGACAACAATTTTTAGATTCCACAAATAACTTCATTATGTCAAAGATCAACTAAAATAATGGAGGTGAGCTAACAAGACAGAATTCCAGGTCCAAAGAGCTCCATTGGTGACCAAATGGGATGAGGTTCAAAAACACTTTAGGGAAGAAAAAATTATAGAGCAACTCAAAGAAGAGGATGATGCATTGTGTAAAGCGATTGAGGACATTGAAAACCAAGAGGAGACTTACTGGAAACAAAGAGCAAGAACCACTTGGTTATTAGAAGGTGATAAAAATACCAAATTTTTCCATTGGGTTGCCTATGCTAGGAGACAGACAAACAACATGGAAGCTCTTCAAGATGAGAACAAACACTCCTTTGATACAATTCCAAGTATGCATTTCCATTCAATGGATTATTTTTCTAAACTATTTAAGGAAAGTATGGTGCAAGATGAAGAGGCTCAAAAATAAGTTCTTGTTATCATACCCTCTATTATCTTTCAAGAAGAAAATTAGACCCTACTTAAACCCATTGATATAGAGGAACTGAAGAATGTAGTCTTTGGAACGAACACCAGAAAAACACCAGGTCCAGATGGCTTTCCAATTTTTTTAGGCCTTCTGGGACTTGGAGGAGGATGTAATGGCTATTATAGAGAATTCCAAAGTTAGTAAAAGAATTCTTAAAGCATTAAATCATACTTTCATTGCCTTAATTCCAAAAGGGGAGGAGGAGGTGCATATTATAGTTTATAGACCTATTGCCTTATGCAATGTCATATATAAAATAATCACAATGGTAATGGTTGAATGGCTAAAACCTCTTCTACATAGCATTATCTCCTCGGAGCAAGGAGTTTTTATAGAGGGTAGGCATATATTGGATGATGTGGTTCTAGCTCAAGAGGTAACCCACTCAATGCAAACATCTAGTAATAGAGGAATGTTCAAGAAATTGGATATGTCAAAGGCTTATGATAGGGTGGAGTGGAGCTTCTTGTCAAAGATGATGGCAGACTTTGGTTTCTCTCAAAATTAAATAGAATGGGTCACGAGCTATGTTTCTAATCCGATATACTCTATGTTAATCAAGGGTATTCTCTCGCAACTGTTTGGAGCTACTTGAGGCTTTTATCAATGAGATCCTTGTTCCCCCTATATTTTTCTCATATTGGATGAAGGCTTGGGTAGACTCATCTTGAGGAGAAGATAACAAGGTTTTCTAACAGGTATCAAGGTGGATGAGGAATTTTTGAATCACCAATAGTTTATGGATGACATAGGATTGGTGGGATTGGCCAGATTCAAGGAAGCAAGAATGATTAGAGATACACTTAATGTTTACCTTAGGGCTACAAACCAAGTCATCAATGATAAAAAATCCAAAGTGATATTTTCAATCTTGATCAAAGTCTTTAGGACATAATTTTAGAGATCTTGGGATTCACAAGGAATTATCTCCTAGTGGTATACTTGGGGGTCCCTTTGCATTTTAAAAAACTAAAAATAGATATCTAGAGTAATATTTTGGACTATATCAAGTAAATAATTAATCATTGCTCTCAAAAATGGTTAAGCTATGGGGGTAGATTAACTTTTTTACAATCAGTCATTAAGGCCATGCCAATTTATAAATTTTCTATCCTTGCTGCCCCACATACCATATGGAAAGAGGTGGACAAGATGGCTAGAAATTGTTTTATGGGAGGGAGTAAAAGGAGAGAGGAAATGGGCCTTAGTAGGTTGGAAGAAATTAATACAACCCAAAGTAAAAGGAGGTTTGAGACTAATAAGATTAAATTTAAATAATAAAGCTTTGGTTAGAAAGATTTACTGCAGGTGGATTTCCCAACCAACTTCTTTATTCAGTAGAATCTTAACTAGTAAATATTTGGGACAGGTAAATCCAAATGAGGTGGGTCATTTCTCTTTGGATGGTAATGGATCCGTAGTGTGGCAGGATCTTAAGTTAGGATCTCAGGTAGTAAAATATGGATTATTTTAGAAAGTGGGGAGAGGGGAGAATAAATGATTTTATATAGATTCATGGGATCAATACCCACTTATCATTGTTGAATTTCTTGAACTACAACCAATAAAAATAGCCATGGAAACTAGGGGTTGGGTCCAAATTGAAAGTTATTTCAACACTAGTCAACTGGAGGATTATAAGTTTAAGTAGTTTAAGAAGTTGGATGAGTGGCCAATTTCAATCCCTCCAGATTTGATACCCATCATGACTAAAATCTTGGCAAAAATATTTCTCACGAGTAGATATGAGGAGGATGAATTAGCTTGGGTCTATGGGAACCTTATAGTGAAGGATGGATATGATAAGATCCTTCTAGAGCCTCCTCATCATGCATATCAGGTTGAGGATTGGAGAAATATTTGGTAATCCAAGGGTTGGATGAAAGTAAACTTTTTTTCTTGGAAATTCATGCATATCAGGTTGAGGATTGGATAAATATTTGGCAATCCAAGGGTTGGATGAAAGTAAAATTTTTTGCTTGGCAATTCATGCATAATAGAATTCTTACTTTTGATAATCTCATATGTAGGGAAATCATTGGTCATTTTAAATGTGTTTTATGCTACAAGAGTGAGGAAATAATTGATCACTTGATGTTTGAGTGCCCATTCATGTGCCAGATCTAGGAGAGGATTTTTATATTATAAAATTTGAGTTAATGGTGATTTGAATCGGATTAATATTTAGAAAAGATAGAAGAGGGGTAGATTTAAATCTAAATATCTTTGTATTGGTTGGGATATTGGATTAAAATTCATTTGGTGGCAAGTGTGGTTGGAGAGAAATGGTAGAATTTTTAGAGAAACCTTTTGTTCTTTAGATGGAGTTTGGCAGGTCATTTGGAGCAAAGTCACAGAAACTGTGGCAGTATATGCTAAAGAGGAAAATCAGGTTGTTATAGGGGCAATGGAGAAGGAAGTTGAAGTGTAATAGGGGTAGGACAAAGCTAGTTAGAAACCATCCCCAAAAGGTTGAATTAAAATTAATACTTATGCAGCTACAAAAGGCAATTCAGGTATAGCTGGGATTCAAGTGGTTTACTAAAATCATGTTGGAACATGAAGAACACAAGCTTATACTGAGAGGGGGGTGAACAAGTATAAGACCACTTTTTACTTTTTTTTTTTTATCACAATCAATATTATACAATATATCAATGGAAATATCAATAGCAAAAACCAAAGCAATGTACAAATTTACACACACACATGAGACACCAATTTACGTGGTTCACTCAATGTGAGCTGCATTCATGGATAAAATCTTTCACTAAATTTTATCAATCCAAATTATGAGAATACCTTTCTCGATTACAATGTTTATGGGCACCAACCCAAAGGAGACACCAATCCCCTAATCTCAAGTTTGTGGGCACCAACCCACAGGAGACACCAATCCCCTAGCTTTGCTCTGGCTGGTGATCCTCTAGAAGACTTCTGCCTCCGTTGCCATTAGCAAATGGAACTCTATCCATAGAAGACACCTGTCCTCTCTACTCTGGTTGGAGACCTCTGTCCTCAACTCTATCACCACCAAAGATGGTCCTCGAATTTGCACTAAACACAGTCCTTCGACTTAGCACAAATGTCCTTGTTCTCTTTCTATGATCTGCACCAAACATAGTCCTTCGATCTGGCATAGATGTCCTTGAATGTCTTTGCCTGTCTGCTCTTTATGCCCTCTTCTCTCTCTACACAAACACACCCGCACTTGGTTGAACTTCAATCCTTGCACTGTCTGCACACACTCTTATTCCTTTGTGATCTTTCACACTCAGAATGATTCGATGAAATGCACTCTGCACACTATAATCGAATTCACACTCTGCTCATAGCGATCAAACTTCTTACACTACGCACTATCTTCGAACGTCACACATCTACTATGCATTCAATCACTCCTCAACTCTCCAAATAGCCCTCCTTTTATACTAACACTTTCAAGATCAAAACCTTGATCTTAGTCGACTACATAACCCTAAACTACATCGGCTACAAAACCTAAACTACGTCGACTGCAAACCCTAATCTTCGTCGGCCCAAATTTAAATTTGTCGACTTCACTGCCTCTACAAATATTCTGTAGCTTCTGCCATGAAACTACAACATGTCATGATATCATGACACTTTTGCAACCATTTACTGTCTTTTGGCTTTGGTCGATATCGTGACATTTTAGAATTTTTTGACTTCAACCAAGCTCTTGTCGTGAAATCGTGACACTTCTGTCTTCATAGCCTTCCTCTCTGCTTTTGTCGTGAAATCATGACACTTCTCCTATAGAAGACCTACATTCTATTTCTATCATGAAATCGTGACACTTTCTTCAACCGAATGCTGCCATCTCAATCTGTCACAAAATCACGACACTTTCTCTTCCTTGCACTTTTGTCTGCTTGCACTAGCAAAAATGGAACATGTCACAAAATCGTGACACTTTCATTGCCTTGTGTTTTTATCTACCTTATGCCCATGAAAATGGAACATGTCACAAAATCGTGATGCTTTCACCTTTGAGCTCTTCCTCCTTGAATTTGTCATGAAATCGTGACACTTCTAGCTTCCATATGTTTTCTTTGTAGCCTATCACAAAATCGTGACGCTTCTCATTTCAGACTCTTCCTTTTGCTGTATGTCATGAAATCATGACAGTTCTTATTTGGAACATTTTCATCTGTAGCATGTCATGAAATTGTGACACTTTATCTTGCTTCCACTTTGTCTTCTGACTTGTCACGAAATCATGACACTTTTTCTCCTTAGCACTTTTCTTTTCTTCGGGTCACGAAAACTCGACATGTCACGATATTGTGACAATTTTTCTCCCGAAATCTCTCTCCTGCATTATGTCGTGAAATCACGACAGTTTTCTTTTGGACTCTCTCTCCTACAACATGTCGCAAAATCGTGACACTTTTTCGTCTGTTCAACCTTCCTTGCAATATGTTGTGAAATTATGACATTTCTAACTCCAAACATTCTCTCTCCTCTTTGAGTCGTGAAACTGCGACATGTCACAATATCGTGAAACTTTTCTAAAAAGATTTCTCTCACCTGCTTAAGTCGCGAAAATGCGACATGTCACGATATCGCGACACTTTTCGAACTTGCTTTCTTTTGAACCTGTCAAGCCGTAACATTCAACAAAACAAATTATTTTACATCAAATCAAATTCCTTCAAAGGCTTCTTGACATCAATGACAACTTATACACTTGAGCAAAGGCAATGCACCCAAGGTACCCAAAATTGCCAACAATCTCCCCCTTTGTCATTGATGGCAAACCTTTACTGAAAACATGTCTAAAGAGCCAAAACTGAAACCAATTGTGTTAACAACTGAGAAACTGCCCACAACTGAGAATCTTCCTCCGAAGTTTTGCTCCCCCTGACTTGAAGCTTTCCTCTTCACTTGAAGCTCTCCCCCTTACTCATATTTCACAACTGAGAATCTTCCTCTGCAATTTTGCTCCCCATGACTTGAAGCTTTCCTCTTCACTTGAAGCTCTCCCCTTACTCATATTTCTCCCCCTTTGTCATCAATGGCAAAGGGTCACCTTTGGGGCTCGAGACTAAGAATGAGCCTCTTAGCTTAGTCCCTCCCTCACCTCTTGATGAGGTGATTAATTCTGGGATGGGAGTAAAACTCCCATTAGGCACTGATAATCATCAGCATCTATAATTTCCTTGTTGGGCCTTCTCTTGAACTCTTTTCCCGTATTCCTGTTCCTATTCCTATCACTATTCTCATTCCTGTTCTTATCCATGCCTTGATCCTTGGATCTGTTCATACCACTATTCCTATTCTTGTACCTTGGAATTTTAGCTCTACACTGTCTAGCTGTGTGACCTTCATTGTTACACTTATAACAAGTAAGAATGTTATTTCTTTTAGGTATACCTATTCTTTGAATCTGCCTGTTCTGACTAACCCTATTCTGACCAAACCTGTTTTGATCAAACCTGTTCCTGTAATTAACCTTGCAATAGACTACCTTGTGCCCAAACTATTGACAAGAGTAGCAATACCCTTGAAAGAAACTAGCGCTTCTGAAATTGCCATTTACCTTTTTCACTTGAGCCATGCAATGTGCAGCCATGTGACCAAACCTGTAACACGCAAAACATCTGCCATGAAATTTTCCTTTATTCGACCTCTTAGGTCCTGAAAACTTCTTCTTCTCATTCTGAATTTCATTTTCTATTTCTACGCATCTGTCATTCAGGACTCATGATCTGAAATACTTTCCTCATCAGAACTCTCTTCCTTTTGGAGTCTCTTACTAGACTCTCCGACTTGTTCCTTGTGTGGCTTAACAAAACCAAGGCCTATTTTATCTGTTGTCTTTCTTTGACCTTTGATGAGTGACTTAACCTTTTTGGAGCTATCTTGAAACCTGTAAAGCTTATCCTTGTACTCTTTAATTTCCTCTTTCAAAGAAGCCATTTTCTGTTCTAACTCACTATACTCAAGAACCTTAGACTCTAACTCATCCTTGAGTTCTTGTGTCTTAGCCATAGAGACGTCAAGACTTTATATAAGATCATCTCTCTCCATACAACATTCATCTAACTTATCCTTGAGTCTAGTATTCTTCTTTCTTTCCTTTTTCAAAACACTAAGAGTGTTAGTAAGTTCACTTTCAAGATCCTTTATTTGTTTTCTATCTGAATCATCAAAGCCTTTTTCAGATTTCTTATCACTAGAGGTGCTACCTTTTTTGAAAACCATACATGCATCTTCCTTATAGTTTTCTGAAGCATCCTCATACATACTGGAAACCAAATCATTATTTGTACAATCATCCTCAAGGTGACAAAAATTTCCACATCTAAGACATTTCATGATAATGAATCTATGTTTCGGTTCTTCCTCTTTTTCTGATATGAACAACATCTCATTTTCATTATCACTTGACGAACTTTCACTATCACTACTAGAACACTTACTTGCTTTGTCTAGGTAAAAACTCTTCTTATTCTTGTGAGAATACCTCTTTCCTTGATTGTTGTGCTCATCTTTGTTCTTTCTGTGATGCTTGTGCTTTTCAGAATCCTTGCTCTTTGAATCCTGTTTATCTTCATCACTTTCATCCTTGGGAATAGTACAGTCTGTAGCATAATGACCACACTTTCCACAATTGAAACATCTTATATTTTTCATGTTTTTGTGATTTCTAGAGAATTTGCCTTTCTTGCTGTAATATGCCTCTTCATCACTAGAAGACTCATCACTCTCTTGAAGCTGTTTACCCTTGGATTTCTTGGTAGCCTTGAAAGTTGCCTTTTTCTTGACGTCAACCTTCACTTGAGTTCTCAACTCAAATGCTGCAAGTATACTATGGAGCTCATCTTTTTTCAACTTATCAAAATCTTTAGCTTCCTCAATAGCAGAAATCTTTTCACTAAATCTATTAGGAAGAGATCTTAAAATCTTATCACATACATCATTTTCAGCAAGCTCAAGACCTAAGTCTTTCATGGAGTTAACAACCTCATCCATACGAAGCATGTAGTCACTAATATTTTCATCATCATTCATTTTGAGTTGTTCAAACATACCTTTGAAGTGTCTCAACTTGGCCTTTCTGACATTTGTATCACCTATATGAACCACCTGCAACTGTTTCCACAATTCACTAGCTGTCTTGCAGTGAATCACTTTGGTGAGATCTACTTTCTATAAGACTTTCAGGATTGCATTCATTGCTTTTGAATTGCTATGATGTAGGAGTCTTTCTTCTTTAGTATTTGGACCATGTACAGGAATAGTGTACTCATCTTCAATTACTTCCCATACCTCATTACCAAGTGCCATTAGATGAACCTTCATCCTTGCACTCCAAAGACCAAAATCTGACCCATCAAGAATAGGTGCTGCATTGCCACTTGAATAATCCATTGTGTTCTTTATTAGATTTTTCATTCAACCTGTTAAATTTTCGAAGGCACCCGCTCTGATACCAATTGAAGAACACAAAATTATACTGAGAGGGGGGGGTGAATAGTATAAGACCACTTTTTACTTTTTTTTTTATCCCAATCAATATTATACAATATATCAATGGCAATATCAATAGCAAAAACCAAAGCAATGTACAAATTTACACACACACATGAGACACCAATTTACGTGGTTCACTCAATGTGAGCTACATCCACAGATAAAATATTTCACTAAATTTTATCAATCCAAATTCTGGGAATACCTTTCCCGATTACAATGTTTATGGGCACCAACCCAAAGGAGACACCAATCCCCTAATCTTGAGTTCATGGGCACCAACCCACAGGAGACACCAATCCCCTAGCTCTGCTCTGGTTGGTGATCCTCTAGAAGACATCTACCTCTGCTACCCTTAGCAAATGGAACTCTATCCACAGAAGACACCTGTCCTCCCTGCTATGGCTGGAGACCTCTGTCCTCAACTCTATCACCTCCAAAGCTGGTCCACGAATTTGCACTAAACACAGTCCTTCGGCTTAGCACAAATGTCCTCGTTCTCTTTCTATGATCTACACCAAACATAGTCCTTCGGTCTGGCACAGATTTGCTCGAATGTCTTTTCTTGTCTGCTCTCTATGCCCTCTTCTATCTTTGCACAAACACACTCGCACTTGGTCAAACTTCAACCCTTGCACTATCTGCGCACACTCTTCTTCCTTTGTGATCTTTCACACTCAAAATTATTCAACGAAATGCACTCTGCACACTATAATTGAATTCACACTCTGCTCATAGTGATCGAACTTCTTGCACTGCGCACTATCTCTGAATGTCACACATCTACACATTCAATCACTCCTCAACTCTCCAAAGAACCCTCCTTTTATACTAACACTTTCAAGATCAAAACCTTGATCTTAGTTGGCTGCACAACCCTAAACTATGTTGGCTGCAAACCCTAAACTATGTCGGCTACAAACCCTAATCTTTGTTAGCCCAAATTTAACTTTGTCGACTTCACTGCCTCTACAACTCTTCTGTAGCTTCTGCCATGAAACTACAACATGTCACGATATCACGACACTTTTGCAACCGTATACTGTCTTTTGGCTTTTGTCACGATATCGTGACATTTTAGCCTTTGTTGACTTCAACCAAGCTCTTGTCATGAAATAGTGACACTTCTGTCTTCATAGCCTTCCTATCTACTTTTGTCACAAAATCGTGACACTTCTCCTATAGAAGACTTGCATTCTATTTTTGTCATGAAATTGCGACACTTTCTTCAACCGAATGCTGCCATCTCAATCTATCACGAAATCACGACACTTTCTCTTCCTTGCACTCTTGTCTGCTTGCACTAGCGAAAATGGAACATGTCACGAAATCGTGACACTTTCATTACCTTGTGTTTTTATTTGCCTTACGCCCACAAAAATGGAACATGTCGTGAAATCGCAACGCTTTCGCCTTTGAGCTCTTCCTACTTGAATTTGTCATGAAATCGCAACACTTCTAGCTTCCTTACATTTTCTTTGCAGCCTGTCACGAAATCGCGATGCTTCTCATTTCAGACTCTTCCTTTTGTTGTATGTTGTGAAATCATGAAAGTTCTTACTTGGAACATTTTCATCTGTAGCATGTCGCACAATCACGACACTTTATCTTGCTTCCACTTTGTCTTCTGATTTGTCGCAAAATCATGACACTTTTTCTCCTTAGCGCTTTTATTTTCTTCGGGTTGCGAAAACCCAACATGTCATGATATCACCATAGTTTTTCTCTCAAACTCTCTCTCCTGCATTATTTTGCGAAATCATGACATTTTTCTTTCGGACTCTCTCTCCTACAACATGTCGTAAAATCGTGACACTTTTTCGTCCGTTTAACCTTCCTTGCAATATGTTGCGAAATCGTGACATTTTTGATTCCAAAAATTCTCTCTCCTCTTTGAGGCATGAAACTGTGACATGTCGTGATATCGTGACACTTTTCTAAAAAGCTTTCTCTCACCTGCTTAAGTCACAAAAATGCGACATGTCGCGATATCACGACAGTTTTCTAACTTGCTTTCTTTCGAACCTGTCAAGCCGTAACCTTCAACAAAACAAATTATTTTACATCAAATCAAATTCCTTCAAAGGATTCGTGACATCAATGACAACTTATACACTTGAGCAAAGGCAATGCACCCAAGGTACCCAAAATTGCCAACGGAACAATCCTCTATTGGGAACTACAAGGCTTGGGAAGAGCCACAAATAATGAAGCGAAAGCCTTAGCTATCAAATATGATTATATTTGGGAAGTAAAACAAGGTTAAAGGAGGATAATCCTAGAATTAGATTCTCAAATAATGATTGGAGGTCTAGATTGCATGAGAAACTTTGCTTTGAAAAGATGGAGGTTGAGGATTCTTGTCACTCAAATTTAACGAATTGTAGAGGGAATTCGATGATGTGATTCCAGTTTATGTGAGTAGAGATCTAAATAAAGTGGTAGAATTCTTGGCTAATATGGGCACTAAGAAGGAGGTAGGGGTTTAGTGGTATAGTGACATGGCTATTAAGGATGATATGATTAGGTAGATTGGTGAGCAAATCTAGTGTTTAGCTAATTTGGACAACCATTCCAAAAATATGGTTTAGGAGATTTGTGCTCTAATGTAGATCTTCTTTTATAGTTGTAAAAAAGTGAACAACCATTTTAGAAATATGGTCTAAGAGATTTGGCTTCAATACAAATCTTATTTTACTATTGTAAACATGTGTTCTCTTTGGCTAAGGCTGGGAGAAGTCTCATCCCAACTTGTAAATGATCTTTGTTTTAATACAAGTTTTTTCAAATTATTTTTCAAAAAAAAAAAATCACATTTGTTTCTGAATGGTAAGCTAAAAGGACCAAGGGGGATTTAATGTTTCACCTCCATGCTCAGTTATATAGTGGCCTAAGTAGGCCCCTAAATGTTGATCAAAATTTCTATGGTTTTGTGAAGCTATTTTACAAGTTTGAAGTTGATTGGATATTCTGGATGCAAGTTAAAGTTGTGATCAATCGTTGGATCAGATGAGTGTTCTAAATAAAATTCTTAGGTTTTTTGTTGTTTTTTTTCTATCCATATCTATTCAAGACCTAGATCATAAATATAAAGGAGAATATTTGGTTATATTCATAGGCATTCAAAAGAGAAAAAAATATAGTTTGCATTCTAGGGTTAATTGTGTTTGTGCATTTTCTTAAACCCTTGCTAAAAAGAAAAAAGAGTTATTTTATTGCAAGTTAGGGTTTAGTCCTCATTGAAAACAAAGAATCATCCTAAGATTAGATTCTTGTCTTCTTGCATTGTTGTTTGTCTTGCTTTGTTTCTTCATCTTTTCTAGCTTAGATTTTAGAAAGGGCAAACATATGTGTTTACTCAATATACACTTTAAACATTCCATCCTAAGACTTGGAGTTAGTCCTAAACCATTCTTGGTGAATCCTTCAATCCCAAAGCCCTTGAGTGTAGAGAATATAACACACCCTTATAGTCACCTTGGCTCCTAGTAGATCCAGATAATAATCATACGTAGTAGGGCTATTTTCCCCCTCTACAATAAGTAGATGTTAAACTTTATAGAGAGATCTATTAATACTATGTCTTGAGATATTGTGATATTGGGGTAAGCCTGCAATGCCAAGGGAAGGCTTCAAACCAACCCAAGTATAATAAGAGTGCAATCTAGTTGGACCACTCCTTTTTTAAAAACCTTATATGCTATCCCTAGCACATCTATAACATTTTGGGGCATGATTGAGGTGCTTCACCAAGAATCCACCATGAAACTATGGATCAACTTATCACCATAGATTAGGGTTAAGTAGAATGGTATTGGCTTGGCTCAATACACTTCAAGGCTAGATATTTATAGGACTAAGGGTGACTTCTATTTTTCTAGTAATTTTTCTTTCAAAAGAGCTTCCTCCAAGTACTTTATCTACTCTAGCAGGGACAAAACCTCCTAGAGAGGTATGGTCCACCACATTGAATGACCTAATGGAGTGGACATTTTGCATTATTATCTATACCCATTGAGGTTTAGGCCTATTTATGACCATTTGAAGAGATTTAGATAGTCCCAAATGAGTTTACATTGTCATGGGACGTCAAGGATGTTCCTCCTAGCAGTTGTTGGACCCTTTTACATATTCTAGTGAGATGTAGTCAAAAGAGAAGTGTTTTTTAGGAGAATTGGCAATCTACTTTGGGTGTTAAGCTATGTTAGACTAACCTTCTATTGTTCCTCTATAAACTTACTCTTAACACACATTATATATTCTAATTAGACTTGTGGCCTGCTAGTTGTTGAAGTTCCTACTCCATCTGACACAACATAGACCTCCTCATCCTATTTTATTAGGTTTGATACAAAAGAGTAAAGTTGGTTTTGGGATTAGAGTTTTGTAGCTAGATCTAAAGAGGCTAGTTTTACACTTATACATCCACCCTTGGGTAAGAGGGAAATGGATGAGCATATTCCATTTCACTTGGTATTGTTAATGTCTATCGAGTCCCTTCCTTGAGGTAAGCATTATAAGAATAGACATTAGGGTATAGACAATACCACATGTTGGGATCCTCTACATAGTTGTTTTACATAGGAATAATGTCCTTGATAGGATGAGGGAAAACCTACTACAATAGAAGCAATACAAGGACCATTTGTTAATTAGATGTTAAGGGCTAAAATACATCCCTATTGGCCTAGAATGGGGTTTTATGGTATCCATTGGATAGATGCCTATAGAATTGGTTGTTTTATTGATAAAGAGGTCTCATGTTATCCTAATGTTGAAATATTGAGGTATTGTACTACTACTTGAGGACCATGACCTTATTGAAGATCACCCTCAATAGATTCATAATCTCATCTAATTCTAGAAAGGAATAAGAACTTATGGGGGATATCCAAGAGTAGGTATATATTTTTAATATTTTGAAAGGTTCATAGTAGAAGTGTATTGGAAAGTGGTAGGATGGACTATAGGAGAACACTAATGTGGTGGTTGAATATTATGAAATGATGGAATGCATGATATAAGGGCTAGCATTTCGATCTAGAGTATATTCATTTTTTCTTGGATGACTATTCTGTAGGTTACCAAAAAGAAGTTGCCTCCCTTAGACTTGCTCATCATAGATATTTCTAATTTAAAATCTTTCAAATAGTATATAAAAGCCATACCTAGAGGATGTCTAATATTATCATCGATTCCATGCCATGTTTTATGAAATTGAACATTAAAATCATCTATTGTCTCAATGATATCTCTCTTTATGTTCATCATCTACTCCAAGAGAGACATGCCATATAAATTCTCTCTAAATCTACCCACTATTAAGTCTCTATGTTGGTCTTAGATTTTTATGGATAGTAGAGGAAGGTAAATATACCATTCTTACATCTTTTGTCTAAAAGATGCGACCAATATTCTAACCACATTTTTATCCTTGGTGTTGTGCACCATGTATAAGCTTTCTATATAATGTAAATATTCTATTGGAGACATAAATTCCTCTCTAGTGAAGTAGAGAAATGACTTGAGCATAGAGGCTAGGCTAGCTCCCATGTTATAGGATGAACATATAGCTATACAGGACCCTTATCATTCTAAGTTAGGTACCTTCTTAGAGGTTGATTCTACTATGTGGTCATGTTTTGATATGGAGATATCCTTATTGGGTTTGGGTTCAAGGGTAGCACCAATTATTATAGATTTATTATCATAAGGAATCTAGTGCCAAATTGTTTACTTGTATACTTTTAAGCCTCTTTGAGTTAGTGGAGTCAGTAGGTGAAAGTATAATATGCTTAAATAAGCCAAAAGACTAATATTTTAATTATAAGCCTAATATAATATCTCTTTGTTGATGATTTTAGGCCTTATTGTTTAGTGGAGCAACTAGGTGAATACTCTTATGCTTCAACAATCAAATTGATCAATATCATTATTAGATTCTATTAAATACATGAGGTAAATCAAAGTTTAGATTTGTCTCACTAGGTGTGCTAAACTATTATCATATTAGAATGTCTCAATCATCTATGACAATGGATTTTTGCAATTGAAAACATCCATGCCTCATGTTGAGTGATAAAACATGAAGCTTTGCAAGCAATGTGAGCACTCATAGGGTAACCTTTAGAATATTTCTAAGGTTGGCTCCTCATAGATTTCATCTTCAACATAACTTTCTACTCTACTTTCCATGCTACATTAATTCATTAGGAAAAAGAGATAAATATTTGAAAAAACTAAAATCCAAGCTAAGGGGGTCATGCACCAAGATATAATGGCCCACGGATAAAATGAAATTATGTACCATTATGCTAATAACTAGAAAGTGGAAATGGTTTTGATTCAACACCCAAGCATTCAAACATACATAAAAACTAGGATAGAGTGAAGTTAGTCACAAATTATCACATATCATAATATTATAAATATGTGAGACCAAAAGTGGCTCAAATGCTATTAAAAAAGACTCAAGGCTTGAGTTTAGATTACACATAAAAGAGAAGTGAAAGAAAAAGTGTGGAAAATCATATGCTAGGTATGAGTAGGAATTATCTGATCCCTTATAAAAATCTTATTTATACACAAAAATTAGGGTTTTCTTATTCTAAATATATAAAAATTCTCAAACCAAAAAAGAGATAGGTTTGCATTCATTGCTTGGGGACTTTAAGATATTATAGACTAGAGCCATCAATGTAGAAGTTTGAGGGCCTTTAGAGTTTAAACCTTTGTCACTACTATCAACCACTTTATTGGGGACCTTTCCCCTATAGATGATCATAGGATTCACCTAAAATAAATATGACTAGATTCAAGGTATCTAATACTAGGTTTTCTATTAACATCTTCTTTAACATGCCAATAATTTTTTATGAAACCACACATGCATATTACTGTTAATTTTTAAAATCATGGCTAGATTGTGTCTTCTTACTAGATATTATTTGAATTTCTATATGTCTCTTATTGGAATGTTGATTTCTACATTGGATAGTTGGTAGAGCTTCATGGTTAGTACCTTTAATCTTTTCTTTCACTCCCCATGGATTGTTGAATCTCATTTTTACTCAAGATCAATAACAAATCTCTTTTTGAACATGGGCCTAGATGGAATGGATTTTAATTCATTTTTAGGGTGGAAATGTAATTTCCATATATCTAAATCTAAAGTAAATGCTATATTTCTCCTTGGACGATTTCTTTGATGGCGTAAATAATCAAATGAGAGATCTATGGCTTGCAAAGATTTGAGGTTACTTTACTATCGGTATTTCCTAGGATCAACAACCACTGTTGATCAAGAATATTAATTATGTAACAACCCAAAAATATCAACCCAAAATTTTTTGAAAGAAAATTTTGCAAGTAAAGGCTTGCAAGGGAGAAACATCTTATTTTATTTAACTCAATATACAAGGCTTCACCATGTTTGAGTTCTATGTCACTATAGATGATACTCAGTGGATAGAAGTGTCCAATTCTTGTGTTTTCTAGGGTTCACATTACTAAACCTATAGATTTAAAAGGATGTCAAAATTGGTCCCCCCATATTTCCCATACCCTCATCAACATAGAACCATGTGACAATAATGTAGGATTGATAATTTAAGTCCCATAGCAGTTAAAGGGGGATGTCTATTCCCTAACATGAATCTAAGTCCATATATATAGGTTAATCAAGAATAGAGCCTTGGTTCTTAGTTACCACACCTTCATGGGTTAACTAAGGTCATTGCAACTTCATCGACAACTAACATGATCCTATTCTTAGTTACCAAATCTCTATGGGCTAACTAAGGGATAACCATTTCTATCTTGTGAATGGTCCCACAAATTTAGATGGAGTACACCTGATCCTTCTCAATCAAGGTACAATTATTTACAAGAAAACCTAGTTGTTGTATTTGCACAACTCCTTCCAAGTTTATGAGTCCCTAACTATTACATTTTTACAAATTCTTCTAGGCTCATGGCTACTTGGGTATTGCATTCATGTAACTCTTCCTAGGATTGAGCTTAATATTATTGACTTAGATCCATAATATATTCTAACCACCCCAAGATAATTTAACTTAAATAATTCTTGCACTTTAAAACATAATTCTAAAGTAAAGCAACATACATCACATCATATCAAAAGCACTTTAAATCAAGTCATAATCCATTTAATTCAAAATGCTATAATAGATAAACAAGGATACCTCTTAAATAAAGCCACATTTGCTTAATTTAAATGCTTGACATAAGCTTCAAAAGACACATTCCTAAATTATAAATGCTATATATAAATAATCGAGTATTTAACATAGAGATTCATTCCTTTAACATAAATTCTACCACATAATAAACAAAGTATTTAACATAAAGATGCATTTCTATAATTAATAGAACTAAATACTAATCATCCAAATAAAATATTTCTAAAATCACTTTAATAAATAAAATCAAAGATATCATTAAAGCAACAAAAGATTTTAGTTTGTACAATAATAAAGTTTACAAAACTCATTGAACAAAATATGCTTTTATATAACCTTTTTTTTTCCACCACATCTATACATTCAAAGCACTATGAAGCCATCTACCAATGATCTTCAAGCCATCTAAGCATCTGCAAGCCTCTTTGCAATAGGGAAACCAACCACGGTTCACAAGGGATACTTAGGGATATAAAAAACTCTAGATGCAATGTAACTTAAAAAATTCCATTTTATATTATGCAAGCAACCATGCATAAAAACATAATGAAAACAAGCCAACATAGAGAAAATCCCATACTTCTCTTTATAATGATCCCTTAACCTACAAAATTCCTAGGAATAATTATAATAGTTTCTCTTTCAAAACCAACATACAATAATCCATTTTAGTAAAGATAATCTCATACTTCTCTTTATAATGATTCCTTAACCTAAAAAAGTCTTAGAAATCATTATAATAGTTTATTTTTCAAAACCAACATACATTAATTCATTTTATTAAATATAATTCCATACTTCTCTTTATAATGATTTCTTAACCTACAAAAGTCTCAAGAATTATTATAATAGTTTCTCTTTCAAAACCAACATACATTAATTCATTTTATTAAAGAGAATCCCATACTTCTCTTTATAATGATCCCTTAATCTACAAAAGTCTTAGGAATCATTATAATAGTTTCTTTTTCAAAACCATCATAATACAATATATTTTACTAAACCACCCTTATATTTAAAGAAAGGACATATGTTCCATATTCCATAAAGAAAAGAACTTCATCTTCTCAATATAAATAAAGTTTAGCTTACGCACAATAAAGTTACATTCTCTATCTAACATAAATAAAGCCTAAATTTTATATAATAAAGTCATATTCTCTTTCTAACAAAGAAAGCTTAATATTACATATTATTAAGTTACATTCTTTATCTAACATAAATAAAGATAACAATAAATAAAGAAGAGAACAATCATTAAGGGCTATGGTTTTATCTGAATCATTACGATCTTAAGAATAATGAAGGTTGAAAAAAATATGAATGACCTAAGATCTACACTACTAATACTTACCTCTCACACTCTAAAACTATAAAAATAATAAACAAAAGGCTTAAGAGACTCTAAGACTTAAATAACAACCTAAGCTACACCGAAGCACTAGAAACCAATGAAGGGTTAGTTATCCAAGGTAAGAGGTACACAACTGATGACTTTGGATTGCCAAGTAGATCTCCAAGCAATCCCATAGACCATGGATTTACGTTGGATCCAAATATGTACAAGGATTACATTGGCTCCAAGATGCACAAGGATTATGTTGGCTCCAATATGCACATGGATTACATTGAATCCAAATATGTACAATGATTTAAAATAAAAAGGATAACACACTACAACATAAGGACTCTATGCTTGAAGGTGCCTGAAATTAGAAAAAATAGAATATAAATGAATCTATAATAGCATCAAAGAAAATTTAGGCCAACCAAATTTGAAGAGCAACATAAAAAGAGATATCTAGTAACTAGGAACATCACAGGGAAGGAACAATATACGTCAAAGGTTTTACCTTCTACATTGCACACAAAATTGATCCATGGATGCACTCTTTGCTTCCTAGCTCCTCCATCCTATATTTTACCTTCGATATTTCCAACCACTCCAAAGCTTACCCAAATTTTTCTATTTACAATAACATCTGTGGTTTTCTAAAGAACCCTCATGTTCTTCATGGAGCCTCCTTCGAGCTGGCTTGTAACGTTCTTCTTGAATGTTCCAACTTGAAATGCTCAAGCCCATAAATGGAATATGGTTCCATAATGCTAAGTTCTATCTCTTTTTTAAAATATAATAAATTATTTTCCCTTTAATATTAGGATGAAACCATACAACCATACAACAAATTAAAGTTGAATTAATTTCAATAATTCATTTTTATTAGTTTCCAATTACTAATATTGATTATTAGCATTGGCACTAATATCTTCAAGTATTAATGCCACCACATTAATACTTAAATAATACTCATTAGTTATTATCATTATTTTTATATACAAAAGCTAAACATATCATTAACAACATTTATGTCATTCATATCCATAAGGTTGCACACCAATGTTTTATCCTTAAGTAGGTGGCTCTATTAAGATAGTCCAAAACTATCACCAACCTATCAAGGAGACTCATTGCTTAGGCAACTTCCTAGCCCAAAGGTGTGAACATGGATTTAAGCATACATCAATGCATCTATATGAAAGGTATTTTTCCTTGTTACCATGAGTTTTTGATGAACAAGTCATCATCATTTCCTTGAATATCTATATTTGTAGGTGATTCACCCATAGTTTCCCACTAGAGAGAGTTTTTGGTATTACACCCTCAATCACATAAGTAGTACCATATTATATGCTCAAAATAATTTAATCATTCCATCATATAGACATCATAAATGAAATTGTGCCATAAAACATTTACATCAAAATATAGTTCATTTCTATAAAGAGTTCTGCCTAGGAGGGCTATTACAAATTATGAGCCTTCTTTTAATTAATTCACAACTTGTTCTTCTTTAGAGATTAGAACCTACCTTGATATTAGCTTAATCAATGGTACTTGCAACTTTGAGGATTTCTTTTGTCTTCTTTCCTTTCAATTTAATGATCATCATTGATTGAAAGATCAAATGATTGTTGCATCCTTGAAGCCTTAGTGGATTTTTGAATTTTTAGACTTAATTCCCATCATTGATTGCAAAAATTGATCATGCACTCCTGATATAACCTTCTCCAAATAATCTATCTATGCCAAGGCCATCCTAGAACAATGGTCAAAGAAAAATTCCTTCTTGGTGTAGTGAATTCTCACTATAATAACTACATGCAATTTGAATTTGATACCTAAATAAAAAAAAGATAAACAAGTTAAAGTTAATCAATGATATTTTTTGATTTTTTTTCTTTTATGTGTCCTAAATCAAATCAAATGAAAATCTAACTTAAATATTCATTAAATTATTCTCTTTAATGTGGTCTAGGATAAAATAGAATATGTAAATACAATAGACAATAGACAATATGAAATTATTGAAAGGAAAATAATGTAATTTAGCAAGATCGTTACTTGGTTCAGAATCTAAGGTAAAAACACCCCCTATATCTACTAAAAATCAATTCCATGACATCACTCCTAAAACAAACTAGTGATTTTATGGTACCTACAAAACCTAGAAAACTAGACAAGGATGATTAGTTTTAGGGGGTTTGCTATGTCTAGGAGAAAGAAATAACTCCATTTCAAATAAGAAAGACCCTTGAGGTCCCTTAGATAACCAGATATAAATGTAAAAAGGTAAAAAAAAGTGCATGTAAGGCATAATCCATCCGTAAGATTATAGACAACAATTTTGCTTTGAGAAAAATGTGTGCTAGTTATAAAGAGTAGGTCATATGTGCACTATTAAATGAAATGTAGAGGTGTTGTATCTTGTCTAGATCTACAAAAGTAAGGTCAATTTATATTATGAAAGATATTATAAATATAATGGTAATATGAACTAGGAACATATAGGATCACTACCAAATAATTCTAGGTGATGATAGTGCCTAGAAATAATGAGAATAAGACATTGAGTAAAGTTAGTATATAAAAATCAATACTTGGCCAACATAATCATAGCCTAGATACAGTAGCACACATTTTTCCCTAAGAGGTTAGAAAAAAAGAGGTAAAGGTGAATTACCTCATGGAAATATGGTATAATTTTATTGGAATATAGGGGAACAACAGAGATACTAAGTGTCATAGGGTAACCAAAGAGCAGGATTAATATTTAGCCAATCATCATAAGTTGTATAATTATGACTTGACTTGTCTAAAGGGTATTTATTCCTTAGGAGGCTAACTAAAAGGAAGTAAAAGAAAAAATATCAATGTCAAAAGTAGGCAAGAGGTCACTCAAGTGCAATAGGAATAGTAGAAAGGTTAGAGGATTCTAGAAAACTAAAGGGAGAGGTAAAATTCTATCCACAAGCCATGGGATAATGGAATTATAATATAAACAGGCTAAGAAGTGTTTCCACCCTATTAACCTAGAAAAGAAGATGAAAGTTGAGGGATCAAACCAAAATATCAAAAATAGCCTAAGGTTATCCAAGGATGAAGAGAACACGAAAATGTATCTATTAAAGTTGTAAAAAGTAAAGAAAATACTAAAATTCCAAGTGAGCGAGTTAATTAGAACAACAAGAAACCGAAGAGCTACAAAATCATAGTCAAATAAAGTTTTAGTGAGCCAATAAATCAAATAAAGAGAGATATAATTAGAAAAATTATAAGGGAAATCCAAGGGAGGAGGAAACAACCAAAAAGAAAGTTGATATGCTTCTATTACTTATTTCCAAGTGGATACCTCCAAGTATGGATCTCCCAAACAAAGGATGAAATTCTTAGAGCACTTGAGTAACTAAAATGCTAGAGTTTATTTAGCATTGAAATTCTTATTGCGGAGTGGATCAAAGGACCTCAATTTATAGGTCTCATGGTCTTGGAGATGGATCTTGAAGCATTTATGTTGATTGGAAAGGTAAGGTCAAATTTTAAAATCTCAAATCTTGAGGTATGGTAAGGCAAATCCAAAAATTATAGCTTTGAAGGACAAAAACAAATGATGCATATATAAGGAGTGGTGCCATAATGGAATAGATATTTATGAGGTAGAGGATTTGATATTTATAGGTCTAATATTTGGGTCATGGAATTTAACCCTCAAAATTGTTGATAGTGATTTCAAGCAAGTGATATCACCAATTTAAGAATTGCAAGCTGGTCAGTAAAGAAGAAATATTGAACCTTGAAGATCAAGTAGGAAAAATTCTAGTATGGAATTATTGATTCCAATCATAACCAATGATTCTACTTGAGTAGGAAAAATACTTAGAAACTGAAGTAAAAAATAAATTATCTCATTTACATACTTGATGGATAGCTTGGCAATTTGAGTGATCCAAATTTGGGTATCTACATTTACCCCATTTTTGATGTATTTATTATATAATAAATACATTAAAAACAATGATAAATGTCCCCAAATTTGAGGAAGAATGACATCCTAGTAATTATTAGGCTAAGGTAAAGCAACAGTGTAAAAATCATATGTTTTCAAATATTGTGAAAAATTTACTTCTTTATGGAATATTAATTGCACTAACGCCTCTAGCCAGGGTTCCCCTTGAGTTTCAAAGGTAAACCAAAGGTTCCTACGGAAAATAAAATAGAAAAACATAGGGTGAGTTATGCGAAGGGGTAATAGGAATAAAATATAGGGAGGAAAAAGAAATGGGTGGGAGGTAAAAGAAAATAAAAGCATAAATATCAATTATTTTTACCCTATGCATGTGGAGAATGAGAAATCTAGTATTAGGAGAGAATGGTGAATCCAATACACTATGTAGTGATTTCAAGAAACAAAGAAGGAAAAGTAGGTGTAGGTGGTGAGGTGGGAATCATTTCCCAAGCCTTGTAGTTGAATTTTTTCCAACTTTATGCATTATTTTAAGCTTTAGTTCATCGCTATCATTATGAATAGGGGGCTTGGTGTTTTCATAGATGACCAACAATATCATGGGGTTTGATATCATAGATATCCCATATCTTTGAATTGTGGGATATTCCTATAAGCCATGAAATCATGACTTGAAAAGGGCATCCTATGATTACACATTAGGGTTTGTTTGTCCACCCTAGGGCATGATTTCACATTGAAAGGATAACTTTGTAGCAAAAAAAATAAATGGAGAAAAATAAGGTGAGGAAGTCTAAGAATATGAGGGGATAGATTAATAAGGAGTACTTGTATTGTTTTACAATTAGATATATTAGATCCCTAAGAGTGGAAATCATAGTTTTTGGATGAGCTATTATGGATCATCATGCCATGGGATAGAGTGGTGTTATATGCATTGGGGATTTTCCATGTGGTGGATATTCCCAAGGATAAATTTTATTGAGTGATGTTGACCACTATGATAGAGAAATGGTACCTTTATTTGTCCATATTTTTTCTTCCCATAGGCAATATGACCATCATACTAGAGGATGTGTGATAGATTCTATTGATAGATATCCAAGGAAACATGTATAATAGATGGGGGATAAGGTACATGCATAACATAGACTAATGGATGACCTTGGTTTTGAGACAATACATAGTAGTGTGGACATAGATGCCATGTCTCAAGAGCATCATATAGATGTAATGAATTATTTATTGTGTGCCATCATGTTTGGGATATTGCACAATGATATGATTCAAAGTATACTACCATGGGGTATGCATGAGTGATCACATAGATGAGGGATTTATAGGTATGATTCACATTAGGACCACTGATCTGGGCATAGTTATATAAGACCTTGAAAAAAGTTATGTATAGGATTTTTAAGAGCTTGACATGTTGGATACTACTCTAGGTCTAGTTCTAGGAGCACATAGTAATAAGGTGGCCTATAAGACTACGAAGATAAATATTTGATACTAAGATGCTAATAGTTTGTAGATGAAGTAACATAGTAAAAATATCCTTTAGAGGCTCACTATCACTAGCATGCTAAGTGGTGGACAAACTACAACCTTGTTAGATCATTTGGAGACCTTTGTGACTACATTTAGGGTGGAAATAGGATGAGTATGTGTTGGATAGAGTCAATTATATAGAATATAGTTCATCAACAACTAGTGAAAGCTAGAGCTCTATAAATGTGACCTACTAAAGAGGTTGTTTGGAAAGGTCCAATGTGTTCCTAAGTCATAAAAATATTGTATCAAAGGGTAGATAGAGAGCCAATCGATGTGTGAGATCATCTAAGTTCAAAAAGATTTCTAGAGGAGGACAAAGATGATCTGGTTATCATGGATATAAAAGTCCTACAAGGCTACTAGAGATGGTACAATGAGATTTGTCTAACCTAGATTTTACCATAAATATTAATTAGGTGATAGAGGTTTATTAGCACTAAAATAGAGAGGGCATGGAGGATATTCTATAGGAGTCATATAAAGAGACAAGCTAGAGCAAGGCTATGCTAGTGCTAGAAAGGGAAGATTTAGTAGTGGTGATGACATCAAGTGGAGAGGTTCCCTTAAAGATAGGTGTAAAGTTAGGAGAGGAGATAGGAGGAGAAGGAGAGATTAGTCATGGAATCTTTAAAGGTAGGTCCAAGAAGGGTGATAGAGTAGGTTGTGCTAATATAGATAGATATATTTTAGCAAAGGGTAGATGATATGGAGTAGAGGATAGAGGAGAGAGAGAGACACAAGTAATAGGTTATGGATGGTTTATGGTTTTCAAACAAGAGATACATCATAGGGAGATGGTAGATGTATAAGCATGTATAGGAGAGGTTATAGCAAAAGGGGACAAAGTATAGGTATACTATATTTATAAATTATTTGATCTTAGGATATAGATAGATTAACTTACTAGAGAGATATTGACACAAGAAGTGGGTACTATGCCACTACAAGTTCTACATGACGAGGTAGTGAATAAGAGGGAAAGCCTATGAGGACAACTAGTAATGATCATGGTTGAGAGGGATAAAATAGTGGAGAAGCTAGCAAGGGTGAGTGTTGAGAAGAACATAGTGGTGAGCCAACTAACAAAAAATATGGATGCAACATTTGAAGAGGAAGTGTTCAGTGGTAATTTTATCCAATTGTGAAATTACACTTTCTATTAGAGTTTTAATCTTAAAACCCTCTCTTGCAAAGAAGTTAAACAAAACAACTTCTCCAAGGTCTCCACTATATTAGCATTTGCATATGTGTATTAGTAATCTCAATAAATATATCAATTCAATTCTAGGAACACCTTAATGATTGCAAGTAATTGTAAAAAAGGGGCATATGTTGGTTTATTTATACCATGCTAATTTAATGATTGTTCATGAAACCAAAATGAAGTAAATGTGAATTGACCCTCATATGACCATGATGTAGTGCCTTAGTTCCTTTTATCTTGAGGATTTTAAGGTAGATTTTATCTTCCCTTATTAAGTGGATTTTAGTCAAGTTTTATCTTGCATTAAATCCTACTTTAAACATGAGAATGAATATTAAAATCTATCCATGAATGTAAATTTGAAGTGATGAAATGGCTCATTAAATGTAGCTTCTTATCATGAAGATAAAGATAGCCTTTGATATGATTAATAAATTATCCCTCTTTGATGAAATTAATTTTCACAAAGAGATAATAATTTATTACCTTAAAATAGAAGCTTTAAAATGTCATTTTGATTATCCCCTTTTAATGAAATAATTTTCATTAAGAAAAAAATAATATAATTCTTTAGAACAATAACCCTCAATGTAATGTATAAATTGCCTCTCTTTGATGAAATCAAAATTTTCATAAAGAGAGGGTAATTAATGCTCTAAAAATGGTAGCCATGAAATGCCATTAAAACTTACCCCCTTTTGATAAAACAAAAATTTTCATAAAAGGAAGTTCATTTTATGCTTGCAAATGAAATATAAAACTGAAAAAATTAGATTTGGCCTCAAAATGAAAATTTTAAAATTTTAAAATCTGCAATAAAACAACTTGGAATAATTTTTTAAAATTCGAAATGACTTCGGAGAAAAAACGTAAATGTGCAAAATGGAACTTTGAAGTATATTCTACGCAACTATGCAATTATTTTTGGATTTTGAATTTTTTTTAGTTTTTATTTTATTGTATGAAAAATAAAAAAAATATGCAAAATAAAGTTGGAAAATAAAATAAATAAATAAAATCTGAACTGAAATTTAATGCTAAAAACAGAAACATGCAAAGCATTATCAGTTTGATGGCACCCCATCCTGCAAAATCGAAGATGTGAGAAACTCTTACATGCAACCTAGTCTATTCAACCTGCATTTGCACAATCGAAATAAACTAAGTGCTAGCTCCTAGGGTACAAAAAATAAAATTCAGACTTCAAAAATTCAATAATGTAACCATGAAAATGCATTAACATCATTTATAATTCCGAAAACTGAAAAGGGAAAAATAAAAATAGTTAAATCCTAGCATGCCAAAAAAATATCCTTTCTTGCTAACAAAACCCAAAATTTTGAACAACATTTGCATAAAAAAAATAACATTTTTCTTCTACATTCCAAAAAAATCTGGCCTCCCCAAAAGAACCAGTAACCCTATTTCAATAGCATGCGGTCTCCAAGAGATCCAACCCTTCTTCCATCCTTCCAGGTTGTATTTAAAATTTCATGTCGTCCTTTCATTTCACATTCAAATGACTTCATTTGGTTTTCAAATCTCTCTATTTCATATTCTTCGATCTTTCTATTTCGAAGCATCTTTTCCCTGCTTTGTTGGGTTGCCCATGCACAAGAGCTTACAATTCCTCTTTATAACGTTTGTCACATACTCATTTCGAAAATGCTCTACTGAAGCCAAACTTTAATGAGTGAATATTAACTTTTATTTCTCCGTTCCTATCACCTATGGGCCTTTACGTATATTTTCATGGGTCTGTGGATTCTTTTGATTTTCCTTTATTTAATTAACTTTATTTTTACTAGGTATTTTCTTTGACCATGGAAGAATCCCACGTATCTTCTACAAGACATCCTCACGCACCTTAACAATGTTTTCATAATATGCACCCATTCGGGTTGACCTATAAATTGACCTCCATCACCATGTACTTTACCCCGTCAGTGTCTAGGTCTGTGCAAACATAGATATCGTCTCTCCCCGTTCGACTTTATACATATAATAGTCTATTCTAAAGCATGCCTATGTGTCTACGAATTCCCTCGAACCACACTGCTAAATTCCCATCACTATCCCATCTGGCTATAAATTTTTGAGCATATTTGTTTAAAACTTGGTATCTCCCGACGATTCGCCTATGATGCTACTTCAGATAATTTGAAAACCCCAATGATATTTCTAATTATCTACTATGCATCGACGTCAAGCTCCCCACTTGTCGAGAAAACATCAATGCTACCTTCAAGATTTTAGTCTCATATCGTTCTGTGTAGCCTTATTTGCTATTCTTCACACTTATATCGTGAAAGGTAACTTTGGGACCCTTGTATCGTACGCTGCTCCACCATGCCCACTTATTATTCATTCAACGTCATTCACAATGATATCTTTGTAGCCCATCGATTTTATAATGATGAATCTATATCAACTCCATTGTTTATGCATGCTTCTCACTGCCACATTCTGACAATATCATATGTACACTGTAAGTGTGAGCCAGGTATGGTGAAGACACTTTTGAAGTGCCCAAACTTTGCCATGATATTTAGTGAGAATCCTGAATCTAGTGGTAGTAAATAAGGATTGTGATCCTCCCAAATTAGTAACCCACCATCTTTACATCACCAAGCTGTATTCAAATTGTCCAAAACTGCCGCTAGTTTGCATTTAAAACTGCCTGATAAGTCTGAGACTTGAGGACATTCTTCTTTGAAAATCATCATCTGAATTGCTATGAATTTACATGAGTCTACACTGCATCCTATTGTGCATGCCTTTATGCTTGCGCATACATTTACTTGTTGTCATATTCATCAGATGTTCCCAGAGACTTATTGCCGCTATAATCTCCTTCCTTATTGGATAAAACTTATGCCAATCTTCCTCCACATAAGCATGAAATTGCCCTCATTCAGCGATGTATGGCTTTGGCTAAATAAAATTCTACTTCCAAGACCTTTCCAATCCGTCTATCACGATGCACCTTTCGTCCAACATGTGGTATGGGCAAAAAATATAAGTCCACCTTGAAATGCCATCATCGCTGACCTTGCCTACATAGCTGCGTATGCCTTCATTTGCCTTGTTCTCAACCAACTACTAAACTATCGATAATACCTTTGATTATTTCCCTATCAATGTTGGCCATGTTTACTTGGTGGGTCCACGTCATCATCCTGGGAGCCATGAAAACCGATCCTCCTCATATAGCCGCTGCTTCGCTATTGGCTGCATCTTCGCCTTGTCATCTTTATTTTGCTGTTTCCACGGTCTACCATTTATCACAACTATCACTGTGCTCATGTTCATTGTAGCCATCTCCATCCACTATGGGGTCCATCCGCCATGTAATACTTGTCAATATTGCCATGTAAGCCCTATGTGACATTCAATCACCGTGCTCTGATTTATCTTAGAACCATCCAATCTTGGCCTCCATGTAAATTTGTCATGTGCCATTTTACGTCCATACTACCTGACACATATGATGTTTATATGGTCCTCCTATTCGTGAGTCCATCTTGCATCAGTGACCTAGTTTGGTGATCATCTACTTTATTTTTCTAGCACCGTTGCCTTCGCCATTGGGTAAAGTGTATGCATTCATTTCCTTAAGTCGTTGGTCCCAACATGTGACCATCCATGTGGTCCCTGACTCCAATGCGGATGACATGTCATCTCATCTGGGATGTTTATGCCACTCTGGCATGATGTTATGTCATCACCCTCTCAAGTCTCCATTTTAAACCTGCCAAAACATAAAACTCAAAGTTATTACCATTACAACAAAAATTTCAATATAACATAACAAATAACATAACCCTTTGTTTGATTAGGGAATAGATCGTTCAAAACCTTTTAAATGACCATAAAGCTAAACCTTAAAAGCTTTATTTCAATTATCTATATATGGATATAGATAATAGCTTTATCATATATATGAATTTATTATTTTATTTTATTTATTTATTTTTATTATTATTTTATATATTAAATTTAAATTTAGTTAATTTAAATATGTGAATTTTAAATTAACTACATTCAAAAATTTATTTTATTTTGATATATATTATTATATATATGAAATATAAAATAATAATACATAATATTTTTATTATTATTATTTTTTATTTTATGTATTATTTGAAACATGTCAATCTTAAAGGCTTTATTAAAACCTAAAACTAAATGCAACCATGAACGCTAACCCTAGAACTTAAATACAAACCAAAACTACCAAACTACCCCTATACACTAAAACACTCCAACAAAGGCCTTCAGTCAAAATGATCACACTAATTTTTACAGACTACATGACAACTGAGGACCTTTGAAGTTTGCATGGTGAGCTTATGGCTAAGATCAAATAAAAATTTACACTCAAAGATGAACAAGACTCTCAGCATCAGATTTTAAAAGTGGGTCCCCAAGATTTGGGGCTAGTTGTGGAGAAACCACAAAAAATGGTGACTCTGTTGGGAAATGCTCCTGAGCATTTCGGGTGATGAACCCAACCTGAAATGAAAATTGTAGACACCAAAACAACACCAATCTGATTATGTGGCTACAAGCACTGACCGAATTGGCATACATAGCCCCTAGGGCAGCCCCCAGAGGTTAAACAGTGGTCCTAACCACTCCCAAAGTAGTTTTGGAAGGTCAGAGGTCAATTTGGCACCTTTCAAGCACTCTGATCCTTATTCGTTCCACCCTGGGATGATTAGAATGCTATTCGCCCCACCCCGGGATGATTAGCAACAATCGCTCCAGGGTGGGGCGAATAGCAGGTTTGACGGGAAAAAGGTCAAACCTTGACAAATGGCAGCTCAGATCCGCCACTCAACTCCACCTTCAATGCATGGGAGTGCGAGTGAGCATTTTTGAGCTCAAAGAGGCAGTCATAGAGGTAGTCATGGAGCCCTTAATCAGGGAGGAATCTTCTCTCCCCTAGGAAGGCATGATGGCCAAGTGGCGCCCCTGCATGCACATTCAAAGGAGACCCTCAGGTCTATAAAATGGTGAGTCTTCTCACCCCAAAAAGAGGATAGAGTAGGAGCATTTGGAGCAATGGAGTGCTGCCAAATTATATCCTCACCCCTCATTGTGCTTCCTACATCCTTGATCTCTCTTTTGGAAGGGAGGTTATCGGGTGAATACTAGGAGCGCAATCCGGACCCAAAACCCAAAAAATTGGCCACAATCCCACACCCAATTTTTTGACACAACCCCCTAGGAGGTTTTGGACCCATCCCAAGTGGATTGGTGTCAAAACCAAGCCCCAAACGATGGGCGTCCTGCCCCCGGGCGCCCCCCGCACTGTTGCAGTCCTAATCGCCCCACCCCGGAGTGATTAGAAATCTATAGTATATTTCTTCACTATTTCTTTTGCATCATGTTTTGTGTGTTTCATATATGCTTGTTATTCAAATTTGAAAGCATTCTGACTTGTTTTGACTATGTTTTCATTGTTTTACGCTTTTACTAACCTACAGGGAGCGCCTTCGGATACAGGGCAATCTGGGCAGAATCTGCCAAATCCGACCTTCTGGGTCATCTCAAAATGCCCTATTTTGCCTAACCCCAAGTTTGTAGGTGTTTTGGAGGCCTCTGGATGGGACATTTGGGAGGTCACTTTCGCACATTTTATGACAGTCCTAATCGTCCCACCCCGGAGCGATTAGAAATCTACAGTAGATTTCTTGACTGTTATTTTTGCAATGTGTCCCTGATGATGTTTACATGCTTCTATTTAAATTTCATTCTATTCTGATATGTTTTGATCACTGTTTTAATTATTTCATGTATGCATTAACCGGAGGCCTTGGGGATTGCATGTTTCCCTCCATCCGCATGTGCTATTAATCATTTGCTGTTTCTCTGTACGTAGGATCTCGACACCGGAGGAGCAGCAAGGAACTATGGATGCACTCATGCAAGTGGCGGTGACGTTTGGCCCACCCATTTTGAATGTGGGCACGCGGAAGATCCCGAAGGGAAGCGTACCATCCGTTGGTGTAACAAAATTGTATCGAACGCTCCGAGCCCCTAAAAAGGGGGGGAGACGTATTGTAACTGGATCACAAGAAAAATTAATAAAAGAGGCTGCATCCTTTGCTTTTTCTTTACATCTCATTTCATTTCGTTCGCTTTCCCTTTTTCATGCATTTAGCGTTTCGTTTACATCCGCTTTTGTTTGCATCGCAACCGGTACGCCAGTGCTTCCGTAGACATGCTTTCAGTGGTGATCACGGTGGGACCCTATCCCCTAATTTTGGGATCAAGTTTCTGATCAAAATTTTGTGTTTTTGCTTGTAGGTGTTAATCCTTCAGGCGTTGGACTGCTGCTCGTGCCACCCTGTGACGAATATAGAGCTGGTATTCATTTCACCCAGGGACGAATAGGCATTCGTCCCACCCTATGACGAATACAGATCTGCTATTCATCCCACCCTAGGATGATTAGCTCTCTATGCATTTTTTGAGCAGAAACTCAGGGGCATCCGGTTTGGGCAGAGAAGAGGTAGGTTTTCTGAACATCCTCTGTAATTTTTTGTCTCTGTTTCTATGATTTTTCTGTTTTCTTTGCTTGCATAGAGAAGTTTGTTGCATGTTTTCTTTCTTTGCACAAGTAAAAATAACCACACACACCACATGATAATATAAACATCAAGGAGTTGGTCGTAAAACCCCAACACTTGATCAAGACCAACGGTGGATTTCATCACCACCTTGGCTTGAATTTTGCATACATAACCCCGATCGCGACTGTTGCTAGACGTAAATCCTGAAGAAAGCTGACCAAGTGTAGTTGGGGTGATTCCCAGTGCATGAGGATAAGTCTTCTATGGTAGGTGTCAAAAATAGAGTGATTCCCCTTTCGTACCGCCTATGTTCCACGTACTATTTTGCTCTCGCGTACCAATAGTTTCCCTCACGTAAGGGCGGGTATATTGAGAGGTTCGGTATAATGGCCTGGCAAGTGGTATATTGAAGGGGTGACCATTTTGGGAGATATAAGAGCCCTCATATTGCATGTACAACAAAATTTTCTTTACAAGGCTTTCAAAACAAAAATCAAAACACACTGAACCAGATTTAGGGCACACATTTAATCTATAAACGAGATAATCACTTCTTTGTTTGTGTGGCCCCTTTTGTTTAGTGTAGCATAAAAAAATCGTAAAGAAGATAAAAACATACATATCTTTTAGAGAACCACCACCATGGTGTACACCCATAGCCAAGCCCAATCATGGGCAGAAGCTATAGAAAGTGTACAAGGGGGCACAAGTCACCTCCGTTATAGCCCCAAGGACTTGGTTATACCACCTTGGCGGCCTGACCCACAACATAGTCCACATCATACCATGACGGAATAGGACTATAGAGGCACCCCTTCGAGGGGCACTCCCATTCAACACAGACCCTTTCAGGAGGAGTACATACATGGGAAGGCCCCCTTAGACACTCATTATGAGTGGCCACCACGCGATGAAGTGCTAGAACAACATAGGGTCCATAAGGAGGGGCCACATGATTACATCATCCCTCCTCTACCCCTTATTACTGTCAAAAACAATAGGCCAAATCCAGAGCGCAAGGCTCTTCAGACAAGGCGAGCCAACTCTGCCCGCCCCTTTCACATATATGAAAGGGAGCATGAGGAAAACCACTATATTCCTCAAGAGCAATACACAGCATGGGAGCAATGCGCCTCCGCACCTGCTAATTATCAGGATCACCTACTGAGGCCAGAGCCTCGGGTGAATGCCGCTAACCTCGACAGAGGGAAGCGACCTATAGAGATCTCGGATCACCATGACCGAGATAGACATGTAGGGGAAGCATCTAGGCCCCCTAGACCTAAGACGATGGAACAAATCGACTTGGCATTTGCCAAACATGCCACCCGCCAAGCGCAAATCATGTAGCTTGAGCAAGATCAACAATAGTTAGAGCACCTGTATCATCTTAGCAAAGAGTGCATTCAACGTCAGACAGACGAGTTGCTCCACAACACTGTGCATGAGAGGATTCCAACCCCTCGCACACATAAGACAGAGCTTTATGAGAGGCACAACCCCTTGGTGCGAGACAGGTCTCCATGACCTTATCAAGCGTTGCCTCCAAGACCTCCTAGACCTGAGCGGGAGGCCACCCCTAGAGCCAATGATGGGCACCCTCCTCGGGCACCCACCCATGTTTATAGGTCATGCCCAGGAACTCCTCAAGAAGCCTATGAGGAATTCGAGCAAGAAGAAGAGTGGGCTGAAATGCCCTACCAAGGCAGGGGGCGCTATCCGGTTACCCCTCCATAGGCCTCAAGTTCCCCATAATTCACAATGGGAACAAACCAAGGAGGAAGAGATCAAATCCTTCGATGCATACAAAGCATTGCTAGAGTGCTTAGAGTCTATGGAGACCAAGACTTCTGGGCCCCAAAAGCCCACTTTACGCCAGCTCCACAGTCACCCTGTGCATCCTTCAATGTCGACACCCCCATACCCTGAACACTTCAAAATGCCTCAATTGGCAATATTTAGAGGGGATGAAGATGCCCAAGAGCACGTGACAAGATTCCTGAGCCAATGCTTTGGCATTCAGGACAATGATGCATTGCTTCTAAGAACATTTATAACCACGTTCGTAGGCCCTACCTCGGATTGGTTTACCCAGTTGTCGAAGCATAGCATCAGTAACCTGGACCAGCTAGTGGATGCGTTCCTCAAACGTTTCACCTTCAACACCAAGAAGAAGGCATCATTAAGTGACCTAGCTAGCCTCAGACAGTATGAGGAGGAGACCATGGTGACTTATGGAAATTGGTGGAGAACGTTGCTTTCAAAGCTTCCTTACCTCCCTCCCATGGCCGACCTGACCCAAATGTTCTCAAAAAGTTGCCTAAGGTCGATCTCCATGCTATTGCAGCTACAGCAATATGCCACTCTCGAGGAAGCCCTAGTGCAAGCCAGAATCATTGAGGAGATCAAGATATAGGATGGCGAGATTGCCAAGCCATGCAAGAAAGAGTGGCCCAAAAATGCCAAAACTAGGTCCACACAACCAAAACCCATTACGGTCAATCAGGTTGCCATAAACATACCAAATCCTGCACAGATGACACAACCCCCAAAGGCTAATTATCAAGTAGTTCCTCTTGACAGCTATGAAAAGGAAAATCATAGGCAAGAGCAAAATTAGTAGCATCACCCTAGGCGACAATTCACACCCTTCATAGAGTCTAAAGACTCCTTGTTTGACCGTTTGTCCATGGCAAACTTGATAAACCTGCCAGAAAGTCGACCCGTAGACCCCAACATGCCAAAACCCAAGGGCTATAGGGAAGACTTGTACTATAGATTTCATCGATAGAAAGGACATGACCTTTACACATGTTGGAAGTTCAAAAGCTTAGTGCAAGACCTAATAGACAACAAAATGCTAGTGGTGGATAATCCCGTAGCACCAAGCAACCAATAGATGGAGGTCTTCAAAGACCCCCTGCCTACCCATGATGTGTAGGCAAAGACTCTACAAGTCAATGAGGTGACACAAAACTGCCCCATGCAGGGGTATGTAGGGATGATAAGCATAGTGACATGGAACAAGAGGTACCCAAGCACAGCTGCCCCCGCTGCAGCTATAGGAGAGGTTCCATCAATGTCACAACCTCAACAACACCCTACGCAACCTCCTCCACCTAGACCAGTGGCCATGATTCAGACTAAACTTACCCAAAGTTTAAGGACCACGTCGGCTAGGCTCTCCATCTATGAGCTCATCCAACAATCATCGCCCCATCGGGAGGCTCTAATGGAGATACTCAAAGCCATCGAGCTACAACCCCATGAAGCAAACTCTTTCAACAACTTTGTGGGACATGTAAAATGATGTACAGAACCAGTCATCACCTTTAGAGAAGATGAACTAAAATTGATGACTGGTGATATGGTGGATCCACCCCTGCACGTCATTGCGTGGGTCAACAGGATTCCATTTAAGAGGGTGTTGGTGGACACTGGCTCGTCCAACAATATAATCACAACAATGGCATTGAAACACCTCAAGTTGCCAGCATCTCACATTGTGGCCTCCACCTATACTCTTCGAGCATTCAATGACGTGATATGCTCGACGGTTGGCACAATTGTCCTACCCATCCAAGTGGGACAAAAGACTATTCCTACATTGTGCCACATCCTGGAAGGTGAGATGGCCTACAATATTTTGTTGGGCCGACCTTGGATCAGGGACATGAAGTGTGTCCCTTCGATAGCCCATCAATGCCTAAAGTACACATACGAAGGGCAAGTGCATGTAGTCCCGGTAGACTTAGAGCCCTTCAAGTATTGCAATGCGGTGCAGCTGATGCCACAATCGACCCTCCCATCGACACATTTGGACTTTCAGTTGAATCCATCCAAACAGGGTCCGATTCTGCATACATCCCCACTGTTAAGTCCCTCAAATCACCAACCGGGCCCATCTTCATCGTCTGGTCCTTCACCAATGACACCACCTACGGTGGCCACACCGAAGGACAATGGGAAGAAGCCCCTGGAAGAGATACCACCATTGGTCTCAACCATCTCTATCGAAGAGGTGCCCAACCGAATGGAAGTCGAGATGCCTGGTTCACCCAACATGGAGTGGACCCAAGAAGAACTCCCATTCCCTCCCCCTCAACCGCCAATGATCACCATTGAGATGGCCAATACGGGCCTAGGGGAGTATCTAGTGTGGAACATTATAGCAACACCCATGCTTGAGTCCATGCAGGACATGGGGAGACCTCGCCTCCCCATCGGCACTATTGTCCCTTTGGGCTACCCACCAAATCAGACAAATTTTGTATATGGGGGCCTCGACAATGGCATTGAACCTTACCTGCAAGAGGAAGAGGATGAAGAGCCCTTTGCTGAGAACGTCAACTATCTGTCCAACCCGAACTTCGCTTTGAAATACCTTGGCCAATGTAATTGGCATGGATATGGGTTGGGCAGATATGAACAAGGGGTGCGCGTTCTTTGTCAACCAAGATATCAGATGCCATACGACAAATTAGGAGTAGGGTTCAACCACCCTCTGCCCCTTGACATCTTGGTAGAAAACATGCAAGGCCTAGGGCTAGGCAACAAGGATGGGTTGGCACAAGATCCATATGCCAATCCTAACACAACATACACATTGGGGGATTATCTCCCATTGTTAACAACCAACCTTGTGGGCCTCAACAACTCCTCCCCTTCGATCGAGAAAGGGGAAAGTTCAAGAACTTGCCTCCAAGAGGGATATAGACAAGGCCAAGAAGGATCTTCAGAAGATGAGTCGGAGTATGAGGTAGCACCTTGGGACCCTTTCGAGTCCGATAGCAATCACTCGCAAGTGACGCCCATAGATGACTATCAGGAGAACTTCATGGCGATGTTCCCCTTGAATGCTCCAATCGAGCAATTGCCACCTCAAGAGAATCAGGTCCTCCCATAGAGAGCGAAACAACCCCGATGGGACCAAATTAACTTGCTTGAGCAGAGCGAGCCCCACATGCCACAAATAGTTGTCGGAGCCAATGAAGGCCTATGGATCTCTGATAGTGATTATGAAGATGAGACTGAGATGGCATATCTCAACCATATGCGACAATGAGAATACCCCATGGACATTGACGATATGTTTGAATAGCTAAACATGGGGCCAAGGCATAGGTGGCACCTAAACCAAGCATAGTTGGACCAAGTACTACACCCACCACTTCAGGCATACAGAGAGCACCCTCCACCCAGAGACCCTATAGAGCCATCAGTGCCAAGGGTAGACCCTATCCTTTTATCTACACATAGGGCCGATCCATTTGTGCCAATACCCACAGAGCCAGATCCAGGGTATAAATATCACCAAGGAAGTCCGAGTCAACACCCGCATGGTAATGGAGACCAAATTCACTTCATCAACATGATCTCCATTGACTTAACCGCCCCCATCCACAATCCAGCCGATCCAACATGACCATTGTATCTAAACCTAGATGCCATAGACTGGGATCATGCTAACTCACCACCATCCCCATCAGAGTACTGGCCTTGTGGTGAGATGCTTCATTTCACCCCAAGACCAACTCAGGATATCTTCCATGCTAAAGAGGAACCCGACGTTCCAAACACAGATTTAAATTCAGAAAATGATATCCACTTGATCCCAACTCCACACCAGTTGGAGGATGGATCCCACATGTCAATCGAAGAGACGGTTGACGTAGACATCGACTCTGATCCAATGAATCCGCAAATCATCAAGCTGGGGGTAAGTCTATCCCTCGAAGAGCAAGCCGATTACATTGCCCTTCTCAAAGAGAAGAAGGAGGTTTTTGCATGGTCCTACAAAGACATGTCGGGGCTAGACCCGTAGCTAGTCATGCATAATCTAACGCTTGATCCGACAGTCAAGCCAGTCAAGCAAAAACTACGTAAGATGCACCCAATAGTGGCCTTAATGGTAAAATATGAATTACAAAAGCTGTTGGATGCACAGTTTGTCATCTGCGTAGATTACCCACCATGGTTGTCCAACATGGTGCCCATCAAAAATCCTGATGGGAGGATTCGCATATGCACTAATTTTTGAGATCTAAACAAAGCGAGTCCCAAGGACGATTTCCCCTTGCCTAGCATCGACGCATTGGTAGACGCTACAACAGGCCACGAAATGCTTTCCCTCATGGATGGTTTCTCGGGATACAACCAGATTCGTATCAATCCCGAGGATCAACTAAAAATGGCGTTCACAATGCCTTGGGGGACATTTTGTTATAAGGTCATGCCCTTTGGCCTTAAAAATGTTGGCGCCACCTACCAACGCGCTATGACATACATCTTCCATGATCACATGCATAAAACTTTGGAAGATTATATGGATGATTTGTTGGCCAAATCTCTTTTGTGCCCAGATCATCTCGATGACTTAAGCAAGATCCTCGATCGCCTCATCGAACACAAAGTCAGACTAAACCCCAAGAAGTGCGTATTTGGCGTCACATCTGGAAAACTCTTGGGTTTCATAGTCTCAAAATGAGGCATCGAGGTAGATCCAAATAAAGTCAAGGCAATCCTTGAAATGCTTCCCCCAACCACCATCAAGCAGCTCAGAAGCTTGCAGGGAAAGGTCGCGTCGATCAAGCGCTTCATAGCGCAGCTATCTGACAAGTGTCGACCCATGAATAAATTATTACACAAGGGGGTAGCATTTCACTGGGATGACGAGTGCCAGTCAGCCTTCGACGACATCAAACAATACTTGGCTTCACCACCAGTATTGGCACCACCTAGACCAGGAGTGTCATTCTACTTATACATCTCAGCTACTGAGGTGGCACTGGGCGCCATGCTAGCCCAGAAAAATGAACTACATAAAGAACAGGCTAATTATTATCTTAGCCGCACCCTGGTCAGTTATGAACTTAACTATGCATACGTTGAGAAGCTATGCTTAGCGGTGGTATTTGCCACCAAAAAGCTATGCCATTACATGCTGAGCAATACGACGTATGTTGTGTCTAAGGAGAATCCATTGCGGTACATGATGAGTCGTACTTATCACAGTAGTCGTACGACGAAATGGATCATGTTGTTGATGGAGTTTGACATCGAATTCATTGGACAAAAGTCCATCAAAGGTCAAGTCATCGCCGATCAACTAGCAGAGGCTCCTCTCGAAGACGATCAGCCTCTGACCATAGAGCTACCCGATGATGGGGTCTTCCATGTCTCAGAATCGCCAGATTCTGATGAGCCTGAGTCACAAGCCGACATAACCCTATTTTTTGATGGTTCTAAATGTGAGCAAGGGGGTGGCACGGGAATCATATTTTTCACACCACAAGGGGCTCCAATGCCTCTATCATTTAAACTTGATTTCCCGTGCACCAATAACAATGCCGAATACGAAGCCTTGCTCATAGGTCTTCAGACAGCCATCACCATGAACATCAAACGCTTGAATATCTTTGGTGATTCACTGTTAATTGTCAACCAAGTGAAAGGGGTATTCCAATGCAAATGCCCAGTTCTGCAGGCCTACAAAGCCCTTGTGGATAAATTCCTGGCAAGGCTTGAATGGTACGACATCGAGGCACTCCCTCGATCATCGAATCATTTTGTGGACACTATGGCCTCCTTGGGGTCACTAATCCCGCAAGACATTTCTGGTGATATGACAACCATTCAAGTCAAAACATTATCGCAATCCATGATGGAGCATGCAAGCTCTGACCTAACGCCAGGAATCCACCTGATCCAGATTGAACCATCTCAGGATAAGTTCTCTCGAATCCATGATAGTCTGAATCATGCCAACTAGGGGTCCTTGTTCTCCCCGACCCCTCTTAATAGCAACACAACGCTATTCTTACAAGTTCTTTCCCGCTCAACTTTTGCTAGGGATGAACTTCAAGAGGGATTGGCAGTTCATACCATCGAGGTTTCTGATCAGCAAGATTGGTACACACCCATAAGAGACTACCTCAAGCTAGGTAACCTCCCACTTGGATTGTCGCACACCACAAAAATATCATTCAAATAGAAAGTGGCAAAACATGTCTTGCTAGGAGACATTTTGTACCGTCAAAGCTATGAAGGAATCCTCCTCCATTGCTTGGACCAGTAGGAGTCCACTTGGGCGATCACCCAAGTGCACGATGGTACATGTGGTGGCCACTTCAGTGGTATGGCCATCGCAAAGCGCATTCTTTGCATGGGCTATTATTGGCCATCTTTAGAGTGAGATTGTTGTGCGTATGTAAGGAAGTGCATGAAATGTCAACACCATGCTAATTTGACACACGTACCTTCTCAAGCCTTGCAGCCGATCCAATCGGCTTGGCCATTTTCATAGTGGGGCTTAGATCTAATCGAAAAGATCTCCCCTGCATCGTCAGGTCGTCACACGTTTATCATAACGACCATAGAGTACTTCACCAAGTGGGTGGAAGCAATTCTGCTTACCTCTACGACTGGGACCCGCATTGCGGAGTTTATTTTACATAACATCATATGTCATTTTGGTATTCCATCCAAGATCATCTCGGATAATGGGACGTCATTTAAGAACAAAGACGTGCGTGCTTTGACAACAAAGTACAAAATTTAGCATAGTTTTTTGACACCTTATTATCCGCAGGCAAATGGGCAAGCAGAGGCGTCAAACAAAATGCTAGTTGCCATCCTTAAAAAGATAGTCACAGATAGTCATAAGGATTGGCACATTCAAATCCCACTTGCTCTTTGGGCTTATCGCACTAGCATTCGGATGCCCACTAGGGCAACTCCATTTTCGTTGGTGTATGGCTCCGAGGCAGTCATGCCTCTCGAGTTGGAAATACCTTCCCTATGCATATCAATGCAAGAGTTCATCGATGATGACACTGCATGGCAGGCCCGGTTAGACCAGCTTACGTTACTCGATGAACGATGCATCAATGCTCTCGAGCATTTACGTATCTATCAAGAGCGACTTAAGAAAGCATACAACATGAAAGTTCACCTGAGGGACTTTCAGGTTGGTGACTTGGTCTTAAAAGAGAACCAACAAAATTCTAACTTGCCACCCCATCTAAGGGACAAGTTCATGGCAAACTGGTTAGGTCCTTATGTAATTGATAGTAAAATAGGACCTGGAACATACCGGCTCACCTCTCTTGAAGGAATCAAGGAACTAGAACCCTTGAACATCAATCATTTGAGGCCATTCCACATTTAAAGAGCCATGGCCCACCCCAAAAGCTCCAAGGATTCCCACAATCGCTTGGTCAAACCAAAAATGCCCCAAAGGTATCCATAATCCCTTTGGTCAAACCAAAAGCTCCAAGGATTCCCACAATCGCTTGGTCAACCCAAAATGCCCCAAAGGTACCCATAATCCCTTTGGTCAACCCAAAAGCTCCAAGGATTCCCACAATCGCTTGGTCAACCCAAAAATGCCCCAAAGGTATCCATAATCCCTTTGGTCAAACCAAAAGCTCCAAGGATTCCCATAATCGCTTGGTCAACCCAAAAATGCCCCAAAGGTGCCCATAATCCCTTTGGTCAAACCAAAAGCTCCAAGGATTCCCAAAATCGCTTGGTCAACCCAAAAATGCCCCAAAGGTATCCATAATCCCTTTGGTCAAACCAAAAGCTCCAAGATTCCCCTCTGTCACCCAAAAACTCCAAATTCCACAATCGCTTGGTCAACCCAAAAATGCCCCAAAGGTACCCATAATCCCTTTGGTCAAACCAAAATCTCCAAGGATTCCCATAATCGCTTGGTCACCAAAAATACCCCAAAGGTATCCATAATCCCTTTGGTCAAACAAAAGCTCCAAGGATTCCCACAATCGCTTGGTCAACCCAAAATGCCCCAAAGGTGTCCATAATCCCTTTGGTCAAACCAAAATCTCCAAGGATTCCGCAATCACTTGGTCACCCAAAAATGCCCCAAAGGTATCCATAATCCCTTTGGTCAAACAAAAAGCTCCAAGGATTCCCACAATCACTTGGTCAACCCAAAAATGCCCCAAAGGTATCCATAATCCCTTTGGTCAAACCAAATGCCCCAAAGGTATCCATAATCCCTTTGGTCAAAATTAAAATCTCCAAGGGTTCCCACAATCGCTTGGTCAAAAACGTAAATTCAAAAAAAAAGCAGATAATAAAAAATAAAAAAACAAAAAAAAAATTGCATCTCACTTCCATGCATACTCTTAAAAATCAAAACACAAAAAAATAAGTTGCATTAGGCATCGCATACATACATTGCATATTTGTTGGTCATACAGGTCAAATGCACCATAGACTGTAATTACTCGGCAATTCCATCATTCTCCACATTTTTCCACTTTGTAAATAATCCAGCAAAAATAACGCCATCCACATTTTTCACCATATCATAGTCAGTTGTCTTCTAATGTATTAGGGGTTTTCGTCATTCAGCTGTCTTTAGATTTCTAGCCAAAAATTGTACAAAGTCAGACAGATTTTACAAAGGTAGAGTTTTACTTGGATCACACCTTGTTACGTAGCATCCCAACACAAGTTAAAACACATAAAAATTCCCAAGTTGTGTGAACGAAAGATGAAACCTGCAAAGCAATCTAGGATACCATAAGTGAAAAGGTTATCTCGCTCATCCCCCTATGCGAATGACCCCAAGAATGCTGAGAGTTGGCAAAAGGACAAGCATCTTCCCTACCCAATTCCCCATATCCCAAATTATCAAAAGGTTGCAAACATCAAAAAACTACAACAATCAAAGTACAAACCTCAAAAGTTTGACATCAAAACCCTCCAAGTGCACACATCAAAAAGCACAAGGAATAGTGATCCTCATCACTCAAAATTCAAATCCCTTGCTCAAAAAAAAAAACAAAAATAAACAGTGATTTTTATCACTACATATAAGAGCAAGTATCCCAATAAAATTGAAGAAAATAAGGGAGTCGAACTTGAATCCCTGGAACTCTCAGCATTCGAAAGGTCATGAGGTGATCCTCAGTACCGGTTTGGTGGATAGCCTTGCTGGTCATTGGTGGCAAAACCTCCCGCATGACGATATATCTGTCACATTAAATTATGCACAGATCAATGTTTGCATGTGGATGAGCTAGCTTATGGTATCCTAGATTGCACCGTAGATTAATCTTACTAAATGCAACAAAGGAGTTAGTGGAGCTAATTAGGTGATCCTCAGTACAGGTTTGGTTGAGAGCCTATCTGGCATTGGCGGTATCCTGACAAATACCACATAAACAAATTCAATCGCACACACAGGGATGTGAAATAACTTGGTCAAACTCAAGTCTGATTCGTACCTTGTTCAAAAGTCTTGTAAGATAAATGTACAGTCTTGGCTAGTTAGTTAAAACATCTGAGTCTCAGAAAAACCTTAACTACATTCTAAAACAATTGTGGTACATTTCATTACTTACATCACCATCAGAAAATACAAAACAAAAATTACACATGCAAAGTCATTCCACAAAGCAATCACATAGTACAGAAAGCCAGTAAATCATGTACAGTCTATGGTGCCACCGCCAAGTTATCAACAAATCATTTCATCCATTCCATATGCATATCATATAACTAGAGAAACATCCGCATTCATAATAACATATGCATACATCAACATAAATAAAGGTGCATAAAAGGAACAATAAACCAAACACGTAAATAATCCAAAAAATGAGTCATGTATATATATCGAGTCAAAAATGCCATCAGGCTACAATAAAACGGTCCTCTGACCTCACAAAAAAAATCAAAAACTCAAAATCCCCAAAGCCTAGGGAGTCGGCCACCATGATCACGTAGGATCGGTGCGACTGGAACTACCCCCAGTGGTGTGGGTCCTATGGGACCTCTCAAGGCGGCTGTTGCCAGCCCTCGCATCATGCCCACTAGCGCTACCCTCACCCAGCCGCCTATGACAAGAGGATGTTGACTGCTCAGTCTCGCTACCTCTCGTACGATGCGATGATCCACCTCCAATGAGCTCAGGTAACTACCCACCGAGGCAGATAATCTCGGCCTCCAACTCCACCTGGCATCGACCCCACTCCACATCCCGTCGGTGGTACGCAGCCAATGCGTCATCCCGCTACGCCAACTGAGCCCGTAGGAGATCCCTCTCGGCTCTGTGCTCCTCATCCCGTCTCCATAGTAGCTCCTCCAATCGTGCTATCTCAGCACGATACCTAGCCTCCATATCCCCTGGGACTGCCTGAGGCATGGGCATCTCCGGGATGGCATGCTGCTCCGGCACCCACTGCTCTGGGATGTCCTATGTATCCGGCTGCTCTGGAACCCCTAAATCATCCCTAGTGAAGTCATCCACCTCCACCATATCCACATCATCGAGCGGAGCCCCCCAACCCTCCCTCGGTGCCTCTGCACCCCCACCACCTACTACTGCTACATCCGGACCTCCTAGAGGCCCCTCACCCCACCATCGCAGCATCGTCCACCACTGGTCATACTCGGCAGTCACCTCGACATTGTCCACGTCGGGGACATCAATCACTGCATCTGACTCCTCACCCAATGGCTCAATGATCGGCCAGGCTAGAGTCCTCTCGTCGCCTCGACGTCGATAGATCAAGGGCTCACCAAGCAATCCCTGGTGCACCCCAAACTGTCGAGTCACCCGGACGTACGGGAAGTACTCCTACTCGGTCCCATGTTGCCCGATCAACCACCTACCCTATGCACACCCATTGGAAGCCACTCTCCAGCCTCAGGCCAAGCTGGACAGTCTCGGTATGGCCGCCAGAACACCTCCCCTAGAGCAAGACACGAGAAGGCCTCAGTATAGTGCCCTACGACACCTGCCCACTATCGACTCTACCCATGCTCCTCCGACCTCCGCCATAGAACATGGCATAGCCAATCTCCCTGTCCACCATCTCTCCTCGAGTGGTCCAAGGCAACCCCTGTGGCCGCTCCATAGCTATGTGCTACCACCCCCAGCACTGCAACAAGTAGCTGCACCCAATCCCCTTTCACCTTCGAGCAGTGGACCTCGTACAACTCATCATAAAGTTGTGCCAGTAGCGTCTGACCCCACCTCATAATCAGTGGTGCTGCCGTCGGACACTCCACAAGTCTGAACACTACCTCAAGCAGGTTCCAAGGGAACCTCGCACTTGAGGAGTCGGGAAGCAGCATGTTGGAGATGAGGGTCATAAGCAACGCATGCCTCACCCCCAACATGCCCTTCTCCAGCCACCACCGCACCAGAATCCTACCAATCAGGCAGTCCCCCTCTGCCCTCTCCATCGCCCTATCCACCCCCATCTTCGTCGCATGCCCAAAGCACCGTGTTAGCACCGCCATCCATTGATCATGAGGAGTCATCCGAATGGGCAGCCTGTCTATCGAAATCTACAAAATCCGATACACGTCCTCCAGAGTCACCGTCATCTCCCCTATTGGGAGATGAAAGGTGTTGGTGCGAGGATCCCACAAATTGATCAGGGCAGTCAGATATGCCCGATCCCCCACCACAGGCTCCAGCCGCATCACCTACTTGAGCCCAAGGGCATCAAGCCACTCCCAGTCCGCCATAGTCAGCGCATCTCGTGCATCAGCAAATACCGTCGGCTGACGGTAACGACTCTTCACCACCTGAAAAACAAAAACAACACAAAAACATTAAAACATGACAACAAAAATAAACTGTACAACAACATTAAAACAATTAACAAAATATGCAACAAAAACATTCTAAAAAATCAAATAAACTGTACAATCAAAAACAAAATAAAAGATACAATTTCAAACTAGGATTTTTTAAACCTTACTATCAACAAAAAAAACACATTAAAACAAAAAAAATTCATTTAGGGTTTTTTTACCTTTAGTGTGAACAAAAATAATCAAATCAACACATAAAATTCATCCTAGGGTTTTTAACCTTTAGTGTGAACAAAAAAAAAAAAATCAAAAATCAAATAAAAACAAAAAAATATATATTTTCACTAGGGTTTTCATCCTAGTCTAAACAAAAAAACGAAATACAAAACAAATTAATTACGGTTCTAAAATTGTACTAAAACAAAATAAAAACAAATAAAGTAAAGAGAAGGAGCACCTACCAGCCTTGCCTCAGCTCCACCACCCGAATATCCGGTCCTCGAACTCATGGTGTCCACAAAAATTTGGTAGAGCTCCACTACGCAAATTCGAACTCCTCCTCACAACTCCAAATCGCCAGAAAAAACAATTGCAAATGAGCCCAAAACCTAGTTTTGGCCCTTATATAGGCTCTTAGGCCTATAATCGTTCCACCCTAGGATGAGCACTCTAGTTAGCACTCATCCCACCCTGGGATGATTACAAAACTAGTATTCGTCCCACCCTGGGATGATTACAGAGCAAGAAAATAAAAAACAACCAAAACTGCATCCAAAATGCACCAAAAACAACAATAAAACTACCGAACAAAAGTGCCTTTGCGCCTGACATTCTTGGCATGCAAAACCGATGTCGGGGTCACAAATTTTCACTATCCTACTCCCTAAGAAGGCTACCATAGCCGGACCACTCCACGGGAGGAAGGATTTTTGACAATTTCAACCCCAAACGGCGTCACAAAAAGGGTTAAAACCCACCAAAAATAGGTCCAATTGTTGGGAAACTGCATAAGCGATCAACAAAAAACAATTGAAGGCACCCTTACAAAAGTCATCTTGGGTCAAGCGACTCATCGCTTTTCTCATGTTTGGTCATTCCCTCATCGATTCGTCGCTTGAGGGGGTAGTCACACTTAGTCACCAATCAACAAATACACACCCAATCAAGGAAATGGCATGCATTCAAAGAATCATTGACAAAGACAATCACGCTCTTGCTTGGGGCAGCAAACAAGCAATAATCACAAGCTGATCAAACACTTGGCATTCTAGAATCATGAACTCAAGGTTCCCACAGACAAAAGGTTGCGCCCTTTGCCTATTCATGATTGAACAATGTCCAAGATCAAGTAACACCTCACCGAAAAAGGTTAACACTTGAGTTAAGCTCCTTAGCTCATCGAAGCAAGGATTCAAGAATGCGTGCCCTTTCCATACTTGGGGCATCAAAATTTGGTTAGGTTACTGAGAAACCCTAATCATTAAGTGCTTTGGTTATCTATTTTTTCTCAGCACTATGCCATGCACAGCGCATCCCAAAAAGGGGCATCTATAGACACCAAAACAGCACCAATCCGATTATGTGGCTACAAGCACTGACCGAATTGGCATACATAGCCCCTAGGGCAGCCCCCAGAGGTTAAACAGTGGTCCTAACCACTCCCAAAGTAGTTTTGGAAGGTCAGAGGTCAATTTGGCACCTTTCAAGCACTCACTCCTTATTCGTTCCACCCTGGGACGATTAGAATGCTATTCGCCCCACCCCGGGACGATTAGCAACAATCGCTCCAGGGTGGGGCGAATAGCAAGCTTTATGGGAAAAAGGTCAAACCTTGACAAATGGCAGCTCAGATCCACCACTCAACTCCACCTTCAATGCATGGGAGTGCGAGTGAGCATTTTTGAGCTCAAAGAGGCAGTCATAGAGGCAGTCATGGAGCCCTTAATCAGGGAGGAATCTTCTCTCCCCTGGGAAGGCATGATGGCCAAGTGGCGCCCCTGCATGCACATTCAAAGGAGACCCTTAGGTCTATAAAATGGTGAGTCTTCTCACCCAAAAATGAGGATAGAGCAGGAGCATTTGGAGCAATGGAGTGCTACCGAATTATATCCTCACCCCTCATTGTGCTTCCTACATCCTTGATCTCTCTTTTGGAAGGGAGGTTATCGGGTGAATACTAGGAGCGCAATCCGGACCCAAAACCCAAACAATTGGCCACAATCCCACACCCAATTTTTTGACACAACCCCCTAGGAGGTTTTGGACCCATCCCAAGTGGATTGGTGTCAAAACCAAGCCCCAAACGACGGGCGTCCTGCCCTCGGGCGCCCCCTGCACTGTTGCAGTCCTAATCGCCCCACCCCGGAGTGATTAGAAATCTATAGAAGATTTCTTCACTATTTCTTTTGCATCATGTTTTGTGTGTTTCATATATGCTGTTGTTCAAATTTGAAAGCATTCTGACTTGTTTTGACTGTGTTTTCATTGTTTTACGCTTTTACTAACATATACAGGGAGCGCCTTCGGATACAGGGCAATCTGGGTAGAATCTGCCAAATCCGACCTTCTGGGTCATCTCAAAATGCCCCATTTTTCCTAACCCCAAGTTTGTAGGTGTTTTGGAGGCCTCTGGATGGGACATTTGGGAGGTCGCTTTCGCACATTTTATGACAGTCCTAATCGTCCCACCCCGGAGCGATTAGAAATCTACAATAGATTTCTCGACTGTTATTTTTGCAATGTGTCCCTGATGATGTTTACATGCTTCTATTTAAATTTCATTCCGTTCTGACATGTTTTGATCACTGTTTTAATTATTTCATGTATGCACTAACCTGGAGGCCTTGGGGATTGCATGTTTCCCTCCATCCGCATGTGCTATTAATCATTTGCTGTTTCTTTGTACGTAGGATCTCGACATCGAAGGGGCAGCAAGGAACTACGGATGCACTCATGCAAGCGACGACGACGTTTGGCCTGCCCATTTTGAATGTGGGCACACGGAAGATCCCGAAGGGAAGCGTACCATCCGTTGGTGTAACAAAATTGTATCGAACGCTCCGAGCCCCTAAAAAGGGGGGAGACGTATTGTAACTAGATCACAAGAAAATTTAATAAAAGAGGTTGCATCCTTTGCTTTTGCTTTACATCTCGTTTCATTTCGTTTGCTTTCCCTTTTTCATGCATTTAGCATTTCGTTTACATCCACTTTTGTTTGCATTGCAACCGGTATGCCAGTGCTTTCGTAGACATGCTTTCAAAAACACACAAGATCAACAAGACACAATAATTTAACAACTTCTCAAGAATATGGGGGTAGACAAATTTAGCATGAAAAAAATTAATCCATCTACCTTTGCTCAGTGCGTACAAACGTGATTCATTCCTGTATTTTTGAAAACCCTCCAGATTCCATTATCTCTTTCTGCATTAGGCTATGAAGTATCTCTCATAACGAAATGACTACAGAAAAAGCCCCACTGCCAGTTAGGCATCCATAGCTCCGATGAGATTTATCTAACTCACCCTTGTGTTTGCTCAATGCTTTACAAAGCCTTTTCTTTTACTCGAGCTATATCTAGACAGAGCCCTACTGTCGGTTAGGTGTCCATAGTCCCGATAGGGTTTATCAAGATCTTGTGACTGATATGATCAAGCTTTTCAATGCTAGTTCTCTCTTTTTTTTTGCTCTTTTTTTCTCTCATTTTTGTTTTCTCTCTTTTTTTCATATAATTTTTTTTCTTTTCAACAAAACAACCTTGAAAAGATTCAAGTATCATTGGGATAAGACAACCTACAAGTGAAGCATTTTAGATTTTTACCTAGGGTTGCAGATCAAGATAACTTCATCCTTCCTAATTCCAGAAACACCATTTAACATGTATTCTAGAAACACCATTTAACGTGTGTGAGTCCCATGTGAAGCTTTGGCTAATCTTTCATTGTTCCACTTTCCATCATTTTAGTCCCAAAATCTGAGCATAATCACCAAATAACTCATTCCCCTCTTGGGTTCATCAGTTTTCAGGTCAAGTACTCCAACCTATTAAATAAAGGAGCTTCAAAAGTGAGCCAAATACCATAAGTTAGCGATCACAAAACATTACCTCAAAACAAGGGAACAACCCCAAAACACAAAACTCAAAACATAAATCAAAACTATATACAAATGTACAATATGGTGCAAAGCTTGAACTATCACTTCCTTGGATACCAAACATGATTAGCACATTTTAAAAGACATATAACATGATAAGCAAACCAAATTTTACAGAAATCCAACGAAAAAAAAATTAGGCCACACCACACAACAATCTTCAACATGCCTCACTCACCCCACCAATTTGATTTAGTTCTATTAACAATCCCATAGGTGAGCTTGAAATCATTAAAATGATTAGACAAAATTTGATTTTCAATTCTTTCTTGTCTATTCTTTAAGATGCCAAATTCACAATTCGATTAATGATTTAGAATTAGGCCTTCTTTTTCAAACATGGGATTTTGAAAACAAGAGCCTATTTCTAAAAACTTTAAAGCCAAATAATTTTTCAAATTTGTAGGCCACTGAAATTTATGCAACCACTTGCAAGCATCTAGGATATATATTAAATGAGGATCATCATGATTTTTTATCCTAGATTCAATAATTAATTGATTATGAACTTGATTTAACACTTCAATCATACAAACTTCCTTTTCATTCAATAAAGAAATATCATTAGTGGTGTGAGGAGAAATTAACTCAAATTCTTTATCAACCACAAATGGCATTTCATCATTCATAGTATTTGAATCCAACAATCCATTAGACAAACCTTCACTTGGATTTTGAATGGTGGAACCCAAAAGGTGAGATTTTACCTTTGGCACATTTTCATTTACCATTACTTGGATAGGATTTGAAACTTCCTCTTTTCTCTCATGATCTTCATCATCATCTTCTTGTAGCACTTCTTCTTTATCCATGACCTATTTATCAAAGACACCAAAGTTAGACACCCAATTGAAAACATGTCCATCCTTTTCAAACCATGAGTCTTGTATATCTTAGGATGGGTCAATTAACACATCTCCATGACCAATCACTTGGATTGTTTCGGATAACGTAAAATTTTCAATTGGATCATTAGTGATATCAAACCCAAACCATTTAGATTATGAGATTTCCTCATTTTGAGATGGCATAGAAATTGTAGAACCAATATGTGGATCAAGATTTTCAATTCTAAACCCCTCAAAGGGTATCAAGTCAAGTGGTTCTCCTTATTTATCCATGGTAGTAGAATCACTATCCTTTTCCAAAACTTGATGAGAATCCAATTCTTCTTCTAAAACCTTTTCAAATTGTACAGGATTTGTGATATCCTCATGTGAGAAAGCAATTGTATTATCCTGCATATCAATGGAAGCAAAAAATTCATTAGAAGTTTTGGAGTGAGGATCTTCTTCCCATTTCTTTTTAACCATCCATACTATTTCTTCCTCAAAATCATCAATAAATTCTTCTTCAAAATTTTATTTATCATCATCTCTAGCATGTTGAAGGCTTGGATCCTCACATTTAATCATCTCATCTGAATTTATGGAAGGCCCTGATTTGTTACATGTTTCAAGACCTGTCCACTCAAGAATCCCTTCATTTTCTGAAAGAACATCACTTTTAGGATTTTCAATCTTTGTCTTATGAGGGTGATTTGGAATATCATCAAGATATGCATATTAAGGCCTTTGTTATTGCAGTTGAGAGACATTTCCTTTAATTTATAGAACTAGCCTTTGCAACTTATCTTGCATATCATGTAAAGCGATTACTTCATTAGAAAGAGTGGCAAAGTTCTCCCATTAATTCCACCAATAATTATTATCTTCCAATATTGGGGTGTGATGCTCAACTATACCTTCACATTCTTCAATTTCCTCCATGGGTTGATCCTCAAACTCACCTTCACCTTACTTAGATGGTTCAATCATTTCCAAAAGTGGGTTACTCTTTGTATTCAAATTTGCAAGATCACAATTCACATTTGTAACCCAAAATTCCATTTTATCACATTTTGGAAGGTGTGGGTTTTATTGATTATTAGTATCAACAATATCATCCAACGTATCTTTCGAGAACAAGTGGTGAAATTCTATTATGTTTTCAAATTCATTTATTGATTTACTTCCAAACTCATTTTCAACCACTTTTGATGATTTAGGGATTTCTGAAATTGGCTCACACCAATCCTCACTTGAAAACCAAGACTTTGATTCACTCATCTCCAATTCATCACTACTTGACTTATGTTGGCTTTTTTGCTCTTTAAAATGATCATCTTCCAAAAATAAGTGATGAGATTCTGTTATTTCTTTTGATTCATCTCCTGACTTCTCAAATTCAGTCTCAACCACCTTTGTTGAGTCAAGGGTTTGTTCAATAGGATCAAATCTTGTCTCTTTCTCCCAATAGTCGCCCCAATCTTCCTTTTTGAGTAAACATGACCAAAACATATCTTTATGGGTTTGTTCATCCCAATAATAATTAATGGACCTCAGTTTTGATACTTGCACATCTTGTTGGATGAAATCTAAGGTGTTTGTAATATTTGGACATTCAACTTCGTTCCTTTGATCGTTCACCCTAGGGTTAAGCAATGATGGTTTCTCCACATTTTCTCTTTTTGAAATGGCCCATTGTTCTAATTCTCTCGTGGTCTCACATATTCTATGCAAATATGGGTCATCAAGATTTTTCCTTAAGAATATAGCCACTATGGGTTGTGTAGCTCCCATGTATATTTCAATAGTTCTTTCTTCTAAAATGAATAAATGGGGCACCACTTTGGTATACAACTTATGAAACCTATCATTGAATTCACTCATGGACTCATTAGGTTTGCTAGAGATAGAGACAAATTGATTTAACATCCGAACATGGTCAACTTGTCTTTGAAAATGGCTAGTAAATGACACTTCCAGTTGATCCCAAGTACTAATAGAATCTATAGGTAGGTGTATGTACCACTCATATGCAACTTCATCCAATGTGTATGAAAATAATCTAAAAGGCACATCTCCTTTCCAAATTTGCAATTACCTTAAGGTATCCTTGTATCTTTGAATATGTTCCTTAGCCAAGGCAACATCATGCTTAAACATAGGTAAATGATTTTTCTATCCCTTGAGGAATTTGATTAGTCGGCCTATCCAAGTGATGATAATGGGCCTCTATCCATAGTAAAATCTCTGCCCTAGTCGGAAAAAGTGATGCCATTAGTGAAACTCAAAGAATAATTTCAAAACCAAATTGTTGGTCAAATAAAGATTTCTTAAAAAGAAGCATGAAATGACTAACCAATCTCAAATGTTTAACATATGAATCATCACGTTAGCATCAACAAAAAAATGTGTATCCATTAAACCATGATATTGAAGAACATTCTCAAATTTGCAATATGTTAGCATTAATGCATCATCAAAATAGAGAATGTTAGAATCAATAAAAGTGATCAACCAGATATTATTAGTCAAGACTAATGTCTTTAGATAAATTTTTCAAGTAACATGAACAATTTAGCATCTAAATAGTAATAAAATAAATCTATTTAAATATTTTTAGCTCCCAAATTTCTGAGTGCTAAAAGAAGCCAAAGATGCTAATTGAATGAACATGAAATATTTAGCAATTCAAAAATTTCAAAATTATACCACATCACATTATTCCTGTATGAACAATCCAAAAGCGTTAGATGAATGAATACCAATTTAGACCTTCCTTCTAGCACCAAAATGTTGAGTGGTAATTTTACCCAATTGTGAAATTACACTCTCCCTTAGAGTTTTGATCCCAAAACCCTCTCTTGCAAAGAAGTTAAACAAAACAACTTCTCCAAGGTCTCTGTTATATTAGCATTTTCATGTGTATTAGTAATCTCAATAAAGATATATCAATTCAGTGCTAGGAACACCTTAGTGATTGCAAGGAATTGTAAACAAGGGGCATATGTTGGTTTATTTTACCCTGCTACTTTAATGATTGTTCATGAAACCAAAATGAAGTAAATATGAATTGGCCCTCATATGACCACGATGTAGTGCCTTAGTTTCTTTTATATTAAGGATTTTAAGGTAGATTTTATCTTCCCTTATTAAGTGGATTTTAGTCAAGTTTTATCTTGCATTAAATCCTACTTTAAACATGAGAATGAAGATTAAAATCTATCTATGAATGTAAATCTGAAGTGATGAAATGGCTCATTAAATGTAGCTTCTTATCATGAAGATAAAGATAGCCTTTGATATGATTAATAAATTATCCCTCTTTTATGAAATTAATTTTCACAAAGAGATAATAATTTATTGCCTTAAAATAGAGGCTTTAAAATGTCATTTTGATTATCCCTCTTTAATGAAATAATTTTCATTAAGAAGAAATAATATAATGCTTTAAAACAATAACCTTCAATGTAATGTATAAATTGCCTCTCTTTGATGAAATCAGAATTTTCATAAAGAAAGGGCAATTAATGCTCTAAAAATGGTAGCCATGAAATGACATTAAAACTTACCCCCTTTTGATAAAATCAAAATTTTCATAAAGGGAAGTTCATTTTATGCTTGCAAATGAAATATAAAACTGAAAAAAAATAGATTTGGCCTCAAAATGAAAATTCTGAAATTTCAAAATTTTAAAATCTGCAATAAAACAACAACTTTGAATAATTTTTTAAAATTCGAAATGACTCCGGAGCAAAAACTTAAATGTGTAAAATGGAACTTTGAAGGATATTCTACGCAACTGTGCAATTATTTTTGGATTTTGATTTTTTTTTAGTTTTTATTTTAATGTCTGAAAATTAAAAAAAATATACAAAATAAAGTTAGAAAATTAAAAAAATAAAAATAAAATCTGAACTGAAATTTAATGCTGAAAACATAAACATGCAAAGCATTATCAGTTTGATGGCACCCCGTCCTAAAAAATTGAAGATGTGAGAAACTCTTATATGCAACCTAGTCTATTCAATCTGAATTTGCACAATCGAAATAAACTAAGTGCTAGCTCCTAGGGTACAAAAAATAAATTTCAGACTTCAAAAATTCAATAATGTAACCATGAAAATGCATTAACATCATTTATAATTCTGAAAACTTAAAAAGGAAAAATAAAAACAGTTAAATCCTAGCATGCAAAAAAAATCTCCTTTCTTGCTAACAAAACCCAAAATTTTGAACAACATTTGCATTAAAAAATAAAATTTATCTTCTACATTCCAGCAAAAGTTGGCCTCCCTAAAAGAACCTGCAACCCTATTTTAGTAGCATGCGGTCTCCAAGAGATCCAAACCTTCTTCCATCCTTCCAGGTCGTATTTAAAATTTCACATCATCCTTTCGTTTCACATTCAAATGACTTCGTTTGGTTTTCAAATCTCTCTGTTTTATATTCTTCGATCTTTCTATTTCGAAGCATATTTTCCCTGCTTCGTTGGGCTATCCATGCATAGGCAATTACACTTCCTCTTTATAACATTTGTCACATACTCATTTTGACAACGCTCTACTGACTCTAAACTTTAATGAGTGAATATTAACTTTTACTTCTCCTTTATTATCACATATGGACCTTTACGTATATTTTCGTCATGGGTCCGTGGATTTTTTAATTTTCCTTTATTTAATTAACTTTATTTTTACTAGGTCTTTTCTTTGACCATTGGAGAATCCCACGTATATTCTACAAGACATCCTCATGCACCTTAACAATATTTTCATAATATGCACCCCATTCGGGTTGACCTATAAATCGACCTCCATTGTTGTGTACTTTGCCCTATCAGCGTTTAGGTATACGCAAACGCGGATCCCATATCTCCCCGTTTGAATTTATACATATAATCATCCATTCTAAAGCATACCTATGCATCTTTGGATTCCCTTGAACCACATTGCCAAATTCCCGTCACTGTCCCGTCCGGCTATAAATTTTTAGGCATCTTCATTTAAAACTTGGTATCTCCTGATGATTTACCTATGATGCTGCTTCGGATCATTTGAAAATCTCAACGCTGTTTCTAATTATCTACTGTGCATCGACGTCAAGCTCCCCACTTGTCGAGAAAACCTCAATGCTGCCTTTGGGATTTTAGTCTCATATCATTATGTGTAGCCTTATTTGCTATTCTTCATACTTATATCATGGAAGGTAACTTTGGGACCCTTGTATCGTACGCTGCTCCACATTGCCCGCTTATTATTCATTCAATGTTGTTCATAATGATATATTTGTAGCCCATCAATTTTATAATGCTAAATCTATATCAACTCCACTGTTTATGCATGCTTCTCACTGCCATATTCTAACAATATCATCTGTACACTATAAGTGTGAGCTAGGTATGGTGAAGACACTTTTGAAGTGCCCAAACTTCACCATGATCCTTAGTGAGGATCCTAAATCTGGTGGTAGTAAACAAGGATTGTCATCCTCAAAAATTAGTAACCCACCATCTTTACATCACCAAGCTGTATTCAAATTGTCCAAAACTGCTGCTAGTTTGCGTTCAAAATTGCCTGATAAGTTTGAGACTAGAGGACCTTCTTCTCTGAAAATCACCATCTGAATTGCCATGAATTTACATGAGTCTACACTGCATCCCGTTGTGCATGTATTTATGCTTGCACATACATTTACTTGTTTTCATATTCATCATATGTTCCCAGAAACTTATTGCCGCTAAAATCTCCTTCCTTATTGGATAAAACCTGCGACAATCTTCCTCCACATAAGTGTGAATTTTCCCTCATTCGGAGGTGTATGGCTTTGGCTAAATACAATTCTGCTTCCAAGACCTTTCCAATCCGTATATCACGACACCTTCTATCCAACATGTGGTATGGGAAAAAAATATACGTCCACCTCGAAACGCCATCATCGCTGACCTTGCCTACATAGCTGCGTATGCCTTCGTTTGCCTTGTTCTCAACCAGTTGCTAAACTATCAATAATACCGCTGATTATTTCCCTATCAATGTTGGCCATGTTTACTTGGTGGGTCCACATCATCATCCTGGGAGCCATGCAAACCGATCCTCCTTCTATAGCCGCTGCTTCGCTATTGGCTGCATCTTCACCCTGTCATCTTTATTTGGCTGTTTCCACGGTCTACCATTTATCACAACTATCACTGTGCTCATGTTCACTGTAGCCATCTCCATCCATTGTGGGGTCCATCTGCCATGTAATCCTTGTCAATAGTGCCATGTGATCCCTATGTGGAATTCAATCACTGTGGTCTAATTTATCCTGGAACCATCCAATCTTGGCCTCCATGTAAATTCGTCATGTGCCATTTTACGTCCATACTACCTGACACATATGATATTTATGTGGTCCTCCTGTTCATGGGTCCATCTCGCATCAGTGACCTAGTTTGGTGATCATCTACTTAATTTTTCTAGCACCATCGCCTTCGCCACCGTTGGGTCAAATGTATGCATTCATTTCCTCAAGTCGTTGGTCCCAACATGTGACCATCCACGTGGTCCATGACTCCAATGCAGATGACACGTCATCTCCTCTGGGATTTGTGTGCCACACTGGCATGATGTCATGTCGTCACCCTCTCAAGTCTCCATTTTAAACCTGCCAAAACATAAAACTCAAAGTTATTACCATTAAAACAAAAATTTCAATATAACATAACAAATAACATAACCCTTTGTTTGATTAGGGAATAGATCGTTCAAAACCTTTTAAATTACCATAAAGCTAACCTTAAAAGCTTTATTTCAATTATCTATATACGAATATAGATAATAACTTTATCATATATGAATTTATTATTTTATTTTATTTATTTATTTTTATTATTATTTTATATATTAAATTTAAATTTAATTAATTTAAAAATGTGAATTTTAAATTAACTAAATTCAAACATTTATTTTATTTTGATATATATTATTATATATATGAAATATAAAATAATAATACATATATATTTTTATTATTATTATTTTTTTATTTTATGTATTATTTGAAACAGGTCAATCTTAAAAGCTTTATTAAAACCTAAAACTAAATGCAACCACAAACGCTAACCCTAGAACTTAAATATAAACCAAAACTACCAAACTACCCCTATACACTAAAACACTCCAACAAAGGCCTTCAGTTAAAATGATCACACTAATTTTTACAAACTACATGACAAGTAAGGACCTTTGAAGTTTGCATGGTGAGCTCATGGCTAAGATCAAATAAAAAATATACACTCAAATATGAACAAGACTCTCAACATCAGATTTTAAAAGTGGGTCCCCAAGATTTGGGGCTAGTTGTGGAGCAACCACAAAAAATAGTGACTCTGTTGGGAAATGCTCTTGAGCATTTCGGGTGAAGAACCCACCTGAAATGAAAACACACAAGATCAACGAGACACAATAATTTAGCAACTTCTCGAGAAGATGGGGGTAAACAACTTTAGCATGAAAACAATTAATCCATCTACCTTTGCTCAGTGTGTACAAACGTGATTCATTCCTATATTTTTGAAAACCCTCTAGATTCTATTATCTCTTTCTGCATTAGGCTATGAAGTATCGCTCATAACGAAATGACTATAGACAGAGCCCCACTGCCAATTAGGCATCCATAGCTCCGATGACGTTTATCTAACTCACCCTTGTGTTTGCTCAATGCTTTACAAAGCCTTTCCTTTTACTCGAGCTATATCTAGACAAAGCCCTACTATCGGTTAGGTGTCCATAGTCCCGGTAGGGTTTATCAAGATCTTGTGACTGATATGATCAAGCTTTTCAATGCTAGTTCTCTCTTTTTTTTTTGCTCTTTTTTTTCTCTCATTTTTTGTTTTCTCTCTTTTTTTTCATATAATTTTTTTTTCTTTTCAACAGAACAACCTTGCAAAGATTCAAGTATCACTAGGATAAGGCAACCTACAAGTGAAGCATTTTATATTTTTACCTAGGGTTGTAGATCAAGATAATTTCATCCTTCCTAATTCCAGAAACACCATTTAACATGTATTCCAGAAACACCATTTAACGTGTGTGAGTCCCATGTGGAGCTTTGGCTAATCTTTCATTGTTCCACTTTCCATCATTTTAGTCCCAAAATTTGAGCATAATCACCAAATAACTCATCCCCCTTTTCTTGGGTTCATCAATTTTCAGGTCAAGTACTCCAACCTATTAAATAAAGGAGCTTCAAAAGTGATCCAAAGACCATAAGTTAGCGATCACAAAACATTACCTCAAAACAAGGGAACAACCCCAAAACACAAAACTCTGTTAGAGTTAAAGTGCACTATGCCTCTGTTTTGACACTTGTCAGTTTATAATATAGGCCTTCTGCCTATATATGTAACACATTTTTATCAATAATATATCCCATAAGTTTTCCCTCCTAACATTTGGTATCGAGAGCAATGGTGGGCAGGTCATCACACCGAGCGCTCGTGATGGAGAATATTTGGCAAGTTCCTTCAAAGACACAATGGGCCCAATGTTTTTTGTTTATTTATTGTCATTTAATGAGTGGGGCCTTTATTCAAACTGCAAATATAGGGGTATAGGGGCCTTTATTTAATGAGTGGGGCATCTTTTATTTTAGTGGGGGACCACTTTAATGCATACTTAATCTAGGTTAAGTGGGGTAATTTATATTGTATGGCCACATGGCCTATGTAATTTTCCCTGGAAGGAATCTTTATAATCATGCTAAAGAGTGGCAGACAGTAAAACATTAATTGGCCTATTTTTTTTCCACATGGCAAGTGGAAGTGAAAGGACTAATGGCCTAGGTAATTCCCCTGCGAGGGAAATTTTAAAACTGTTTTTGTTCCGCCTAAGAGCGATGCCGCCAAAGAGCGATGTTATTTATTTTGCTGCCTAGAGAAGCTTGTTACTGTTTTTTCAGCAAATTGAAGGCCCCTTTGATGGTGGAATATAGGGGTATTTATAGTCGTTGGAAATGTTTTTCCGTGATGGACACAATGGTGGTGTCATATTGTAATTTTGAGGCTGTTTCAATTGAGTTTTTTAGCCTCAAAATTTTCTCTACCTTGGAGTGCATTTTCGGTAGAACCCGACACTCCCAAGGTAATTTTATATGTGATCCTTGTACCTAGTGATCTTTTCTATACACTTGGCGAATGCAACGACTGGTTACCCATGCATTTCGATGGGATGACATGGTCACCATAAGGACACTTATACTAGGGACTACAGAAAAAGACACTTTAGAAGATTCTTTTTTTTTCTTCTTCTCTCCTCCTATTTGGATCTATGGATCATTTTATTGTATTGAGTGCATTTTCGACAGAGACCGACACTCTTATATGGCTTGTTTTTCCTTTCATTAGGTGCATTTTCGACAGAGACCGACACCTTCTCGATTGAGTTCACCATAAAGAGAGATTTGATATTTATGGTGAATCTAGTCAGTGACCTACGAGAGGCAACATCCTCTGAGGATGACCTACAAAGGCAACAGACCTAGAAGTGGCTGACCCTGAGGCACCCATGATGACCCTGAGGCACTTAGACGACTGACCCAGTGGCAACAGACCCGTGGAAGTGGCTGACCCTAAGGCAATAGACCGAGATGTATACACAGTGAATCTAGCATTATTCATAGTTGGAGAGCCAAGCGCAAAGAGCATGAGCCTAGACCAAAAAAAAAAAAAAAAAGAGGATGATAGGTTACTTTTTTAGAGAAGTCAACATTAAGGGGGAATGTTACCTAATGTTGACTTGTTTTGTTTCTTATTTAGTTAGGATAATGCACTTTAAGGGGGAATGTTAGAGTTAAAGTGCACTATGCCTCTATTTTGACACTTGTCAGTTTATACTGACACTTGTCAGTTTATAATATAGGCCTTCTGCCTATATATGTAACATATTTTTATCAATAATATATCCCATAAGTTTTCCCTCCTAACAAACTCAAAACATAAATCAAAACTATATACAAATGTACAATATGGTGCAAAGCTTGAACTATCACTTCCTTGGATCCCAAACATGATTAGCACATTTTAAAAGACATATAACATGATAAGCAAACCAAATTTTACAGAAATCTAGCGAAAACAAAATTAGGCCACACCACACAACAATCTTCAACATGCCTCACTCACCCCACCAATTTGATTTAGTTCTATTAACAATCCCATAGGTGAGCTTGAAATAATTAAAATCATTAGACAAAATTTGATTTTCAATTCTTTCTTGTCTATTCTTTAAGATGTCAAATTAACAATTCGATTCATGATTTAGAATTAGGCCTTATTTTTCAAACATGAGATTTTGAAAACAAGAGCCTATTTCTAAAAACTTTAAAGCCAAATAATTTTTCAAATTTATAGGCCACTGAAATTTATGCAACCACTTGCAAGCATCTAGGATATTTATTAAATGAGGATCATCACGAGTTTTTATCCTAGATTCAATAATTAATTGATTATGAGCTTGATTTAACACTTCAATCATACAAAATTACTTTTCATTCAATAAAGAAATATCATTAGTGGTGTGAGGAGAAATTAACTTAGATTCTTTATCAACCATAAATGGCATTTCATCATTGATAGTATTTGCATCCAATAATCCATTAGATAAACCTTCACTTGGATTTTGAATTGTGGAACCCAAAAGGTGAGATTTTACCTTTGGCACATTTTCATTTACCATTACTTGGATAGGATTTGAAACTTCTTCTTTTCTCTCATGATCTTCATCATCATCTTCTTGTAGCATTTCTTATTTACCCATGACCTGTTTATCAAAGACACCAAAGTTAGGCACCCAATTGAAAACATGTCCATCCTTTTCAAACCATGAGTCTTGTCTATCTAAGGATGGTTCAATTAACACATATCCATGATCAATCACTTGGGTTGTTTTGGATAACGTAAAATTTTCAATTGGATCATCAGTGATATCAAACCCAAACCATTCATATTATGAGATTTCCTCATTTTGAGATGGCATAAACATTGTAGAACCAATATGTGGATCAAGATTTTCAATTACAAACCCCTCAAAGGGTATCAAGTCAAGTGGTTCTCCTTCTTTATCCATGGTAGTAGAATCACTATCCTTTTCCAAAACTTGATGAGAATCCAATTCTTCTTCCAAAACATTTTCAAATTGTACAGGATTTGTGATATCCTCATGCGAGAAAGCAATTTTATTATCCTGCATATCAATGGAAGCAAAAAATTCATTAGAAGGTTTGGAGGGAGCATCTTCTTCCCATTTCTTTTTAACCATCCATACTATTTCTTCCTCAAAATCTTCAATAAATTCTTCTTCAAAATTTTATTTATCATCATCTCTAGCATGTTGAAGGCTTGGATCCCCACATTGAATCATCTCATCTAAATTTATGGAAGGTCCTGATTCATTACATGTTTCAAGACCTGTCCACTCAAGAATCCCTTCATTGTTCGAAAGAACATCACTTTTAGGATCTTCGATCTTTGTCTTATGAGGGTGATTTGGAAAATCATCAAGATATGCATCTTAAGGCCTTTGTTATTGCAGTTGAGAGATATTTCCTTTAATTTATAGAACTAGCCTTTGCAACTTGTCCTGCATATCATGTGAAGCGATTACTTCATTAGAAAGAGTGGCAAAGTTCTCCCATTAATTCCACCAATAATGATTATCTTCCAAGATTGGGGTGTGATGCTCAACTATACCTTCACATTATTCAAATTCCTCCATGGGTTGATCCTCAAACTCACCTTCACCTTACTTATATGGTTCAATCATTTCCAAAAGTGGGTTACTCTTTGTATTCAAATTTGCAAGATCACAATTCACATTTGTAACCCAAAATTCTATTTTATCACAATTTGGAAGGTGTGGGTTTTCTTGATTATTAGTATCAACAATATCATCCAACGTATCTTTCGAGAACAAGTGGTGAAATTCTATTATGTTTTCAAATTCATTTATTGATTTACTTCCAAACTCATTTTCAACCACTTTTGATGATTTAGGGGTTTCTAAAATGGGCTCACACCAATCCTCACTTGAAAACCAAGACTTTGATTCACTCATATCCAATTCATCACTACTTGACTCATGTTGGCTTTCTTGCTCTTTACAATGATCATCTTCCAAAAACAAGTGATGAGATTTTGTTATGTCTTTCGATTCATCTCTTGACTTCTCAAATTCAGTCTCAACCACCTTTGTTGAGTCAAGGGTTTGTTCAATAGGATCAACTCTTGTCTCTTTCTCCCAATAGTCGCCCCAATCTTCCTTTTTGAGTAAACATGACCAAAACATATCTTGATGGGTTTGTTCATCCCAATAATCATTAATGGACCTCGGTTTTGAGACTTGCACATCCTCTTGGATGAAATCTAAGGTGGTTGTAATATTTGGACATTCAACTTCGTCCCTTTGATCATTCACCCTAGGGTTAAGCAATGATGGTTGGTCCACCTTTTCTCTTTTTGAAATGGCCCATTGTTCTAATTCTCTCGTGGTCTCATAGATTCTATGCAAATATGGGTCATCAAGATTTTTCCTTAAGAATATAGCACCTACGGGTTGTGTAGCTCCCATGTATATTTCAATAGCTCTTTCTTCTAAAATGAAGAAATGGGGCACCAAATTGGTATACAACTTATGAAACCTATCATTGAATTCATTCATGGACTCATTAGGTTTGCTAGAGATAGAGACAAATTGATTTAACATCCAAACATGGTCAACTTGTCTTTGAAAATGGCTAGTAAATGACGCTTCTAGTTAATCCCAAGAAGTAATGGAATATATAGGTAGGTGTATGTACCACTCATATGCAACTTCATCCAATGTGTATGAAAATAATCTACAAGGCACATCTCATTTCCAAATTTGCAATTGCCTTAAGGTATCCTTGTATCTTTGAATATGTTCCTTAGCCGAGGTAACATCATGCTTAAACATAGGTAAATGATTTTCTATCCCTTGAGGAATTTGATGAGTCGGCCTATCCAAGTGATGATAATGAGCCTCTATCCACAGTAAAATCCCTGCCCTAGTTGGAAAAAGTGATGCCATTAGTGAAACTCAAAGAATAATTTCAAAACCAAATTGTTAGTCAAATAAATATTTCTTACAAAGAAGCATGAAATGACTAACCAATCTCAAATGTTTAACATATGAATTATCACGTTAGCATCAACCAAAAAATGTGTATCCATTAAACCATGAAATTGAAGAACATTCTCAAATTTGTAATATGTTAGCATTAATGCATCATCAAAATAGAGAATGTTAGAATCAATAAAAGTGATCAACCAGATATCATTAGTCAAGACTAATGTCTTTAGATAAATTTTTCAAGTAACATGAATAATTTAGCATCTAAATAGCAATAAAATAAATCAATCTAAATATTTTTAGCTCCCAAAGTTTTGAGTGCTAAAAGAAGCCAAAGATGCTAATTGAATGAAAATGAAATATTTAGCAATTCAAAAATTTCAAAATTATACCACATCACATTATTCTTGTATGAACAATCCAAAAGCGTTAGATGAATGAATACCAATTCAGATCCTCCTTCTCGCACCAAAATGTTGAGTGGTAATTTTACCCAATTGTGAAATTACACTCTCCCTTAGAATTTTGATCCCAAAACCCTCTCTTGCAAAGAAGTTAAACAAAACAACTTCTCCAAGGTCTCCGCTATATTAGCATTTTCATATGTGTATTAGTAATCTCAATAAAGATATATCAATTCAGTGCTAGGAACACCTTAGTGATTGCAAGTAACTGTAAACAAGGGGCATATGTTGGTTTATTTTACCCTGCTACTTTAATGATTGTTCATGAAACCAAAATGAAGTAAATGTGAATTAGCCCTCATATGACCACGATGTAGTGCCTTAGTTTCTTTTATATTGAGGATTTTAAGGTAGATTTTATCTTCCCTTATTAAGTGGATTTTAGTCAAGTTTTATCTTGCATTAAATCCTACTTTAAACTTGAGAGTGAATATTAAAACCTATCTATGAATGTAAATATGAAGTAATGAAATGGCTTATTAAATGTAGCTTCTTATCATGAAGATAAGATAGCCTTTGTTATGATTAATAAATTATCCTCTTTGATGAAATTAATTTTCACAAAGAGATAATAATTTATTGCCTTAAAATAAAGGCTTTAAAATCTTATTTTGATTATCCCGTTTTAATAAAATAATTTTCATTAAGAAATAAATAATATAATGCTTTAGAACAATAACCTTCAATGTAATGTATAAATTGCTTCTCTTTGATGAAATCCAAATTTTCATAAAGAGGGCAATTAATGCTCTAAAAATGGTAGCTATGAAATGCCATTAAAATTTACCCCCCTTTGATAAAATCAAAATTTTCATAAAGGGAAGTTCATTTTATGCTTGCAAATGAAATATAAAACTGAAAAAATCAGATTTGGCCTCAAAATGAAAATTCTGAAATTTTAAAATTTTAAAATCTATAATAAAACAACTTTGAATAATTTTTTAAAATTCGAAATGACTCCGAAGAAAAACCTTAAATGTGCAAAATGGAACTTTGAAGTATATTCTACTTAATTTTTTTTATACTCTACTGAAAATTTAAAAAAATCTACAAAATAAAGTTAGAAAATTAAAAAAAATAAAAATAAAATTTGAACTAAAATTTAATGCTGAAAATAGAAACATGCAAAGCATTATCAGTTTGATGGCACCCCGTCCTACAAAATTGAAGATGTGAGAAAATATTACATGCAACCTAGTCTATTCAACCTGCATTTGAACAATCAAAATAAACTAAGTGCTGGCTCCTAGGGTACAAAAAATAAATTTCAGACTTCAAAAATTCAATAATGTAACCATGAAAATGCATTAACATCATTTATAATTTTGAAAACTGAAAAGGGAAAAATAAAAACAGTTAAATCCTAGCATGCAAAAAAAATCTCCTTCTTTCTTTGCTAACAAAACCCAAAATTTTGAACAACATTTGCATTAAAAAATAAAATTTATCTTCTACTTCCAGCAAAAGTTGGCCTCCCTAAACGAACCTGCAACCCTATTTTAGTAGCATGCGGTCTCCAAGAGATCCAGCCCTTCTTCCATCCTTCCAGGTCATATTTAAAATTTCACATCATCCTTTCGTTTCACATTCAAATGACTTCGTTTGGTTTTCAAATCTCTCTGTTTTATATTCTTCAATCTTTCTATTTCGAAGCATCTTTTCCCTGCTTCGTTGGGCTATCCATGCATAGGCAATTACACTTACTATTTATAACGTTTGTCACATACTCATTTCGACAACGCTCTACTGACTCTAAACTTTAATGAGCGAATATTAAATTTTACTTCTCCTTTCTTATCACATATGGGCCTTTACGTATATTTTTGTCATGGGTCCGTGGATTTTTTAATTTTTCTTTATTTAATTAACTTTCTTTTTACTAGGTCTTTTCTTTGACCATTGGAGAATCCCACATATCTTCTACAAGACATCCTCACACACCTTAACAATATTTTCATAATATGCACCCCATTTGGGTTGACCTGTAAATCGACCTCCATTGTTGCGTACTTTGCCCCATCAGCATCTAGGTATACGCAAACATGGATCCCATATCTCCCCGTTCGAATTTATACATATAATCATCCATTCTAAAGCATACCAATGCATCTTTGGATTCCCTTGAACCACGTTGCCAAATTCCCATCATTGTCCCATCCAGCTATAAATTTGTAGGCATCTTCATTTAAAAATTGGTATGTCCTGATGATTTACCTATGATGCTGCTTCGGATCATTTGAAAATATCAACGCTGTTTCTAATTATCTACTGTGCATCGACGTCAAGCTCCCCACTTGTCCAGAAAACCTCAATGCTACCTTTGGGATTTTAGTCTCATATCATTATGTGTAGCCTTATTTGCTATTCTTCATACTTATATCATAGAAGGTAACTTTGGGACACCTATATCGTACGCTGCTCAGCCATACCCGCTTATTCTTCATTCGTTGTCGTTCATAGTGATATATTCATAGTCCACCAATTTTATAATACCAAATCTATATCAACTCCACTGTCTATGCACACTTCTCATTGCCACATTCTAACAATATCATCTATACACTGTAAGTGTGAGTCGGGTATGGTGAAGACACTTTCAGAGTGCCCAAACTTTGCCATGATACTTAGTGAGAATCCTAAATCTGGTGGTAGTGAACAAGGATCGTCATCCTCCCAAATTAGTAACCCACCATATTTACATTGCCAAGCTGTATTAAAACTGTCTAAAACTACCACTGGTTTGCATTCAAAACTGCCTGGTAAGTTTAAGACTTGAGGACCTTCTTCTCTGAAAACTACCGTTCGAATTGCCATGAATTTACGTGAGTCTATGCTGCATCCTGCTGTGCATGTCTCTACACCTATGCATATATTTTATCACTATCATATTTATTAGATATTACCAAAGACTTATTGCCACGACAATCTCCTTCCTTATTGGATAAAACCCATGATAATATTCCTCCACATAAGCATGAATTTTCCCTCGTTCTACGATGTATAGTTTTGGCTAAACAAAATTTTGCTTCCAAGACCTTTCCAATATGTCTATCATGGTGCACCTTCCATCCAGTGCATGGTATGGGAAAAAAAATTATGTCCACCTCGAAATGCCATCATCATTGACCCCGCCTGCACAACTGCGTATGCCTTGTTCTCAACCAGCTGCCAAACTGTCGATAATACCACCGACGATTTCCCTATCAATGTCAGCCATGTTTACTTGGTGGGTCTACATCATCATCCTAGGAGCCATGCAAACTGATCCTCCTCGTATAGTTGCTTCTTCGCTATTGGTTGTATCTTTGCCCTGCTTCTTTGCTATTGGTTGCATCTTTGCCCTGGTTGTTTCTACGGTCTACCACTTATCATAACTATCGTTGCACTCATGTTTGTTGTAGCTATCACCATCCACAATGGGGTCCATCTGCCACATAATCATTTTCAATATTGCCACATGAACCCTATGTGGCATTCAATCACCGTGCTCTGATTTATCCTGCAACCATCCAATCTTGACCTCCACGTAAATCTATCATGTGCCATTTTATGCCCATACTACTCGACACGTGTGATGTTTATGTGGTCCTCCCGTTCGTGGGTCCATATCGCATATGTGACCTAGTTCGATGATCGTCTACTTCATTTTTCTAGTACCATGGCCTCCACCACCGGGTAAAATGCATGCATTCATTTCCTCAAGTTGTTGGTCCCAACATGTGACCATCCATGTGGTCCCCAACTCCAATGCGGATGCCACGTCATATCCTCTAGGATGTGTATGCCACACTGGCATGATGTCACATCGTCACCCTCTCAAGTCTCCATTTTAAACCTACCGAAACATAAAACCCAAAGTTATTACCATTAAAACAAAAATTTCAATATAACATAACATATAACATAACCCTTTCTTTGATTAGGGATTAGATCGTTCAAAACCTTTTAAATGACCATAAAGCTAACCTTAAAAGTTTTATTTCAATCATCTATATATGGATATAAATAATAGCTTTATCATATATATGAATTTATTATTTTATTTATTTTTTATTATTTTATATATTAAATTTAAATTTAGTTAATTTAAAAATGTGAATTTTAAATTAACTAAATTCAAATATTTATTTTATTTTGATATATATTATTATCATATATATGAAATATAAAATAATAATACATATATATTATTATTATTATTATTATTTTTATTTTATGTATTATTTGAAACATGTCAATCTTAAAGGCTTTATTAAAACCTAAAACTAAATGCAACCACAAACGCTAACACTAAAACTTAAATACAAACCAAAACTAGTAAACTACCCCTAGACACTAAAACACTCCAACAAAGGCCTTCAGTCAAAATCATCACACTAATTTTTACAGACTACATGACAACTGAGGACCTTTGAAGTCTACATGGTGAGCTTATGGCTAAGATCAAATCAAAAATTTGCACTCAAATATGATCAAATATGATCAAGACTCTTAACATTAGATTTTAAAAGTGTGTCCCCAAGCTTTGGGGCTAGTTGTGGAGCAGCCACAATAGGAAGATTGACTAAGAGGAGAGATGACATGACTACGGTGGGAGAGGGATGAGGTTCATGCACAATATAGAGCAAGAGTAGGGAAAATTCAATATGCATTGGTCTACCACTTTCTAGACTAGCTAGATATGGTATATGAGGATGCCAGACAAGTCAAGTTTTATAGGTCTCTATATGTTAAGACCCAAGTTAATATTATTAATAGTGTGTAGTCATATGATACTTTGGATGCCTAAGTTTATGGAAACCCTTGATATTTAGGGTTAGGTTATCCAAGTCTATAAAATAGCAAAAGGAACAAGAGAAGAATCATCTCATATTTTGTTGTATTGAGTCTTTGATTCTAAGTATGTTGCCTCCTTGAAGAAGCTTGTAATTCATAATATCTTCTTGTTTTCTATAGTATAATTTGCTACATTACTATTTCATATTGCAATATTGTTGATCTCAAGCATATTTTCTATTGTTATTGCAATATTGTGTGGATGGACTTTTGTTTTACTAAAAGGTTCCTAACAACTAGTATCAAAGAAATTTCTAGGGTCATGTCCTACTATAGTGCAAATAGTTTGTCTTACCATTTTGACCTAGAAAGTATAATTTTTCCTTGTTTGTTATTTTCTTGTTTATTACCTATAACAAAAAATGCTCAAATTATTTGATTTATTTTATTATTATTAGGTTATAAACCCTATGTTGAGGGTTTTAAAATATCATGGAGGAGCTATCATTATTGGCTAAGCTAGATAGCCCATAAAGTGTCTAGTGAAGTGAGGGTGATCAAACTCCAATACCAAGCCTCATATAGCACTCATGTATGGACTTGAGCTCCCACATACGTTTGGGTATATAGGATGATCCCCATAGGTTTAGGAGAGACCTTTATCTATAGGAAGCTTCTTGACCATGTATATATCCATGGTGTACCAAGCGCAACACTAAAAATATTACCCTCCTATATTGCCAAAGAAATGGGTAGTGCGCTTAAGGGTACATGTGGAACCCTCCTTGAATAGTGGCTTCAAATATTAGTCCAAGCATTATCATTTGTTGCTATAGAATAATAGAGGGATATAGATAGTGCACACACCTTGGCCTAGAATTAGCCTATTTTATTCATATATTAAATCCTAATACTAATTGTCAAAACTTTTAAAATCCTATCCATAGATTTAAGCATACTAAGGAGACTACACCTATCATAAAATTGACCATACTATAAAAATTCTTTGCTGATGAAGATAACTAATGGGGTTAGCAATAGTTGGAAATAGTGTCAGATAGGGTAGTTGTTAGTAATAGTCAAAAAAGGTCTTCCAAGACAATTATCAGTAACTATAAAAAAGAGTGGTAGTTAAGGCAGTGTTAGTAACAGTCAAAACAAAATCTATTAAGATAATTGTTAGTAATAGTGTCAGATAGGGTAGTTTTAATGGTAGTCAAGACAAAATATAACAAGGCCATTGTTGATAATAGATCAAACAATAATAGATATGGTGGTTTTTAGGAATTAGATAAGAAAGCCTTTTTCTAGGTGAAGAAAAACTTTAGGAGAAAAATGAACAATAGTTGACAAAAAAAGCCTAGGGTGTCAAAAAATATCATTTTAAGACAGTCCATTGTAATCATCTATTCAAAATAATCATTTTGATATATAACATCCAAACATTTTTATTTGAATATTACTAAAAATAAAAACTTCTAACATAACACTTCTATTTCTAGTAAGGCAGCTAGGGTGATCTGAATTACACGTCCATGGCTAGAGGGACTAGAGGAGCAATGAGGGATTTGGAGTAAAACCAATTGAGTTAAAAAATAGGGTTATTAAATAAACAACTTACTAACCTAAAAAACCAATTTATACAAGAAGTTAAACAAATGAAAGATCACATGCAACTCTTGAAAACTAAACAAGTTAAAGAGAAAATCGAGGATTGAGGAAAAAATCCATGAGGTTGAAGGGTGTTTAAAAAGATCCACTCAATTACATAAACAAATTAACAATCAAGGAATACTTAGAAATTGAGAAAATATAGACAAGGAAACATATCATGCTCCTTTTAGTAATAATACCTTGTAGAAAATTCCCAAATTAGGTTTTCCCAAGTTTAATAGAAAGGACCTTGATGGTTGTATTAGGTGAATAAGTTTTTCAAACTCCATAATGTACCCCACTACTTATGGGTTGTAATGGCATCCTTTAAATTTGAACTTGAAGCCCTTTAATAGTATTAATGAGTGCAACATATGGCTCATACCATTTCTTGGAAAGAATTTGAATCCCAATTACTCACTCGTTTTGGCCCCAATAAGTATAACAACTTTATAAGAGATTTAACAAAATTGAAATAGACGTATATTGTTCATGAGTATTAGACTCAATTTGAGAAGCTAACCAATAGGATAAGGGATTTGGGTGAAGGATGTTTTTAGAGTTGTTTTATTAGTGGATTGAAGGATGACATTAAATCCAAGATAAGAATGTTCAAATCATAATCCATGATGCAAGCCATAGTATTGACTAGACTAGTAGAGGAAAATTTTACTACCTAGTGGCATTCATCTAAATTCCCATAGGCCAAACCTTAATTTCCATATAATATCATATTGAATACAAGCAATGCATTTTAAACAATGAAGCGATTGACTAGGGAGGAAATGGATGCTCATAGAGAAAAAGGCTTATGTTATAAGTGTGAAGAGAAATATTCACCAAGGCATAAATTTGTACAACACAAATTATATTTGTTGGATATGGATGACTCTGTAGTAAATGAAATGCTTGAAAAATAAGTAGAACTATAGGAGAAAGAACATTAGGATGATGGCGAAGCATAAGAAGAACCATAGCCATAGATTTCCATTTATGCACTTGTAGTAATCTCGACCCTTCAAACTCTAAAATTAGTGAGATATTTAAAAGGACAAATAATTATAATTCTTATTGATTCAGGTAGTACACATAATTTCATTGATCCTCAAGTAGTTAAGCAAGGAAATTGCTACATACATTCTTACAATTATTTTGAAGTTATGGTGGAAAATGGAGGAACATTACCTTGTAAAGGAAAATGTCAAAATGTTATTTTAAAGATAAGTGATTATAAACTTAAAATTGATATGTTTGCACTTCCATTAGGAGGATGTGATGTGTTGGAGGTATAATGGCTATGTACCTTGGAAATAATAGCCTATAACTTTACCAAAATTTGGATGCAATTCACTCAAAATAGGAGATCATACACTCTCTATGGTTCACATGCGGGATCCCCATAGGTTATCAATTCAAATCAGATGGAGAAATTATTAAAAAATTCTCCCATGGGATAGTAGACCAGTTATTTGTAATCGAACTCCAAACTATTGAAGTAGTTGAACCATAAGGGGATTTGCAACTCATTTTGAATAAAAATAATGTTGTTTTTGTATATGTGATAGGATTATCTCCATGTCATTCCCATGACCATGCAATACAATTGGTTATAGGAAGCTTTCCACCTAATATTAGATCATACAAATACCCATATATGCTAAAATAAAAACCAAGAATTTTGTCCAAGAGTTATTGAAAACAAGGACAATTCAACCCAATAATAGTCCTTATTCTTCACCATTGGTTAGAAAAAATGATGGATCATGGCAATTGTGCATATATTTTTGTGAACTTAATAAGCTCACCATTAAGGATACATTTTCTATCCCTATGATTGATAAGTTTCTAGATGAGTTACATGGTGCCAAGTTTTTCTTCAAGTTGGATCTTTACTCTAGATACCATTAAATAAGGCTCAAGGAAGAAGATATTTTAAAAACATCATGAGGGCCATCGCAATTTTTGGTCATGCCTTTTGGCCTAACTAATATACCTTAAACATTCCATAGCCTCATGAACTATGTATTCTGTCCATTTATTTGCAAGTTTGTTTTGATGTTCTTTGATGATATTATCATCTATAGTCACACTTAGGTAGATCACCTACAACATCTGGATCAAACTTTGCAACTATTACAAGACCATTAGTTATTTGTAAAACAATCCAAATGTTTCTTTGGAATGCATGAGGTTGAATACTTGGGGCATATTGTTTCATAGGAGGTAGTTAAGTTTGACCCAAAGAAAATTGAATCTATATGAAATTGGCATACACCACAAACTCTCAAGGTACTTCAAGGATTTTTGGATCACTTTATACTATCGATGATTTGTATAGGGTTATGAAAAATAGCATCCCCACTTACTACCATTTTAAAAAATAACTCATTCATGTGGTTATATACAACCAAAAATATTTTTTAGGTCTTAAGGAAGCCATGATTTTGACATTGGTGTTAGCCACTCCCGATATTTGCAAATCCTTTATCATTGAAAGTGATTCTTTGGGCCATGGAATCAATGCAATATTAATGAAAGAAGGAATGTATACATATAAAAAATGATAATGGCCATCCTCTATGCTATAAATAATTGGTGACCTTATTGGGAGTAATTTCTCTATCAAAATAGATCATCAAAGTTTGAAAACTTTTTTGGAACAAAGGGTCTCTACTCTAGCACAAAAAAATGGGTTTCAAAATTATTGGGGTATGATTATGACATTGTTTATAAGAAAGAGAAGGAAAAATATTATGGTTGATGGCTGATGCCATCTCCCATTAGTTTTAGAATTAGATGATATTTTGTGCACTTTCATCCCCACTTCCTTAATAAGTCTCCTAATTGCAAGAAGAAATAACCAAGGATCCAGTATTACAAACTTTGTAGTAGTCCCAAAGGGATCCTAATTATCATATTAGGTATTCATGGTATTGACAACTGTTAAGATACCAAGCTCACATTATGGTTTCTAAACCTCATCACTTCATGAGGATATCATGAGGGAAATATATGCTTTAACCAATATAGACCATTTAAGATTTTTGAACACATGAGTGAGCTAAATGGCCATTCTATTATGAGGGAATGAAAAATATATCTAAAATTTTATGGAAGAAAGTGAAATATGCCAGTGAGTGAATGGAAAAATAATTCATACTCTAGACACTCTACAACTATTACCAATTCCAAAAAATGTATGGATTGATATCTCGATGGATTCATTGAAGGGCTTCCTCATTTTGAGGAAAATTGATCATTCTTATGGTGGTGCACCATATCTCAAAGTATGATATTTCTACTCCTTGCCCATCCTTACCATACATAAACCATTGCTTAAATATTCATGAACTCCATTTTTAAACTCCATAGTTTGCTAAGATCCACTATGTCCAACCATGAACCAACCTTCACTAGTATTTTTTGGTAGAAACTACTTAATATATAGGGAATTAAATCACAAATGAGGTCAGTCTACCATCCATAGACTAATGGAAAAACCAAAATTGTCAATAAATTATTAGAAACCTACATTCACTATTTTACCTCTAAGCACCCAACATAATGGGCTAAGTGGTTGCCATTAATTGAATTGTGGTACAAGACTTCATTTCATACAACTTCTAAAATGACTCCTTTTAAGGAAGTTTATGGGTATCCACCTCCATCACCCTCTCATACGTTCTTAAAAATTCTAAAGTTTAGGTGGTGGATATAGCTCTTCAAGAATGTACCCAAATATTATAACAGTTGAAGGAGAACTTTGTTATGGATCAAAACTAGATGTGATAGTATATTGATCAACACCATTCTTAGCATAAACTTAATGTAGGTGATATGGTATTCCTTTGACTCCATTCATACAAGTAATATTTAGTGCAACTTTGTGCTCATTAAAATTTTGTTGCATAGTTTTATGGATCCTAATAGGTATTGTAGTAGATTGGATAAGTAGCCTAGAAGATCATATCACCACCTTCCAAAATCCATCTAGTATTGCATGTCTCTTGTCTCAAGAAGGTACTCGAAAACCATATTTAGGTCCAATAAACACTACTTATGGGTGAATAAGAGTTCCCACATAGATAGGACCTATAAAATTTTGCTAGACTATTGATTTTGCTAATTTTTTGTTGTTTAAGATGTAATAAAATCCATATGGCTAGATAGTTTTGGTATATGAATGACTAAAATGTAGAATGCATATTATTGGGCCCAAAATTTGACTAAGGCAAATAAGTCCACCCACTTCATAGTTCAAAATTGGAGTGGCCAAATAATTATAAAGGTGGCATTAGCCTAAATCTTCAAGGGACCCTAGCCACTAAAATCAAGTAAAGCATAAAAAGAAATATAAATCACACTCCTAAACTATAAACTCACACCCTATTGTAATATTTACAATTGTACCATGTGGTACATTTATATTTCAACCAAATAATGTAATTTTATCTAACATGTCTATCATTTGGTTTATGGTTAGGATCCTATTTTACCCACCAGCCTCAAGATACTTACCCTATAATTCATGAAAAACTACTTGGAAATAGATGATGGGTTTGAAGCAAGATTATTCAATTTAATGATTCTGGATGAGAAAAATGAGGATACACTACGACATTTTAGTAAGAAATAAATGAATGATTAAATTGATGGTTTGATAAAAGAGCCAAAATAAAGGCCTTTAAAATTGCAAATTTGGTGTTCCTATGGGATAAGGCTCATGAAACTAAAGGTGACCATAGAAAAATTGACCCTCTTTGGAAAGGTCCCTTTTAGATATCAAATATCTTGGGAGAGAATAACTTCAGGCTAAAAATCCTAACTAGAGAGGATGTCCTGTTACTGGTTAATGGGTAATTCCTCAAACACTACTGTAGTGGCCGAGAGTATTCCAATACTACCTTGTAAATAAGCCCTATACATAGTTTTGTATTTTGAGTTTCTGGTGTGTTAGTATTATTTCATTCCATTTATATTTTTTCTATGCTTTTACTTTTAGTTTTGCTCTATCTTGTGCCTTCCTCTCTTTGGCTCAAATTAGTCAAGTGCAATCAAATTTTGGTTACTCTAATGAGGGAGTGTATTCTATGTAATTTGGAGATAAAAAGGTCCTACTTTAAACTCAATGAAGTCGAGTTTGGTTTAATAATTCATTTGGTGAATGTCCATTGTTTTAGGACAAAAATTTCATGACCCTCCCTTGGCAGAAATTTTTTTTTGGATGGTTTCATGTTTTGCTAGTTATTTTGTTGATAAGATGTTGGACTATTTGTTAATTTGTTATGCAAAACATATATTTTATGAAAAATGTGAAGTATATTTTAATTTGAATGATATATTAATTTATGTTTTGCTTCTGAAAAACTTATATTTCATATAAGAATATGATGCTACAAATAGAATTTGCACTTGCGCAGAAAACATGTTTCTTGTAGGTGAAAGAAAGAAACAACCACCGAGAACAAGATGCCAGGGGAAAATGGTGTAATGTGTTATTCATAAAAATATTTGAAAGGCAACATGGATAAATAATTTTCATGAAGATACACATCTTAATTTGCATAAGAAAAGGAAACATCAAGATTTAGTTGCTTTGTGTGTTGCTTAATAGTTTTCTTTATGATGAAATTCTATTAGGAATGGAAGTAATAATTGTAGGGATAGAGATTGTTTGATTTATTGTTTTACCTTCTTCTAAAATAAAATGGTATTTGAAGAATTCAATTATGTTTGGTGTTATTATCATAAGGAACATTAAGGAAAGAGTTAGAGACAAATAGAGAAAATAATGAAATGAATTCTCATTATCATTGTGTTAATTGTGCTTTGTACATGGCTTGTTTTGGAAGCTCATTACTTTAATAGAAGGTAGCTTGAAATTGGTAATGAGGAGAGTTTTTTGGAGTTATTATGTATAGCGGGATACTCGCTCTATGTTTCCACAAAGTAAGTTAAGTATTGTTATGAAAGATCTTTGGGCATGGATAGATTTGGCCAAAAAGTTTGGCTAGTGGAGGTATTGATAGATCTTCCTAAAAATAAAAAAAGGTATTATGAGTGGAGTTAGTCAAATTTTAGAAAATGGGAGGTGTTTAGGAGTTTGAAGGAGACTAACATACAATATTTTTGGTTTGCCACACAAAAATTCATAGTCAGATAAGTTTTTGGTAACGAGAAATCCCTTTGTAGTAAGTAAAATAAACTTTATCTGTGATATAATAATACATGTAGATTGATTTTGAAATTATGATGCTCAATGTGTTTGGGATTCTATGTCATATTTTGGATAATTACTTTCAAATTTATATTCGTATAGTGCTAAACACGTTTACCTCAATAGAGTCAAGTCTAGGTAGCTAGAGGTTGGAGTGCCATTTTAGTTGTTTTTTTGGTGTGCTAGGTTTTGTTATAGAATCATTTTAGTCACCATTAAATATGTTAGAAAAATCCTAAACTATAACTTTGAACAATTTCTAGAATTCATCAAGTGGTTTGGCAATTGAATTGTGTTGGAGATGCTTCATGTACCATCTATGTTATATTCATTGCTAGGAATACCTCAACCCTTCCAATGAAAATATCTACATTTTATTTTATTCCTAGTTGTTCTTTAATCAGGTGGAATTTGCATGGTAGCTTGTGGTTATTGCCAACTTTGAATAATTTAAGTTAAACCAATTTTTGGATCCCATTTAGCTTACCCAGCAATGGATCGAGTGTGTCAGGAAGGAGAATATATTTATTGTTGTGGGAAAGGGTTAGAGCTATTGCCATAGAGAACACGATAAAATAAAATCGATGTTAGTTCTATGTTGATATAGAGGAAAAGACATAGAACTAGTTGTATTTGACTGGGTATTTTTTTGGAAATGAAAATGAATTGAAGATGCTTTAGTGAACGTTGAGTATGGTGGAATGCTTTACTAAAATATTTCTATAAGTTCATTGAAGTTGAAAATGTAGATAAGGAAATGATTGGTTTAATACCTTTGTGTTTTTTGAAAAGTATGAATTTACGTATTTGACATGTTGTATGAAAAGAAGAGAAATATTATTTGATTTTGTAGATTTTTTGATTAATAATTGCAAATAATATATAGAATATGTATATGATTGTTATTGAAATGGGTGATAGATAAACAAAAGGAGATCTTTGGAAAGATATTTTTTGATGTTCATTTGTAATATGGTAGCCATATAAATATTTGTTTACAATGATTGAGCTTTACCAGAATGTTGTTACCTATTGAAAAAACTTGTATGGATTGGTTTTTGTATTACTATTGCATAAGATATGGAATTGGTTGCAAATAGAATCACTTCACTTTAAGAGTGGAAGCTATATCTAATATTTGACCAATGGAAATATTATTCTCTATGGTTTCATTGGAAGGCTAAAAAATAGAGGAAGTCAGGTGCAATATTGGGGTGATGAAGGATTGAGATTCATCAACCAAAATTATACAATGTGTCTACAAGAATACTGGGCTTAAACAAGTTATTGTACCTGGAATTATAATACAGTGTCTCATTGTTGTTGAATTGTGAGTTCCTTCTCTAGTAAGGAGTACCCAAAGGGAAAGACTCTTTTGTAAGTGTATGTTTGTAGGGTTATGCACAAATTATGAATAGACATTAATAAGCGAATATTAGCATTTTCAAAAATGCAAATTGGCAAATTTGGGAGACCCTAGACGTTGATCCATTCACCCAAATGTTTTGGGATAAAATTTTTTTAGGGGTCAGTTCACTATACATTGATAATAGTATTATGATTTTTTTAAAAATTTGCCAACACTCTCACCTAAATCGAGGATCCTTTTCACCTTAAAATTATAAAAATTTTAAATTATCTTGCCCAATTCGCCAATTATACCAATATATATAATTAACACACCAACGATACTTCTTCATGTAAAACATTCAAACTATTAGAAATTTGAGTAGCCATAGCAAAAAGTAAAACCTTCCAAGTGAAAAGATGAACTGAAACATTTGATATGTTACAAAATTCCACTAAACTCTGATCATGTGCAAAAATTGATTGATCTAGATCAAACTTATACTCAGACCAAAATAGGAACCATATCTACACTTGAGTAGATCCAAACCTATATGAACTACCAAATTCTGTTTTGCATCCAGATCGACTGTTGGACTATGTTATTTACCTGAGTATACTATCAGACCCTGTTATGCACCTATATTGACTACCAGACCCTATTCTATACCCAAACGGATTGTGAAACCTTGTTTTAAACTTGGATCAATAATCGAACCCTATTCTACACCTGAACTAACTACAAGACACTCTTCTGCATCTGGATCAATTATCGGACCCTATTCTACACCTGGATGGACTACCAATTTTTTTTACATCCATAATAAAAGCTAAACTTTGTTCTACAATCAAATTGACTATCAAACACTGTACTGCACCCAAAAAGACTTTTGGACCCTTTTTGGCACCCGAACGGTTTACCGAATCATTTTTGTATTTAGACGATTGTTGAACCATGTTATACACCTAGATGGACTATAAAATCTTATTTTGTACATGGACCAACTATCAAAGCCTATTATTCACCCGAACTGATTGATGGACCCTGTTTTGAACCCAAAATGATTATAGGTTTATTTTTTTATTTTTTTACTTTATTTTTCTCTATTTTCCTCTATTAAAAATTTGAGTGTTTTGATGTATTTCTTAACTTCCTTCTCTTAAGACACCCTGATTATCCATTTATTTGAAGACATTGTGAATCTGTGATCCTATATTTTTTGTTTTTTTAGAGAATATGAGTTCAATAGGATGTAGTAATAAGATATATTTTTTATCATCTAGTTGTAGGTTTTCCTTTTGTTATTTTTCTATCATTTCTTGAAAATAGATTAATGTTTTTTTCCCCATGTTTTCCCCTATCATGTCCAGTTGTGCATGTGAATGTTTGATGGATTCTTCAACTACTTGTCCATTGTGATTCTCTATTTCTAGTCCATTTAGTGCTATAATTTGATATTTTTTTCACATTTGTATCTCTAATTATATTTCATATATATCCTTTTTTTTTTCTTAAATTGATTTGAATTTGTATATTGATTATTTTTATGCTCTTATTAATTACAAGTGCCATCTCTAGAAAACAAAGTAATGGCATACACAAAAAAATCATTATAAAAGTTACCTAGAAACTAGTATCTATTTTCTATCAACCAACCATCTGTTTATTCTAGTTATAAAATTATATTTAGGCTTCACAGTAGTAAGATCTCCTCAATATTTTATTAATTTTCTAAAATGAAAAATATTTTCTTTACAAGTAAATTGCCACCTACAAGCGATGGAAAGAAGGGGGGCAAATATTCTGCTGAAAAGAGTATCCTCAAATATTTTAGCCATATGTCAAAATCCAACGAGCCATCGACATCTGTGCAAATTCAAGGTACAAATGATTTTTTAACTACTAAATAATTATTTGTGTATTCTGTAATTATTTTAAATAATGTTTTCTTTCTCAAATAGTTAATTCTTAGTATGTGCCTTTGGCCATATTGCATGATGATATGAATATTTTTCTGTTTGTAATTTTTTTTGTTAAATCCAAAAATGATAAAGAATATTATTGTATGCTACTATGTAGAATACCCCGCTGACCATGATATACCTTCACTTGAAGATATTCCTCACCAAGAGATGCCTTCTAAATAAAATTTTGTTAACAATGACATCCAACAAACCCTTGAATATATTCCTCAAAATGACATGCCAATTGACAATGAAAGTGACAAATCAAATACAATATAAACTTCTAGGGAATCTTCAATCAAAAAGACTAAACATAGAAGGGTATCAAACTAGGCTATTGGAATTTCATTTTAGGTTGAATGGGCAAAAAATTTCTATTTACAGAGCCAATCCTATCTGAGAACACCAATGGTGAACCAAAATAATGTAGATGCAAAATTTGTAGTTGGAAACTAGGTAAGGATCATAGGATGCAAAATAAGATAGATACAATAGAAAAATATTGTGGCAAAGCTTATGTAACAGTTAAATAAAGTGATGGAACAATTAATAAAATAATGAGGTGGAAGGATGCATCGGAATGTATGCATGTTAGATATGCAAATAAAATGAAAATCACTTGATGCTACAAAAATATCTTGTTGAGAAAAGTGGAACGATTGAAGCCCAATTTAATAAAATTTATAAGACCACTTTAGCTTCAAAAAGCTTGCAGTTTGTTGTTTTATATAGTATTCTCAAAAAGGGTAGACCCATGTCCAATTTTATTGATTATAAGTACATGTTTCAACTAGTTGATGTGCAAAACCTTCCTAGTTCCCATTGGTCAGATCAAAGTGGTTGAAAAATGGTAAAATATCTATCACTAGTTGAGAAGGAGGACCTGAGGGAGAAAATTAGACTTGCCAGATTCATTTCACTTTCAATTGATGAGGTGACGGTTGCAGACAACACATATTGGATTTGCATGCATGTGTACACATTTCAAAATCATGTAAGACAACCTAGTTTTCTAGGATTACATAAGATGGTGGAAAATTCAAATTTATAAAAAATCTATAATGTTGTTGTAACTAGTTTAAAGGATATTGTAGGAATGAATGATATAGACATAGCCACAAAGTTAATATATGTTGGTTTTGATGGTGCTTCTATAATGCAAGGCACAAGAATGGTATTTGTGTTTGACTCCAGACATCAGTTGCCCCATATATGATACCCATTCATTGCATGACTCATAGAGTGAATATTACATATAAAATCATGAGCACTTTTGGAAATGTTGTGAGAGTGGAAAACCTCATTCATGAAATACATTTTTATTTTTTGTGCAATATAAAAATATTTGTAGAGTTTCAACACTTTTCACTAGGAATTACAAAAGTAAAAAAGTTGTTAAAAGATGTGGATACAAGGTGGATTTCATTGTATCAAATTGCACACAATTTTTTTAAAGAATATTTATCGTTAATGGGGTTTATGTATGCAAATCGTAGGGTGGTTGATAAGGCAAAATATTTGCTATTCTGTTTGATTGACTTGGAAACCCTTTTAACATCATGTGGTATTAATTCAATGTTACAAGAAATGAATAGACTAATTAAACTTGAACAAGAAATATCCATCTATATTATCGATTTCATGAGGATGAGAAAACAAATTTTTATGATAATTAATAGGTTATATGTTTTCGGAGGAAATTTTATAGATTTCTTGTTTGATAGTTGGAGAATATTAACTAATGTGAACGATCCACAAATATTTTTAAAGTTTGACATCAATTATCATCTTTATATTAAATTTCATGAAAAAATGATACCTCTATACTATTTTTAAAGATGACTAAATATAGTTACGAACGATATTGAACAAGTTCCCATAACACATAATGGATTGTTAAAAATAGAAAAGTTATTGATAAGTGAAATACGAGATCAGTTTCAAAGATAGGAGTTACTTGAGGCCATGGGTGTGGTTAACCCTCTATTTTAGGGTCCTTGTATTGACTTCAAATCCACATACGAGTTGTTTATTAAATATATGGACATTCTTAGAAAGCATTTTAGTAAAAGTGAGGAAGTCAATGGTGTTGAAATCAAAGGTATTCTCAACAAATAAAACATCACTTTTGAATGACATCCATGAGCCTGGTTCCATTGCATGTTTGTGGCAAAAATTATATCCAAGTAGTGTCTTACAAAATACAATAAGTGAATATTTTATTTATATTAATTATGTCAAACAATGATTTTGGGATCTATGGAAGGTGAGAGGGTTTTTAGTGCACTATATTTCATTAAATCTAAGCTTCGTAATAGACTAGACAAAAATATAGAAAATTGTTTGAGAGTTTATGTGTCATCATATGAGCTGGACATTTCCCTACGAAAAAGCATTAGCATATTGGAAATACCTAGTAGACATAAGGGGTATCATGAATACATATGATAAGGAGGATAATGATGGTTGCATTGATCAGATAGTGGAGACACAAATATCCGTTATGCTCAATAGCTATTCTGGACAAGCTAAGAAGTGTTTGTTTTAGCTACATGAATTGTAAATTTTTCAAGATTTCACAACATTGATAAATTTGACTTTCTTTGTTATCAATTTCATTGATAAATTTGATTTTACTTGTTATCACAATGCTTATCAGTGATGGTTCTAGACAAATTGATAAGTGTTTGTTTTAGAATACTGAATTGAGAATTTTCCAAGATTTCACAACATTGATATATTTGACATTATTTGTTATCAATTTCATTGATAAATTTGATTTTACTTGTGATCCCAACATTGCTTTAGCTACTTGAATTTTAATTTTATGATATATATTAGAGCGATATTTTTCAAATTATATATATTTTATAGTAGTCTTCATAGTAGTCCTAACTCTATTCATTCTTAAAACCTTATGTTTTATGTTATTGTATTGTTAATGTATTGATATTTTTGTATTGGCACAAGTTATATCATAGTAATATTTTGTTTATTATTTTAAATTACAATAGTTGAATTATTCTAAATTTAAATGCAGAACAAGAATATAAATGGAAACAACCATTGATAGATAGAAAACACAAATTGATAAAAACCTTTTTTACTATTTGCAATGAAAACATATAATGTCCAAATTGTTGACAAAAATACAATAAAATTTGCTATCAACTAGGAAACAATCTACAATATCTTAAGTTTCAAATGGGGGCTTGTTGTGGTGATTTTTTGTGTCCTTAAGAATTTGGGTTATCAAACCACAAGAAAATCATTGATTCATAATCAACACTGTGGACTTTGGTGGATCCACCTCTTTAACTCGGGAAAAGATTATCACAAAGACTCTAGATAGACCGAGTAAGGTAAGGACACCCTAGAGGTGAGCCTATAATGCTTATCATATGATGCTTATCATATGCTCATGCTTATCCATATTAACAAAAACAAAATAAAACTACAATATAGAAAATGACCAAGCTTCGAAGTAACTCCCAACTAATGCTTCAAGCTATAGACTGGTGCCTTATCCATTGGGCAATTTTAGCCAGAATTAAAATATGGTGAATAAATAAGGAGATAAAATTGAGCCAATCACATCCATTCAAATAATGTAACAAAGATGATTAAGCATGCCAACCAAAGAAGATATCATTTAAACATTAAAATGATGTAACATATAAATAGAACAAGCAAAAATGCACATAGAACTGCTAAAAGTAGGAAGCATGATTGCATTATACAATAAATCATTACAATGGGAGTTTGATCAGTGTAACCAGTTCCTAATCAGCAAATACAATAAATTATCTATTCAAATAATGTAATAGAGAACTGCAACTCTTCATTCAAATGATGTAACAGAGCCTTCTGGATTTTGATATCAGCCACTGGAAATGATCTCAGTTAACTAGGAACCTCCTCAACAAACACCTACACAATAATGGGGAAGAAAAATGATGACTAGACAAGACACACAAAGAAATATACAACTGACAAGGATGGGCACTCTAGTATACCTCTTATAGAATTTTACTATGCAAAAAATTGATCCTGGTACTACTGCAAAAACTCCCTCATATAGCTTACAAATTGATTTCCATTCAAAGCTCGATGATAGTCCATAATTGCCAAAACTACAACTGCTTTGGTGATGGCTCATAATTACAATTGTTATTTATTTAAAACTAGGTGATGGCCCATAATGGCTCTCGTTCATGGCCTGGTAGTGGTTTAAATTGATCAAAAATACCTTCATCTATTACCATTCTTCTTGAAGTCGACCGAAAAATGGCTTAAGGAAATTAATTTTTGACCGTAAAAAATCAACAAAAAATGAGGCACATTACAATTACTATTTATTTTTTTCCATTTTTTATAATGTTAAACTTGGCCAAATACAACTTTTATTTCAAAAATTAAATAATAAAAAACTATTATTATCAATAATAATAATAAAAATAATCCGTATGAGTCTGGTCTATCGATAAGGATGTCACTTGCATTATTGGTGATGTGATTCGAGTTCAATCCCCAAGACAAATGTGTATAAGAAGTATTACTCAAAAAATATATATTATTATATATTTATTTACATATATGTATAATTTTATGCATTAAAATTACATATAAAATATAATATAATATATACTATATACTATAGAATACATAATATATATGCTATTATATATACTAATAATATATGGCGGGGGTGATCGGTCGACCCCTGCCTTTACTTCTAATTATATATAGTTGCGGGGGGTGATCAACCGACCCCCTGGCTTTATTTAATTATATATATAATGAGGGGGGAATCGACCGATCCCCCATTTAATTTTAATTATATATATAGTGGCGGGGGTGATTGGCCGACCTATTGTTATATATATATATACATATATACATATATATATATATATATGTATATATGTACATATGTATATATATATGTATATATGTACATATGTATATGTATACATATGTATATATATATGTATATATGTACATATGTATATATATATATGTATATATGTACATATGTATATATATATATATACATATGTACATATATACATATATATATATACATATGTACATATATACATATATATATACATATGTACATATATACATACATACATACATATGTACATATATATATATGTACATATATATATATATATACATATATGTACATATATATATATATATACATATATGTACATATATATATATATATATACATATATATATATATATATATATGTACATATATACATATATATATATATATATGTACATATATATATATATATATATATATATATATATATATATATATATATATATATATATACATATATATATATATACATATATATATATATGTACATATATACATATATGTACATATATACATATATATATATATATATATATATATATATATGTACATATATACATATATATATATATATATATATATATATATATATATATATATATATATGTACATATATACATATATATATAATAGAATGAGGGGGAATTGACCAATCCCCCCATTTAATTTTTAATTATATATAGTGGCGAGGGGTGATCATTTGACCCCCCACTTTTTTTTAATTATATATATATATATATATATATATATATATATATATATATATAAAATAAGGAATCGACCAATCCCCTATTTAATTTTTTTGACTTTTTCATATATATATATATTATAATAATTATTATAATATACAATATCATAATTATAAGCAATATTGAGGGAGATAAGACTTTGTGTGAATTCAACCATTCAGAACAAGGGCAGTTATTATTTTTCAAATCGCGAAAAATGAAATTGCAAAGTGCGAAGGATTAGGGTTTTTTCCTGAAAAATATCTCATTTTTTAGGAGCTATATCTTTGCAAAGATTTATCCGATTCAGCTGATTCTTAGACCAACTTATGCAAAATTTAAATAGATTTAAAATAAGTGGTCATATGCAAAAATATGAGCAATATTGAGGGAGATACAACCCTATGAATTCAACCATTCGGAACAAGGGCAATGATAATTTTTCAAGTCACGAAAAATAAAATTGCAATTATTTGCCAACTAGGGTTTGAACGATAGGAAGAGAAATGAAGGGCTAGGACTTCAGTGAGGCAAGACATTCTATCTGGACAAAGAATTTTTCAGCTAAGTTGTTTTTTCCCTTTCTTTATCTTAGAAATTATGCATGAAAATTTTATAAAGTTTTTATCAAATATTATATATGTTATAGAATTTTAAGATAAATTTCATGAGATTTTGAGTTTTAGTTTCCTATCCATGGATTTATTTATAGTTAAATCCTTAGAATCATCCATAGTGGTAGAGGTTAGTGAGCACACCTCAGAGAGATCCTCATTACTACAATATAGGGCAGTTTTTGGTAAATTTAATGGGTATTGGCCAGGGACTTCAACCTTGAGAAAATGGATTGATAGGACTTGGAAGTCTCCAAGAGTGATTCTATCATTTATTCCCAAAGGTTTCTTTCTAGCCAAATTTTGTTCTAGGGAAGAAAGAGAAATAATCCTAGAAGGGGGTCCTTGGTTTATGGGAAGAGCAGGGCTCTTCCTTACCCGCTGGTACGAAGGCTTTTCACTTGAAAAATGTAAATCTATCCCTAGAAAGAATTTGGGTTAGGATGTTTGGATTACCCATTGAATTTTGGAAAATGAATACCTTCAAGGCAATAGGCAATACTCTAGGAGATTTCCTTGAGATTTCAGATACAACAAAAGATGAATTTTTGGCTATTTATGCTCGAATATTGGTCATGATTGATATAAGTAAAGCTTTACCATAATCAATCATTCTTAAGTATGGCGATAAGATGTGGATCTAAACTATATATTATTAAAATATATATTTTAGATGTAGAATATGTCATGAGTTGGGGCATATTTAGAGATCATGCCCTAAGAATATCCTAGTAGAATCATTTGTAGAAAATCATAAGATATTTACAAATGGTTATGGATAAAGATGGTTTTCAACTTCCAAAAAATAGATCTAGAAAATAAAAGAAAATGAATAGTGGAGACCAATAAGAAAGGATACTAGAATAAATTCTAATTCTTTTGAGGCTTTAGCCTATGAAAAAAAAGTAGATTAAAACTTAGAGGATACAGGACAACAATTTCAACATATTAGCAAGGAACCATCTATTCAATATGATCCTAATTTAAGTAAGAACATTCTCTATGAAACCAAGGAATGTGTTTCATAAGATTTTGAAGACTCTTTTGAAGTACCATGCACCATTTAGGAGGAGATAATTGGTAAAGAAAATGCAGTTTTAGAAGGTAATACATTTTCCATTAATAAGGAAATACCAGAAAATGAGCAGGATAATTCAAAAGATTCTATAATAGAGCCAAGAGAGGATAACTACATTGAAAAATAAAATGGTGAAATAATATTGAGGAATAGAATAATAAGACCTACTCTTGATATAGGCAAGGTAAAAAGAGGAAAACCCTCAAATTATCAAGCAAGATCCAGGGAAGCAAGAGCTAACATAGAGAAAGGAACACAAACTAAGTTGGTTGAACTTCTCTTTACCAAACAACAAAATGATATTGGTAATACGCAAGAGGGGCAAAAATGCCCTAATGAGACATGATTATCATATCATGGAATATAAGGGGTGCTAATTCCCTCTCAAAGCATAGGTGTATTAGGGACCTATGTTTAAGTAATAAATTTGATATTCTCTATATCCAAAAAACTAAAATGAAAAAAGAAGTTTTAAAAACCATGAAAGCAATTTGGGCAAGATGTGAATGAGATGCTATGGATTTTGAAGCAGTAGCAGGGAGAATTCTGACTTGGAATCCTTCTCGAACCTCTTGTATAACCATTTATAAAAATAGGCATTGGATAGCCTCTTTAGTCACTTGCTACTTTGCTAATATCCACTTCATCCTTATCAATGTCTATGGTCCTACAACTTAGTCAGGTAGATTAGAAGTTTGGAGTGATATTGAGGCGTTTATGAGAAGTAAAGACCAAGAAACCCATCTCATGATCATTGGAGATTTTAATACCATTACCAAGCTAAATGAAAAATTTGTGGGAATTAGAAAATTGACCCAAAGTATGAAATATTTCTCAACTTTTATTCAAATTAACAATCTATGGGAAGTTGAGTTTGAAGAAGATAACTATACTTGGAACAAAAAAAGGAGATACTAGAACCTATTAGCAAAAAAATTAGATAGATGCATTCCCTTATATCATTGACTAGATGAAGAAAATTGTGCTAAAATTAATACCTTAACAAGGATTGGTTCAGATCACTGACCAATAAGAGTTAAAATGGTGGTTAGTGAATTCAAAACAATATCATAATTTAAATATAAGTAGATGTGGGAAGACCTTCCTCAATTTTTTGATATGATAGCTCAAACATGGAATTATTTAGGTAAAGGTGGGTTGTATGCTCTTCCAAACCAAATTAAATATATGACATCTAGATTAAAAGAAAGGAAAAATAACACCTTTGGAAACATTTTTGAGAAGAAAGAAGAACTAAAATATAAACTTTCAAAATTCCAAAAAGGTGATGAAAATAATACAAGCTCAAAGGAAAGGGAGTTGCTTAGTGAATATCATAATATTTTGAGTAAGGAAGAGAAATTATGGAGATTAAAATCAAGACAAAATTGGTTAAAAGGAGATAAAATACAATTTTTTTCATAGTATTGATATAGTACAAAGATATTCTTAGAATTGGTAGAATTAAATCAATAGAAGGGGTTTTGATTGAAGATCATAGTGAAATTAGAAAAGAGGCTAAGTCATTTTATAAGAATATTCTAGGTTCAGAGGAGACCAAAGTTCTTAATGATAAACTTCTTCAATATGTTCCTTTAGTTAAAACAAATGAAGACAATAGGAAACTGATGGAGCCTATTACTCTAGAAGAAGTTAATTTAGCTATTTTCTCTTTTAATAAGGATAAATCCCTTAGTCCAGATGGACTCTCTACAAATTTTTACTAACATAGTTGGGATATAGTGAAGGATTGTTTATTGGTGGCAATGGAACAATATAGGGTAAAACAATACATTCCTTATAAAATAAATGCAACTTATCTTATCCTAATTCCAAAAAAGAAGGATTCTGAATTGTTTGATTCTTTTAGACCCATAAGCCCATGCAATATGGCTTATAATAATATTTCCAAAGTGATGGCGAATGGATTAAGGCCATTGTTAGAAAAAATTATTTCAGAAGAGCAAAGAGATTTTGTGAAAGGGAGACAAATTTTGGATGGGATTATAGTAGCTCATGAAGTTATACAGTCAGTAGCTTTAGAAAAGAGAAAGCTACAATCTTAAAACTTGATGAGTAAAGCCTATGATAGGGTTAAATGGAATTTTATTTTTGTAATTTTAGAAAAGTTTGGTTTTGGGAAGAAATGGGTTAGATGGATTAAATCTTGTGTCTCTATAGTTTCTTATTTAGTGTTGGTCAATGGGTTAGTGATAGAATCTTTTAAAGCTAAGAGAGGCCTTAGACAAGGAGATCCTCTATCTTCTTATTTGTTCATTATTATGGTAGAAGTTTTGAGTAGGAATTTAAAGAAGGCTTACAAATATGGGTTTATAAGTGGACTAAAAGTTAGTAATAACATAGATAACATCATCCATCAATAGTTTGTAGATGATACAACCCTTTTTGGAAGGGCAAGTATAAATAAGGCTAGAGCTTTGAATAAATTTTTAAAAGAGTACACAAGAGCTTTAGGGAAAAAATTAATAGTACTAAATCCAAAATTTACTTTCTTAACTCTCCTGCTAATATCAAAACAAGAATTTGTAGGTTGCTTCAAATGGAGGAGGTAAATTTACCAACAACTTATCTAGGGATGCCTTTATTTGAGGGGATAATGAGGATAGATTTATGGAATATAGTTATTAGTAAAGTTCAAAATAAACTTCCAGTGTGGAAAGTAGGTGGTTATCATTACCAGGAAGAGTGTAGTTAATTAAGTCAGTCTTACAAGCCATTTTAAATTTTTATATGTCTTTGTATTCTATGCCAAAATCAGTTGAAAAAAGTTTAATATTTATTATGCGATCCTTTTTATTGTCAGGTTTACATGATAAAAGGAAATTTTCTTTGGTGAAATGGAGCAAGTTGTGTGATGAAAAACTAGGAGAGTTCTTGGTTTAAGAGCTCTTACAGATACAAACTTAGATCTTAGGGAAAAAGTTATTCAGATATTGTACAAAGCGAGTCAAAGACAATGGGAAAAAATTATTCTAAGTATGTTGATCCCAATGACCTAAGTTTAATGTTTACTACATTCTCTCTTCCAAACGATTTTGCTCTTTGGAATAGTTTAAAAAATCTATTGATATTATGATTAAAGGTTTAATATGGGTGGTGGGAACTAGAGAAAATATTTCTATTTGGATGAATACTTGGTGTGATAAAAAACCACTCAATTTAGATCCAATTTTAAAACCTTGGATGAGATTGCTTCAAGACAAATACGATGATAGGGTTTCAAACATTTTGTACAAGGATCAAGAAGGAAGATACAAATGGAAAGAAGATTTTTTACAAGTATACAAGACATTGATGCTAGGAGGCAATTGAGTAGAAAGATAACAACTGTAATTATTCCAAGAGGTGCCAAGGATAAATTGATTTGGGAGTTGAATATCTCAGGAGAATACACAACAAGAAGTGGATATAATGTTCAACACCAACATAATAATAATATCACTAGAATTTGGAGAGATATTTGGGATAACACAAGCATTCCTAAAGTCAAAATGTTTGTTTGGCTAGTAGGTCAGAGAAGAATTTTATCCTGGGATAACCTTATGAAAAGGGGTTTTCATGGCCTCTCTAAATGTGTTTTCTGTAATAAGGATTCTTAATATGTTTGACCATCTCTTAAGACATTGCTCAATTTTCTAGAATCTATGGTAATGGATTCTTAATATGTTTGGTAAATGCATGGTGATGAATAACAAAATTAAATAATGGTTGAAGCAATGGCAAAGCACTTATAAAAGTGAGGTTTTACATACAATATGGGATATATCAAAAGATACAATACTTTGGACCATATGGCTAGAAAGGAATAGAAGAATATTTAAAGGAAAGGAAAGCAGTTTAGAGGTAAAAAAGAAGATATGTTTAGCCATAGAGGAGTCTAAACCAACCCTATAAACTCACCCAATATCTAATTTGAAAGCATAGAGTATTGATAGATGGAGTCAAGTCATTAGAAGGAATTATGATGTTGGGTACAAGAGAAGCAAAAATAAGATAAATAATATAAAGTGGAAACCACCACATGTGGAGTGGGTTAAGTTGAATTTTTATGGAACATCTAAAGGAAACCTAGGACTAGTAGGAGGAGGAATAATTAGAAATAATAGAGGAGAGATTTTATCTCATTATGCTTTCAATTGTGGATTTAAGACAAATAATGAAGCTGAAGCTTGGGAAGCTTTAGAAGGATTAAAAATATGTAAACAAATAGAATGGAATAGAGTTTGGATGGAAGGTTATTCTCTCATAGTAATAAATACAATTTTGAGGAAACCAAAGGCTCCATGGAACATACAAGAGATAATTGTGGAAATTCAAGATCTTGCTAGAGTTTAAAGAAATTAGGTTTACACATATATTAAGGGTGTTGGAAGTATCCCTAAGTCATAGGCATTATGGTTGATATAGTTTACGTAGAATTTCTAGAATAGAGTATTATTAGAGGTTTGTTAGAGTTTCTATCACCATATATATTTGGCATAATCTATTGTAAGGTGATTGGTTAGCGTTGATTTTGGCTTTCGAAGCCTATTTAAGAGTGTAATATTGCTTTGAATAATAGAACAAATTTGCATTTGTATCTCATTTTGATATCAGATCTATTGAAGCTTTGGGCTAATTAGTAGCCTAGAGATAGGGATGATTTTTTGGGAGAACTGTAACCTAGACGCAGACTGTAGCTCTGCGTGGCACCTATGACCAGACGTAAACCAGCAGAGCTAACTGGCTATGATTTGACCTCCTTGAGTTGATGTGGACCATGGAGACCATGAAGCCTGATGGTCACATAGACTGCAAGTATGGCGGCTTAGTCAGACTCCTATAGGCAGACCTAGACTACAAGGACTATAGGCAAACCTAGACTATAGGGACTCTGACACATGTAACCAGGTGTGAACTAGAAGCACAAAAAACTTGTGATATGGTGGATCTAATTCGATCTAGGTGAGCTATCACAAATCATGTAGATGAACCAAAGGCAGACTGATCGATGGATCCTAGGCTATGGTGTGACCAAGATCATACAAAAGTACCTATGATGTGGGGGGTTCCCTAAGCTTATGATGACGAATCAAAACTATGATGTGGGGGGTTCCCTAAGCTGATGATGACGAATCGAAACTCTTGAAAATGACTAATCGAAACTCTTGAAAATGTAGGCTAGAGGACTAGATTTACGATAAACGATATAGAACATGAGGAAACCAGCTAGCCTACATAGATGTGGGGAAAATTGGTAGCATGACGAGAGACTACCATGGTGATATATCAAACTTAGTTACCTAAGTGGATGAACATACTACCTGCACATGTAGACGTGTGGATGTACCATATAGAACCTTAAGATAGAGGTGGAGGATGTGACAACGAAGGCCGACTAAGACTCCTAGTAGACCAACCTTGAGACATGATGTGACTCATGACGATGATCTCATGTGGAGACTACGTGGAGACATTAGACTATGTGGAGGACCTAACTTGATGTGGACTAGACTGAGTGCACACGAGAATAAAACCTGATAAGACAGGGATATTGAAGGGTATAGTTTCATGTAGGGAGACTACCTAAAGGTAGTCATCAGATTAAGGGAGAGTGTTTGTTTGTAAATTGAAAAGAATATATCGACTCTCGCATATGGGATAATCCTTTTTGATAAAAAATACATTTGCTAAATTACGAATTAACTGCTCATAGTCTGCTATTCATTATAGAAAATTTGTAGGATCAAAATCTGTTGATTTTCTGCAAGAGTGTGACATGATTTGTCGTGAGAGGATCAAAATCATGGAAGACACATGTAGGTGCCAATGCATAGGAGCCGGATTCATCACATGAGCAACATGCAGGATCAACGTGCAAGGGCAAAATGTAAGAGACAGTCGATGATTTGATAAAAGTTCCAGGTAGAATTTTAGATGTTGAAGGTAACATTGAAGGCTATATTGAAAGAGACTACATTTAAATAGAAGAATACGTTCAAAGTTTGATCAAGCTACATTGATGTTTATGTCCCACAAAAATTTATACATGGATGAGATGCATTATTAATCTTATTAAATACAAGGTTTGGTTTATCTTGAGATACGTGGGCACCTCCTATGTTGAATGACGTTCATATGGAGAAAGGTTGCAGTCACCTGATTTATAAAATCAGAGATGTGTTTGGAGAGACGCATTTTGGTATGACTGCTGGTGAGAAGCTATCAAAAACCCACATCAAATGTTTCTATAAAAAAAATTGAGCCACGTAAGCCAAGCGATGTGTTTGGAATGCTAAGAATTGCAGTACCACATAGCACTCAACAGTGAATAAAAAAATGTGGAAACATCTTCATTTATGTGCAGGCGGAAGAAAAATACGTGAGACAGCGGATGCGGGTGATATAGCATGATTTACAGCGTGGAGTTGTTCACATTGTAGGGCTGCAGTGCCTGCCCCACCGTCGATATGCTAATAGTGCCAGTTGTCATATGTGGATGTCCTGCTATCTCTTGTTAGATAAGCTTCTTGTTTTACCACCATGAATATACAGAAATTCGTCGCGTCCTACAGTAATTTAAAAAATCACCATCGCATATTGTGCAGGTGTAGGTGCAGTTGATGATGCACAACATAGAGAGGAAGCTATTCAAAGGTGTATTTCTACTAAAACCAACATGAGAGGAGATCTATGTTGATCAAAAATTATTGCAACGTGGTGCTTTGGAAAATCAGTCATCATAACCTACAAAAACTTTAGACGTTTTACAATGCATAGCATGAGAGAATTTGTTATTTCTAATTTTTACATTGACTGGTCAAGAGCAATGTTTTGTTTTGGAAGACTATAAGTGAAGTGTTTTTGCATTACTTAGAGTGGAAGAGAAGCCCACATGAGGTTGGTTGCTAAAAAGGTGTGACATTGTTAAATTGTTGGTGTCTTAATTTTGAAAGGTGTTGTATAAATAATATACACTTTGGAGGTGAATCTACAGATAGTTTGAATGTCTTATCAAGACATCTGGTTCATGGTGTGATCTGTGTGTGAAGGAGACGGTGGTGTGAAGGAGACATTGAAGGAATTTATAGTCATTCTGCAATAGCAACAACTTATCATTGATGATTGTTTTCATAGCCTATTGTAAATGAATGTGACAACCATGTTGGTGATCCAGCACAACCATGACTAGGCAAACATAAATCACAAAAGGGTTGCGATGGATTATATTGTAGTAGGTGGATATAATATTCCATTTTTGTTTATCTTTTGCAACTAACTTTGAGCAAAGGAAGTTATTGTAGCAGAGGAGCAGCACCACCCGGTACAATAACCACCGACCACCTGGAGAGTTTGTCTTTTGTTTATCTATTAATGTTGTAGCCGAGGAGCATCTAGCTCCAAGTAGAGAGGATTACATGCAGCTAGCTCAAATAAGAGAGGTCTCTATGAGGCTGATTTCATAAAGCAACCTGAATTGAGTGAAAACGACTGAAGGATAACAAGAAAAAGAGCTGACAGAGTGGGGTATTTAAAAAAAAACACAAACAAACAGAGTACTGTGATTTTGTTTTTTACAAGTTTTTTTTGTTGATTGGCCTCAATGGCTGCCAATAACAACCTGTCCATTCCTGAATTTAATGGGTTAGACTATGAGTATTGGTCTATCAAGATGAAGAAACTATTGTTGGCAAAAGTATTATGGGACATTGTTATTGAAGGCTATGAAGAATCCATATCTTGGAGCATGCTTGGAGAAGAGGAGAAGAAATTGAAGAAAGGAAAGCAATATGAAAATTTCTTAGCCCTTATGGATTTGAGAAGAGGAGTGGAAAAGCATGTTTTCCCTCTTATTTCTAAATGTAGATCAGCTACAATAGCATGATAAGAATTAAAGGATACTTAAGGGTTTGATGAGAACACCCATAAAAAAATGTGTGATAATCATGGAGAAGAGGATGAGACGGAGAAGGAGTCTTGTACAAATCTCATTGGAGAGAGTCATGAAAAAGATTATTGTGAGACACACATAGTTGAAGACATGTCTTGTAAAGGCATGGAAAATTGTAATAGTCAATTATTTCTTTTAGGAGGAGAAAAAGATGAAAATAAAAATTGTACTAATGAATTTTTTGTAGGAATGGCATGCTTGGAAAGCATTCACATTGATAGCAAAGAGGATGTATGTCTCAATGGAGAGACAATTTCTCAAAGACCTTGTTGTGAAGACCACTCAAAAGTGGAAGAAGAATTTGAATATGAAAAAAGAGAAACACTCACATTGGAGTGTTCCTTGATACAAGAACACCAAGATGAGATGGTATATGATGGAGAATATCTCAAACATGAAGAGTGTATTATTGAGAATGTACCTAAAATTCTCATGGATGAGAATAATGAAGAAAATGGGCTCAACCAAAATTTTTGGCATGATGATGGAAAAGCAATGTTCATGGAAGACCATTGGCTTGAAGATCATTCACTTGGAATGGATGTGTGCTCTATTTAAAGAGCAAATGAAGTGATGTGGGATGTTGATCCACAAGAAAAGTTTGATGAAGAGGATATGAAGACTATAAGCTTCATGCTCAATTGTGAAGATCACTCATTAAGAGTGACAAATGGAGTTGCTTCTTGTTCATCAACCAAAGAAGTATGGAAAGAAGACAATATGTTGTGTGAATAAAAGAGCACAAATGATTATCTCATTTGGAAGGTGGAAAGTGAGAGAGCAAATGAGATAGAAATAGAAAATGGAAATGAGATTGCTATTTTTTTTGTTGTAGTGGCAAAGGAAACATCACTCATGAATGAATTTCACTCACTTGGAGTGCCTACATTGAAGGACAAGAGTTGTATTGAAAAGGCAACAATGTATGACTACTTGAATGAATGGTGTTTCAACACACCAACATGGATTGAACAAAGGAGGAGAACTCTTAGTGAAAAGTTGATGGTTGATTTTGAAGCACCATACAATGAAAGAGATATGCCACAAAATAGCTTTATGGGGAGCACCAAATATAATCACATTGGAGGTAATGTTTTTGTGATTAATGATTTGTTTTTTGTGAACAGGTATTTGAAGAATGAAGGAGAATGTCTTCCAAAGGCATTATTGAAAAATTATTGTCTTGTAGAGACATCTTTGGATGAAGTTATTTCATTTGCAAAGGACATGGATAACATGGTGATGAGAACCATGGATATGTGTTGGTTGTGGCATCTCATTATGAGAAATGAGTATTTTGTGTTTAAAGTTCCTTGGAAGAAGGAATATTGTACAACTATAGTAAAGAGTGAAACATTGTGTGAGGAGCAACAATTATTTGTTGCATTTGTATTTAGCTATTGCATAGCTATATTTTGTTTTAAGATCTGAGTAGAGGCATGTGAAATTATAATATGGAAAAACCATCTACATAATATGATGCATTGTACATACTCAGGAGGAGTATTAGGAGCTAAAATATGGTTTGAAGACCATAGAAAGAATGATGAAAGAAATGTGCTAGATTGGTTAGTGAGAACCAATACTTGTGGCATTATGGGAATGCCATCATTTGAAGGAGCTTTTGATGAAGGGGGAGTAGCTCATAAAAAGGAGGCACTCTATTACTTGCAAGAAGGAGCAACAAAAAATATGAAGGAGATCCCACACAAATGGTGGAAGGAGTGCCCAAGACATCATTTTGCATTTTGTGATTTTTTGGTGATAGATTGGAGGAAACATAAGAGATTGTATTTCTTCCAAATTAGTGATGCTTAAGAACTCACTGAATGAGTTCCTTTAGCATCAAGGGGGAGAATGTTGGAAGTATCCCTAAGTCATAGGCATTATGGTTGATATTGTTTACGTAGCATTTCTAGAATAGAGCATTATTAGAGGTTTGTTAGAGTTTCTATCACCATCTATATTTGGCATAGTCTATTGTAAGGTGATTGGTTAGCATGGAGTTTGGCTTTTGAAGCCTATTTAAGAGTGTAATATTACTTTGAATAATAGAAAAAATTCGCATTTATCTCTCAAAGGGAAGGAAAAAAATGCGCATATAAGTTAGCCAATAGAGGGTTTTTGGTTGAGGATCGTGAAGTTAATATCTCCTTTCCATGGTTAGTGGAAGTAGAAAGTTTAGTTGAAGCTGAAAAAAAATGTTGATTGTCTAAATCAATTAATGATTAAGATTTAATTTAATGTTTTCCATTGGTAATATATATTTTATTTTGTAACAATAATGTTTGTTCATTTGGACTATTTATTATAATTTTTGTGGTTGCACTTGTGTTTCAAGAAGGAAACTAATAATCCAGATTTGGTGAAGTGGACTCGGTTAGTGCGATGTTTTGGAAATATTACTCTACTAATATATGAGGCATAGATAGTAGAGGCGAATTTTTAGCATTGTGAAGGTTTCTATAGGAATATGTCAAGAAAGATGCTAAATTATGAAGTAATTGTACTCAAACAGAGATTTGAAATGATCCAGAAAATGAAAATCAAGAATTCAAATATTTTATGTAAAATGATGTAGGTTTATAACTATAGCATCTTGAGATGAGAAGTGTATCTATTTATAAACTCTCAAGCTCTAAAGAAGAGATATGTAATTTGTTAAGGGTGGAGGACTCGAGTACAACCCTTTATTATCAAACAAAAGTCTAAATTAATATCATTATTATAATAATAATTATTATAATATAAATATCATAATTATAATTATAATTATAATGTAAAATATCCAATATGTTCAACTTAATATTTAATACTTCATCATTATATAAAACTTAAGTAATCGAGATCGATTCAACTTGATGTAACATACCACCAAGCTTTTTTGGTTTATTTTGAACCAGAGAAAATATTTCTTACCTTTTAGAAAAATTTTTATATTGGGAATTTAACTCCTTTATAAGGACCTTTACCCAAAATTCCCAATTATTCATTTTATTTACATTGTGAAGCAATTTGTCTTTGATCAATACCTCACAATTATCAGACATTAATTTATTATTATTATTATTATTTTTTCAAAAAATTAACTTTTTTATCCTAAAAATATGATTCTTGCTAAAAAAATAAAATTGGTTAAAATTAATACATATTATTAAAAAAACACCTACTCGATGTTGACATATGTTGCTGCCCTTCGACCTGTAAAGGCAACTTGGTGCAGTTGTGGGGGGGGGTGGGTGGGGCATAACACTAAAAACATATGAAAAAGAAAAAAATATTATAATTTGAACTAAGCAGTAATTGAATCAAGAAACTCAAAACAATAAACTTACCTGTCATTGGTGTGGACTCATTGGATTCACATTGCACAACATGTTGATGAGAAAATCCAAAAGGATCTGCCCTTGGATGTTTATGAGGCCTATGTAGTGGTGATGCTTCAGACTATTTTGAATCACCAGCGGCCTCTGGCATGTGATCCCTAACAATAGCATCCTATTTTGACTGGGTCATGGTTGCCTTACTTTGAATTTAGGTACAAATAAAAAGATAAAATATAAAAACATGCTAAAATAGTAAACATTATTTGATGGTGAAAAATGAAATAATTACCTTCAACTCCTCAGGTGTCATGGCAATGGCTTGCAAGGTTGCATGCACTACAAATGGTACACCAATATCCTACAACTTATGAAAATATTCATAATAAAGACCTAAAATATAATTTACTATGGTCATTGTGGCCCCATTTTTTATCTAAATTGCATTGATCTCTGTTTTGATGCTATCATAAATGTGTGTACACTAGTTGAATTTTTTATGGTGAAGAAAACAAACAACATAGGCCAATACCCAAAATGGAATCTCTATTCTTCCTTACAAAAATAATCTTCCTTGAAAGAATTCAAGAATTGCCCTAAAATATGAGTTTGTAACAAAGGTATTCATTAACCCCCTTTTTGACTTTGCCGTAGAAGCTGCAAAAAAAAATTAGATGACAAATCACAAATTTAAAATTATGAACTTTAAGAAAATTGTGAATTTTAATACCTGACAACAATTCAACAGAGAGATCGTAGTTGGTCTCCAAGTAAGCCTTATCATCGGTAGTGAACACAAACTTCAGTGAAATGAGAGTGAAACCCTTATGGGGAAGACCTATCAATCTTTGGATGTAAGAGGGTTTGATGGTGAAGTAAATTTTTGTATTCAAAATTGTTAGAGTGATGGCCATAAGATCATGGTCATAGCCATCAATGATACAATAAAGGACATATTTATCTATTCTGAAATGTGGCATTGAAATCAAAGGCTGTAAACCTGAGTCAATAAACCATGAATGGTCATAAATAGGGGTGGTTAAAATTTTGGTACAATTTGGGTTTTTGAATGTAATTTTAAGAGAGGCTACAAAAGTGGTGGTCATTGCTAAAAGTTTTGAAAGCAGAAAAAAGTTTGCTCTAGATGGTTGCTTGGGGATGGTTTGCTCTGATCTCATGTAGAAGGAAAAAACTAGAAAAATAAATTGTGGATGTATTTTTATAGACACAATTGACATGGGTGGACACGTGGTAGCATTTATTCAACATGCATACGGGTTGACCAATCATGTGACACATGGCTATGTAAACCCTGGTGTACTTGACGTAAACATTAGTTTGACCCATATTCATGCAGTTCATAATTAATGAGGTCCAATATTTAACAGAATAACCCAATATATTAAGAAAAGTAAATGAGTCTACCATTCACATGCATAAAAACCTACTGAAAATTTCCAATATATTGCCAACATGAAATATTTTCTTATGAATACATATGCAGAATACCATGTTCCAATGGCTTTCAATGGTGAAATTTGGTGCAGTCCAATAACTTGGGAGGAGATGTTTCTTCCACAACTTATATTTTCAACATTCCTTTGCTGCACAAAGTCTTCAACTCTTTTTTATGCGTTTGGATGGCCATTTAAAAATTTCCAAAAAAATCCTTCGTTTCTTCTTTTTTTCATTGAGTTTTATAATGTCTTATTCAAAAGAATCATCGCATCCATTATTTCATTAGGTAATGCTTCTACCACATTACATAGTGTAATGTTTTGGTAAGTGTGCATACCTCTTGCTTTGCTTTATTTAATAAATCATGAAATACCTTCAATTCTAAATTTCCACGTACTTTCTTTGTAGACATTCCATATTAAAAAAAATTATGTGAATTGCTTTTTGTTAATCCACATCCTCCTATCATAGTTTTGTCAAAAACTTTTGATCAAACAACTATTTTACACAATCGTGTGATGACAACAATGAAGATGAAGAATTTTTATTGGCATGTTCTTATCGACAAAGTATAGTCGGGTGATAGTGAATTTCTTTGTCATAGATGACACACCACCATTATTAGCATCAATGTTAATTGGAAGGTAAACTCATTGGTGGCTTCCTCTTAGATGACGGTTTCAATAAATATTTCCAAGGCTACATGCAGAGGAAGAAATATGCATCACATCCCTTGACAATCTCCATTATAGCTTCTTGAAGACGACATCTCCCAATGCATATGTTTGACTACAATGCCTCTTATAGCAGTATCCCATGGGTAGCTTTTAAACGATACACCCATATGGATGCTAGCATTCGACAACTATGTAACCTAAAAAATTTACCATTAATCTCCAACAATGCTTGTAATGTGATGACATCCTATCTTGACAACCACAACATCATTTTATTTTGTTTCTCCTCTAGCTTTGCTGATCTTATCTTTCACTATCTCTGCATGCATCAAGTTTAGTTTATTTTGGAATTTTATCTTCCACTGGTAATGCTAATATTTTAAAATTTTAGCAACCCTCTTAATCTGCAGCATAGAGCTTTATGTCTAGTTTTGAAGAACACCACCTCAGTTTTTGTACAATGGATTATAATGTAACCTTGTCATGGTGCCATCAGTAGAATCATGGTAATATTGAGAAATCAATTACTTTGGGCACATAACATTAATGTAGACCAATTTTATTTCTTGTTTTACACTGTACTTGTAATTGGACCAACTTGTTTTGATGAATATTTGATTATGCTTTCAATCTACAAGGTTTGACATTATGTTTGAGTGATTTCAATCATAATGAGGTAATATGCAAGCTGCATATTTTAAAATTGATAAGTCACCGATGTCAATAGCTGCTACTATTGTATGTTACCAAATATTTAGAGGCCCTCTGACTCCACCTGTTTCCTACTTTGCACTATATCCACTAGCATCACCTATTGTGGATGCCATCTAGATTGAGAACAATAACACAATGAATTACACACTGTAATTTTGATCTTCTATGTAAGCCAAGTATCTAGTACAAAACATCCACCACATTCCATTTATGGTAAACCTAACCCCTCCAAATTTAATACATGACACTCTTTTGAAGAGTATGGGAATGATTCCTTCGTTGTAGATGGAAATCTGCTCCCCTATCAAAATGTTGAAGAGGAGAATTGTACCAGTCCTCGTCGTTGTTGGGAGATTGAAGCTTGATAGGCAAAAATTTATGTCTGTGATAGTGATGGATTTACCTAGAAGGCACCACTACTTGTCTCTACTCGTGTTGTGGATGATTTGAAATCATACCCCCCATGATGCTCAATGTAGCCATGTTCGTTTTGTAGTCGATACTATACAGGTTCTTGTATCCCCACATCTATCCATAAATGGATGAAAAGGGTCCCATGGACTCTGAAATTGATGATGACATATCCAACATGTTTGTGGAGAGGAGCTTCCATGGGCAACGCTATGACTTTTGTAATTATTCTTTTGCACATACTGAGGTTGATATGATCAACTTTTTTTTTTTTTAAATAAATACATCTTGCAAAAGCCAAGTGTAACCAAAGATTATATATATAAAAAATAAGGAATATATTGTTTTTAAAATAAGGTCATGTCTTTTATCCTATCGAAAGTCACTGGGCACTTCTAATATGATTTTAGCAAACTTTAACGGGATTTTTTCTTAAAACAAATTGAAACATACTATTGAGATGATTTCATTTCATTTGTACATCCCTTGCAAATAAGTTCACTACCATTTAAAACATTTCCAAAATTATACCATCCTTTATTTAGAGCCACATAAAAATACACCTATATTCAATGAGAGAGTGAAATTTAAGCTTCTATGACCCTTAATAAATGAATGATAATATGAATTATCTACATAGTGAGTGTTCTTTGGAATATTGATCTTATGGTTTCATTTTGTATTTGTATTTATAGAAAATTAAAACAAATAATTTTACAATAATTTAAATGTTAAAATTACCAAAATATTGTCTTGTATTCTATTTTCAACTGCACCAAAAATATCCATATTCATATTTAAGACATAAAGAACAACCTCCTTGGCATAGCTATGAACTTAAATTTAGAAGCAAAAGCACTTAAGATTGATAATGGTAGAATCACTTTGCCTTATATAATTTATCCAAGAACCAAGGGTACTTTTTTGAATAGCCTAAATTTAAACATGGAGAATATTCCTTAATGGAAGCAAAATTATTTGCAAAAAATATTTGAATAGTATCCAAATGCATGTATAATTGATGGCACTCCTTTGCTTGTCCATGTTCCCATGAAGAATAACATTTATGTGAGATAGACGCATGGAACCTTATAGAATCAAGGCAACCAACATTATGAAGCAAAGTATTTTTATAAATGCACGTTCTTGTTGACAGAGCTTAGTCGGCTAATGGTGGGCTTCTTTGTAACAAACGACACACCACCCTTATCAACATCGACGTCAATTGATAGGTAAAATTGTTGGTGGCTTCCTCTTAGATAGCATTTTCAATAAATATTTCCAAGGCTGCATGTAGGTGAACTACTATGCACCGTGTTCCTCGACGATCTCCATTACAGCTTCTTGAAGACATCATCTTCCAATTCATATGTTTGACTACAATACCCCTTATAGTAGTCTTCCACAACTAGCCTTCAGATGACACACCCATATGGATGCTAGCGTTTAACAAATACATAACCTATAAAATTTACCAATAATCTCCAAAAATGCTTGTAATGTGACAACATCCTATCTTGACAACCACAATGCCATTTTATTTTTTTTCTCCTCTAGTTCTGCTAATTTTCTCTTTCACTATCTTTGCATGCATCAAGTTTAGTTTCTTTTGGAATTTTATCTCCCACTGGTAATACTAATATTTTAAAATTTTAGTAACATTCTTCATCCACAGTGTAAAGCTTTACGTCTAGTCTTGAAGGACCCCACCTCAGTTTTTGTACAATGGATTATAATGTAACCTTATCATGGTGCCATCAGTAGAATCATGGTAAAATTGAGAAATCAATTACTTCAGGTGCATAATATTAATGTAGACCAATTTTATGCCTTGTTTTACATTGTACTTACAACCATACCAACCTATTTTGATGAATATCTGATTATGCTTTCAATCTACAAGGTTTAACATTATGTTCAAGTGCTTTCAATTGTACTGAGGCATTATGTAAGCTCCATATTTTAAAGTTGATAAGTCATCGATATCAACCACTACCACTATTGTATGTTACCAAATATTTAGAGGTCCTCTGAGTCCACCTGTTGCTTGTATTGCACTATATCCACCAACATCGCCTATTGTGGATGCCATCCAGATTGAGAATAATAACATCATGAATTACACACTATAATTTTGATCTTCTATGTAAGCCAAGTCTTTGGGACAAGACATACACTGCCTTCCATTTATGGTAAACCTAACCCCTCTAGATTTAACACATGAAACTCTTTTGAAGAGGATGAGAATGATTCCTCCCTTGTAGATGGAAATAAGCTCTCAGGTGGGCTGCACCATGTTGAAATGCTAAAGAGGAGAATTGCACCAGCCATCGTTATCATTGAGAGACCGAAGCTTGATAGGTAGAAATTGGTGGTTGTGATAGTGATGGATTTACCTGGAAGGTGCCATTGCTTGTATTTGCTCATGTCGTGGGTGATCTAAAAGCATGCCTCGTATGATACCCCATTGTTGAACAGATTGATGGTCAACACAATCATGTTTGTTCCATAGCCCATGCTGTACAGGTCCCTATATCCCCACATCTATCCATAAATGGATGAAAGTGGTCCCCACAAACTTTGACATTTATGATGTTATCTCCAATGTTTCTATGCAGAGGAGCTTCCACAAGCGCTGTTATAACTTTTGTAAACATTCTTTTGCAAGTACCGAGGTTGAAATGATCATTTTTTCCTTTTTAAAGAAATACATCCTGCAAAAGCCAAATGTAACCAAAGATTATATATAGAAAAAATAGGAAATATATTGTTTTTAAAATAAGGTCATGAATTTTATCCTATCAAAAGTCACTAGGCACTTCTAATATGATTTTAGCAAACTTTAACAAGATTTTTTTTTTTTTAAAACAAATTGAAACATACCATTGAGATGATTTCATTTTATTTGTACATCCTTTGCAAATAAGTTTGCTAATATTTAAAACATTTCCCAAAACATACCATCCTTTATTTAAAGCCACATAAAAATACACCTATGTGGTATATTCAATGAGAGTGAAATTTAAGCTTCTGTGGCCCTTAATAAATGAATGATAATATGCATTATCTACATAGTGAATGTTCTTTGGAATCTTGATCTTATGGTTTTATTTTGTATTTGTATTTTTAGAAAATTAAAATAAATAACTTCACAATAATTTAAATGTTAAAACTACCAAAATATTATCTTGTACTTTATTATATTTTTTTTGGTATTAATAAAAAAAAAGGGTCGAAGGGCCCTGACCTTTTACATAGAGCTTGAAAGATATACAAGAAAAATAAGAGAAGATCATACAAATGCAAGATAGCCCTATATTAGTAAAACAAATAAACTTGGGCTAAACCTGTTGATGGAGAAGCTGAAATAATATTCCTCTCGCTATCCTTCTATTTAACGTAGTTGATGCAATGCTTAATGCTTTACATAACTGATAAAGAAAATGATAATAATGTAATTAAGTGTGATCATATCCTTCATCACATGATCCCAATAAGTATTCTACTTTGCTCTGGCCTTTTTATATGCTAGCTTCATTATCAATTCTTATAATCTCTTCCAACTCCATGGGGGCATATGACCAGACCTTGAAATTCTCAAATTTAACTACCATATTCGCCATTTTATAATAATAATGGTATTTTTGATGAACACACACTCACCCACACCACTGTTTGAATTTTGGACCTCCCAAAGAAGAGCCAAAGCCCTGATGAGCAAGGTGCATCCAAAGTATTGTCATTGTTGTCAACATAGACAAAGGATCGGTTGATCCAATGGATAGGAGTTCATTGATGAACAAGGTGCAACAAAAGTATTGTCATTGTTGTCAACACAGACAGAGGATCGGTTGATGCAATGGACAGGAGTTCATTGATGAGCAAGGTGCAGCAAAAGTATTTTCATTGTTGTCAACATAGTCAGGGAGATCGGTTGATGCAGTGGACAATAGATCGGTTGATGCAATGGACAAGAGTTCAGTGGTCATACAGAGCATGTATAATGATTCTCCAAGAAGAACGTAGTGGCCCATATGCAAAATCTCAAAGAAAAAGACAAGTAAGAAAAGTGTCACGATATCGTGACATGTTGAGCAAGCATGAGAAACTGTCATGATATCGCGACATGTTGAGAAGCAGAAAGAAAAATTGTCACGATATCGCGACATGTTGAGAAGTAGAAAGAAAAATTGTTGTGATATCGTGACATGTTGAGAAGCAGAAAGAAAAATTGTCGTGATATCACGACATGTTTGGCCAGAAAGAAAAACTATCGTGATATCGTGACATGTTTGGCAAGAAAAGAAAACTATCGCGATATCATGACATAATGGAAGAAAATAAGTCAAGTAGAAAAAATGTCGCGATTTCATGACATGTTGGCAGAGAAAAAGCCAAGTAGAAAGACTGTTGCGATTTCGCGACATGTTGGCAAAGAAAAAGCCAAGTAGAAAAACTGTCGCGATTTTGCGACATGTTGGCAGAGAAAAAGCCAAGTGGAAAAATTGTCACGATTTCGCGACATGTTGGCAGAGAAAAATCCAAGTAGAAAAACTGTCGCGATTTCATGACATGTTGGCAGAGAAAAAGCCAAGTGGAAAAACTGTCGAGACATGTTGGCAGAGAAAAATCCAAGTGGAAAAACTGTCACGATTTCGTGACATGTTCGAAGAAGAAGCGCAGGCAAAGAAAACTGTCGCGATTTCGTGACATGTTTGGAGAGAAGACGCAAGCAAAGAAACTGTCGCGTTTTCGCGACAATAGGCAAGAGAGGCAGTACAGACAAAAATGTGTCATGATTTTGCGACATGTTTGAGAGAAAGAGCTTGCAAGGAAAAGTGTCATGATTTCGCGACAATTTGCAAGAGGAAGCACTAAGGAGAAAAAGTGTCACGATATCGCGACATATTGCAGGAGAGAGAAAGGCAAGATAAAAAGTGTCATGATTTCGTGACAATTTGCAAGAGGAAGCACTAAGGAGAAAAAGTGTCATGATATCGTGACATATTGTAGGAGAGAGAAAGGCAAGATAAAAAGTGTCACGATTTCACGACAATTTGCAAGAGGAAGCGCTAAGGAGAAAAAGTGTCACGATATCACGACATGTCAGGTTTTCACGGACAAAGAGGCAAAAAGTGTCGTGATTTTGCGACATGTCATGTTTTCGCAGGTGCAAGCTGAGAAGAGGACAAGAAGGCGGAAAGTGTCATGATTTCGTGACATGTCATGTTTTTGCAGGTGCAGCTGAGAAAATGTCAAAGGGGCAGAAATGTCGTGATATCGTGACATGTCATGTTTTCGTAGGTAAAAGGCGAGAAGAGTACAAAGAGATAGAAGTGTCACAATTTCATGACAGGTCGCAACAACACGATTACAAATAGTTAACTGAAGTAGAATGATAGTTACAGGGGCAGTTGTAGAGGAAAATCATGCAACCAATATAAGAAGAGTCAACTGAAGTTAGTGCGACAGTTACAGGGGCAGTTACAGATAGAAATCATGCAAGCTAAAATAAGCACAATGCATTAAAGACAAAATGGCAGTTACAAGGCCCGTAAGCGGTGTAATCGCTGCTTACGCTTATACTCGAAAGTCCAACACAAGAAACAGAGCTATTAATAGAATGCATGTACAAATTACTGTGTGATAAAGGAGTTACTTTCAAAAGTGTCTATTAATAGGGTGCATGCAAGATTATGGAAGTCACAGAAGAACAGGTGCTTCTAGATGAAAATATTATTTTAAAAATGGCAGTTGCATGCAAAAGAAAAAGTGCTGCTCATAATTGAAAAGAGTGCCACCATAAAGAGGGAAAGTGCCGTTGATAAAATAATAGATGTGCTGTGAAAATGTTGTTGAAGAGAGCTGCAAGAATGTGTATGTTTCATATACAGTAAGTTAAGAATTAGGGTCAGGGTTGAGCTCTGAACTATGTAAGAGAGCAGATAAGAATGTCAGAGCATCGAAATGAGTAGAGAAGGCTGTCAAAGAGCCGTAAATGAGCAGATAAGGCTGTCAAAGCCATAAGCAAGCAGAGAAGGCTATCAAAGCACAGAGAAGGCTGTCAGAGCAGAGAGAAGACTGTTAGAGCATAGAGAAGACTGTCAGAGCGTAGTAAGCAGAGTGGTAAGAGTGATTCATTAGGTTGAGATTTGTGCATGTAGAGAAAAATGTGTGTAGCCAAAGAGAAAATGAGTGTGGAAATAGAGCACTGTTGAGAGAAGAGCGATGAAGAAAGAGTGCAGCTGATAGAGCGTGACTGAGAGAGTGTGGTAGCAAGTGCGCAGAAGGAATATGTGTTTCCTAAATTGAAAGAGAGGTTGGATGAGCAATAGACCAGTGAGGGTCTTGTAAAAGTGAAGGCATATTTATGTCAATCTAAGATTCAAAATAGAAATCCAAGTTGGTGCTTGGAATTAGGGGTTGGTGCTCCTTCCAGTTGGTGCTGGTAAATTAGGGGTTGGTGCTCCTTCCAGTGGGTGCTGGTAAATTGATTGTAAAGTTGGTGCTTTGCAAAGGCTGGATTTGGATGGGAGTCTAAGCAGTCTATTTTTGAGGAGTAGCCAAAACTGGTGAACCTCGTTACATCTTGTGTTATGTGATGCTCTCTTGTGATTCTTGCTGTTTCTAGTTTTAAGCTTTAATTTTTAGATTTAAGAGTTGTAGATTTGAAATTAAATAGCTGCAATGATTCACCCCCCCTCTTAGTGCCATTGTAAGACTAAAAATTGGTATCAAAGCCAATTTTCTAGTTCAGGCTAAATCAGTCAGGGTTGATCTTGGATTAGTACACAATGGGTAAGAAGAATAGATCCTCCTCCAATAAGGCATCTCAGTCAGTTTTAGTTCCTATGGAAGAGAAAATTGAACCAAAAAATGCAGGAGTGAACTCTGAAGTATGTGATGAAATCTATGAGGCTGAAGTAGATCTTGAAGGAGAGTTGATCTCTGCACTTGAAGAGTTGAGTATAGAAAATAAAAAGAACAAAAGAATGTCCAAGAAGTTAGAAGAATATGGGGATGAGATTGAAGATATCTTCCTACAAGTTCAAAAGGCCAAGAAATCAGAAGAAGCCTTGAAGACACACCGGATGATGAGGATGATGTACGCAGCACAAGTGAAGAGGAATCTAAAAAAGTTATTGTTGATCTAAAGTCGCAAGTAGAATAGTACCAAAGGATTGAAGATATTCTCAGGTCTCAAATCAATGAGAAAGAGACTGTTTGATGCCAACAAGAAGAAGAGATTGTTTCATTGAAGAAACAACTAGAAGAGGCCAACATAAATCTCAAATATGAGAAAAGCACTGAATTACTAGATAAAATGAGAAAGCAACAAAGAAGCTCCACGGATAAGTCTGGTATTGGATATGAAGCTAAACAACCGTCATCTTCCAAAAGTACAGAAAAGAAGATGTCCATTGCTGAAGGATCGAAGCAAGAAAAGTCTGAAGCTAAATCTTCAAAAGGAAGAAAATATCAAAGAAGATCTACAACAAAGCAACCACAACAAAAGAGGTTCTCTCACTCTCACTCTTTTAATAATAATGCTTTTAATGGCTATTGTTCTAAATGCAATTGCTATGGTCACAAGGCAATTTATTGTGGACTGAACAATAGATCAAAAAGTTATGTTGTTAAAAACACATCTGCTTTCCTAAGTGAACACCCTGTGCAATGTTTTAAATGTAATGGCCATGGGCACATAGCAAGGTTTTGTCCAAGCACTTATGTATCCAATCTAAGGCAAGACCATAGATTTCATCATACACATAGAATGCAATGCAGATAGGGAATAAAACATGTGCAATGTTTTAAATGTAATGGTCAAGGGCACATAACAAGGTTCTGTCCAAGAACTTATGTATCTAATCTAAGGCAAAACCCTAGATTTCATCAGAGACAAAGACGGCAACACAGACAGGGAACATATCATGTGCATAAAAGAAAAGAAAATAATCATCCATCAAGAATGCACAAGAGACAACCCCACAAGAGAAATTTTCAAGTTCACGAACAGGGGCAAAATAGGGAAGTAATTGAAAAACTCAAGCCCAAGTTCAGGAAAGTTTGGAGAAAGGTAGAAGAAAGGAAATTGTGTCTCCTTGGACTGAAGGAGGCTACTCCGCCATTGCTCTAAGCAACTCCAGGTGGCACATCCTCAGGGGGAGCAATATTAAAGTTTTATTTTAATGTTCCTATGTATTTATCTGGGTATCTGAGGATGAAAGACCAGCAGTCAAGAAATTGTTGTACAGTTGTCAAAGTTTTTTTTGGTTTATGTAGTGGACTGTGGAAGTACCGTGAAGGGTTGTGATTAAATTAAGAGCTGGCACCCTTGGTAGTTTTGATATTTGTCATTGTTGTACTGTTGATGATTCTTCTGCCACTGTTCAAAATTACGGATCATAACAGTTCAAATTTTTTGGTTTAATGAAAGAATGTGTGCGTGCCCTAGATGCGTACTTGTGCTTTGATAAAAGCAACGTGTATTTGTTCTACGCTTTGATGTGAAGATTGTTAGATATTTCATGACACCTTGGTGAATATGGTTAATTCACAGACAGTTTTGTTTTAACTATTGATAAAATGCCAATCCAAGGTTAAGAAGTATGAGGCTGAGTAAGGTGCACTATGGTTGGCCATAAAGTGTTTGAAAAAATGTCTTCTCCTGATTTGCATAGTTGAAAGTAAGGTGTGATCTGCAGTGAATCGTAGAAAACTCAGATCAGGTTGTAAATATAAAAAGGAATTTGGTTGTGCTGTAGTACAGTATTTGATGCTTTCACAGAGTTGAAAGTGGATTGAGGTAGCCTGTTGGACTCTCACTGAAGAGAGAGACAAACAGTTGACATTAGGTTCAAGCTTGTTGAGAATATCCAAGATGCATTTGTAGATGCTGCCAGCATTGCAGAACAAACAGCTGGATATATACAATCAGTGTATGCCTTCACTAATAGTGGACAAGTTTGAGATTGCAGAGAAACAGAGGGTTGGTACTCAGAAGACAGTAGTCCAGCCATGTTCCTACACATATTATATTGGTGAAGTTGACAGTGATGATGTCTTTCACTGGTTATTGCTGCTACTCACATTATTGATATTGTTGATGCCTATTATGCTTATCATGAGGTTGTCAAACAGTGAAATGAAGTGGTCACATATTCCCAAGAATAGACTAAGAATTGACTAAGCCATCGGGATCAAATTCTCAGGGGGAGCATTTATGCATGTGTTTATCATATTGCTCATGTTTTTGCTTTTTGCTAACTATAATAATTTTTGCCTTAGAATGTTGTGCATGGACTCAAGGGGAGTTTTACAGCCGCCCTTTGGTATTATTGTCAAAGGGGGAGAAGAGTTACAGGTAATTGCACGCAATTACGTGTGTTGCCAACAATTCCAAAGGGGGAGATTGATGAGCAAGGTGCATCCAAAGTATTGTCATTGTTGTCAACATAGACAAAGGATCGGTTGATGCAATGGACATGAGTTCATTGATGAGCAAGATGCAACAAAAGTATTGTCATTGTTGTCAACACAGATAGAGGATCGGTTGATGCAATGGACAGGAGTTCATTGATGAGCAAGGTGCAACAAAAGTATTTTCATTGTTGTCAACACAGTCAGGGAGATCGGTTGATGCAGTGGACAATAGATCGGTTGATGCAATGGATAGGAGTTCAGTGGTCATACAGAGCATGTATAATGATTCTCCAAGAAGAACGTAGTGGCCCATATGCAAAAGATCAAAGAAAAAGACAAGTAAGAAAAGTGTCGCGATATCGCGACATGTTGAGCAAGCATGAGAGACTGTCGTGATATCGCGACATGTTGAGAAGCAGAAAGAAAAATTGTCATGATATCGTGACATGTTGAGAAGCAAAAAGAAAAATTGTCACGATATCGTGACATGTTGAGAAGCAGAAAGAAAAATTGTCGCGATATCGCGACATGTTTGGCCAGAAAGAAAAACTGTCGCGATATCGCGACATGTTTGGCAAGAAAAGAAAATTGTCGCGATATCGCGACATAATGGAAGAAAAGAAGCCAAGTAGAAAAACTGTCACGATTTCATGACATGTTGGCAAAGAAAAAGCCAAGTAGAAATACTATTGTGATTTCGCGACATGTTGGCAAAGAAAAAGCCAAGTAGAAAAACTGTCGCGATTTCGTGACATGTTGGCAGAGAAAAAGCCAAGTGGAAAAACTATCGCGATTTCACGACATGTTGGTAGAGAAAAAACCAAGTAGAAAAACTATCGTAATTTCATGACATGTTGGCAGAGAAAAAGCCAAGTGGAAAAACTGTCGTGATTTCGCGACATGTTGGTAGAGAAAAAGCCAAGTGGAAAAACTATCGCGATTTCGCAACATGTTCGAAGAAGAAGCGCAGGCAAAGAAAACTGTCACAATTTCGTGACATGTTTGGAGAGAAGGTGCAAGTAAAGAAAACTGTCGCATTTTTGCGACAATCTACAAGAGAGGTAGTATGGACAAAAATGTGTAACGATTTCGCGACATGTTTGAGAGAAAGAGCTTGCAAGGAAAAGTGTCACGATTTCGCGACAATTTGCAAGAGGAAGCGCTAAGGAGAAAAAGTGTTGCGATATCGCGACATATTGCAGGAGAGAGAAATGCAAGATAAAAAGTGTCACGATTTTGCGACAATTTGCAAGAGGAAGCGCTAAGGAGAAAAAGTGTCGTGATATCATGACATAATGCAGGAGAGAGAAAGGCAAGATAAAAAGTGTCACGATTTCGCGACAATTTGCAAGAGGAAGCGCTACGGAGAAAAAGTGTCATGATATCACGACATGTCAGGTTTTCATGGACAAAGAGGAAAAAAGTGTCATGATTTCGTGACATGTCATGTTTTCGCGGGTGCAAGCTGAGAAGAGGACAAGAAGGTGGAAAGTGTCACAATTTTGTGACATGTCATGTTTTCGCAGGTGCAAGCCGAGAAAAGGTCAAAGGGGCAGAAATGTCGTGATATCGTAACATGTCATGTTTTTGCAGGTAAAATGCGAGAAGAGTACAAAGAGACAAAAGTGTCACGATTTCATGACAGGTCACAATAGCACGATTACGGACAGTTAACTGAAGTAGAATGATAGTTACAGGGGTAGTTGTAGAGGAAAATCATGCAACCAATATAAGAAGAGTCAACTGAAGTTAGTGCGACGAAGCTAGAGGCGATTACAGATAGAAATCATGCAAGCTAAAATAAGCACAGTGCATTAAAGACAAAATGGCAGTTATAGGGCCCGTAAAGTAGTGTAACCGTCAAGCGATAGTTATACTGAAAGTCCAACACAAGAAATAGAGCTATTAATAGAATGCATGTACAAATTACTATGTGATAAAGGAGTTACTTTCAAAAGTTTCTATTAATAGGGTGCATGCAGGATTATGGAAGTCACAGAAGAACAGGTGCTTCTAGATGAAAATATTGTTTTAAAAATGGCAGTTGCATGCAGAAGAAAAAGTGCTACTCAAAATTGAAAAGAGTGCTGCCATAAAGAGGGAAAGTGCCACTGATAAAATAATAGATGTGCTGAGAAAAGGTTGTTGAAGAGAGCCGCAAGAATGTGTATGTTTCATATACGATAAGTTAAGAATTAGGGTTAGGGTTGAGCTTTGAACTATGTAAGAGAGCAGATAAGAATGTCAGAGCACCGAAATGAGTAGATAAGGCTGTCAAAGATCCGTAAATGAGCAGATAAGGCTGTCAGAGCTGTAAGCAAGTAGAGAAGGCTATCAGAGCACAGAGAAGGCTATTAGAGTGCAGAGAAGACTGTCAGAGCGTAGTAAGTAGAGTGGTAAGAGTGATCCGTTAGGTTGAGCTCTATGCATGTAGAGAAAAATGTATGTAGCCAAAGAGAAAATGAGTGTGGAGATAGAGCACTGCTGAGAGAAGAGCGATGAATAAAGAGTGTAGCTGATAGAGCATGATTGAGAGAGTGCGGTACCAAGTGCGTAGAAGGAATATGTGTTTCCTGAATTGAAAGAGAGGTTGGATGAGCAATAGACCAGTGAGGGTCTTGCAAAAGTGAAGGCATATTTATGTCAATCTAAGATTCAAAATAGAAATCCAAGTTGGTGCTTGGAATAAAGGGTTGGTGCTCCTTCCAGTTGGTGCTCGTAAATTAGGGGTTTGTGCTCCTTCCAGTGGGTGCTGGTAAATTTATTGTAAAGTTGGTGCTTTGCAAAGGCTAGATTTGGATGGGAGTCCAAGCAGTCTATTTTTGAGGAGTAGCCAAAACTGGTGAACCTCGTTACATCTTGTGTTATGTGATGCTCTCTTGTGATTCTTGCTGTTTCTGGTTTTAAGCTTTAATTTTTAGATTTAAGAGTTGTAGATTTGAAATTAAATAGCTACACTGATTCACCCCCCCTCTCAGTGCCATTGTAAGACCAACAAGCCCAAACCATTGCACTGTCCCCCCAAGGAAATCTTGTACTCTATTGTCAAGTACACCAAAAATACCCATATTAATGTTTAAGACATAAAGAGCAACCTCCTTGGCATAGCTATGAAATTAACTTTAGAAGAAAAAACACTTTAGATTGATAGTGGTAGAATCATTTTGCCTTATATAAGTTGTCCAAGAACCAAGAGTACTTTTTTGAATAGCCTAAATTTAAATGTGGAGCATATTCCTTAATGGAAGCAAAATTATTTACAACAAACATTTGAATAGTATCCAAATGCATGTTTAATTGATGCCACTCCTTTGCTTGTCCATGTGCCCATGAAGAATAACATTTATGTGAGATAGACACATGGAACCTTATATAATCAAGACAACCAACATTACGAAACCTCTTGACATAAAGTCATCAATAAAACACTAAATACCAACCAAAACTCAAAATTTCAAGTGGATCCCCAAATTTGGGGTACATTGTGCGATGACAACAACAAATGTCGATTATGCTAAAAATACTTCTAAGAATTTTGGATAAAGAATCCAGTATAAAATCAATAAAACCAAAATCAAAAAAATGTAAATCATATAGTACTATCCAAGAAATACGGGGTTCAAAAGTTTTAACTAAAAGTAAATACTTCACTTGCTTCAACTTAGTGTGTGTTTTGTGAATTCATTTTATGTTTACGAATCCATAAAAATTTCCTCATCAATTTTGTAATTAGGCTATTAAAATGTTACTCATAAAAAATTACCTCTGCATTACTCCACTTCCTGTCAAGTGTCTATAGCTCCATTGGAGATGATCTTGATCTCTTCTAGACCTTTCTCTACTACCATCCAAGCATATTTACCCTCGGTAAATATTATCTGAATCCCCCAAGCATTTGATTGATTTGCATTTTTTTATAAGCATTTGATTGCTTTGCAAATATCATATGCATCCATTGGTTAGAGATCATCTAAGGATGAATAAGAAGTCTATAAATTTTGTTTGCCAATCAAAAACTAGAATGATTTCATCCTTCAGGAGTCAAAAATATCCTTTAAATATGATTTTACATGTGAAGCTTTAGCAAAATGTTGTAGTACCTCAATGTCCACTATATTAGTCCACCATTCAAGAATAGCTACTAAATAATCTAATTTACGTAACCTCAATTTCATCTAATGTCAAACAGGCAATGTATCTTCCAATACTAAACAAAACATATATCCAAAAAAGTGACAAAATTTTAATGCTACTACACAACTATACCACACTCTGGAAAACAAAAACCAAAACATGTTATGAAAGCAATGAAGCAAAATGGAAACATGAAACAAACACAAAAATTTGCATGAACCTGCATTATTGAAAGGTAAAAACATAAAAAAAAATTCAAAATGCAAATAACAAAACCAACCAACAAGTGATGACTACATCCAAATGGTATGTACACACACAAAAATTTGTATAAGCAAAAAACAAAACAAAATGACAAAGCTATATACAAGAAAAACTTGCAAAACCAATGACTATGTACAAGAAATGAATATGTGAAAGTAATGACTTGGGATTTCTCATATATGAAATTTTCCAGGATCCCAAATACGATTACCATAATTTGAGAGATGCCCATAATAATAGGTATGTTTATTTTGATGGGTATCATTCCATAGTACCATTAGATATGAAAACTCATAAGTCTTTATTTTACCTCTCTTTCCCCCCCCACTCAATTTAATTCCATTCTCATTATCATACTTATATTTTGAGATGTCTATTAGTGAAATTTTATCTTCAATCATAGTTTCTCCCAGCATAGTGTGAATTTCCACTTTCATTTCAGTGTTGAAAATACTATCCCCATTGTTGTGATTAAACGTGAGATCTTCTAAGCTTGACCATATTTCTAAAAATTTGACTAGCAAACCACTATTCATAGTTTTAGACCAATCATAACTACGCAACAATTTATAGACATCTAGATACCTAGTATATGAGGATCATTATAACTTTGTATCCTAGGTTCAAAAGTTAATTGTTGATGAAATTGATTCAATAGCTGAAAAAAAATTACCTCTGTCTTGTTCAACATAGCAACCTTATTACTGGTGTGAGCAGGAATCAACTCTAATTCTTTTTTAACCACAAATGACATTTCATTATTAACAACATTTGAATCCAATAGATAATTATGCAAACTTTTACCTAGAATTTGAATGATTGAATAGAAAGGCTGAGATTCTACCTTTTGTACATTTCCATTTACTAGGACTTGATGAGCCTTTGTAATTCCTTCTTTTTTCTCAAAATCTTCATCATCATCCTCTTGTATCCCTTTGTTTTCATCAATCACCTAATTTTCAAAAACACCAGCATTAGTCACAAAATTAGAAATATGCCCATCAGTTTCACACCATAAATCTTGCTGGTCAAGGGATGTGTTAAATAAAAAATCTTCCTAATCAACTACTTGATTCATCTCGAATAGAGCAACACTTTCCTTTGGGTCATCAACGATTTAAAATACAAACCATTTATATTCTGGGTTTTTCTCTATCTGAGATAACATAGGTATTATAGGATTATTAGATAGAATTTCAATTTCTTGCACATCAAGTGGGAACAAGGTGAGTGATTCCCCTTATTTATGTTGAATAATATAATCATTATATTTCTGAAATATTTGGTGAGATTCTATCCCTTCTTTCATGCCATCTTCAGATTTAGTATCATTCAAGCTATAACTTTCTTCAAATTCATCTTCCTCTATTTTTGAAGGTTCATATGTTTCCTTGCTAGCTAGATCTAGGACTCCTCTATTGTCTGATAGAGTATCCCATTGAGTATCATGGGATTGGATATTGAAATTTATATCATGAATATGATTTGAAGGATTATCGAGAAGTGTACTTTGAGGTACTTGATTTTGTGATTGAACCATGTCTCTACTAAGCTTTAGAACTAACCTTTGCTGCTTATCTATCTGAGGGTTTATATAATTAACCTGAGCTATAGTAGTTTGGTTATATTGCATCACTAAGAGACATTGAGGTATTCTGGAATTGATTGGAACTTGAGAATGATGGTATATTCTGAGTGGTAGATTGATATGAAGAAATAGTAATATGGGTAGGGGTGGTAATGATATTAAATGATTGATGGTTGAATGATGATATTTGACTCACACCAAAACCCTGATAAATCAACTGTTGTTCTAATGTTATTACCTCATTATAAGCCTTGGGAAAGGATGTAATTTGAGGAATCCCTCTCAAATACATGGAAATTGATGGATCCAAAGTATTGAAATACATTTGGATGGTTGCTTCCTCTGTAGGAATGTAAGGTGCTTCCAAATTTGTATATAGCTTATGGAACATCTTAGTGAATAGCTTCAAAGATTCATTAGGTTCTCTACGAGCAGAGATAAATTTATGGTATATCATAATTAGGTCAAATGATTTTTTGAAATGACTGAGAAATATTACCTCTAGTTGAGCCCAAGAGGTAATAGAACCTAAAGGTAAGTTGATATACCAATTATATGCAACCTCATCTAACATGTATGGAAAATTTTCACAGGAAACATCTTCATGCATGATTTGTAAATGAATTATGGTGTTTTTGTATGACTGAATATGTTCTTCAGTAGATCTTATCCCATCATGCCTAAATTGGGAAAGATATCTATCAAAATTTATAGGCATATCATGTGCAGGCCCAGGTATGCACAAAGGGTTATTGCCTAACATCCACGGAGTAAAAACCACAATTAGTGGGCCTTAAAGAATATAAATTTTGGCACAAATTTTGCTAGTCAAAGAAATAATATTACAAAGATGCATGAAATAAATAACAATTTTCAAATATTTAACAGATAAATCATTATGTTCATCCATTTTAATGCATCAATTAAACCATAACAATCAAGAAAATTCTTAAATTTGTAAAATGTTAACATCAATGCATTATCAATTAGAGAATATCCAATTAATAAAGGCGAACAACTTTCAAAAAAAAAACTTGGTAGGTCAAAGCCAATACCTTCAATTAGGCCTTCCTTCTAGAACCAATTCTATTGCACATTGAGGGCTTAGAGAAAGTTAACAATTCAAGGATCTCAAGTAACAATGAATAATTTAGCATTTAAAGTAACAATGAAATGAACAATTTAGGTCCTTCTAGCACCAATTCTATTGTGTATTGAGGGCTTAGAGAAAGTTAGCCATTTAGGGATCTCAAGTAACAATGAACAATTAAGCATTTAAAGTAACAATAAAATCAATAATTTAGGCCCTCCTAGCACCAATTCTATTGCGCATTGAGAACTTAAAGAAAGTTAGCCATTCAGGGCTCTCAAGTAATAATGAACAATTTAGCATTTAAAGTAACAATGAAATGAATATTTTAGGCCCTCCTTCTAGCACCAATTTTGTTGAGTGATAATTTTACCCAATTGCAAAACCATCATCACAGTTAGGGTATTATCGAAAAACCCTTTATTGTAAATAAATTTAAAACTTCTCCAAGGTTCGTGTTAGCCTAATTGCTTCAAAATGTATTGATATGCTATGCAAAATGTGTTGAATACCTCAGAGGTGCAAGAAACTATCAACAAGGGGCATGTGGTTTAATACGTGATTTCTCATGCTTTTGTTGTTCATAGAATTCTTGAAAATTTGAAAGTATTGATCAACTATTTACTTTTTTTTTTTAAAAGCGAAAAACCCCTTGTGGGGCCGCCTTGGTCTGAGAGACCGCAAATAGGGGGTTCTACACCATCAAAGTCACCCGAGAGTCGCACCCGACCCTGCCCGCACCAACGTTATCAATTGGATTTTGGATACCCAATTCAACATTTTGGTAGGGTGGAGATTTGAACCTGGGACCCCCCTTGGAGGATTGCCCTATCCTCTCCAACTCACCTACAACACCTGGGTAAAAACTAATTTATAGTGGAAAACACCCCTTTTGAGGTGCCACTTTCAACAGGTTGGGCATAGGAGGAAAGGAGCCTTGTCGGTCTCTACCAACACATAGGACATTCCTAACTATACCATATATCTGCAGGATGGAGACAAGGGGAATGGAACCTGGGTCGGCCTCTACCAGCATCCAGGGCATTTACCACTGCACCACAACAAGCAGATCACCTATTTACTTTTAAATAATAGTCTTTGAATAGTGATTTAATCTATTTTATCTCAAATTGTTAAACCAATTTTATCTTTGATTGTTAACCAAATTTTATCTTCTTTTGTTATCCAAATTTTATCTTCTTTTGTTAACCAAATTTGTCTTATTTTTTTAACCAATATATTTTATTATTAACCAATTTTATCTTTTATTGTTAACCAATTTTATTTTGTATTGTTAAGAATTTATTGAAACTAAAATAAAAAATGACTAAAATCTAACTTTGCAATGTAGGAACTTTGGAATATCATATTAATTGTTCATTTTATTGAAATTTGGAATTTATTGAAATTTTTCGTTTTCATGAAACACAATTAATTTGATTTCTTGAAACAAAAAAGTGCAAAGCTTGAAACCTCTAATTTTCATTAAAAATGTGACCTTACGTAAAATGAGAAATTGCATTTTTAATTTTTTGAAATTTATGTATCTCTTTTTTGGGGTTTTAATTTCTTGTTTTTTATTTATTTATTTTGTATTGGATGAAATTAATTTTTTGTATTGTATTTTTTTTTTATAATATCCTGCTTTGCTTTGTTTATTAAATCATGAAACACATTCAATTATAACTTTCCATGTACTTTCTTTGTAGACATTCCATCTAAAAAAATATTACGTGGATTGCTTTTTTTTTATCCACATCCTCCTATCATAGTTCCATTGAAACCTTTCGATTAAAAAACTATTTTACACAATCGTGTGACAACAACAATGAATATGAAGAAGTTTTTTTGGCATGTTCTTGTTGACAGAGCTTAGTCAAGCAATAGTGGGCTTCTTTGTCATAGATGACACACCACCATTATCAGCATCAATGCCAATTGATAGGTAAACTTGTTGGTGGCTTCCTCTTAGATGATGGTTTCAATATATATTTACAAGGCTGCATGCAGACGAACAACTATGCACCGCGTCCCCCGATGATCTCCATTATATCTTCTTGAAGACGATAGCTCCCAATGCATATGTTTAACTGTAATTACCCTTATAGCAGTCTCCCACAAGTAGCCTTCAGACGACACACCCAGATAGATGCTGGCATTTGACAACTATGTAACCTACAAAATTTTACCAATAATCTCCAAAAATGCTTGTAATGTGACGACGTCCTATCTTGATGACCACAACACCATTTTATTTTGTTTCTCCTCTAGCTTTGCTGATCTTATCTTCCACTATCTTCACATACATCAAGTTTAGTTTCTTTTGGAATTTTATCTCCTATTGGTAATGCTATTATTTTAAAATTTTAATAACCCTCTTCATTTGCAGCGTAGATATTTATGTCTATTTTTTAAGGACCCCATCTCAGTTTTTGTACAATGGATTATAATGTAACCTTGCCATGGTGTCATAACCAGAATCATGGTAAGATCGATAATTCAATTACTTTGGATGCATAATATTAATGTAGAGAAATTTTATTCCTTGTTTATTTTTTACTAGCAATCAAACCAACCTATTTTTATGAATATTTTATTATGCTTTCGATCTACAAGGTTTGACATTATGTTTGAGTACTTTCAATCATAATGAGGCATTATGTAAGATCCATATTTTAAAGTTGATAAGTCACCGATGTCAGCCACTACCATTGCTATATGCTACCGAATATTTAGAGGCCCTCCAACTCCACCTATTACTTGCATTGCACTATATCCACCAACATCGCCTATTGTGGATGCCATCTAGATTGAGAACAGTAACACAGTGAATTATACACTATAATTTTTATCTTCTATGTAAACTAAGTCTCTAGGACAAAACATCCATCACCTTCCATTTATGGTAAACCTAACCCCTCTAGATTTAACACATGCCACTCTTTTGAAGAGGATGGGAACAATTCCTCCCTTGTATATAGTAATATGTTCCCATGCGGGATATGCCATGTATAAATGGTCAAGAGAAGAATTGCATTAGCCACCATCATCGTTAGGAGATCAAATCTTGATAGGCAAAAATTGGTGGCCATGATAGTGATGGATTTACCTAAAAGGTACCATTGCTTGTCTTTGCTCATGTGATGGGTGATCTGAAAGCACACCCTGCACGATATCTCATTATTGAAAATATCGATGTTCATCGTAGCTATGTTCATTCCATATTCCATGTTGTACAGGTCCCTATATCTTCACACTATCCATAAATGGATGAAAGTGGTCCCTACATACTTAGACATTGATGATGACATCTCCAATGTGTTTGTGTAGAGGAGCTTCTATGGATACCACTACGACTTTTGTAAATATTATTTTGCACGTACCAAGGTTGAGATGATCATATTTTAATTTTTAAAGAAATACATCCTGCAAAAGCCAAATATAAGCAAATATTATATATAGTAAAAAACAAGGAATATCTTATTTTTAAAATAAGATCATGGTTTTTTATCCTATCGAAATTCACTGGGCACTTATAGTATTATTTTAGCAAACTTTAACGAGTTTTTTTAAACAAATTGAAACATACCATTGAGATGATTTCATTTTATTTGTATATCCCTTGCAAATAAGTTTACTAATATTTAAAACATTTTTCAAATCATACCATCCTTTATTTAGAGCCACATCAAAATACACCTATGTGGTATATTCAATGAGAGAGTAAAATTTAAGCTTCTATGACCCTTAATAAATGAATGATAATATGAATTATCTACATAGTGAATATTATTTGGAATATTGATCTTATGGTTTCATCTTGTATTTGTATTTTTGGAAAATTAAAGCATATTTCACAATAATTTAAATGTTAAAACTACCAAAATATTGTCTTGTACTCTATTGTCAACTACACCAAAAATATCCATATTCATATTTAAGATATAAAGGGAAACCTCCTTGGCATAGCTATGAAATTAACTTTAGAAGCAAAAGCACTTTATATGGATAATGGTGAAATCACTTTGCCTTATATAAGTTGTCCAAGAACCAAGGGTACTTTTTCGAATAGCCTAAATTTAAACATGGAGCATCTTCCTTAATGGAAGAAAATTTATTTGCAACAAACATTTAAATAGTATTCAAATGTGTGTATAATTTATGCCACTCCTTTGCTTGTCCATGTGCCCATGAAGAATAACATTTATGTGAGACAGACGCATGGAACCTTATAGAATCAAGACAACCAACATTACAAAGCCTCTTGACATAAAGTCACCAATAAAACACTAAATGTTAACCAAAACTCAAAATTTCAAGTGGGGCCCCAAATTTGAGGTATGTTGTGTGATGGCAACAAAAAGACCCCAATTCTTATAGAATTGAGCAAAAGAAAAATTTATGCTCCAAAAAAAAAGAAAAAAAGGAGGCTCAAGTGCTTAGGTGATTAAGATAACCTTTACCAGGGCTATGAACACCTAGTTGGTAGTGGAGAAAGATCTAGAGTGGGATTAAATATAACTCTATTAGGGATATAAATACATATATAGTAGTAAAGCAATTTATAATGGTGGCATGTATATTTATGTGGTAGAGCTTATCATTAGTAGACCAATGTTTGCTCAAGGATGAACTAGCATGATTTCTAAACTATGGTGGAAAATTTTAACTAGCTCTAGGATAAGAATGAAATTAAAAACACACACTTTTGTTGAAACAAAATGGAGTATTGCTTTCATATTAAGGGCTTAACCCCAACCTTAGATGCCAATTTTTTTTATTATGTTTGGTCTTATTGTTTTATTATTCTAAAAGGGGTTAATTATATTCCCAAAATGCTTTGGAGAATTTCAAAAGTAGAGTCACCATTTGTTTTTGTGCTTGCACAACATGCCTAAATCTATATAGACTAAGGAAACACTTTTTGAAAATTTTGATGATTTTTTATCTTGTTTGCTTTGGCTTATGCATAATAGTCATTCATCTTAAAAATCAAATTTTTAGCTAAAACTCTTTAATCATAGGTACCCAATTCATGCTTACCTTGAGTTTGTTAGGATGCTTACTACCATTGTTATGTATGATAATTTACAAAAAAGGAAATTATCATCTCCTATTAGATTAGGCTTGGAATACATTTCCTAACAAGTACACACATAACTATGTTTCCATAGCCTTATCACCATAAATTGACTTAAATCAGACACTATATACTTAGATTACCCCTCGATATTTCACCTCAATAACATAGATGGATTCAGTTTTAGGTCCCATATAATTTTTAATACTAAAAAAATATTATGAAACCACTTTCATTTGACTCCTGTCAAAAAGAGATGTCCAAAAAGTATAAACTTGCCTATGTTCCAAGAAGAATTGACCTCCTAGATGGCTTATTTTCAAAAAACTACCAAGTTGCCTTGTTAGTTTTAAGACCTATATAATCATGCAATACTCACTTATAAACCCCATATATATTTTAATACTTAGTAAAAATTTATGAAACCACTTCCATTAGATGCTTTTCAAAAATAGCTTTCCAACATATATAAATTTGCCTATGTTTCGAGGAGATTTGAAGCTCAATTTACTTGTTTTCTATAGGCTATCTAAATTGTTGCAACAAAAGTTAGTGCAAGTGCAAGTCAAATTAAAATCATTCATGAGGAAAAAAAAATTAAAAGTATGGGCCATTAAAAATTAGTCCCAGGCCATTGGAAATTAGTCTTGAGCCATTCACAATTAACCCTAAGTTTTTTAAAATCTTGAGAAAACAAAATCTTGGATTGGGGAAATAAAAATACCAATGAAGCCAAAGCTTTATGACCAATATCAAGGAGCCAAAAGCTCGGACTCAAGATTTTTTCAAGATGACATAAGCATAACCATTTTAAAATCTTAGGAAGCCAAAAGCCTAAACTAAGGAAATAAAAAAGCCAATGAAGCCAGTAAGTAATCTTGAAAAGCCAAAAACCTAGATCCAAGGTTTTTTCCAAGATGATGTAGCATATCCATTTCAAAATCCTAACAAGCCAAAAGCCTAGGCCAGGAGTTTTCTAGGATGATGTAAACAGAACCATTTTAAAAAATTGGTAAGCATTGTATCTAGGTAAGTATAAGAAAAGTGTTGAAAACTTTGAGCACTAGGTGAAATACTAAAAAAATAATAATAGTAATAATTAAAATCTTGTGCCATTAGAAATCAATACGAGCCATTGAAAATCAATTTTGAACCATTGGAAATTAGTCTTGGTCCATTGGAAATAAATCCTAGACCATTGTAAAATAGCCTCGATAATTGGAAAATAAACATGCTAGAAACCTAAACATTTCCTAGGAAGCATAGAAGAAATAAAAATAAAACAGATAGTGAATCAATAGCCTAAAGGAGAAATAAACTACAAGGTGTAAAGCGAAAAGAATTACCAGGAAGGGTGAAAATTTCCAAAAAATGCAGAAAGCAAGTTGGAAAGAAAAAGAAAATCACCAAAAAATAAATAAAAGGAGAGAGGCAAAGAGGAGAAGAATATAAATAAAAATATTAAAATAACTAAAATAATAAAAAATTAAAAAATTAAAAACTGTCCTGGGGGACAATGCAACAATTCAAGTTTTTGATCTTCTTTGAGAGGTTCAAGGTTCAAACTGCAGCATGGGGGAGTGTGTGAGGGGGTGGGTGTGTGTTAAAATTCTCTATTGATAAGCATACCTCTCAATGTTTTGAGGGGTCATGGTAGGGAGGAGACTGCTCAACCTTGTGCGTTGGTTGTAGGGGTTTCTCACACTAACCAAATAAAAAAAAAATTTAAAAAAATAAAAAAAATAATAGTGGCACTAAATTATAATGCCTATAATTTTGACTATTACCTTGCAAGAAATATAACATGGCTACTTGAAATTTAAAGACAATAGAAGTGGGAGCTTAATTTTGATCATATAAGCATAGAGGTGTAGAGTGGTGGATGTGGTAAAATTAATACCCAACCCACTTATGATTGGTATATCAAGTATTGAATTAGCTAACCCATCAATATTAAGAGACCCCAAGCATTGTGTGAATGGAGGTTTAATGAGGGAAGGCCAAACTATGGCTAAAAGCAATCCCAAGGAGCACACATCATGGATATGCAACCACCAAATTAATTATAAATGTAATACTATGTGAAACACAAAAGATTGTATAAATAGTGGCTCACTAGTCTGTTACAAAGGTTAAAAACCATCTATTAGCTGGTCCCTTATCTTTCTTCTTTGCATTTTTTTTAAGGTTTGATGAAATTTTTGAACCATACCTAATATTTTTTTGAGCATTTTTCTTGTATATTAATCGAAGTGAGCAAATTTAAATTAAATGTATTTAATGACCATATTTATAAGATAAGGCTTGTGAATTTTATGTGTTAAATCTATGCATATGAATGGTGGTTGTACTCAGTCCATTTCATAGTCCATTTCTCCCCTAAATATCACACCATATTAGACTTTAGGTTGTGTGAATATTAGTTGTGCCAAAATTGGTTTGAATCAGAATTATCATTTTACGAATTGTAATTAAATTTTAGGCTAATATAGGCTCTTTTATTTTTATTTATTTTATCTTTCCCAGTAGATTAATTTTATTTATGTTGCAAGCTAATTATTTGAATGTAATGTATGTTAATTTGGCAAATCATATATTGCATAGTTTAAATGTATTTCAGTTTGCAACTACTTAAATTCTACTCAACTATGGTATATTGTAATATCAGTACAGTGGAATTGCTTTTTGATAGTTAGGCATTTGATTTTAAGACATTATGCCCAATAAATTTTTCTATTTGAGTTATACTAGTAAAGGCCCCTTAATAGAATAGTATAGATGACCTCTAGATTTATCCACTCCTACCAAGACTTGGTATACTCTAACCTTGGGGGAAAAAGAACTTCTATTTAAGAGGGAAGACTTTGTTCCAAGTATGTTAGTTTACCCTTGACACACTACTAATTTGGCTTCTACTTCTTCATGCCCAAGAAAACTAGCACTGGAGAGAAAAAATCCTAAGTGTATTAGTTGCACACTCAATATAACTGGCACTAGAAGGAGGGCATGTAAAATGTAAAATTAAAATTTTTCTAGTATAATGTTTATATTACACATCTTGATTGTCAAAGTTAGAACCAAATGTTATCATCACTAAGTCCAAGCCATATATAGGTGGCATTGATTTTCTTATCCTTTCCCCATATAGAAGACCCAAAATTAATAATGGAAATTCCAATACCCAATAGTTAGCATAGAGTTATTATCCCTTTTGTTGATCCTTTATCTTTTTCCAATGTCCACCAATGACAACTACTACTCCATGGTTAGTTGGAAGCAACCCTTTGAATATGTTAGTGCTTGCACATGATATACCGAAGATATATCCCAAGGTATATGTATAATGGAATAATATTAGCTAAAGATCATATACAAGCATACACAAATACCTTAATTCATTTATGGATTGACCATGAGGATGTTACCTATAGGATGCTTCCACACACATTCGATGAGTTTGCATATGATTGGTATATCAAATTACTTTTAGGCTCTATTACATCTTATTTTTAGTTAGAAGTAGCATTTACAAACCACTTTAGACTACCTATTGACCTAGCTATCATTAGTTTTATTCTATCCATAGAGATCCTAGTGAACCCCTAAGACTATTCAACACTAGGTTCCATAAATTATACATCAGGTTTGTTACACCTTATACCCTCATAGAGGAAGCAACCATACAAATGTATCTTAGATCTTTGGACCCATTAACTTCTATGTTTGTGAGGGTATCCCCTTAAATTACATCCTTTCCCATGGTATAGAGTGAGCCTCTAGCAATTGAACAACAATTAATTCCTTAAGATTTTGGTTTGGATTAATTACCTTCACTTAGACAACTAGGAACTTATAATCATATACTACTAATAAACCAAGCCCTTACACAACATATTCCATGCTAAACCCATCACCAAGGTTCATGTATCTAAACTAGAATAAACCCTTCAATCTAACACCCTGAATCAAATGATGCCTAATATGAGAAATTGATACACCATTCTAACATATTTAGAAAATCATGTGACCACAAACAACATTCTTAATAATGCAACTCTAAAAAGTAATTAGCTAGCTTTACTAATATTTTTGAATACATCTACACTTGCAAGTAGTATAATAGGTCAACCAAGAAGAAGTAAACCTAATAATTCAAATCCTAACATAGAAAACATACAAAGGATGGTTCAAAAACCGAGAAATGATATGCTTCAACTACAAAGGCAAGTTCCTCAAAACCCATCTACCAATAATAATCATAATAGGAACTTTACCTTCCAAAGGAGTACCCACCAATGGAATACTCATCCAAATAATGGATGGGTTGCAAATCTTATTGGAAACCAAAATAAATCAAATAATAACCCATGTACTTTAGTGATAGAGATGAATGTATTGGGGTATTAAACTAGGTCCATATACAGTTGGCTATAAAACCCAAGATACAAAATTGCATTGATATTTAGGTTATGGATATCCTAGATGCATATAGGATGTTGCTTAGCCATGATTGGTCAAAAATCCTAAAAACTAATTTCTCATATATGTGGCTTCCTTGGAATGCCATAGCAAATCAAATTTAGATAGAAAGTGATTCAAGACAAAAGGATCTCATCATTGAGTACAACAACATCAATGAAATTTTATACATTGAACCAAAGTTGGGATTTTATCCTATGGTAGTGGAAAATTGAGATTCCATAACTAGTCTTTAGTTGGTGTTGAGGCAACTAAGGAGGCAATTTAGTTGAGGCAATTACTTCAGGACATTGGGCTATTTATATATGGTCCAACATATATATATATTGTGACAACTGCCTTCTTAGTTGCCTCAATTTTTGCTCTATATTCAAACTCTATTGAAGATAATGAAACTATTTTCTGTTTCTTTTTGCTCCATGAGATAGAGCCTTGGCCCAACTAAAAACAATAATCTGATGTGGATCTTCTAGTTTTAGGACAACTAGACCAATATAAATCTGTGTACCCAATCAAAGAAAAATCATCACATGATGTGTACATAAGGCCATGATGTGGGGTGGCCTTGAGGAATCTCAAAATCCTCTTAGTTGCTATCCAATGGCTCTTCTTAGGATCCTGCATGAATTTGGAAATAAGGCCAACTAAATAGGAAATATCTAGTCTAGTTGAAGTTAAGTAGATCAAACTTCCAACTAGCTACCTATAAAAGGTACCATCAACCCTTTCTTCTTCATCACTATTAGATAATTTCAACTTGGTTTCCATGGGAGTGAGGGAGGGCTTACACTTATCCATGTAAAACCTCTCCAAAATAGAATGAATGTATTTATCCCGTGAGATAAAAATCTTATCAGGCTAGTGCTATACCTCTATGTCTAAGCAATAGTGGAGGAGGCCTAAATCTGTCATCTCAATTTTTTTACATAAGTCCTCCTTGAGCAATCTTATTCCTTCTATGTCATCACCTATAATGAGAAGATCATCCACATACAATGTAACCAAAATTATACGGTTCTTCCAATTTTTCACATAGAGAGTAGATTCTCATTGTAGATCTAGTGAAACCAAGGTTGATGAAATAGGATTCAATCTTTGCATACCAAGCTCATGGTGCTTGCCTAAACCCATATAGAGCTTTCTTCAATCTAAGGACTTTATTTTCTTGTCCTTCAATTGTGTACTTCCTCCTTTAAGTTACCATTGAGAAATACACTTTTGACATCCATATGATATATAGGCCAATAATTTTGAGCTGCCAAGGCTATAACTGTGCAGATTACAATCATCTTTTCCACAAGAGCAAAAGTCTCCTCATAATCAATTCCTTCTTGTTGCTTGTGTCCTTGAGCTACTAGGTGAGCCTTGTAGCGATTTAATGAGCCATATGCTTTATAATTTGCCTTCTACACCCATTTTGTGCCAATGGTATATTTGCCTTGGGGTAAATCAACTAATTCCCAAGTGCGATTCCTTTCAATGGAATCCAATTCTTGATCCATGGAAAGAACCCATTTAGTATCACCAAGTGTTTCTTTGACATCAAAAGGCTATGGTTGACTAAGGACTTTAGCCATGAGGGCATAATTCACTTCGTGTCTTAGGTCTAAAGGCATTTTACCTATATAAGTGCGGGCTTCATCTATGGTGGCTTGAACTCACTTAGGTAAAGGATTTGATGATGTGTCTTGATCATTATATGGAGGAGTAGAAGGATATGGAGGACATGGATCATTTGTGGGGAGTTCTTCATGTGGAGGAATTTCTTAATTTATGAGTGAAGAGGAAGGACTAGATGATATTGTATGTATCAAGGGAGCAACTTTTTTATTAGTTAATTCAAAAGTGGGGGTCATAGGAGGATTTTATGGGGGGTAATATTGAAAGGTAACATCTCTAGATAAAAATATCCTCTTGGAAATAGGATCATACAAATTATAAGCATTGGAATTATCACTATAGCCAACAAAGATGTATTTTTTTCTCTTATAATCAAAATTCTTCCTTTTCTTATGAGGAATGTGAGCATAGGAATCACATCCAAAGACTTTGAAATGGACCACATAGGGTGTCATTCCACTCCATGCTTCTTTAGGTGTTCTATCATGTAAGACCTTAGTGTATGATCTATTATTCAAGTATGCAACAATAAGAACAAATTCTCCCCAAAATAATTTAGGTAATGTAGCATCAAGTAACATTAAATTTTCTCTATTTGTGATTGTTTGATTCATCCTCTCAGCTACTCCCTTTTGTTGTAGGGTATAAGGAGTTATGAACTTCCTCCTTATCCCATGGTACCTACAAAAATTGAAGAATTCATTGGAAACATTCTCCACCATTAAATGATCTTAAATTGGAGATTTGGTAGACACTTTATTTCTCAACAAGTGCCATGAATCCCTTGAACTTATCAAGGGCTTGCCATTTGTATTGAATTAGGTAGATCCATACATTTTTGTTGTAATCATCAATGAAGGTGATGTAGTATCTAGCCCAAATATAATATTGAATAGACATTACCCCAAAAATATCTGAATGAACCAATTGCAAGGGTATATTGGCTCTCCAAGCATTTCCTGAATCAAAAGGCTATCTATGGTGTTTGGAAATAACACATGGCTCACACAAATATTTAGACTCCTTAATATGTGGAAGTACTTTTACTAAAACTTTCCTTTCCATCATTTGAAGATTATTAAAATTTAAATACCCCATTATTTCATGCCATATGTACTCCAAAGAAAAAGTAGTAGTTGTATGCAAATATGTTTGAGTTACATATTTGGTAAGGAGGTAGTAAAAACCATCCTTTTTGACTCCCATGGCTTTGACAGTGCCATTTGGTTCTTGAATGTAGCACTTGTATTTTTAAAAATAGATAGTATAGCCCTTATCTGTAAGATGCCCAATAGAAAGAAGGCTCCTTTTCAGACCAGGCACATACAAAATATCTTATTGCAAGAACATTATTCTCATCATGCAAAGCAAGTGGTGCCTCCACAAAACCTTCAATGGGAAGGACACTTTCATCACCAAAAGTACTGAAATGATTAGAAGTAGGATGAAACTTGGTCAACCAATCTTACCTTCCTGTCATGTGATTTGCTGCCCTAGAATCAATATACCAACAATATTTATCTTCAACATTAACTTGGTTTGCTGCATACAATGTGTTGAGATTATTATCTTGTGGACCCCTTTGATATATTTGTCTTTGATAGTAATTTGGGACACTATGATTCCATTTTACATAATAGTCATAACCTTGTTGATTGTTTTTTTGAGGCCCTCTATTAGTATGATCCCCTTGAGGAGGTCTCGTTTGCCATATTGGATGCTAATTTGGCTGTTGATTATACTACTGTAGACACCAAAATAGCACCAATATGATTATGTGACAACAAGCACTGGTTGAATTGGCATACATAGCCCCTAGGGTAGCCCCCATAGGTTAAACATTGGTATTAACCACTCCCACAACATTTTTGGAAGGTCAAAGGTCAATTTGGTACCTTTTTAGCACTTTACTCCCTACTAGTCCCACCCTGGGATGATTACAAACTGGTATTTGTCCCACACTGGGATGATTAGCAGAAATCGTCTGAGGGGGGACGATTAGCAGGTTTAACTGGCAAAAAGTCAAACCTTGATAGGTCCGCCACTTAACTGCACCTTCAGGGCATGCAATTGTGAGGAACAACTTCAAATCAGAGAAAGGTACTTCAGTCAAGCATGCCTTGACCATGGAGGCCTCATGCAAAGAGACTCTAAATCAGGGAAGAGTCTTTTCTCCCAAAATAGGGCAAGCAAGCCAAGTGGCACCCTTGCATGCACATTCAAAGAGAGAGACCCTAGGTATCTAAAATGGTGAGTCTTCTCACCCCAAGAAGATACAGAGAAGGAGCATTTGAAGCAACAGAGTGCTGCCGAATTATACCCTCACCCTCAATGTGCTTCTTACATCCTTGATCTCTCTTTCGAAAGGGAGGTTATCGGGTGAACATTGGAAGCACAATTCAGACCCAAAACTCAAACATTTTGCCACAATATCCTACCAAATTTGCCTAAACTATCCCCTAGGAGGATTTGGACCTATCCCAAGTGGATTGGTGCCGAAACCAAGCCCCAAATGATGGGCGTCCTACCCCCGGGTGCCCCTCGCACCGCTGTAGTCCTAATCGTCCCACCCCGGAGTGATTAGAAATCTATAGCAGATTTCCTTATTATTTCATTTTAGGTTACTCATATATGCTGCCATTCAAATTTCATGCCATTATGATGAGTTTTGACTATGTTTTCATTGCTTTTCGCTTTCACTAACATACAAGGAGCACTTTCGTATATAGGGTGACCGAGGAAAAATAAGCCAAATCCAACCTTCTGGGTCATCCAAAAATGCCCTATTTTTCCTAACCCCAACTTTACAGGTGTTTTGGAGGCCTTTGCATGGGAAATTTGGGAGGTCACTTTCTGACAATCTATGATAGTCCTAATTGTCCCACCCCGGAGTGATTAGAAATCTATAGCATATTTCTTGATTGTTCCTATTGCAGTGTGTCCATGATGATATTTACATGTTTTTTTCAAGTTTCATCTTATTCTGATATGTTTTGATTACCGTTTTTATTATTTCATGCATGCATTGATCGGAGGCCTTGGGGATTGCATATTTCCCTCCATCCGCAGGTGCTACTAATCGTTTGTTGTTTCACTGCGCATGGATCTTGACACCAGAGGGGTAGCAAGGAACTAAATATGCATTCATTCAAGCGATGGTGATGTTTGGTCCACCCATTTCAAATGTGGGCATGCGAAAGATCCCAAAGGGAAGCGTATCATTCGTGGTGTAAAAAAGCTATATCTAATGCTCCTAGCTCCTAAAAAGGAAGGAGACGTATTGTAACTTGGTCTCAAAGTAAGATTAATAAAAATAAGGGCCACAATTTACACTTTCTTTATATCTCGTTTTAGTTCGTTGGTTTTCCCTTTTTCATGCACTTGGACTTAGTGTTTCACATGCTTTTGTTTTGTTTGCACCACACCCGGTACGCCTATCGGGCCTTTCGTATCCTCATGCTTTTAGTGGCGATCATGGTGGGAGATTGTCCCTTGATTTTGGGATCAAATTTCTAATCAAAATTGTGTGTTTTTACTTTTAGGTGTTAATCCTTCAAGCGCTAGACTACTGCTCGTACCACCCTGTGACAAATACAGACTAGAATTCATGCCACCCAGGGATGAATAGGCATTCATCTCAGCCTGTGATGAATACAGATCTGATATTCATTCCACCCTGGGATGATTAGATCTCTGTGTATTTTTTGAGCAGAAACTCAGGGGCATCTGGTGTGGGCAGAGAAGAGGTAGGTTGTCTGAACACTCTATAATTTTTTGTCTCTGTTTCTATGATTTTTTTGTTTCTTTGCTTGCATAGGAAAGTTTATTGCATGATTTATTTCTTTTTGCAAGTAAAAAGAACCCCACACACCATGAGATAATCTAAACATCAAGGCGTTGGTCGTGAAACCCTAACACTTGATCAAGACCAATGGTGTATTTCATCACCACCTTGGCTTGAATCTTGCATACATAAGCCTGATCGCTATTGTTGCTAAACGTAAATCCTAAAAAAAGCTGACCAAGTGTAGCTGGGGTGATTCCCAGTGCATGAGGATAAGTCTTCTATGGTAGGTGTCAAAACAAAGCGATTCCCCTTCCGTACCGCCTATGTTCCATGTATTGTTCTGCTCTCACGTACCAATAGTCTCCCTCACATAAGGGCGGGTATATAGAGAGGTTTGGTATAATGGCCTGGCAGTGGTATATTGAAGGGGCGACCATTTTGGGAGATATAAGAGTCCTCATATTGCATATACAACAAAAATTTCTTTACAAGGTTTTCAAAACAAAAATCAAAACACATTGAACCAGATTTAGGGCACACTTTTAATCCATAAACAAGATAATCATTGCTTTGATTGTGTGGTCCCCTTGTGTTTAGTGTAGCATAAAAAATCGTAAAGAAGATAAAAATGTACACATATTTAGAGAAACACCACCATGGTGTACACCCGTAGTCGAGCCCAATCACGGGTAAAAGCTGCGAAAAGTGTACAAAGGGGCACAAGTCACCTCCAATATAGCCTCGAGGACTTGGTCATACCACCTTGGCGGCCTGACCCACAAGATAGTTCACATAATGCCATTACATAATGGGACTATAGAGGCACCCCTTTGAGGGGCACTCCCACTCAACATAGACCCTATCAAGAGGAGGCCATACACGTGGCACTCAACATAGACGAGAGGGCACCCTTAGACACTCATTATGAGTGGCCACCGTGCGATGAAGTGCTAGAGCAACATAGGGTCTATAAGGAGGGGCCACATGATTACATCATCCCTCCTCTACCCCTTATTACTATAAAAAATAATAGGCCAAATCCAGAGCACAAGGCTCTTCAAACAGGGCAAGCCAACTCTGCCCGCCCCTTTCACATATACAAAAGGGAGCATGAGGAAGACCACTACATTCCTCAAGAGCAATACATAGCATGGGAGCAATGCGCCTCCGCACCTGCTATGTATCAGGATCACCCACTGAGACCAAAGCTTCAGATGAATGTCACTAACCTCGACAGAGGAAAGCGACTCATAGAGATCTCGGATCACCACGATCGAGATAAACATGTAGGAGAGGCATCTAGGCTTCCTAAACACAAGACGACAGAACAAATTGACTTAGCATTTTCCAAAAATGCCACCTGCCAAGCGCAAATCACATAACTCAGGTAAGACCAGCAATAGTTAGAGCACCTGTACCACCTTAGCAAAGAGTGCATTCGGCATCAGATAGAAGAATTGCTCCAGAACACTATGCCTGAGAGGATCCCAACCCCTTGCACGCATCAGATAGAGTTGTATGAGAGGCACAACCCCTTGGTGCGAGACAGGTCCCCACGACCTTATCAAATGCTGCCTTCAAGACCCCCTAGACCTAAGCAGGAGACCACCCCTAGAGCCAATGATGGGCACTCTCCGCGGGCACCCACCCATGTTCATAGGTCATGCCCAGGAAATCCTCAAGAAGCCTATGAGGAATTCAAACAAGAAGAAGAGCGGGCCAAAATGCCCTACCAAGGCAGATGGGGTGCTATCCGGCTACCCCTCCATAGAACTCAAGTTCCCCGTAATTCACAACGAGAACAAACCAAGGAGGAAGAGATCAAATCTTCTGATGCATACAAAGCGCTACTAAAGCGCTTAGAGTCTATGGATACCAAAAATTCTGGGCCCCAAAGTCCTACTTTACGCCAGCTCCGCAGTCACCCTGTGCATCCTTCAGTGCCTGCACCCCCATACCCTGAACACTTTAAAATGCTTCAATTGGCAATCTTTAGAGGGGAGGAGGATGCTCAAGAGCACATGACAAGATTCCTGAGCCAATGCTTTGGCATTCAGGACAAAGATGCTTTGCTTCTAAGAACATTTATAACCACATTCGTAGGCCCTGCCTTGGATTGGTTTACCCAGTTGCCCAAGCATAGCATCAGTGACCAGCTAGTGGACACGTTCCTCGAACATTTTGCCTTCAATACCAAGAAGAAGGTATCACAAATAATTTTGCATCCTTATTTTTTGGAATTAGAGTAAGATATGTTGCATTTAATTTTTAAAGAATGTATTGTTTTACCCTAGGTAGTTCCACTACCACCAATAAATAAAAATAAATATATTTTAAAGAAGATGATCTTAAAATAAAAAATATTTAACAACAAATTATTCTTTCGATAAGTGGGATGATATGTAAATACATTTTAGTTACTAGTTTTCCTTTTCAATCTTATTATATCGCCCACTCGAGATAATGCTACTTGAGATAATAAAAACAATTAATATAACATTAAACTGATAATTAATCATAATTTCGAGAGGCAAGAATATAAAAACCAAGCATCTAGTTTAAAATTTCAATCCAGCTTCCAATATGGAAATAATAAGGCACCACATTAAAAAATGAAAAATTGTAAAACTTTTACTCAATTTAAATACTCCACCTCTAAATTAATATTTTAATTGAGTTCAAAAGTATATAAATATTTCTAAAAGAAAAACTCCTCATTAAAAAAAACTCTAATCATATAATTTTGCCTGCTATGTACATCTAAGTTTTTCCCTTTAGAAATTTAATAGAAATTCCACCCATAAAAAAATTAACTAATTTATTCGACCTTCTAATCATATATTTTAATGTCTAAACAAAGGTCTTTGAATAAAGCTTACAAGTATTCCATACCTTTCACTGAAATCTCGCTACCTTAACAGATTTTAATGAGAACTCTTATAGGGTCTAAAGAAAATTTAATTAACCAAATCTAAGAACTCTAATATAGATTTAATATTTATTTATTTTGAATTTTGGTTAGCTAAGAAGTATCTAAATCAAATAACATTTCTACTCGAACATTTATCTGGTAGATCCAAGCTTAATAAAGCTTCTTCTAGCATATTAAAAGAATATGAGATACTCTATAAACTATTTATTTAACCTTTAAAGGGAAATACATGCTATGAAGGAAGAATACTATATTTAGATTGTCGATTACATAGACCAGGAGAAGATTTCTCCTTTCACCACGCGTATAAATTTTACAATTTATTTTTTTGGTTACATGGAATTGGTTACAATTACTAAAAAAAATTAGTAATTGTCAGTGTAGTCCGCAGGGTTCAAAGTATTAACTAAGGCTTCAGATAACCTATAATTTATAATTATATAATTTATAATTATTTGAGAAATACTACACTGCTTGATCTTTCAAATTGCAACAACGAAAGCTTCCAACACACCCACCGTCACATTAATGATAACTTATCACCCACCGTCACATTAATGATAACTTATAATTATAAAATGTTAAATTAATAATTATGAGGAAAACTAGACCGCTTGATCTTCGAGATTGCAACAAGGCCTCTCTGCCGAATGACTTGCAAATTCGAGAACTTTCTTTGTCATGATAGAGTGGCTTAATACCTAAAACTTAAGGGACCTATTCTAATGCAATTGTACACAATAAACATCAAAATTCATAGCATAGCTAATAAGACTGCATGCATTTCTTAGATATACATATATTTAATTCTTTTTAATTTTTATAAATGAGTTCGGTTGGCTTTAATTTGTTGGGATGCCTATAGTCTTCTTTAAAAGATGCGCTCAACAATATGACACTTATTAAATGTGATGCCTATAGGTTACTTTTGAAAGACAAGCCCATACAAACAATAAGGTCACGAAGGACATCTATAGGCTACTTTGTAAAGACATGCCCAATCTATAAAATATTAATTTAATGGGATATTCAGCACTTGATTTTAAAAGACAACTTAACCAACAATTTAAACAAATATTCTCCAGTTGCTTTAAAAGGAACACTAAAATAATATTTCAATGAGACATACTCATACTATGAAATATTCATTGAAATAGAAATCTTTTGGTTGCTTTAAAAATGCAACTCAAACAATAGTTCAATAAGACATACCTAGACAATGAAATATTCATTAAAGTAGAAATCCTTTGACAAACTAAAAAATTCAATAAGATATTCTTAGTTTATAAAATATTCATTATAATAGATATATTTCAGCTGTTTTAAAAGGTAAACTCTACTTGAATATTGTTGGTCGTATTCAAGTTTGTCAGAAGATCTTGTCATCTTACATTACATATTTTGCTTCTGTTTGGCTATTTTCTGCTTATCAAATTAATATTATTCAAAAGTATATCCGACATTTTCTATGGTCTGATGGACAAGGAGTCGATAAACGTCATTCTGTCAATTGGGATTGGTGTACATATGATAAGTGAAAGGGTGGTTTGGGGCTTAAAAATCTTAAATTACATTGCTCTGTCAGTTAAATGGATTATGAATTACATTGAAGGTAATGAACCCTGGAAAGTTCTTGTGCATCATAATTTAGCTAATGCTGTCCCAAAGAATGCTAAATTTTGGAAAGGTCTTCACATTACGGATATTCTGTTTGGTAAATTTCCTATTACACCTGCTGGTTCAGTTGTTTTTCGTAGTATTTGGAAATCTTGGGAATTAGTTAAACACAAATTTTTGGTTTCTAAAGTTGTTGGGCATGAGACTGTTTTGTTGTTTAAAAGCAACTCTATTTGGTGGAATATTTGGCACAATATTAGGCCTCTTGCTCGTACTCCTAGCTGCTCTGCTAAGAAATGGTCGTCTAAAGGCATTAATAAGTTTAATGATGTTCTGATTAATGGTTCTTTTATGACATGGGAATATCTGTGTGCTAAGTATGATCTTCCACAGTCTCAGTGGCAGACTTATTCACTTTTATGAGATTCTTTTATGGCTGTCAATAATCTGATTTTGATTGATAATGAGATGGATTTTTTTGATGTTTTCAAATGGCAAGATTGAGATGTATAAAACCAAAAATTTTGTATCACTTGCTTTATGATGTTTCTGGTATCGTAAATCATGTTAATACTAGATGGAGATTTACTCTTACTGACAAACAGATGTTCAACATTTTTCAGCACATTTGGCACAGTCCTTTGGAGCCTAAAAAGGCTTGTTTTCGGTGGTTATTTTTGTTGCAGAGGTTACCGATCAGTAAAGATCCTAAGACTTATATTGTTTGTTCTTTATGTCGGGTGTTTGATACTATTGAGCATATTTTCTTTGATTGTTTATTTGCTCTTGAGATATGGAGGTTATTTATTTTTGATTTACATGGATGGAATATTGATCATTCACATTTTCAACATTATATTATTTCTGGCTTTATCCCTCAGTTTCATCATTGTTATAATAAATTTTGGATGATATTTTCTACCAAGGTTTTATGGTTTATATGGTTATAAAAAAATGAGGAGTTATTTAGTGGTGTTACGAGGGTTTTTCCAGATTTAAAATTTTGCTTCAGGTTGCTTGGGTTCTTATTGCTTTCAAATCAAAGTTCAGATCCAAGAATCTGATGGTGCTCCCCCAACTTCAGGTTCTGCAGGTTAATATGGACAAATACCTCCAAGTACAATTGTTACAGTTTTATTTATAGTTGTTTATTCAGATATATAATTTACACTTCGCGGATGGCTGACACTTGATTTTTGCAGAGTTTTGACCCTCCGACTCTGCTGCTCATCTTCTACAGTCTGTATTTAATTCTGGATATTTATATATTGTAAATACTTTTATAGTCATTTAATTATTTTTATTCCTGTTTTATGCCACTCTCTTTAGTTTATGACTGACGTTTATATGTTAGTATTATTGCCTTTGGGCTAATTTTATTTGATTTGTATATTCTTGATTTTGATTAATATTAGTATAATTTTTTTATAAAAAAAAAATAATTCAATAAGAGACATTCGGAAGGTGCTCTAAAATAAATTAACTCAAATATAATATATCCCACGTTTAGAGATGTCTACGAGTTCTCTTTAAAGATATGATCAGACTGTAAAATATTCGTTGATCGAGATGTTCACCAGTTGCAAATTCAAACAATAATTAATAAAATTCAGATATGTCCATCGGATACTCCAGAGCATGCAAGGTGCTCTAAAATAAATTAACTCAAATATAATATATCCCACGTTTAGAGATGTCTACGAGTTCTCTTTAAAGATATGATCAGACTGTAAAATATTCGTTGAACGAGATGTTCACCAGTTGCAAATTCAAACAATAATTAATAAAATTCAGATATGTCCAGCGGATACTCCAGAGCATACTATGAGATTTCTATAGGTTTATCAACTAAGATATATTCTATTTGTAGCTTAGCCCAGTTAAACCTACGGAAATAGTTATACATAATTATAATATGTTACCGCCTTGGCTACCGCAGATATATGCTCAGATAGAGGTTTACATGGACCATACTATAACATTATAACATTGAAAGCTCAAAAGATTATAAATCAAACAATATTTTTAATCCACCAAAGGTACACAACAAGTACATAGGTAATACAAATACAGAACAAACTAGAATTATAAGCATATAAAATTATCAAAATTAAATATGAAGAGCATAAACCTGATTTGGCCTTCACTCTACTATTCTTCTCCACCTCTCACTTTCTTCTAGTTTCCAAGCATACATACATGCCTCTCACCCAAGATTTGCATCTTATTTAAAGAAAGAGATGGGTAATCTAAGCGCATGCAATAAGCCACCTCAACATGTTCTTAATCTAACAGGTGAAAGGGTGTTTTCTTTTCCATCTTGCCCAAAATGAAAAGGCTTTTAAAATAATTATGTAATTTTGGATTTCATATATTATAAGTAAAAAAAATCCCCCATTTAAAATATCAATTTCTTTAATAATTATTAAACTAACAAATTAAATAAACAATTAGATATTCTATTAATTGCTATTAGACTTATCAAATTAAATAAACAATCAAATATTGTATCAATTTATTTTGTTAAAATAAAACAAGGCAAACAATGAACATACAATAAATTATCACACACAAGCATCTATACCTCCAATTTGATGATAATGAAAATTATTGTCTACCAAACTGGAATAGCTCCCATGCTTATGACACTTTCCTTTCTATTGGAGGTTGTTAAGGTAAGCATTCAATCAATTAGAGACACAAGTAAAGTTTATATTCAAGATTCAAGGCATACTCTCACAATGCAACCACATATTCATAATCCACCTATATGAATGCAGTTATTTGAGCTTTAATGTACTCATGAGCCACTAGTGAGTGTTTCACTGGTAGGGCTTATTTTATCTCTACCAATGTAAATATCCCATTGTAGTAATATTTCACACCGCCATCGTTTCCCATTTTACCTCTTATGGTCAACCTTTATTAGCCCACCAAAGAAGTGTACTTGGTCCTACAGTCAGAAAAGTCATCAACAGTACCACAGTCTAGGAATAAAAGGTAAAGCACAACTCATCAATTCATCTGCATATAAATTAAATAATAGTTGTACTAGGAATATCATTACATTCTTCCCCCCTAAAATTAAACACAGACTTTATGTTTAGTTTACCTTGAATAAATACATACATAAATGTTTACTTGAGCAGAAATAGAAATTTGTATCTACTCTTCTAGTAGCATAGATATTGGAAAACAACTTCACTAGACCCTTCTCCAATCCATTAAAAATCAAGAAACTTGTTATCTACATAATGAAAATATCTCGAATAGAAGGAGAGTATCATGGTTCTTTGACAAGGTAGATGACAAGGTAAATTATTAGACCATGAAATTGGTTGTGGTTATGATTTCAAGGGTTCAATACATCTAGAATCAAGTTAGGTATCATCCTTAATAAGACTCTGTCTCCCATAGATAATTTCCTCGGTGGTCTTTTCAAATAAACATAGCTCTATTATTGGTTCATGGCTTCTTTGAGTTGTTAATGAGTCATTCTCAATTGTTCCTCCATCTCCATTATAGTATCCGATCTGATCATTACTCGATCCTTCGGATTATCCCAAGATAGAGGAGTTCTACATTGTCTTCCATACAGGGTCACAAAAGGAGTCATCCATGAAAAGTATGATGTATTTTATTAGAAACATCATACTTAGTATTATGGGATAACCTCCTACTTAGTATAATGGTATAAAATCCCACTTAGTCTTGTGGTCAAGTACCTAGTAAAATTTCTCATAATTTTTCTTGATTTTTACCCTCACGAAGACTTTGTCTCTCCATAGAGAATTCTCATGGTGATATCTTTTAAGTATTAAAAACTACTTCTTGAATTCTTTGCTAAAATTTCCTAATATATTCTTTTATTTTTAATGATATTTGGTATGATCCTCCTTGATCTTCTAGTTTTCGTCCTTACATTGATCAAATGTAAGTAGCCTTCTTGTCCATGTGGTGCATATGAACTATGAATAGAATTTTGTCAACCCTATTTGGTTGGCTATTTTAGTACCCGAGACATTTTCTGAAGTAAAGAATTTATGGAATCCATGCAAGTCTCTTTAGCAAATTTGAATCAGGTGCATCATCCTTGATATTTCAATAAAATCCATATAGATAACTTGTCATGTCTATTTTGGAATGTCATGAAGGTAAATTTTTTCTACTAGTTGTAGATATTTAGCCTATACTTTTTGGTAGCCAATATATCTAGCCACAAAATTATTGATATCTCGTTTCAATCCGAGCCAATATACTTTCCTTATGTTTTCCCTCATTTTAGCTTTTCCAGGATGTGCAGAATGAGGAGTACAATAGGTATTTTATTAAATGAGGTTTCTTAACCCTCCTGTATTAGGAATAATAAGCTTGTCTCTAAATATTAGATCATTTTTAATAATGAAGTCCTTACCCTTCAAAGGTTCTATCTCAACCCAATCCTTCCATTTGCCATAATAACTATCATTCTATTTCTGCTCCTTGACCCTGTCAAACAAGTCTACTTGACATCTGAACATATTAGTTATGTGCTTTATTTGAATTAAGGAATCAACTATATTATTCTCTTTTCCCTTAATGTACTCAATTCTAAAGTCATACTTGGCTAGAAATTCCATCCACCAATGTTGTCTTGCATTAAAAGCGGTTGATTAAAAATGTATTTCAAACTCTAATGCTCTATATTTAATTCAAAAGTTTTCCCAAATAAATAGTGCCTCTATGTTTTAAGTTCATGAACCAAAGATGCTAATTCCAAACATGAGTATCATAGTTGAGCTCATGCTTCCTAGGCTTTCAAGACTTGTAAATTATGATTGCTTCATTTGGAGGAGACCTTTAGTAGAGGCATTAGTGCAAACTATAAATTTTTGAGGAATAAGATATTTTTAAAATTGGGATAGTTGTCAATCATTCCTTAAGGAGGTCAATTTCTTTAAAATACAGTAGCTCCTTTCAACTGATCAAAAAGATCATCAATTCTAGACAAGGAGTATTTATTCTTGATAGTTACCTTATTGAGAATTTTGTAGCCAATAATAGCCTTAAGGATCCATCCTTTTTCATAAATTACATAAGGGTTCCCCATGGTGATACTCTTAGCTTAATTAAACCCTTTTCAAGCAAATCTTGAAGTCATAATTTTAATTCTTGTAGCTCAATCAAATTTATCCTTTAGGGGATCTAGTAATGGGTTTAGCTCCAGGTATGAGTTCATTAGAAAAATTAAACTCTCATTGTGGTGGAAGTCCAAGTAAGTCTTCTTAAAATAATATAGGAAACTTCTTAAAAGGTTCCAAAGTAACCTAGTTCTCTTCATGTTTGTTTATATTGACTACATAAATTACCCCATGTCTTTTGATTGCCTTCTTAAGTTGTAACCTATACTGTAGATGTGGTCAAAATGTACCTTGTTCATAGTGGATTTTATCTGCTGATTCGGTCCTTTAGTAAATTCTATCCACCTTTATTTAAAATCATTAAGGTATTTATGAACTTTAACCAATCCATTCCAAAACAAATGTAAAGTATCTACATACTAATGTCAATATATTCTACCACTAGGAAGAGATATTTGGGCATCAAATAGACATTGGCTAACTGAAAAAGTTTTATCCTCACCCCTACTCTACCATCCACTCATTTGTCAAAAAATTGGGTCTTTTCGGCACATCCCTAACTAATATGAAAGGAATAAAACTATTTGTTGCACCACTATGAATCAAAAATATTTTACCTTTTAAGACATAGATGTGGCTCGAATATCTGGTTGTGACTTGTCCATTCAGACTTAAATTTTCCAGTTGTCCTGTAATTTTGTTGGGGTTGTTCCTCTGATGCTTTCTTTTTATCCATTCTTTAAGGATACTTATTAGCATAATGTGGTCATCCATAGATGAAACAATCCATCCTTGCCACTCAAGGATTCCTTTCCTTATTTTTACAATTACCCACTTTGTGATTTGACCCATTTATGTTTTGGAGGAAATTTTTTAGTTTATCTTTATTCTTATTTCCTTTGCTTATAGAAATTATTATCAACATTACCTTAGTATTCTTCCCTTTAGGATTTTTTTTAATAAATTCTTTCATTATCTTATGTTGTTGCTCTATTTTATCCGTTAGTAGCTTAATTATAGATATAAGTTGTTCCATATGTCCCTGGAACGATTTGAATATGGATGCAAGGTCATCCATTTATTTCTAGTTATTAAAGAGCTATGTCAATTTTAATGTTTTTGGATTGCTAAGGGTATAAGGTAAAATTTTCGTTTTGGAAGTCCTTGGGCCCTATAACCTAGGAATATTACAACCTAGGCTCTAATACCAACTATGACAACCCATTCAAACACACATTGGTTGTAGCAATCCAAATTCACTTATAGGATTAATAGACAAGGGGGATGGTTTGATGGACATCAATTTGTTTTATTTTTTGTTCTTTTTTGCACCCTTTAGTAATTCGTACATAGCATTGAATACCATTTTTGGGTTTAAGTCCACTATAGTTAGCCTCCCAAGTGGAAAATATTGGCTAGGTCCCATAGAAGATGCCATTAGTGACTTTATCTATCTCACCCTCAGTTCTAGTGAATTCAAAATCATGATATGGGATTCTAGGGTCCATAGCACCTAGAGGGTGGATGCTTAAATCCCCTCCCTTACATGTGGAATATTGAGTTACAATTTATCCATTTGTTCCTGAGTATCATGTAAGGGTGTTTAGCATAGATGCTATGGAACTTAATTGGTGACCATGTATTTAGATTGATATCTAGCATCATGGTCAAATAAGGTCATGTCATTCACTTGGGACTATTCATGGTTTCCTTGTTGAAATTATAAATAAAGTAGTGATTAATCCCATTCCAAATCATTTTGGAATCTTATCTTGGAGTCATAGCTATGGCAATATTATCTTGAAGTCATAATTCTCCCACAAAGATCCCCTAACCGAGCAATATTATCTTGGAGTTATAGTTCTCTCATTAATATTCCTTATTTGAAAAATTCATACAAGGGCCACCACCATATTGCTCACAAAAAAACCTAGATAATACATCACATACTACCCCTTGTTATTTATTTTGACCTATTTTATCAAAAATCAATTGTTTACATAGTTGTAGTGATTACCATAATTGTAATCACCGAAATAGGGTATCTTGGTTTTATTCATCCCTCGATAATGATTTTGAATCTAAACATATAGGTTTATATTAGGGTTAATAAGGTATTTATGACCTAATAGAATAAAAATAACATTTTAATCTATTCTACTCCCAATGTAAGTAATTGCTTAAAGATTTTAAAATATAAGATCACCATTTAATCTTGTTTTAATTAATATATTAATAATTACTTTCTTGTTAGAAATAAAGTGGAATACTTAAAGGAAAAGCTAATAATCATTATTAAAGTACTTTTAATATTGTTTATTTAATATTCCATTTTCTAGTACAAGAACATTTTAGCATTATAAACTTCTTTTAATAAATAAATTTACTAACTCATTTAATTAAAACATATTCAAACTATAAGCTTTACTCAAAAATAAAGTCTTTCTAAAAGTTTAAGACTAACCTAGTCTTTAACAAAGTAATGTATATTTTATTTTCATTAAAATTAAATAACCTTGCTATTAAAAGACCTTTTCAATATAAGGTAATTATGTAATCTAATTCTTTTAATTTAAATAAAACATCTATTAAAATAACTATTTAAAATATCTAAAAAATCTAGAGCATCTACAAGGATGTGGTATTTTGGAGCGTTTTCTTGTGAGGATGTGGAGCTGGAGGCATCTAAAATCAACCTGCGTGATTTGTTCTGGTCTGGTAAGTATGGTGAGGTGGGTCCTTCTCCATCATGGGAACCTGAAAAGGTTTGTTCTAGGTTGGTGGGAAAGGGAGTATCTTCCCCATCACCTTCTTATGCTAATATTGTGGCTGGGGTGTCCTTTGACGAAGAGTTTACTCCATGTGAAGTTAATTCAGATTCTGGTCAAATTCATATCCCAGATAGGACGGTTGATAGCTTACTGAGGAAAGGTTCCTGGGATTTTGTTGGTAAGTTTATTGGTGGTAGACCGCCATTGGATGTTCTTAAGTGTTGGTAATTGTCTCGGTGGAAGCCTTGTGTCTCATTGGACCTTGCCACTCTTTCCCATTTTTTTTATCAGGCTCTCTTGCAAGGAGGATTCTTGCAAAATATTGGAGGGTGGTCTATGGTTTTATGGTAATTGTGGACTATTTCTCAGGAAGTGGGGCTCTAATTTTAACCTGGGTCTTTAGAGGATTAAATTGGTCCTAGTTTGGGTTCGCCTGCCTAAGTATCCAATGTATTTATGGCATGAAAGTTTTTTCAGGGTAGTGATGAGCTCTACTGGAAACTTTTTTTCTTATGACAAGGTTTATCTGTATTCTGCTCGACGTCAATTTGTTAGAATGTGCATTATGGTGGATACTGAGAAGAATCTCCCAAGCTCAGTGGATCTTATTTCTCACTATGTACTTGGGTTCATGCAATGGTTTATGAGAACAAGCCCCCATATTTTCATTCTTGTGGGATGGAGGGCCACCATCATAAATTTTACCCTCAAAAGAAGTTGGTTAACCAACCTGATCGTAAAGAATTGAAAAGAGGTTCTAATGCGAATTCTTTTCCTAAGAGGACCCATTTTAAGAAGTAGAAGTTTTTGCATAAGAAGTCCCAAGGAATTTTGAAAGGAAAGGAGACTGTTTCTTCTCCTTCTCAGTTGAATATTGCTAGTGTAGCTTTTGGTTCCATTCATAAGGAGAAGGCTCAGGTTAGGAAGGGTTCTTCAAGTCTTGGACCTCTTAATAATTTGGAGGTTGTCCTTTATTCAGACCAAGTGAGCCAAGCTATTGATTTACCTTTTTCAAATTCCTTTGAATGTCTAGAATCGATGGGGGGAGAGGATTCCCATGTGATTCAGGATATGGAGTCACTGTATCCTCGGGTGGTGTCTTTGGCTTCTCTTATGAAGGAGCTTTCTACTCCCAAGAATATTTAGAAGTCTCCTTATTCAAAGGATCTTGGTGCTTTTGCTGAGTGTTATTATGAGATTCTTATTGCTTCTTCATTTCTCATTGTGGAGAAGGAGTCACCTAGCCCCAAGACGAGAAGTCATCATAAAAGAGATGTTGATACTGGGATGGCTAGTAAACCTGGTAGACCTCCAAGAAAAATAGGTAGGAAGAAGTCTATGGATGATGCTATGGCTAATGGTGGTTAGGCCCTCCTAGTGTTGAATTATGCAAATGGATAAAAGTAATTGAAACTTGAAGGTTTCAAACCCCCTCCTCTTGGGGGGTGGGGTAACAAACTCTCCTTTTAAATTCTAATGAAAATTTATTCATGGAATGTTAGAGGGATTAAATGTTCCTCTAAGCAATGATTGTTAAATTCATTTAGGAGGGAAATATATCTTGATATTTTGTGTATTCAAGAGCCTAAATTAGAAGCCTCCACTTGGGATTTGGTGCATAAATTGATTTGGAAGGATTCAGGTTTCATAGCTAATGAAGCTTTTTGTTCTTCTGGTGGTCTACTCTCTTTTTGGAACCTTGAGAGACTGGATGACCATGTTATTTATTCTTCTAGCCATCTGATTAATATTTTGTTTTGGTGTAAAATCACAAATAGAAGATGGGTTTTTTCTAATATTTATGTTCCAAACTCATATAATGATAGACACAAGTTTTGGCTCCTGTTGCTTGAAATGAGGGATACCTTTCGAAATGAGTTATGGGTAGTAGTCAAAGATTTCAATTCTCCCTTATTTCCATCTGAGAGTGTGGTGGTAATTGTTAGAGTTAATGTAATGTGCACTATGCCTTCCTTGACACTTGTCAGTTTCACTTGACAAGTGTCATGCATTTCATATAGGCTTATGCCTATATATTGTAACTCATTTCATGAATAACATATCCCTTCAGTTTCACTCCTGACATCTGGTATCAGAGCAGGCTTTCCTTGCCCTGTGAAAACCCTTGAGGGGGGATTTCCATCATGGAAATCCTCCCTCCCTTGATTTTTTTTCCCCTTATTTTTTAATTTTTTTTTACCGAGGGAGTATGCTCTCCATCATTTGATGGATCAGAAACCAGATGGTAATTTTTTTTTTAAGTTAACAAAATTTTTTGTGCGACTGTCAGATTTTAGATAAAACAGTTGAAGGTTGCAAAATTATTGTGAATAGCAAGAATAGAAGAATCCCCACCATGACGTGGGTCCAAGTTCTGGATCTCATGTAGAGCGTCTTCTCTGCATGTTTGCATGCACTCAATGCAGCACTGACGAACCCATTTACCTATGCTGAAGGATTTGAGGACGTTTGTTTCATAATGACCGAAGACTCCTTATCGAGTTGGTAGAGTCCTCTGAACAGAATGCCCGATGCTAATTCCAATTATCGGGCTCATCATCGTCCTAGGAGCGATCACTATAGTTGCGCCTCATAGCCCTGGTTGTCGCACCTCGATGCGCAAAGCTAGAGTCGTCCCCCCGGGACAAATAATCATCCTCCTTCGAATAAATAATGGCTTTGCAGGGCTTGGACTTGTCCGGAGGTCCAGGTTCGAGTCCCCGATGGTTCCTGCACCTCCCCTGATGGCATTCGAGTTGGATTTTTTCAGCGCGAAGTCGATCGGGCTGAATTGCTCGTTTTTGCCCCTGTGGCGGCCCTTTATAGTCTGTGTAGCCGCCATAAACTGCACAAATAGTAAATAGTCCATGGATTATTTATTTTTTTATTTTTTTTTGGAGTGTCGACGACAGCGTTAATTTTGGAATCATGAATCCCACCATTACAACGTGATGGCAGTGTTTTAGGTTTATGGTGCAGATCGTGCTACGGTGACGACGAGATTGCCATTGATTGCGACAGTAAATACAAAGTGGTTGAAGAGAGCCATTGAATCCCATTAGTGAATATACATGAAATCATGGGACACCATGTCGGTTGCCACGCGGATGCTATTTGCCAGGGTGTCGCATGAACTGGTGCCCTAGGCAATCTTGGCCATGAGGAATCTCGTCAGGCTGGATGTGGCTGTCCGCCAAGCTAATGCCATTGGCAGATCAGGCGTCACGGGTCCTATCGCCATCAGTGCCACATCTTCGATCAAGTACACTAAAAATCTTGAGCTCATGTTGGCGACGTCGAAGGATAATGGTCGTCAGAAGCAGCTGTTGCCACTCGAAACAAATGACACCAAAAACAGAATGCGTGGATGTCTGTTGCCCATAGCCCGTCTTGGCCGTGTTTTTGGTTTGTGAACATGTGGATTTCCTGGCAGACGTGGGTGTTAGCACTAGTATTTTCAATGATGGAGCAACGAGGGAGTACGTCTTGCTCGACTATGGAGTATTTTCATTCTCAGCAACTTGCACGGTGGAAACCATGGTTGTATGTCTCTGGATGCTAGTTATAATTGCTGCTATAACATATCCGACAAATATGCTTCCCCTGGTCCTGAGTTCGACTCCCCGAAAGCCCGATAATATGGCAGAGCTCTAGCTTAATAAGATGTGCTTGCTTTGAAAATTGAATAATGGGTCTCCTTGGATGCATACAAAATGCCATCTGGAAGAACCTCCCTCCCGACTAGAACGCCATGTAAATTCCCTAAGACGTCCACCAATTTTGTCATCCATTGCTCCACCGCCAAGAAGCTTGAGGACGCGGATGTGTTTGCAGATTTTTTCCACGGAGGAAGTTCGGACAGGTGCAGAAGGGTCGGAGGCCGATGCGCACTGTGTAAATCTTTTCGATGGCGCACAGAGAGCTCACGAACTTCAAGGTAGCTGGGAGCCCCTTCCCACAAGACTTTACGTGTCACTAAACGTCCAGCGAGATTTTTGCATTGATGGAGGACGCCAGAGTCTACGAAGAATGTTACTGCACCTGCAACTACAGTAGAGCAGCAGTACAGTGGAGGATAGACTTGAATGATCGTTACGGAGAAGGTGCACTGCGTTGCTTAGCATTGATTCCTGTGCAGATCTGGAATGGCAGGTGGACTAGTAGCTATGGCTTTAATGTTGATTATCATGGAGAATAATTTAATGTCATTATCATGGGGGGCAATTTTATTCAAAATCATGGGTGGGGCCTTTTATTTAAAACATGAAACATTTTATTTTTTGACAAGTGAGGGGGCATCTAATGAAAAGTAATGCTTTTTCCACATGGAAGAGTAAAAGTGGAAGTGGATAGGCCCACATGGCACTATTTTTTTTCTACATGGACGTAGAAGGCCTAAATGGCCCATGTAATACCCCTACGAGGGTAAATTGATTTGTTTTTATTTCGCCAGAGAGCGATGCCACCACAGTGCGAGGTTTTAGTGGTTGTCTTGAAGAGGCCAGGTGTTTTTCATTATGATGAAGGCCCCTTTGATAATGGAATATAGGGGTATTTATAGTCGTTGGAAATGTTTTTCCATGACGGACACAATGGTGGTGTCATATTCTAATTTTGAGGCTATTTCAAATGAGTTTTTTAGCCTCAAATATTTTTCTACCTTGGAGTGCACTCTCGATTGTACCCGACACTCCCGAGGTTATTTTATATGTGATCCTTGTACCTAGTGATCTTTTCTATACACTTGGCGAATGTAGCGGCTGGTTACCCATGCATTTCGGTGGGATGACATGGTCACCATAAGGACACTTATACTAGGGACTACAAACAAAGACACCCTAGACTCTATCCGAGGTTTTTTCGGATCTACTTTTGAAGACTACAGACGAAGACACTTCAGAAGATTCTCTTATTTTCTTCTTCTCTCCTCCTATTTGGATCTATGGCTCATTTTATTGTATTGAGTGCATTTTCGACAGAGACCGACACTCTTATATGGCTCGTTTTTCCTTTCATTAGGTGCATTTTTAGCAGATACCGACACCTTCTAGATTGAGTTCACCATGAGGAGGGATTTCATACTCATGGTGAATCTAGTCAGTGACCTACGAGAGGCAACATCCTCTGAGGATGACCTGCAGAGGCAACAGACCTAGAAGTGGCTGACCCTAAGGCACCCATGATGACCCTAAGGCACTTAGATGGCTGACCCAGTGGCAACAGACCCGTGGAAGTGGCTGACCCTGAGGCAATAGACCGAGATGTATACACAGTGAATCTAGCATTATTCACAGTTGGAGAGCCAAGCACAGAGAGCATGAGCCTAGACCAAATCAGCAATAGAGGAGGATGTAGATTTTTTGTTAGAGAAGTCAACATTAAGGAGGAATGTTACCTAATGTTGACTTGTTTTTTTCAATATTTAGGATAGTGCACATTAAGGGGGAATGTTAGAGTTAATGTAATGTGCACTATGCCTTCCTTGACACTTGTCAGTTTCACTTGACAAGTGTCATGCATTTCATATAGGCTTATGCCTATATATTGTAACTCATTTCATGAATAACATATCCCTTCAGTTTGATTACTCCTGACAGTAATATAGTGGATGATAGAAGTTTGCAAGATTTTTCTAAGTTTGTCAATGGGATTGAGCTTTGGGATTTGGATTTAAGGGGGACAAAGTTCACTTGGAGCAATAGGAGATCTGGTAATAGTCTGATTTTGAGTAGGTTGGATAGGATTTTTGTTTATACTTCTAGGATCAATCTGTTTTGGGATGCTTCTTTGTCTTCTTTGCCCAGGATTGGTTCTGACCATAACCTCTTATGGTTGGAACTCCCTAATGGTACCCCATTTATTCCTCGACCCTTTAGATTTGAAGTTATGTGGTGTTCCCATATTGATTTTGAATATTGTGTTAAGGAATGGTGGTAGGAAGATATTTATGGTGAAGGGATGCTAAGATTAAGTAAAAAGATTAAAAGGCTTAGAAATTATCTTAAAATTTGGAATAAATATTCTTTTGGTAATCTATTCAGAGAAAAGGAAAGATTGAAATCTCAGCTGAAGGACATAGAAGCGATTATGGAAACCCAAGGATGTTCTGATGCTATACTATAGGAAGAAATATCCCTTTTTATGGATTATCATAATAGGCAAGTAAAAGAAGAACTATTCTAGAAATAAAAATCTAGAGAGCTGTGGTTGAAAGAAGGTGATCGTAACTCTCGGTTCTTTCATCCTTCCACTTTGCAAAGGAGAGGTTGCAATATAATTAGAGAAATTGAGAAGGCTAGTGGAGGGGTTACTTCTGATGTGATGGAAGTTTGGGAGGAAGTTGTTGATTTTTTTAGCTCTCTACTTTGCTCGATGCCTGATCGTGATCTTCTTACTGAAGGTGAAATGTTAGAAGCTATTCCAATGATTGTTTCTACTGATTGGAATAGGAGACTTATGGCTCCTTTCTCGGATGAGGAAATTTTTGAAGTTGTCAAATCGATGGGTCCTCTTAAGGCCCCGGGACAAGATGGTTTCCCTCTTGTGTTGTTTCAGAATTTTTAGCATATTTATGAGGAAGATGTTTGCTTGGCTTTACGAGATGTGTAGAGTTCTTTGTTTATTCCAAAAGTAGTGAATTCTACTTATCTTGCCCTCATCCCCAAGAAATATTTGGCTTCATCTTTCAGTGATTTTAGGCCCATTAGTTTATGTAATACTATTTATAATATTTTATCTAAGACTATTGCAAATAGGCTTAAACCACTTCTACCATCACTAATTGACTCAACACAAAGTGGCTTTATTCCTAGAAGGCAGATTCTAGATAGAGCTATAGTAATTCATGTATTGATGCATTTAGTTTTCAAAAGTGGTAGTGTGGGATTTTTGTTCAAATTGGATGTTAATAAGGTATATTGGGCATTTATTTTTAGAGTTTTGCAAAAAATTGGCTTTTGTGAAGGATGGATTAAGTTAGTAAAGGTGTGCATCTCATCGGTGTGGTTTTCTATTCTCATCAATGGTTATTCGACAAGATTTTTTCATTCTTGCCATGGTCTCCATCAAGGTGATTTATTGTCTCATTTTATTTTCATTCTTATGGTTGAGGCCCTTGGAAGGTTGATTTATCGATGGCGTAATTATTTGGGGATGCATCTAGTGCTTTATTGTAACCCAATTTCCCATCAACAATTTTCTAATGACACTTTGATCTCTTGTGTGGCATCGATGGTCATCACTAGGGAAGTCAAATCTCTTTTAGATTGTCATGAAAGGGTGGTTGACCAGAAGATCAATTTTTTGAAGAGTAATTTGTTTTTTATAAACACTCCAAAAGTGAGGTAAAGAAGGATTAATGACATTCTGAATTTCTAGATTGCCTCTCTTCCATATTCCTATCATGGTCTTCCTATTTTTATTGGGAGGCCCAAAGACACTTGATGGAATTCAACGGTTGAAATAATTCATCAAAAATTAGCATCTTGGAAGTGGGGAAGGTGGTGCTCATGCAGAGTATTTTGCAGAGTATCCCTATATACTTTTTGTCTTTGTTCCACTTTTCGGGTAAAGTGGTAGCAAATTTGGATAGCATTTGCAAGGCTTTTTTATTGGTAGGCCTGGAGCTTAAAGGTAAATTTCATTTGGTCTCTTGGGAGTAGCTTTGTAGAAGAAAGAAAGTTGGTGGTTTAAATCTAAAGAGTACTTCTAGGATGAATAAAGCTTTGGTGGAAAAACTAGGTTGGAAGGTCACCTCTAATGTTGATTGGTTGTGGTGTCAAATTTTGAAGGCTAAGTATAATTTTGATTCTTTCATCTTTGATTTTCTCCCCTCTGGCGGGTCAACTTTTTGGAATAGTCTTGTAAAATCTAGAGAGTTTATCAATCTTAACTACATATGGATTGTTGGTAATGGAAGGAATGTGAATTTTTGGGAAGACACTTGGTTGAGAGATCATCCCTTGTGTGAGGACATCGTTTTAGAGATCTAATTGAAGGGTCTAGGATTGTTGGGCTTGTGAAAGTGGTTGAATTTACCGAGGTTCATGGAGGTAGAATTATCTGGACCAATCCTTTGCCTATGGTAAGGAATGTTAGGGATCTCCAGCTCTAGAATTTGCTTATGGAGGAGCTCCATATTTACGTGGTACGATAAGTAAATATGGAGGACCATTTTATTTGGAAAGCTTATAATGGGGGTTTATATTCTATCAAGTCAGCTTACGAGCTCCTTTGTGAGGAAGGGGATGGCTTTCTTCCTCATGGTCTTATCTGGTTAAAGCATTTAACCCACAAGGTTAATATTTTTTTTTGGTTGGTAGTGCAGAACAATATTCTTACTATTGAAAATATTCATAAAAGAGGCATGTGCCTGGTTAACAGGTGCTATATGTGTAAAGAAGACTAGGAATCATCTTCACACTTACTTCTTAATTATGGGGTCTTCCAAAAAAATTTGATGTCCATCCTTCGTAGGTTGGGTGTAAGTTGGATTCTCCATAATTAAGTTATGGATTGTGTTTTGTAGTGGATTTCTCCCTTTTCATCATCCAAACTGAAGTGTTTTTGGAAATTTCTTTGACCTCATGTGATGTGGGGGTGTGGAAGGAGAGAAACACTCATGTTTTTAAAGATAAGGAATATTTGTCTTTTTGTTTGAGCTCCCATATTTTGTGGAGAACAGTGGAAAATGTCTCATGTTCCTTAAAAGTGTTTGAGTTTTTGGAAGTCTTGATTCCCTTTGAAGTGTTTTGAGTAGAGCCTTGGTTTTGAGCATGTTGATCGCCCCCCACCAACTCTTGATCCAAGGAGTTTGGTTCATTGGACACCTCCACCTACAAGATGGTGTAAATTGAATTTTTATGGTGCCTCTAAAGGTAACCCAAGGGTAGCAGGTGCCAAGGGGGTCATTCAACAATAGTGGAAACTTGGTCCTTGCCCTTGCAAAAAATATTGGTGTTCATACATCCTAGTAGACTGAAGCTAGAGCAACTTTTTTAGGCTTGTATTTGATTAGAGATCTAAGAATTCACAAAATTATTGTAGAGGGTGATTATTTAATTATTTTAAACACGCTAAAAGGATCTTGCCACGTAGGTTTGTGGGTGGAAAATTTGATTGATGAAGCCATTGGAATTATTTGATCCTTGGACAAAGTTTTGTTTATGCATATTTTTAGAGAATGTAATTCTGCAGTGGATTTAATGATGAATATGGGGGCATATCACCTAGTATATTCTATTTTGTAGAGGGATTTCCCTGTCGATATCATCTGTTGTGTTAATAATAATTTTCATTAATTTTTGGTAGGTGGTTTACCTTCACTTGCTTTGGTAGGTGGGGATTTGGTGCTACAAGCATAATTGGATGAAGCTTAGGGTGGCAGCTGCCATTAATTATTTGGGCTTCATGGAGATGATTTCATTTCAAGTTTTAAATTTTGAATCTCATCTACCTCTTTGTAGTTGGTGTTCGAATGTTTCTTGAAGCCTATCTCGCTTATTTTGGAGTGCACCCTCTACCCAAAGTCCTGCCCTCTTTATGTGGTGTCAGTTTTTCTTGATTTTTCTTTGTATTGGGTATGGGTATTATTCTGTGGTTTAGCTCTGGACCTTCCATGTCATGTTTTCTCACACATTTTTTGGATGGTGGTGGTTACTCCTTTGTATTCATTGTGAGGCAAATACTTGGGCTGGTGTTAATTCCCCATCTTAGAATTGGTTTTGGGATAATCATTACTGGAGTTTGTGCCTTGGTTTGTTGGCCCCTTTCCAGTATTTTTCCTTTGTGTCATCTAATTGAAATTAAGCAATGTGCAGTTTGGATATCTGTCAAGATGGCATTGGATTTTGCTGAGGAGGTGGCTCAGATATCAGGTAATATTATCCATGAAATTGACTTAATGCTGTAGAACTCTCTCGGTTCTCTCATTGGTTGCTTTCATATGGTTTTCCTTATTGTTTTTTGGGGCCTCTTTCTTTGTTGTGTTTTGTAGTTTTCTTTTGGATGCCTTTGTGGCAGGTTGCTCTATAAAAGGTTGTGGGGTCCCTTTCAAAACCCTCTTTCTTCTTAATAGTACAAAAAAAAAATAGAGATTGACAGGAATAGTTCCTATGAAGGACAACATGGTTAAAGGGATTTGGCTATAGAATATAGGTGTAACCATTGTAACAGATATGGGAACAAGGTAGAGAGATGTTGGAATCTACATAGTTGTAAAATTTGTGGAGGAACCAATTATTCTCAAATATATTTTTGGTACAAATAAAATCATTTCTTTGATTGGATATATACCATGAAAACAAATTTCATTACTGAGTTTTCTCAAGTATACTTCTCAAGCTATATATATGGACACAATAAAGGTATGAACTTCTTCGACAACGAAACTAGAAGAAAAATAGTAACAGTGCCAAAGTCAGAATACATAGTCAAACAAAAATATGAAGCTCAAGTAGAAGATCAAATCCAAGACCACTTGAATAATTAAAACAAATACAAAGATCCATATTGCAGACCAAATTATTTAATAACCAAATAATATAATACAGGGGGCTGTTAGAGAATATATTACATTTTTTGGTACATATCAATGTACCACCTTGGTTACATTATTAGACTAGGAGTTTATCTTAGGTTAAGTGGTTACTTGAGGAAGAAGTAACAAATGCACAAGTGTTAGAATGTGCAAGATGTAAAAGGACAAGTGTCCTTTGTTAGTTGTGCATGTGCACAAGTGTATATCATGCAGAATGCACATGTGTCCTTAGGGTAGGAAAGTAAAGGGTCACATACTAGTATAAATATGTGTGACTTAGCATTGTAATAAATAAGGAAGCATGCATCCATAGCATGCACTAGTAGAGTAGAGAGAAAGAGCTCCATATATTGTATCAAGTTCTAATTTTTGTGAGTTTACATTAATGGCTATTGCATGAGTTATTTCTAAAGTTTCTCATGCTATTTACTTGCTCATTAGACTTCCATTAACATAGTTATAATATTGGAAGCTTATTTCATTACTTGTGGCTGGATTTCCTTTAAGTTTATAGCTTCAAAAGCTAACAACTATCTAAATTCCTTTGTAATTGAACATGTTCCCATATAGTCAAGTTGCTTGCTCCATTTTTTCAAGTTAGTTGAAAATTCAAGACCCTAAGAATATTTTAATACCAAGAGAAAGCTTATACTCCAAGATAATTAGTAATGTTAATGTTACAAATGTTTCCACCAGTATCTAATATCAACATCATCCTCTATAGAAAAAAATTGAAGTGTCATGAGTTCACATCCACATAAATCATAATGCAAACTAGGGTTCCACATAAACAATTATGTCCCCCTGTATCGCTCCAAATTTTTTGCATCCTTACCTTCAGGCTATTGGATCCGTGCCCGGAAGGAGGATGGGAAAATGATGTCGCGGTACCTCGGACTGAGAGGACTTTGCGAAGGTCCCGCCTCTCAAGGGAGGTGTATTTTGATGATTTTTCGACGGATGGTGGGTTCACCAGGAAACATTTAAGGGCAGTTTCCACGCCTAGGTTTGGAATGTGTTTTAATGTGTTCGTTTTTAACTTTAAGCATTCATATCCTAGGTTTGGCCAAATGAATCTAGATTAATCTACATGAAAATGCAAGTTCAATGAGTATAGAAAATAGATTTAAAGACATAAAACAGAGAATTTATAGAATGCAAATGAGGAATACCTGATCCGGATGTTTGGTGATGATTCTGATGTTTGAAGCAATCGAGATCGTCTGGAATTCGATAGGTTCATTTGAGATCTGACAGAATCGTCTGAGATCTGACAGAATCGTCTGAGATCTGACGAATTCGTCAGACGAATTTGTCAGAGACCTGCAAGCAGAAAAATAGATACAAAATACGACGAATACTATTGTGCTAATAAGGGGAAACAACACCAAATGACTGTATGAATACTGAATAACAGTTATGAACAGTAATTCAAACAGATTACGACATTTTAATAACAAATCATGATCTTAGTATGCAATCTAAGCTAAATGGGTGAACTCCAAATGCAAAATAACATAAACACTGAATAAACTATCTAATTTGCAGAATAAAATAGCAGAGAGAAGGTTGAGAAACGCAAAATTCAGGCACTGATTGCCTCAATATGAAATGCAATCGAGATCATCTCGCATCAGTATGAAATCGCCTCGAATTCGACAGGTTCGCCTCCGATCTGAACAGGTTCGTCGGGGACGATGGGTGCTAGCTCCGACTAAAAAACAGTGATGTACCTGCAACAAAATTGTTATGGGACCAGTGCAAATGAAAAATCGGGATGGTTTAGCGTAGATGGAGTTAAATTGCAGATAATTTCAGCCAGGGGGGTGCTAAGGGAATAGCTTAGGATTAAATAGGCTTAGGGGAGTAGTTAGGAGGTTGGAGATCATCCCAATTTGGGAGATCTCCAATGGGGGAGGGTCCCAACGGTGCAGACACGCTTCTACCCAGATTGGAGACCCGTTGGAACAGAATCCAACTTTGCAAAATTAGTTTTGCGACAAGATCGTCTGGACGTCCTAGTCCAGACGAAATCGTCAAATCTGGGGCGATATCGTCTGATCGGCGACGATATCGTCAAATGGTCAAAACAACCTCTAAAAATGGCACGAAAAAGGGGGAAACAGATTTCCGGCGGTTAACAGGCGGTTTGGGAGGTTAAATTTGAATTTTAAATTATTTACTAAGGTGAATGTAATTATTGTAATTTTACTGCGCCAATTTTAGGGTGCTACATTTTGCCCCCTCTTTAGCGAATTTTTTGAAGAAAATGCGTTAAAGATGAGTTCTTCTCGATCTACGAGAAAGCAAAAATTATTCCCATTTTTAGGCGACGATTCTTGGTCGAATCGTACGACAACTTACTATGGTGCCCCCTCCGTGTTTTTACCCAAATCGAACGTTTGAGGTAAAAACGCGAAAAAGCAAAAAATTATTTTTGAATAAAATTAAGAAAAATAGGGTAAAACCCTAATTCATTTTTACTGTTCATTTTCTCGGTTTTTGGAGCTCTGAAGCAAAAATGGTGGAGACGACGCACAGATCGACAGAGGTCCGACGCGGTCTACGGGTAAGAGTCTAGACTTAACTAGGATGCTTTAATTTAATTTGATATGCTTTGTAGGTAATTTTTTAGGTGATTTTTGAGCATCGCGGCCGTTTTTGGGCCGTCGACGTCGTCGGGATGAAATCGTCCCGATTTCGACGAAATCGTCCCGATTTCGACGAAATCGTCTCAATTTCGGCAATTTCGCCCGAGGGCAAAATCGTCGAAAGGGGGATGATTTCATCAAATTAGGGACGATTTCGAACTGCGAAATCGGAGACGATTATGCTCAAATGTGGGATGATATCGTCCAATAGTGGGCGATATCATCAATTGCACAAAATTGAATTTTTAACTTGCATTATTGTTTACTTGAATTGTTATTAATGATTGTTTATTGTTTTGTTGTTTATGTTTGCAGAGAGGATTACTAAAGAGCAGGGAGTGGAAATACGAAGGGTTGAGAGATGACTTGGCCGCTCTCACATAGGCAGAGCAGGATCAGCTGGCACAAGCCGGCTTGCAGCATGTGGCGGAGATGCCACAAGTATCCACAGATATGGGGCTACTGACGGCCCTAGCAGAGAGGTGGTATCCGGGCTCTTCCTATTTTTGGCTACCTACAGGGGAGATGACTCCCACTTTGGAGGATGTATGGAGGATTTTGAGAATCCCCATACAAGGACGGCTGATTACTCCTACGGCCAATCAGGGCCATGCTATGGGACGGTTGTGTGGTGACTCGAGCTTCGCCCTGGAGAAGGGCGAAGTTAATATCGAGGCACTATGCCAGATGCCTGGGGCATCTACACTCACATGGGTTCTAGCTGGAGTAGTTGGTGGACTTTTGTTGTGCCACCAGAGCGGGTGCAGGGTGCCATGGATGCTCACGGATGTGGTCTACGACATGAGAGACCACGACTATAGGTTCTCTTGGGGCAATTTTGTTCTATGTCGATTGTACAGGATCCTGTATGGGGTCGTGTACAAGGGCGGTCGATGTCTGGTTATGACATCGCTACTACAGGTTTGGTGCTGGGAGCACATTGCAATGCGGAGGCCGGTAGGGCTTCCTCTGATAGGGGTTGACGGGGAGAGGCCCCGAGTCTTCTACTGGTGGCTCCGAAGAGGGGCACAACGACGGATAGATCTGCCGATGTCCCGGAGGCTACTAGATGACCTAGTCCCGGACCAGATCACCTGGAGGCCATGGAGGGAGCATCCAGGGTGGGCCGAGGACGGACAGGAGTTGGCTCGCATTAGGCGAGTTTGTTGGCTAAGGATGGAGAGGGGAGAGGTGGAGCTCCACAGGTACGACCAAGTTTTGAGGCAGTTCGGTCTGCAGTAGGGGATCCCATATCTCAGGGATTACGAGTTTTCTCGGACTGTCCGGGATAACACTACGGTTAGCGGGGCTCCCGACATGCAGCGGTTCTAGAGCCAGGACACGGATGATGCCCCCATCCAGCCAATGGATGGGGACGACGCAGGAGTAGCCGATGGCTATGATGCCTGGTACGTAGGCATCCGCCCTCCTTGGATGACGAGGGCACAGGGTCCGATCCATGCGGTTGTGCATCGGATAGGGAGGCGGCACCAGGCGGTGATGGAGGCAGCCCAGGGTCGCGACAGGGAGAGAGGGGGAGGGGAGGGAGAGGAGGGAGGCGAGACCCCCATCTCCACAGAGGCCACCATCGCCCGATAAGGGCAAGGGTGTGGACACAAGAGAGAGTAGCGAGATGGCTACTCTTCGGGCGGAGAGAGATCATCTCGTAGGCCCAGGTGCAGACGCTACAGGATGAGGCTGCACGCCATCGAGCTGAGGTGTCACAGCTACGGGATGAGATTGCACGCCTCAGGGCACGGGGCGGAGGGGCGAGCTCTGGGGAGTTGACACGGGCTATCGCCCAGCTGACATTTTACCGGACATTATACTTCCAACTGGTGCCAGAGGCGGATAGACTACCCCTGCCAGCTAACATCGCAGATCCGATCCGGGATCGGGTCGTCGAGGACCACGTCCCGATCGAGGACTAGGACTACACAGACGACGATGGGGCCACCTCGTCCACCTCAGGGCGGGGGAGGAGATGAGGCAGAGAGCTCGAGGGGCTCTCGAGGCTAGAGGGCTGGACACTGACATTGTATTATATGTTTATTATTTTTTGATAGAGGATTGAGTATGCCGAGGTACAGATTGTGGCATACCAATCCAGTTTTGATGATGTATATATATTTGTGATATATATAGATGAGATATTTTTGATCATATGACTTGTATTATGTATTTTTATGATGCTTTTAATGTTTTGATTGATTGATTTGATAATTGGATGTAATTATGTCGTTGGGAATATAATTTGAATGTCATGCGTGTAATATTTTAAATGAAATAATCTGATGTAACAAATTGATTTGTAATGAAATGTAAAAATAAAAAGAGACTTCTAACAATAATTTCAAAGGACATTGTCGCTATTATAGACCATTTCATGGAGTCGCTGCTCACTCGGTCATCAAGCTAGTCCCATTTATAGAAATATTGTTAAAAAGTAAAAAGAGTGCTTAAGAAACTGTCTTAAGACTTTGGTGCAATAGTGCAAATGGTGATGATGATGGTTTGTTTTGCAGATTTCATAAAAAATATTGTGCATGAAATAATGTTTTTTTTTTAAATGATTTTTGCTAGGCATAAATTCCTAAGTATGATAAAATTCTTGGATAATTCTTTAGGAATTATACCATCATTGCAAAATTGTAGGTTGACATAATGACATGAAATAATAAAAATGGGTTTGCTTTTTAAAAGCATAATTTGTGTAACATAATGATTTAAGTCATACGTTTTTATGATTTTAAATAAATGGGGAATAAAAATTGTTACAATGGTTTGTGCTAGGCATAGAATATGTAGGTATAGACTTATACCATCATCGCGAAAATCCAAAAAAGATAGTTTTATTGCATGGTTGATTTTTGATGAACAGAAAATATGAAAATGAGGACTTGCGCTAGGCATAAAATTCCAATTTTGGTTTTGAAACTATACCATCGTCGCGAAAGTCAACCAGATATATATGTATATGTTTTTGATTGTATATTTTGAAAGAAATTTTTTGATTTTTCTATTATATAGTTGTCTTTGTGCTAAAGAATTGTACTTGAAAGAAGAAAATGAATCATTCCAAACAATTTGCAAAAATAATATTTCAAATTATTTTGAAGACAAAAGTTAGATTTATAAGGAATCCCATGTGCATATGTGAATTCATTTCCAATCTTGATTTATCATAATGATACACAAAATCTCTCAAATACAAATGTGTGTGCAATTGCATTGTTCATTTACCAATTTTGAGCAAGGTACTATGATACAAGTGATTTGAATAAACCAAATAAGTGTTCATTAACCATGATGTAGATGCATATAACCATACTAGGCTACTATGTAGGTCGGATTATCAAGAGCTAGCTAATCCATAAGCAGACATAGGTCTGTACAAAAGAAGGTCGCTAATGTGACAGACATATCACCACGCTAGGAGTTACCCAAGGCCAAGCGAGTTGGGCACAAACCACCTGTTATGGGGCTTACCTCACAGTTTTCGAATAATTGAGAATTCCAGGGATTCAAGCTCATCAACCCTTCTTTTCTTTTCAAAGGGTAGGGAAGGGATTTTATTGCTTTCTTGCTTTTGCTTTCTGTTTTCTTTTGCTTATTTTTCTTTTTGTATTTCTTTTGCTTGATAATGCTTGGAACATTGCTGAAATGATATAAAATAACATTTTTCTTTTCTCTTTTTTTCTTTCTTGAACTTTTTCTTTTCTTTTTCTTTGCTAGGGATACTTGCTCGGATTAGCTGTAGAGCAAGGGATTTTTATTCTGGGTAGGGGTGAGCTTGTCCTTTTGCCAATTCTCAAAGATTCTAGACCATGTGCATGATAGGATAGCAGGGGAAACTTTTCGCTCAAGAAATCACTTCTACTATGTAGCAAAACATGGAAATTACAAATATAATCATTTTATTGTGAAAAGATGTGCTTGGTTTAAGTAAATAACAAGATCAATTCTCTATGCTCAAACTTTATTTAATTGAATTTTGTGGACTTTGATATAAGAGAGATTAGTAATCATGCCAGATAAAATCAAGATATTTATTTTTGTGAGTGTGCAAGTGAGGGACTCAAATAAATGCTAATTTATCCAAAATAATTTGAAACATATAACTGCAATAATTGTAAGAAAATATAGATAAACACTTTTGAGAAAGTTTTTGAGAATGTTGACTCTCTCTTTCTTCTTTATTTTGTTTTGGTTTCGAAAGAGTCAAGCATATTGTTGTTTTTATATTTATTATTTTTATTTTTGTTTTTGAGCAAAAAGAACTTAACAAGTGCCTTAAATAAATGCAACAGATAGTTTTGAAGATTTTTGATGATTATGAATGTTTTTGGTGTTTTTGGATTTTTTTAAATTTCGAAAGAAATACAAGATAGTAATTTTGAACAAATATATACAAGGATGAAATGACCAAATTTATGCATAGTAACGTTTAAGATGCAAAATATTCATGGGTTCTTTAAGTTCTTTACCATCTAAGGTAGATAATTTGTATGCTCTTGATTCAAATTTAGCAGTAATAATGTATGGTCCAAGCCAATTGGGCTCAAATTTACCTTTAAGGTCCTTAGTTGCATTTGTATTTTTTTTTGAAGATTTTGAGGATTTTGATTTTTTTTGTATTTTGATTTTTAATTTATGAATTGAAATTGGTGGTATATACAAGATGATCTATATACACTATACAAGGTTATTTGAGTATAGCATGTCTAAGGTTGCTTCAAAATCAAAGGAGGTTTTGAAGGATAATCTGGTTGAGGTGGAGGTAAGAATAGAAGGTGATGAATAAAAGGTAGTGATAACAAAAGCTTTGTTATAATGTAGAATAATGTAGCAAAAGATTTGACTTTTATATGTGTAAAATTGATCATGTTACAAAATAAAATGTAAGAAGGATAAGAAAGTTCTTCATTCTTATCACTATATTCCAAATCTTGATAAGATGGAAGGAGCATATGTGAAAGATATACATGGATGTTATTTGGTAAACAAGGATGATCATATATGGATGAAGAAAAGTGATGGATAGAAGATAATTGTGATAATAGAGAATGTATAGAACTTGATGTTTCAACCGTTAAATATTCTTCAAATGGTGTTGGGTCACCATGTATGGTAACAATTTTATTTGCAAGTTCAAACTTCAAACATTGGTGAAGAGTGGAAGGGAAAACCCTCATCGTATGAATCCAAGGACTTCTGAGAAGTAGGTTGTAAGGTGAAGGACAATATGCTACATAAAACAAAGTATCCAGGATCTTGGATCCAATATTAAGGGGAAGAATTATAGTACCTTGAGCTTCTTGAATTTCATTGTTAAAATATTTTATAATAACATTTGATTCATTAAGATCTTCTTCCTTTAATTTGAATTTTTGGAATAATTGATAAGTGCATAAATTAAGAGAGGAGCCATTATCTACCATGATAGTTTTAACATGTGTTTCTTTACTAGATCCTGTAATGTAAAGATAGGAGTCTTCTTGTGGAGTAGAGGAAGGAATATCCTCATCATAGAATGAAATATGGTTAACCTCAAGAGGGTTTATACCATTAATTATGTTCTTAGAGAAAATATGATGAGGAACAAATTGTTGGCTAGGTATTTTGAACAAAATTTCCTTGTGATAAATTTGTAATACTTCTAAAAGGGATATCTTTGCTTGAGGATTAATCACTTGTTGTTGGCTATCAAAGTGGATTTCAGATTGAGATTTTGATTCTAAAGATGAGCTTTCTATGCTTACATTCCATTTTGGATCATTCTCTAGAGTCAAAGATAGTTTTGAAGGTTGGTCAAATGAGGAATCCATATCTTGAATATCAGATTGAGTTGATTGAACTTGAGGTTGCTCATTTGTAGTTTTTGTTACAATATTAATAATATCATCATGATGGGACACATTAACATGCAATATTTGATTGGTTTCTTGTTGTTGATAATTGAATAGGGGTTCTTGGGAGATCCCCATGTCTTGATTGATTATTGGTATTTGTTGTGTAGGAGTTTGATTGTTTACTGGAGATTTATAATCAGTTGTAGATTGTAATTCCTTTATATTAAAAAGACCCTTATCAATCAAATCTTGAATTGCACATCTTAAATATTTACAATTTTGTGTCATATGTCCATCTACTCTATGATATTCACAATGTAGCTCAGGTTTAAACCAATCTGTTGTGGTATCAGGTTGTCTTATGGAAGGGAGTTCAATCCTATTTGTGTCAAGTAAATACTTGAGAATTATATCCATTGGTTGATTGAGCTTAGTAAATTTACGTGATGAAGGTTTTTGAGAGGTTTTTGATAAATGCCTTAGGAATTTCGTCATAAAAGGACCTAATGGTTTCTCACCTCTACTTTCTTTATTATGGGTAGAATGATGACAGGAAGATTGCGAAGTATGAGGTGAGTGCATGGTAGAATTGGAAGAATAAGTATTTTCTTGTTGAAATGGATGTGTTGTATTGAAAGAAGAATATTGAAAAGGTGGCGGAGGATTGTATGTGGATCGATAGACATAATATGGATATATGGGAGAATAGATAATATCGTTATGAAGAGGATTGGCAAAGGGATTGTTTTGTTGGGTTATGGATGAAAAATGAGAGAAGTGTGATGGAGGTGATGTTGAATAGGGATGAGGTTGGTCATAATCAACAAATGTATTTGGCTGAATTCTTCCAACATTACTAATGGGCTCATATTGATTTGAGTAAAAACTCATGGTTTCTTTAGTACTTCTAAAAGTAATATTTAGCATCTACTATTTAGAATTGAATCTAAAACATATAAACATGAAATGATGATTTTGTTTTTATTTTTCTTGTATACATATATATATTTTTTTTGTTTTTTTTTGTTTTTGTTTTCAAAAGGTTTATGATGCATTCACGTCGGGTTCACCAAAATGTATCGCTCCAAATTTTTCGCATCCCTACCTTCAGGCTATTGGATCCGTGCCCGGAAGGAGGATGGGAAAAGGATGTCGCGGTACCTCGGATCGAGAGGACTTTGCGAAGGTCCCGCCTCTCAAGGGAGGTGTATTTTGATGATTTTTCGACGGATGGTGGGTTCACCAGGAAACATTTAAGGGCAGTTTCCACGCCTAGGTTTGGAATGTGTTTTAATGTGTTCGTTTTTAACTTTAAGCATTCATATCCTAGGTTTGGCCAAATGAATCTAGATTAATCTACATGAAAATGCAAGTTCAATGAGTACAAAAAACAAATTTAAAGACATAAAACAGAGAATTTATAGAATGCAAATGAGGAATACCTGATCCGGATGTTTGGTGATGATTCTGATGTTTGAAGCAGTCAGGATCGTCTGGAATTCGATAGAATCGTCTGATATCTGACAGAATCGTCTGAGATCTGACAGAATCGTCTGAGATCTGACGAATTCGTCAGACAAATTTGTTAGAGACCTGCAAGCAGAAAAATAGATACAAAATACGATGAATACTATTGTGCTAATAAGGGGAAACAACACCAAATGACTGTATGAATACCGAATAACAGTTATGAAAAGTAATTCAAACAAATTACGACATTTTAATAACAAATCATGATCTTAGTATGCAATCTAAGCTAAATGGGTGAACTCCAAATGCAAAATAACATAAACACTAAATAAACTATCTAATTTGCGAGACTAAAATAGCAGAGAGAAGGTTGAGAAATGCAAACTTCGAGCACTGATTTCCTCAATATGAAATGCGATCGAGATCGTCTCGCATCGATACGAAATCGCCTCGAATTCGACAGGTTCGCCTCCGATCTGAACAGGTTCGTCGAGGACGATGGGTGCTGGCTCCGACTGAAAAACAGTGATGTACCTGCAACAAAATTGTTATGGGACCAGTGCAAATGAAAAATTGGGATGGTTCAGCGTAGATGGAGTTAAATTGCAGATAATTTCAGCCAGGGGGGTGCTAAGGGAATAGCTTAGGATTAAATAGGCTTAGGGGAGTAGTTAGGAGGTTGGAGATCATCCCAATTTGGGAGATCTCCAACGAGGGAGGGTCCCAATGGCGTAGACACGCTTCTGCCCAGATTGGAGACCCGTTGGAACAGAATCTAACTTTGCAAAATTAGTTTTGCGACAAGATCGTCTGGACGTCCTAGTCCAGACGAAATCGTCAAATCTGGGGCGATATCGTCTGATCGGCGACGATATCGTCAAACGGTCAAAACAACCTCTAAAAATGGTGCAGAAAAGGGGGAAACGGATTTTCCGATGATTAACGGGCGGTTTGGGAGGTTAAATTTGAATTTTAAATTATTTACTAAGGTGAATGTAATTATTGTAATTTTATTGCGCCAATTTTAGGGTGCTACACCCCCAAAAAGAAAGTAGTTTATATTCTTTACCTAATTGAAAGATATCTCAAGTTTTATTTTCTAGTAAAATTAGGATTTAAAAATTTGTCACTACCCTTGTTCTAGATGGCTAACTTCATAAGATAAAATATTCCTCATTATTGCTCAAATACCATCATATGACCACTCATTATAAAGACCTTCAAATTCTAAAAAAAATGGTACAAGAATAATAAAAATTAAATAATTTTATAAAAAGGTATAGCTCCCAACAAATGATATATTTTCTATATGGCTAACCTTATAGTGTATCTCCCTCAACATTTATTGAATTCCTAAAATGACCACTCATTGTAAATATCTTCAAATTTCAAATAAAATGGTGTAAGAATTATCTAAATAAAACAATTTTTTACAATAACATATCCCCCAAAAGATAAGATTATTTTTAGAAAAAAATTGTCCTAATTCTAAAATCCACAAAAAACAATCCTTGCTTTACTAGAATCATTCCTCTAATAGCACTTGTTAAAAAACATTATTCTCATTAACATAAATAATTCACAACTATGTAGAAATATCAAATCATTCATCCATATATAATTATCCACAATAACATTCCAAACAATGAGACAAAGATAGATAATACCCTTATGGTAGGGCAACACCAATAATACTCTTTAAGGAAGGAACAACTCCACAAGATCTCCCAAGATGAGAGAACCACTTAGGGAGGGTAAATTTGTAGACACAAAAACCTAAGCATCCACAAAGTCATCATTTGACACCCCACACCAAATCTTGCATAATAAACTTATATACCTAAGTTCAAAATTAGGTGTATAAAATCCTGCACATTATCCCATTTTCTAGATTTATTAAATCTAGAAAATCAGCCTAGGATACCCTACCTAGCCACTAGACAAGTGTCCTAGCCACCTCACCAACACCCCTTGCCACATATCATACACCCTTGCTCCCTTTGTCCCTTCACATGGGGAAACCCTCCACATCTCACTCCACTTGCATCCACATCACCCTAGTTAAGTGAGACACCTTGGGTGACTCACTCTAACTACTCCCTCCATTTGGCAGCCCTGGATTACCACTTGGCAATCCTGGCTTGCCACCTCTCATTTCCATCCAAAACCCTAAGGGGCCTATAAAGGCACCTTCACCCCATCAAAAATAGGAAGCTGAGTATTCGTACCATCAAGCTACCAAAATAGGACTAGAGCATTGCATGAATCCCAAGGAGAAGAAATATATAAAGCTTGAAGGTCACTTTCTATGATAATCTATCACTTAGTCAAAACTGCCCATCCATGATTACACAGTCAAAACCACACTTGCACGGTTTCCCCACTACTCATGCATGGTTAGCTAGTTGCCATATCACATATGTAGTTTCACAGAGCCAAGAGAAATATGACGTAACAAATTAGTAAGTTTTATTTTTGCAGTAAGACATCTTTAGTTTGTTTCTTTCTTTGTTTTTGCATTACATGTTTTATCTAGTTAGGGTTTTATAGCAGTATTCTTTATTTTTATTTGCAAGTGCTACTAACCCTTATTTGGTTTTCATGTGTGTAGGAAACAAGTATCTTGGAGAGTTGTTGAAGCTGGAGTGGTCCCCACATTGGATACCAAAGCCCACTCACCCCTTGGAGCTGTAGCAAAAGGACAAAGGACACCAGTTGCTTGTTTGGAAGACCATATTCTACCATTTGGACACTTTTACCATACATTGTAATATTACACCCAATACACTTGGGGCAATTCAAAATAGATCATTGTAATATTGGGAGATTCAAGCTCCTCTATTTAATACAAAAATAGATCATTATTTTATTTGCAAAGTGTTCATTTTTGTGTACTTGTTTGGTGTCATTTTTTTGTTACAAAAAATGGTGATCACGGTGGGACCCCCTAAGGATTCCATTTATTTTTTGTTACTTTTATTTTATTACTGATCTAGTTTTCCTATAGTTGCAGGTTCTAGGAGCTTGAGTGCACGAAGATTCAATCTCGGGATCAATGGATTTGAGGCATGTTGTTGTTTGGCCCTGCTGCTGATAAAATTTACACTAGTGGTTAAGGACATGTAGAACCACACATCAATGTTTGGACACTTGAGAAATTATGCATGATCGGTTACAACACTATGGCACCGTGAATCGATGGTTGAAGTGCATTGGAAGGAGCAGCGAAAGGAACATAGGTATGTATCCCTATACCTTTCTTTCCTTTGTTTTCAGTTGTAGTGTTGCATCTAGGCTAGATTAGGAGTCAGTCTTGTTTGCCCTTGTCTTCATTTAGGGTCCTAGGCTAGATACATTTGCATTCAAAGTTAAAAATATAAAAAGAAAAAAAATCAAGGAATCTGCATTTTCAAGTTAGGTAACAGACCATATGCATAGCCTGGTTAGCAATAACCTGGGTACATTCAGGGTTCAAGTTGGTTCTATCTTTGTTTTGTTGTTCAGTTGAAACCACACATCTACTATTGGTATTCCTCAAACACGTGTGTGCAACTGGTGAACCACACAAATGGGGTTTACTAGAACTAACCGCCCACCAATGGTTGGCCCTGATAGTAGAATTTTGCCAGATCCTATTTGAAATTAGCAATCTCAACCCTTGATCTGATTTGTCTACTATTTTTATTTTCTATTTTCTGCATTAGGCATTAAAACATAATTGCATAATAGTTTGCATCACACAATAAATTAAACAAGCCTCACACACTCACTTGAATGTTGGACAAGGTTGGACTTCATCACCAACCCCCAAAAAATATTATTACCTATGTTTGTGGCCAAGGCCGGCTCCAAGAACCGTCATAGCCTAGAAAATTGCATGCATTCCTCTTTAGAGGGTGTATCGCTACCCAGGTGAGACTGGGTGAGGACTGGTAGGACCTGTGTCCCCTCATCGATTATGGGTTTCATCTCCATAGTCTGATGGGATTCATAATTTGGACTTCATCACTGGATATGTGTGTGTGGGCGTACAGGTGAAATCCTAGAATCATTTTAGGGTAAACATTTTGCACATCGATTTTTATTTTTTTCCAAAAAACTTCAAAAAAAAAATCAAACTTTGTGTAAACTTAGGAACAAAAACCATTGTTTGTTTGTTTTCTTTGAGTGCTATTTTGCATTGTGTTTCCATCACACATTCACACACATACACTTGCATTTTACACCTCATCACACTGTAGCATATGGTAACAACCCATGGTCAGGCCAGAAGGTTAGCCTTAGTTCAGAGCCAGTTATCTTCTCCCATGGATCCATATCAGTCTGGTTAGGTCCCTAACACTTCGGTGGTAGGGTAAGTTAGTGTAGTCCCTAATATGTCCTAAAACTTAAATGTAGGGCCCTCTAGTAGTGCCCCCATATTGAACATAGATGTCATGCATAGGGCTACCCATACCACTATTCTTAAGACCCCTAGGAGTAAGCCACCCATACCAATGGATGGTTGTGTCACGTATATAGACATGGATATCGTTAGGCAGTACCTAAATGTGGCTAGTATGGTCTTTCCATCATTGCCACCGCTTACCATTCCACCTTGTACCATCCCATCATTCCATTAGGAAGTCACCTTCCCACACCCACAATAGTCTAGCCAAACCTTCATGAATCCACTTTTTGAGCACACTATTATCACCATAGCCTATACCCATCCATCATCATCTAATCAACCTCCCATCATCATACCAAATCAATAGGTCATTTGCACCAATCCCCTTTACAAAGCACCCATCAGTGTTGCTTTACAAATCCCTATGTCCATTCCATCCATAGCACCCATAGGCACCATGATCCATAACCCCCTCCTTCAATGACAATATAATTTACCACTTACCCACCACTTACATCCACTACCATGGTTTCCATGTAGCCTGCATGATCATCCACATCATACATGGCCATACCCTCCTCATCTATGATTGCCATGCAACAAGACTTCTTGCAATTACAATAGATGATCCTAGATAATGCTAATTGAAGCATTAATCTTGATCCACTATAGTAGTCATAGGGAGTAAACCAAAACCAACCACCTACATCCCAAGCTCATACCTTCTTCACTCAAGATTCATCTTGGGTGATGCACCCCCCAACCACCATGGCTGCTAATCCATATCATCAAGTGTATGCTAACCCTTCAAGTTAGCATGCTATCATGCCCCCATCACCTCATCACTACCAAATTCCTCATCAGTAGTCATACCACCATCCACTTCATGCTAACAACCCCCATCATCCAAACCCTACCAATGGTGGATAATATTACCAACAACAATAAGTAAACTAGGGTTTTAACCCTATGGAAGATCCTAAGTTCCAGTTCTTACAAAGCTATATTGATAGCCTTGCCATGCAGACACTAGGTTTGCAATACCAAAATCCCACCTTAAGGCAGCTACTCAATCACCCGATCCATGCTTTGGTACCTGCATCACCTTATCTTACTGATTTTTAGGTGTCAAAGTTTGATACATTTAAGGGGGATGAGGACCCTTGAGAGCATGTGACTAGATTTGTTAACGCTTATTTCAAGATTAGAAATAATGATGCACTCATGCTCCACACCTTTCCTCAAAAACTTGGGGGAGAAGCCCATGATTGGTACAACCACTTACCACATCAGAGTATTTACACTTTTGAGCAACTCGTAGACCAATTCCTAGAGTGATTTACCTTGAATGTCAGGAAGAAAACCACATTGATTGATCTTCTTAGTTTGAAGCAATACGATGATGAATCGGTCCATGATTTTGGAAACCGTTGGAGGGCGATTATGATCAAATTACCATTCTCCCTCCCCATGATAGAACTAACAAGAATTTTCATGAAGAGTTGTGCCAATCCCATATCTTTGTTGCTATAGTTGCAATAGTACAAAACATTCAATGAGGCACTCACCTAGGCCAGAGTGATAGAGGAAATAAAGATTCAAGAGGGCAAGATTAAGCCTAAGAAAAAAGAGTGGCAAAATAAGAACCAAAAGGGGAATAACCATGACCAATCCAAGGCCACACAAGTTAATCAAGTAATCTTGGGCCAACCATCACAGCCAATTCAACATGCCCAAGTTCAAATACAACAACCCCAACATCAACAACAACAACCGCAACAACTAAATTATCAAGTGGTTCCACCCCCACAATAGGTACAAAAACAAACACAACATGCAGAAAGGCAACAACATCATTTTAAGCCCAAACACAATTACACCCCACTATCCGAGCCTTATTCATCTATTTTTTCCAAAAGTTGTATGCGGCACAAATGTTCACATTATCGGAGGTAAAACCCGAAGACCCAAATAAGCCAAAGATGAAAGGCTACAAAGAGCATTTATTTTGCATCTTCCATTGGAAAAAAGGGCATGACATTGAAAATTGCCATGGGTTTAAAGGTATTGTGCAAGATTTATTAGAAGTAGGAAAGATCAAAGTCAACAACCCATTAGCCCAACCTAATCAAGAACCTTGGGATATACCAGACACCTTTGCCTCATCATGAGGTAAATCAACAAGCAATGAGAGCATCAACCTCTACGGTTCCTCCCAACCAGGTTAATCATGTGTCACAACTATACCAAGGTTTTGTAGGGGCTATAAGTATAGTTACCCATGACCAAAGACAAGCAAATTGCACAACCCAAGCAATGCAAGCTCCTCTATCACAACCTAGTGTGCCCATACAACTAGGCCCATCCATTCCACCACCACCCATCCATAATTCAAATCATCCATCTTGTCTTATCATTACCCTGAGAAGTTGGTTGACATAGAGTTTGAAAATGGCATCAGCAAAACTATCAATATATGAGCTAATACAACAATCTCCCCCACATCGTGAGGCATTGATGGAAATTCTAAAGTCCATCAAAGTGCAATCAAAAGACCCTAACACCTTCAACACTTTTGTAGGGAGTGTTCAAAAATGCATGGAGCCCTCAATAGCATTTTATGACTTTGAGGAGAAGAGTGTATCATCATATTTACTAGATCCTCCATTGCATATAGTCACTCATATTGATAGAAATCCATTCAAGAGGGTGCTTATTGATATCGACTCCTCCATAAACCTCATTACCACTCCCGCCATCAAGCACCTTAACCTACCATTATCCCATATCACATCATCCACCTTCACCTTGAGGGCTTTTAATGATGCTTTATGCTCAACTATGGGGAATGTAGTTCTACCTATCACCGTGGGAGTGAAGACTATTCATATACTCTTCCACATCTTGGAAGGGGCGATGCAATACAACATACTTCTTGGACACCCCTGGATCAAGGAGATGAAGTGTGTGCCCTCGACATTGCACCAATGTCTAAAATATGTACACGAGGGTAAAGTCCATTGCATCCAAGCAGACACTGAGCCTTTTAAGTATTGCAACTTGATCTCAAATCCTTATGAGTCATTGCTTCCATCCACCCACCTTTCCATTCAACCCCTCATCATTTGCACTGCACCAACTAACATCACCTCATCAAAAGCTCCCATCCTAGAGGAATTGTTGATAGTTGATCTTGCTTTTGCATCCAAAAGCATCAGCTCTAGTCAACCCTCATCCACCTCATTTCATTTTTCCACCACACCCGATCATCCTGCTAACCAATCACCAACTTCACTAGTTGCACCACCCACTTCACAAACACCATTCACATTTTCATCCCAACCAACTCCATCAACTAACAACCCCATCAAGCCTAATCCACCCCAAGCTTCTCCACCCATTATATCATAGATAGGATAACCTATTCGAGAGGAGCCATCACCTCCATCAAAACTACAAGCCACCATAGAAGTTCCCTCCTCATCCACTGAGCCATACACATCTCAATCAACACAAGTTGTAGTGCATCTTGCCAATTCGAGTATTGGCAAGTAAATTATTGAGAGTATCATAGGTACATCACCTATTCAGTCAGTCAGATATTATGGTCACCCATGCGACCCACCTTTATCTATAGGTGTAGTGTACAAAATAGGTTTTGATCCTAATCGGATCAACTTTGTATATGGGGTAGTGGTTTTTTCTTCTTATACACCTCCTCTTAATGAGGAACCCTTACAAGAGTTTCATGTTGATCTTGAATATCTATCCAACCCAAATTTTCCTTTACGATATTTTTGTAGGGTTAATTGGTAGGGATTCAGCCTTGGATGACATGAACATGGTCCACATCACATTATTGAGCCTGAATATTAAGAAATGCATGATTGCTCTAGCTTAGGATATAGGCCATCTACCTCAAACTCCTCTTTCAAGCATACACTCCAATGACTCACCCTTGAGTCCAAAGAAGAGGATGAGGAGAGCAAAGAAAGTGATGACAATGATGATGAGTACTTGGACCCTGACTTTGTACCTTATCTAAATGAGGATTTTTCAAAGATCATATTACAAGCAACCATGATTGATTATATTTCAGATGATTACATCTTCGATGATGACTATGAGGAAGACTTGGGGGAAGAATTTGATGTCCTATCTATCACCTCCGATGATTCCCAAGATGCGGCCCCATAGTGCCCATTGATGAGAAATATGAGTACTACATCAGAATGTTTCCTATCAATCAATCCATATTTCAGTTGCTCCTTCCACGAGAACAAGTTGAGCCAAGTTAAAAGCATTAAATATACATGGCTTAAAAAAATAGAAAAACAACAAAAGACAAAAATATTTTCATACACATTGCATTTCATACATCCATCCATGCATTTTTGCTTAAATATTCATTGCATTTCATACATCCATCCATGCATTCCACCTACATTACATACATGCATTTTAGGCATTTTTTCATACCATTCATCATATTAGGGATCATTTGGTTAATTTCGAATATTGCTAGTCTACCCTATATTATTGTCTGAATTATAGGTACCTTACATCAAGCATCACTCAACAATCCATCAATCACAATAATATGCAACTTTTCTTACAATATTTTTCTAATTAAGAACTCACATAAAGTAGGATAGATACCGTATAATTGTTAGAAATAATTATGCGACCTCAATTCAAAGTCAAACAATATTTAGAAGCAATAGGTTGTTCCTGGTCAATCAAGTTTCCTCTTGGACCACGCACATCAAAACACATTTAAAACATTGTGAACCTTGGGAATAACGAAGTCAAAAGTTGCTATTGCCATAAGTGAAAGGTTTCCCCTGTTCATCCAATTATGCGCATGGTCTAGAATGCTACAGATTTGACAAAAGGACAAGCTCCACCTTCATCCCCCCAAAAAAAATAAAAATCCCTTGCTCTTCATCAAAGCGAGCAAGTATCCCAAAAAGCATTTAAAATAAAAAGCAAAAATCCCTTGCTCTTCCTCAAAATGAGCAAGTATCCCAAAAAGCATCCCAAAGCAATAAAATTCTCCTTGCTCTTCCTCAAAACGAGCAAGTATTCAAAAAAGCAATAAAAAGGCATGCTGCTCCATCAAAAAATGAGTAAAATCATAAATAAAATCCAAAAAATCCAATGCAATAAAATAAGGGAAGGAGCTTGAATCCTTGGAACTCTTAGTATCTCAAAAATCGTGGGGTGATCCTCATTACAGTAATGGGTTGAATGAATCCCACCTGGCAATGGGGTATCCTTATGCATGGTGCCACGTATATCACATTAGCGACCTTCTTTTGTACATACCTATGGCCACTCTAGTATGAGCTAGCTTATTGGCATAAGTTACAATTGATTAGTTTGACCTAGCTCATAATGGAAAATGAATAATCATTGCACACATAGGTGGTCCTTGAGAAGTTTGAAAACACTAGGACAATCCTTGCATCATGAAGATCTATGAGATACATAAACGGGTTTGTTTTAAGTCATTAGGATGTTTTAGTCTTTTTAAAATTCCCTATATTATCAACCCAATAACACCATAACATTTTCATTACCATATATCATAAATCCATATCAATACCATCTATCTATACCCCTGATTAAATGATAAGAATATAGTCAATCAAGCAAAAGTTTAAAGAATACCAAATGGTCATTAGAGAATAACATTCATCACCCATTCAATCTATCATAAAATCATCTCAAATGCATCCATTAATACAATACAAAAAAATTACAAACAAGTCCAAATCAGTAAACAAGTCATTTAAAAAAAAATAAAACACCAAAAATATTTTTATGCATTCTTCTCATACAAAAACATTCATGCATTCTTTTCAAAAAAAAAAAAACTCCAAAAGCCAAATACATCATCATCATCATCATCAAATCCATGATCAACTCAACATCACATCATTTTCACAAACATCATCATAATAATCATCAACATAATTTAGTGAGCCTTGTATCTAGTGAATTATCCTTTACTCCTAGTGGTTGCAGTGATTGGTAATCCATGCAATACGATAGGATGGGTAGCTTACCATAAGGACACTAATCCATAATCAAATCAAATCACTATGGAATTAAATCAGCCAAGTCCCTCAGTCTTTGAGCTTGGATGTGTTAGAAAAAAATTGTACAAGGTTATCCTTAAGCTCTTTTTGTTGGGTACAAAAGCAAAAACTAATAAAAACAAATTTGGTAATAATAGAAAATCACTCGAGCATCATATTCCTAAATTACTGTTTCCTAAAAATCCATCATTTGGTAGGAAGCACTAAAATCATAAAGGACCTAGAACTCTAAAAGTGGTCAATTATTTTACCACAACAATCCCAAATTTGGGGCATCAAGATGATCAAAATATCATACATTTTCATTCACAATCCACATCATTCAATCATACACTTACTTTTATCTCCACATTTGGTCAATTGGCTTGTGGGTTTCATCCTTTACCCATTCGCCAATTGAGGGGGTAAGCAAACAAATAAAAAATATCACCAAAATTTCAAAAAGCATTCATTCTTGTGCATCAAGAAGATTTGAGTCCATCCATCCAATAAAGACAAGTGTCATTGTTTTTGCACCATATCATGTTTCACACAACGTAGTACAAAAAGGGGCATCTATAGACACCAAAACCTAAGCATCCACAAAGTCATCATTTACACCCCACATCGAATCCTGCATAATAAACTTATATACCTAAGTTCAGACTTAGGTGTATAAAATATTGCACATTATCCTATTTTCTAGATTTATTAAATATGGAAAATCAGCCTAGGATACCCTACCTAGCCACTAGACATGTGTCCTAGCCACCTCACCAACACCCCTTGCCACATATCATATACCCTTTTCCCCTTTGTCCCTTCACATGGGGTAACCCTCCACATATCACTCCACTTGCATCCACATCACCCGAGTTAAGTGAGACACCCTAGGTGACTAACTCTAATTATACCCTCCATTTGGTAGCCCTGGATTACCACTCGATAATCTTAGCTTACCGCCTCTCATTTCCCTCCAAATCCCTAAGGAACCTATAAAGGCACATTTACCCCATATACCAAAGGAAGTTGAGAATTCGTACCATCAAGCTACCGAAATAGAACCAGAGCATTACACAAATCTCAAGGATAAGAGAGATCTGAAGCTCGAAGGTCACTTTCTGCAACAATCTACCACTTAGCCAAAACTACCCATCCTTAGTTACACAGTCAAAACCACACTTGTGCGGTTTCCCCATCATTCGTGTACGGTTAGCCAGTCACCACCATGCATCCACGATTTCTCAAAGCTGAGATAAATACAATGTAATAGATTAGTAAGTTTTATTTTTGCAGCATGGTACTTTAGTTTATTTCTTTCTCTATTTTTTGCATTACATGTTTTTTTAGTTAGGGTTTTATAGCAGTATTCTTTATTTTGATTTGCAAGTGCTACTAACCCTTATTTAGTTTTCATGTGTGTAGGAAATAGGTATCTTGAAGGGCTACTAAAGCTAGAGTGGTCCCCACCTTGGATACCAAAGTCCACTCACCCCTTGGATCTGTAATAGAAGGACGAAGGCCACCAGTTGCTTGTTTGGAAGACCATATTCTGCCATTTGGATACTTTTACCATACATTGTAATATTACACCCAATACACTTGGGGTAATTCAAAATAGATCATTGTAATATTGGGAGATTCAGGCTCCCATGTTTAATACAAAAATAGATCATTATTTTATTTGCAAAGTGTTCATTTTTGTGTACTTGTTTGGTGTCATTATTTTTGTTACAAAAGTATCATAAGTAACTTCATGGAAAATGATTATTATAAGTAATATTAAATATGAATTATGATGATTACAATGATAATATCCCCTCTTTATAGATGCATAATATAAACCCTCGTTCCCCTCATTAGTATAATGTATTATAATAATATAATCAACCTTGGTTATGTATAGCCCATTACAAATATTCATACTACTCGTATACAATATGATATCATATACCCATATGCATATTCCTAGGTAACATAACATTCTTATGTTGGGCTTGATATTAGTGTCTTTAAGTTCTAATTATTATGACATATGAAGGGAAAGGAATTCCAAATTGATTGGTAACATTATGTCTTTTCAATAGATCAACTTGTAGGGTGATGAACTAGTATATGTATTTAGTGTCACTCAATGTATGATAAATATCTTGTGCAACATGTCATCCAAATCTCTTTTTTAAGTTGGTAGTGGCCCCTTTAAAATCCTTGTTATAATATTTCTAGTTGTGTCAACCAACTCATTGCCTTGTGGGTAATAGTTTGGGGATACTTTGAGAAAAAACCTATATCCCAAGGTAAGTTTCATCACATTTTCATCTTTTAAGTAGGTGGCATTGTCAATGAATATGCAAATTGAAGTTCCAAATCTCATGATGATATCTTCTAATAATTGGGCTACTATCTCTTGAATTCCCTATTTGGTTGGGACTAATTCAACCCACTTCATCAAATGATCTATAGTAGTGAGGATTCATCCATGTATTGCACTTAATAGTGGATTTAATTTTACAATAAAGTAAAGACCTCATTGTTGGAAAGACTTGCTCACAATAATTAGTTTTAGTGGAATTTTTAACTTTATCATTTTTTCCCTGAACATATAAGAGGATTTATAATTTTAGACCCATTGATAACAATCAAATAATATGGTTGAAATAGTTTTTGACCCTTAGAATTTATAGGTTGTGGTTGATGTAGAATAATATCCTCCATCATTACTGTATTTCTTGATTATGATTTATGCATTTTCTTCTCCAATGTAGTATAGTAGGACACCATCACACCCTTTGTTAAATAAGATACCATTGAGCCAATAATAGTATGATACCTTTTACCTCAATCAATTTTTTATCTTGATTTTCAACCCTCTGGTACCTATAACATGGTCATATATCTACAAATTCCATCCTTCCATCTAGTTTGGTCATCCAATTCTATACCCTTCATTAAGGAAACTTGATCTTTAGGAACTAATATTGCTATGTTTTTATATAGGAAACTTCCCTTAAAGAGTTTGGTGAATTTAATTTCTATATCGAAATCATGGATCTTATTAATCCATATAGTTCTCTTTTACCCCAATCCACCAGCGTAGCTGATCAGACTTTAGGATGTATTATAAATAATATGGTCTTCTCTATGACAAGTAGTTTTTAAATTTCCTAAGAGACTTCATGATAGCAAAAACTATTTTTAAATGAAGGTGTATATCTTTGTAGTTTTGAAGGAATTGGATCATAATTCAAATGGGATGCTCTTCATCCTTATCATTCTTTTGGATTAGGATAGCACTAATTCTTTCATCTATTTATAACATATGGAGCCTACAATATTTGTAAAAATCTAGTTTGATTCGCACTAGGACTTGGGTAATGGTATTTTTGATGTCTTGGAAGGATTTTCTACATTCACTAGTCCACACTAAGGCAACACCTTTCTTTAGAATATTTTTCATTAGTCTAACCATCTATGCAAAACTGGTTATGAATTTGGTACAATTTACATTTGGACTTAGGAAATAAAATATTCCCTTGATAGAGGTTTGTAAGGGCGTATCTTGGATGTATTTTAGCCTATTGAGGTCTATGGCTAAACCCTATTTTGAAATTACATGACCTATTAGTCTTCCCTCTATTGGAGATATTACATTATTTGGTATTATTGTACGAGTTATATATTATCTAATGTATGAATCAAATATATAAGACACAATTCATAGGTATTAGATGTCAAAAATACAAGTGAAAAATCACATGGCATGTGATAAGATGTAAATTTAAGTGACATGAGAGATTTGTCATATGTGAGGAATAGAAAACATTGCATCTCCTAAATATGTAAGGAGAGCAATAGTCAAAGTATTGAGATGCCACTTTTAAAGCTATATTATGGAGACAAAGCTCCATATGATATATTGAATAAGTTAGAGAATTGACAAAGAAACTTGTATATTTTTTAGTATATTGTTGATTGATATTTCATGAATATTATGATTGAATTCTTATATATTGTGTTTATTCAAGATTCTTGATATTTGGACCTATGATTAATCTAGTTAAATAGCTAACAATGGTATTAGATCCACATATTCTCACTCTATGTGAGAAGAATTTGAAGGCAAAAAGTTGTAGGTTAAAAGCTAGCATCGAAGAACTCTAGTGTGAATTGGAAGTTGAAATTTAAAGTTTGAAAAAGTTGAGTTATTGGATTATATTGAATGAATTGAAGAATGACTAGACAAAGAGCTAGTATCTTGAAAAATAAGTGGGAAATTCCATACATTGCTAAGAAATGAACTAGTAGGCCAGACAAAGAAGTGAATGTAGCTATTTGTTGAAAATTAATAGGATGGTGGCCTAAGAATGACAAGGATAGGCATCAATAATAAAATTATCTTATGAACCAAGCCCATATATAGCAATTATTAAGCATAATACTAGGAAAATAAGGTTAAGAACCAAGAAAAAAGTCTACCTATGAGAGAAAGCATAAGACAAGGGCAATCAAAACCACCCGAGTTAAGAAGACATCTAGCATACGTTTACTATGAGAACAAGTATAAAATAAAGGAGTGGGCTAAGCCACCTAAGGTGAGGAAAAATTCAAAAAAATTCTTCTAGAAGAGTGAAATAGGAAAATATTCTAAGTTTCCTAAGTTGTGAGACACCCAACATAAGTCTAAGTTTAGAGATATCCCATCAAAATCCTACTTGAAGAGCAAAGGTAAGATTGAAGTCATCTATAAGGAGTCGCCTGAGTGTGTATTGAGAGTGGTGTATATAAATATGTCTGACTACATAGAAGAACATAAAAATATAATTGAGAGTTTCTTTAGAGCAAGGGTATAATTCTTATGTGAAGTTATAAGACAAATCACCAAGGAGTGCCAAATTAATCCAACCTAATCTTGAGAAGAAATCATATTTGCCAAATTGAAAAGGGCATTGAAAATCTAATGTACACTATACATCCAGAATGTAACACATTTTTTAGAGCTATTCATACAATTGTTGGAGTGAAAATCAAAGATAGAGAGGTAAGGAATCATTCCTTGAAATTTTAAAGGCTTATATTTTATATTGGACACCAATTCCTAAGTCAAAGATAAGGCTTAGTGAAATTTAATTTTTGAAAAAGAAAAGGTGAGATATAAGGATGAAATTAATCATTGAATTGATAAATTTAATTTGATATTTAATTAAAAGGATTGAGAAGAATTTGATTGGGAGTTATAGGAAGGAAAATTAATTGATTTGATTTGAGAAATTGAAAATTTGATTATTGAAGAATTGATTTACAATTGTAGAATTTATTGATGCAATTTGAAAATTTGATCAAGAATTCATAAGGTATTTTACATCAGAGGAATATGAATTAAATCATATCAATTATTTAAAAAAACCATGGTATTAATAATTGGTATATTGACTCTAGGTAAGCAAACATGGCCAAAAAGAAATAATGGTTTAATACTTTTCAAGCAAACTGTGAGAAGCTTGTTTCCATAGCTTATAATAGGATATATGAGGTCAAAGGAGTAGGATATATATTAATAAATTTATCTAATATAGAATATATAATATGCAATGTATTATATGTACCTAGATTAACTACTAATTTACTCTTATTATTACAAATGATGGATCAAAATTTAGCAATTGAGTTCAAAATTATTGAAAACAAAAAGAAATGTCTTATTAATTTAGAAGGAGAAATCATAACCTCAAAATCATACATAAATGGTATATTTTACCTAGATACCTTATCAAATTTTCTTTATTTACAAGAACATTAGAAACCAAATAAATTTGGCATAAAAGGCTAGGACATATAAGAGCATCTTCTTTGAATAAAATGAGTAGAAATCATATGGTAGGAGGATTACCCAAACTTTTATGGGAATCTATAGTTTTTCTCGAATGTCTTGTAGGAAAAAAGCATAAAATACCATTTGAAATCAATAAATACAGAGTTGAGAAGCCACCAGAATTAATATATACATATTTATGTGGACCAATGAGCACTACTAGCCTTGGAGGACAGATATTTTCAACTATTTGTTGAGGATTATTCCAAAAATATGTGGGTATTTATCTTAAAACTTAAATCTAAAGCCTTTAGTTGCTTTAAACAATTCAAGAAACTAGTGTAAATAGAAACATGAAAATTAATCAATAATCCTTGCTCAAACAACCTACTACATCTTTTTCATCTTAATAATGTGGTATAACAAAAAGGAGAAATTATTCTATTATGTAAATGGTATATTATATTCTAAAAGAAGCATATCTTGGTTGGAAATATTGGGCAAAATATATTAAAATAGATCACTCATAAGAATACTAAAAAATATTACTCCTAAAGAAGCATGGTCAAGATGAAAACCTTCAATAGAACACCTAAGAATATTTGGATGTAAGGCATATATGCATGTTTTTTTTTTTTTGAAAAAGATGGTAAAAATTTATTAACTTAGCAAAACATCCGAGATACAAAGATAAATAAGAAGCTATTCAGACATATTAGATCTTAATAAATAAGAGAGAGATTGAGAGCAATCAGAAGAAAGTTGAGACCAATTCTAAACATCCCAACCATCCTGAAACTCAGAATCCCATTTAGCTAACAAATCTGCTACCACAATCCACTCACGGGAAATATGCACAAAATAAATGAACTCCAAGTGAGTAGAGATATTGAGAATTTGCCAAGCAATCCAACTCAACCGCCAACTACTATGAAGAGTATCCCCTGAATTCAACAAATTTATAACAATCTGAGAATCATATTCACAAAAAATTTGATGCCAACCCAAAGCATACCCTTGCTCCAAAGCATATAAAATCGCAAGGGCTTCCATGAAGTTATTAGAATGATATCCCTTAAATCAAGAGAAAAAAAATTGAACAGTACCACTACTATCCCGCCCCACACCACCAATACCAGCATTACCCGGATTACCTCGGGAAGATCCATTTGTATTAATCTTCAACACTCCCGGAGGAGGCGGATTCCATTTACTAGCCCTCCACACCCAATTACTCTGATTCCTCCATCTACAAGAGACATCAGGACCAGGACCATTAACCAAAAAACCTAATATTTCCATGATCTGACATTCCACTTGGTCCACGGGAGAAATAATCTAACATTTTGTAGACACAGTTTCCTAGATCATTTGCAAAATCCTTTGCCAAACCTGAGAAGCAGTTAATTCCTTCCCTTGGAAAATTTGACGGTTCCGTTCAAGCCAAATCTACCAAAAAATGCACGAAGGACCAATGCTCCACCCAACTTGTAAAAAAAAATCCGCTGCAAGAGGCCACCCAATACTCCTCCAAAAATCAACTACAGATGAAGCATGCGAACAAGGTTGATTTCACACTCCCTACCAATAATGCCAGAGTTGACGAGCAAAGTTGCATTGGAGAAGTAAATGCCCAACAAAATCCTCATCCTTCCCATAGTTATAGCATAAAGGGGGGACAAAAAAACCACGCTTTTGAAGATTATCCCAAGTGGAACATTGGTTATGAGTAGCCAACCACACATGAAAACTACACTTAGGCAAAATAAAATTATTTTAAACTTGCTTCCACCATGGGACCACATCCTCCCCAAACCATCGTCAATCCAAAACACAATAACCAACAACCAAAAATATCCCTCTATTATCCCTACCCCATGCTAGCACATCATCCCTAGGTACATAAGAGCAAGGAAGGCTAGCCAAAATACGGGCCAGTTCTACCCTCACATCCATAGTGCCACCATCAAGCCATTCTTGAGGATACTTACACTGGAAACTAACCATCTGATCAAAGGACTTAACAATTTTGAAATCTGCCACCCTCACCCATCTAGCATCCAAAAAGCATTGAGAAAGATCTTGAAGATGGGGAAAATTGCTAAGGAGAGGAGAAAATCCATCCCAAGAATCATGCCAAAAAAGAGCCCGAGACCCAATATAACAAATCTAGAACAACCCCTATTTAACCAACTTTGCACCCTTCTTCAAACCATTCCAAACAAATGATCCTTGACCAGTCAAGCTGTATCTATGAATCTCAGAATCTTCTACCCCCCTAAGATACTTGTGGGAGATAGTCCTGGCCCAAGTTTTCTCCTAATTACTACACCAATGCCAATACAACTTAGCAGCCAAAGCAGTCCCAAAAATAGAGCTTAGGTGGAGACCCAATCCCCCTGCTTGCTTTGGTTGACAAATAGTCTCCCACTTAACAAGACTCCATTTTGAGGAATAAAGATTACCAACCCACAAGAATTGCCTAGAAAGAGAATCCAGATCATGAAGAAAACTTGTTGGAGCAATCTAAATAAGGCATCTATACATCGGTAAAGCCAAAACAATTGACTTCAGAAGTAAAACTCGACCAACAAAAGTCAACCATCTGAGTCCAATGACTAACTTGGCTATAGAATTTATCAAGGATGTTAGTACAAACTGACCTAGGTAGAGGACCAACAAAAATTGAAATCCCCAAGTATGTAAGGGGAAGAGTTCCAACCTGAAACCTGAGAATCTGAACAATTCTAGCTTGAATCCTAGGATCCATATTGAAAAAGAAAATAGTAGACTTATGCTCATTACTATTCTGACAAAAGACAACAAAATACATATCCAATGTGTGTCTAATGTTGGTTTCTTTATGAATAGAGGCCACATACAAGAGAGTAATATCATCAACAAACTGAATATGAGAAATAGCTGGCTTACCAGTCTCCCATTTCCACCCATGAATAAGACCCTGATGAACCTGATATTTAAGCAAATGACCCAAACCTTCAGCCATAATTATAAATAAGTAGGGAGATAAAGGATCCCCCTATCGAAGACCCTAAGAAGCATGAAACAGAGGAGAGGGCTCCCCATTAATTAGGACAGAATATGAGGGAGTCGCAATACAACTCATGATACACTCAATCTAGGAAGGATAAAATTCAAAGGCCAAGAGGATTTTGTGAAGAAAAGACCATATTACCCTGTCATACACCTTTGCCATATCCAACTTCATAAACATAAATTTATCCTTAGAAGTGCTCACAGAATGAATAGCCTCGAAGGCAATAGCCACCACGTCCAAAATCTGCCGATCAACCACAATGCCAACCTTCTCATTAGAAACAACTCTATCCAGCCAAGGCTTAAGATGCTCCGAAATCAGCTTTGTAATAATTTTATACACCACATTGCATAGAGCAATAGGCCTAAACTGATAAAAAGAGCTAGCCCCCTTCCTTTTAGGAATTAGAACAAAAAAAGTGGAATTAAAAGCTTTCAAAAACTAATGGTTATGAAAGGACTCGAGAACAACCTTCAACAGATCAAACTTAATGATTGCCCAAAAGTGTTGAAAGAACTCAACAAGGAATCCATTAGGCCTCGGAGCTTTCCAATTCTTCATAAGGAAAACTACCCTTTCTAGTTCATCAATGGAAATAGGTTGAAGAAGACATGCATTTATCTCTTTTGAAATAACAGAAGGAATACAATGCAAAATAGTATGATCATCAACATGATCCACACAAGAATCCTCAAAATATAAGGAAGAAAAGAACCAAATAACTTCCCAAGAGATATCCTGAGAAGTAGACAACATAATACCTTGAGAAGAAATAATCATAGAAATACCATTTCCATGTCTTCGAGCCTTAATAGTGTTAAAGAAAAAAGTTGTATTTCAATATCCTTCCTATAACCATTCCACTCTAGCCTTTTGCTTCCAAAAAATTTCTTCTCGAAGTTCCCACTCTTGAAGCTCATGCAAAGCTTCAGACTCCTCTTGCAGATTCTGTTCCATAAGCCCATGATCTCTAATATGTCTAGTAATAATATCAAGCCTACTTTGGGCCAAAGCTTTAGCCTAAAGTAGATTCCTGAAACACTGCCTGTTCCACTTTTTGAGTTGAAATTTTGCAAATTGGAGCCTTTTAATAAAAGAGTACATAGCAGTACCATGGGAAGGACAACCCTGAATCCACTAGAATTTCATCAAGTTGTACAAAGAGGGATTCCTAAGCCACATTAACTAAAATTTAAAACTTGGGTGATGACCCAATGCTTGACGAGAGATAGCAATTTTAATAGGCCAATGGTCTGATCCCCTCAAGTCAAGAACCTATGAATTAATAACCCAAGAATTGCTAACCCAATATGAAGAAGTAAGAAATCTATCCAACCTCTCAGATATCGAGTTAGAACCACACCACCTATTCAACCAAGTGAACACACCATTAATTGACTTAATATATACAATATTAGGAAGCTAAATATTATCATTAAGGAGCCTAGAGGCAGGCCCAAAAGTACCCACACCTCCCTGCTTCTCATCAATACTAGATATAGCATTAAAATCCCCTGCCATAATCCAATGATATAACAGAACCAAGGCACGAACACTTTGAATATGGTTCCAAAGAAACACCTTCCCAGTAAGATCCGAGGGGACGTAAATGTTAGTTAATAAAACCACTTCTCCAGAATCATGGTAATAAGCTATCATAGAAAGAGATGACTTATTCGAGACCCACCAAAGAGGAGTAAGCTTCTGTGGATTCCAAATGTTAACAATCCCCCCAACACTACCCACAACCCCAACACACTGACAAAAACCTCGAGCCCAGAGTTTAGAAGCAATACTAAATATACCCTCCACCGATAATTTAGATTCTCGAAGTAAAACAACATATGACTTATGCACTTGCATCAAATCCTAAATAGATTTTTGACAAGGTAAGCTATTCAAACCTCTCACATTCCATGAAAGAACAATCATTTAGAGAGAGAAGAAAAGTGAGACTCTAGGGGTTTAACCACCTCAATCTCAACCAATGTTTCTCCCTCCACATGAAGTTTATCTGCATCTTTCTTCCTACTCACCTTAGCCAGCTTCCTAGGTGCCCCTTTTTTTAAGTTCTTTTGGAGAAACCCTAGAGAAGGACTAGACTAGAAACCCTTTCCTCTACTAGTATTCAACAAATCAACCAAAATAGAGTCATCTACTTTCACTCCATCCTGTCGCACCTTCAAAATAGGAACAATTGCTAGGGTTGTGTTCAAATAAGGATTTGTTACTTCCTATTGCCCATTATGGTCCATCACCTTAGTCACATTTTGAGAATCCATATTCAAATTACCATTCATTCCTTCATCAAGAAATGCCAACTCATCCAAGGCATAAAACTTATTATGTTAGCCATCCATTTGTCTATCTGTAAAGGTTCGCTTCAACCCTTTTCCCTTATTATGATTCTTAACCAAAACAAAGCCTTCTTTATCCGCCCCACTAACATCCATGGGACCACTCCCATGACCAAGCCCAAAATATTGCGTAACTGACTACCCACTAGAAGATTGCAGATTTATATTTTTAGAACCAGATGATTTATTCTCAGGCATTTTAGGACATTTACGTTGAATATGCCCATACTCATGACACAACCGACAACGGAAAGGAAGAGTTTCATAGTCTAATTATTGAATCCAAGAAAAATACTCAACACATATTTGCATAGAATCATGCTGAGGCTTAGTTAAATCCAACTCAACACAAATACGGGAAAATGAGACTACCTTTTTTTAAAAATTTTGCTGAGACGATCCCACCGATTTTCCTAACAACAATGCAATCATGTGCAAAATATCCATCCGTAAAAATTCCAAAGGCAGCGACAAAAGCCAAACCCACACAGGAAGCTGAGAAGGAATCTCCTCAGTCGGATTAAAACCCATGTGCCAAGGTTTACTAAACAAGCCAATCTGGTTGTAAAAATATGGGCCCCCCTTAAAAGCCCTATTTCAGTCTTCCAAGCAAGAAAACACCACCAAAAAGAAATTATTAGCTCCCCTAAGGACTTCCATGTCGCCAATCAAATTCCAAGTACTCCTGGACCACATTTGAAACTCCAAGAAAGGGACATGAATACCCAAAATTTGTATTTTAAAGCATGATTTTGCATATAATCCACATCCTCTGCAATTGACTCAGACTAAATCACAAGAACAGGTTGTTCCCTAACCCTTTCCAAGCATCCATTAACTCTCTTTGCATGAAACACTCCTTCCAAAGAGGAACCACCTGAGACTGAAGAGTTATCATCCGCATTATGCCAAACAGAAGAAGATCTAGGGCCACGAAGGGCTTCCTTAAAAGAGACATTATTATGGTATTGGATATCTCTAGAAAAAGCCATGACTATCCCACACTTGGATTAGGAAAAGACACTCTTGCGCAACAACAAACCACCCTAAAAATTGATAAAATACCCACTCTTGCAATTAGAAGAAGCCATCAAATCATAAGGAGAAAACTCCCACATGCAGGCACTCATAGAGGCATGCAAGCCTGTACGAGGCTCACACGACGCCCAACATCTCCATCACCAAAAAACCTCAGAACCCTCCTCAACATGTATTATTAATGCACAAACTCATGTTTGATTTTGTCTTGGTTATGATGATGATTCAAAAAGGTATAGAATAATTCAAAAAAACCATATGCAAAATATATCTTGGTTATGATGATGATTCAACAAGGTATAGAATAATTAATATAATAAAAAAGAAAATTCATGTGAGTAAAGATGTAGTTTTTAATTGTGGAAACAAACATCTTGTTGAAGATCAAAATGTTGATACAAGGTATATTATAAATATTTTAGACGAAGAAAAATCATCAATTGAAGAATCAAAATAAAAAATATTTATTGAGCCGTCTAAAAACCTATAATTCATAATGACACCTCAAATAAAAGAGACAAAATGGTACATAAATATAATTAAAGATTCAAATTTGGCCATAAGATATCAAACTTACAGTATGATAAGAACACATATGAGATTACTAAGATTACTAATAGAACCTGCAACTACACAACAACCAGAATTGAAAAAAACCATGGCATCAAAATATGCAACATAAATGAAGAATAGAACAAGGGTTCTAGTTGATCTATCACAATAAAAGAAAGAAATAAGATGTAAATGGGTTACAAACTAAAATACAAAGTAGATGATTCTCTTGACAAATACAAGGTATGATTAGTTACAAAGGGATGTACTCAAATAGAATAAATTGACTATGAAGATTTTTGGCACCTACAACAAGAATGACTACTATCTGAACAGTTTGTTCATTTTCAACACAACTTGGGTGGAAACTTCATCAAACAATTGTTAAAATGCATTTCTTAATGATGATCTTGTAAAATAGGTATATATGACTCAACCAAAATATTTTGTTATCAAAGGATATGAACAACAAGTTTGTAAATTAAAAAAATCCATATATGGATTAAAACAAGCACTAAGAGCATAGAACTTTAATATTAATGGTCATCTACTATGACACAATTTCAAACAAAAATATGAATAAGGTTGTTTAAAAAATTATACTTCTTGTAGTATATATTGATGATATAATAATCATAGGAAGCTCAAAATTTTTGATAGATGAAGTAAAAAAGGATCTGGAAAAGGAGTTTGGAATGATAGATCTAGGACTACTATATTATTGTCTTGGTTTAGAAAATTTTCAAAATGATATTAGCATCACAATAACCTAGACAAAGTATGCAAAATCATTGCTTGAAAAATATAGAATGAAAAATTGTAAACCAAAAGACACACCTATGGATCAAGGGTTGCAACTATCAAGATATGATAATATATCACTAGTTTCTACTAATATATATTGATAATTAATTAGAAGTATTTTGTATTTAACAAATACAAGGCATGATATTATTTTTTATGTAAATTATATCTCTAGATTTATGCAAGAACCCTTATAAAGTCATTGGAAAGCTATAAAAAGATACTGTAATATATCAACAAAACTATAGAATATGGATTAAGATAAAAAATAAAAAATAATGGTATCTTACAAGGATTTTTAGATTCTAACTATGCTAGATCTATAGATGACAAAAAATCAACACTAGAATATGTGTTCTATCTTGGGTTAGGACCTATATCTTGGTATAGTAAGAAACAACATGTAGTGGCTCTTTCATCAATAGAAGTAGAATATTTTACAACAAGAGATGCAGTATGTGAAGTGTTGGAATATATTACATTATCTGGTACATACCAATAAACCACCTTGGGTACATCTTTAGATTAGGAGTTTGTCTTAGATTATGGTTTGAGTAGTTACTTCATGCAATGCAATAAATGCACGTGTTAGAATGTGCAATGATGTAAATGTGCATGTAGTCAATATGTAAATGAGTCATAAGTTAGGTATATGAAGATTCATATGTATATGAAAGGCCAAGGGACACATATCCCTATATATAGGCCTATGATAGAGTTAAGAAAATGATAGAATGCAAGAGAGAAGCATATCTAATAGTAGAGCATAGTGATGAGAAGAGAAGGTAGATATAATTTAGATCATGCAAGAATCTTTGGAGTAATTAAGACCTCCATTATATTACATTGTACTATTTTCATGAGATTTCGTTAATGGCTATTTTTGAGTTATTGTAGAATTTTCTCATATAGTTTTCCTACATATTATATTGCCATTATTATATAGTTAACATTGCTTGCTTATTTTATATCTTGTGGTTGCATTTCCTTTGATATATCATCAAAATCTAACAATGGTATCAAAGCACAAGGTAGATTGATAGGAAATAGAGAGATCCACAAGAGATATTGAGAGGAGATAGGAAATCTCATTTTTAGAATTTTTTAAATTACATTTGGATAGTCTTTCCACAGAGTTGCAGAAAAACTTGTGAAGACTAGGACTCAACATTGATTCCACTAGATTGATAAATCAACTAGTGAAGTTTATTTACTTTAGATTTAAAAAACATTACTATTATCATTTTCCAATACTTTGTTGAAGAAAAAGGATATTCAAGGAAATTATCTTACTACAAGAGTTAGGAATAATATCGTCTTTAGAATCAATCCAATACTTGAAGCAACAAGTTGAAGATTAAATATTTTGGAGGCCTAAGGAAACGTTCCCATTATAGGATTTATAGATAGAAGATTGAGAAGAGTGAAAAAAATGCTAAAGGAGCCTTATTGAATATTGAAGGCAGAATAGACTCAAGGAAAAGAATCCTAAAGAATATTGGATATTGGAAATTAGAGATCAAGGAGGCCCAATAAGGAGGTTTCCATAGAAAATTAAAGATTGTAAATTGCAGAGTGAAGAAGAAGAAAGCAACTGAAGAAGGATGATACCCAAGAGAAAGATCTCATTGATGAACTTTCAAATTTGGAATATTGAAGATTAAAGATAGAGGACTAGAAAATTTCTATTAAATATTTTAGAAGTTGTAGAAATTAAATATCCAAGAGAAGAGGTCTCAAGAAAGGCTAAAAGGAGAAAGAAGGAGAAGGCTAGGAAAGCCTCATTGGATAATTTTAAGAAGGCCATTGGAGGATATTTGAGGATAATTAAAGTGAGAATATTAATAGAAAGGAGAATTTCCTAATAGAGAAGAATTTGGGACAATTATCACCATTCAAAAATAATCCCAAAAGAAAGAAATATTTGGCAAGACATTTTTCCAATTATGGAAAGGATTTCCAAAGACCTCAAGACATTCAGATTCTTAAGAAGGCCAGAAAATAGGCCAATATTGAAGTTAGAATTTGACAAAGAGACTAGAGAAGAAATGAGATAGAAGAGGCCACCGAATTAGAGAAATTTGAGGACAACACATCAGAGGAAAAATAGGCTACATGAGAACCTAAAAATTTTAGAGTTCAAGGACAATTAGAATGCAACATTTGAGCAACATTAATAGCTTCTAATTTTCAAAATTCAAGAAGGCTACTTGAAGTAGATTTGAATCCACAAAACCACATTTTCGAACAAAAAATTAAAGAAGTTACAAAGCTACAAATTGGGAGAGTTAAGAAGCTAATTTGAACAACAGGAAGAGCTACAAAATAGAATAGTTTAAAGCAAAAAAGTAATACAAATTGAAGCTACAAATTTATCAAACTCGGAACAACTATTAGGTGATCCAAATCACCAAGAAATCTATCACCAAATAGAGATAAAAAAGGTATGCAAAATTGGTGCAAAAGGTTCTATCTTATTTTTAAGTTGTATTAAGCACTAAATTTAAGGTTTAGAGTTGCAAAAGGAAGGTTTCTAGTTTAAGTCTTCAAGGAAGTGTAGAAGATAGTTTTTTTACAAGGAGTAAAACTTGCACATTAGAAATATGAGTTAGATATTTTTCAAAGGAAAAGAATAATATCAAATTCCTACTATATATTGAAAGCAAATAAGACATTATTCTCAAGAATATATTTGATATACAACAGTGCAAATCATAGCCATCCAAAATGCATAGTATTTTCATGATTAAAAATCTTGGTATCATCATTTTAAAGTTAACCAAGCAAGGAGACTTAAGATAGAGTTTCCAAGGAGGAGAAGGCAACAATGAATCCATCATTAAACATAGATAAATCTACAACAAGTCTTGGTGAAGAGAAGCCACAAAAGGAGCACTACAACCACCAAGGAGTAGAGAAAGTGTCACCTTACTAAAGACAAGGAAAAAAACTACATAAAGAGACTAATAAAGCCTCAAAATTTAGATGCAACTAAAGTATTCTATCTTAGTTTATAGCAGATTTATTTGTAGTCCATAATAGCACCATATTTATCTTTTCCAAAGCAACAAAAGGAAGACAAAAGTTGAAGTGTCTTAAGACACCAAAGTAGCATAAATTTGCAGTCATTAAGCGATGATATTATCCAATATAAGGAAGAAGTTATGAAGCAAAGGAAAAAGGGCCAACTAAGGGCTCAAATTCATATTAATTCAAGGTGTCTAAAGACACCAAATATGGTGCCATAGTCCCATGAAGGTAATGCAATAAATACACAAGTAATAATGTGCAACGATGTAAATGTGCATGTAGTCAATATGTGCATGAGTCATAAGTTAGGTATATGAATATTCATGGGTATATGAAAGGCCAAGGGACATATCTCCTTATATATAGCCCTATGATAGAGTGAAGCAAATGATATAATGCAAGAGAGAAGCATATCGAATAGTAGAGCATAGTGATGAGAAGATAAGGTAGATATAATGTAGATCATACAAGAATATTTGGAGTGTTTAAGAACTCCATTATATTAAATTATACTATTTTCATGAGATTTTGTTAATGGCTATTTTTGAGTTATTGTATAAGTTTCTCATATAGTTTTCCTACATATTATATTGTCATTATTATATAGTTAACATTGCTTGCTTATTTTATATATTGTAGTTGCATTTACTTTGATATATATAATCAAAAGCTAACTATGCTATCAGAGCACAAGGTAGATTAATAGGAAATAAAGGAGTCACAAGAGAGATTGAGAGGAGATAGGTAATCTCATTTTTAGAATTTTTGAAATTACATTTGGCTAGTCTTTCCACAGAGTCGCAGAAAAACTTGTGAAGGCTAGGAATCAACATTGATTCCACTAGATTGATGAATCAACTAGTGAAGTTTATTTACTTTAGATTTAAAAAATTACTATTATCATTTTTCAATAATTTGTTGCAAAAAAAGGAGATTCAAGGAAATTTGAGAATCTTGCTACAAGAGTTAGGAATAATATCATCTTTGGAATCAATCTAGTACTTGAAGCAACAAGTTGAATATTGAAGATTTTAGAAGCCTAAGGAAAATGTCCTATTGTAGGATTTGTAGATAGAATATTGAGATGAGTGAAAAAAAGGCCAAAGGAGCCTTATTGAATATTGAAGGCAGAATAGACTCAAGGAAAAGAGTCCCGAAGAATATTGGATATTGGAAATTGGAGATCAAGGAGGCCCAAGAAGGAGGTTTCCATAGAATATTGAAGACTACAAATTGCAGAGTGAAGAAGAAGAAAGCAAATCAAGAAGGAGGAGATCCAAGAGAAATATCTCATTGAAAAACTTTCAGATTTGGAAGATTGAAGATAAAGATAGAGGACTAGAAAATTTCTATTAAATATTTTAGAAGTTGTAGAAATTAAAGATCCAAGAGAAGAGGTCTCAATAAAGGCTAAAAGGAGAAATAAGGAGAAGGCTAGGAAAGCCTCATTGGATAATTTTAAGAAGGCAATTGGAGGATATTTGAGGAGAACTCAAGTGAGAAGATTAATAGCAAGGAGAATTTCCTGAGTAGAGAAGAATTTGGTACAATTATCACCATTCAAAAATAAGCCCAAAAGAAATAAATATTTGGCAAGATGTTTTTCCAATTCTGGAAAAGATTTCCAAAGACCTCAAGACATTCAAATTCTTGAGAAGAAGGCCAAAAAATAGGCCAAGATTTAAGTAAGAATTTGATAAATATACCAAAGGAGAAAGGAGATAGAAGAGGCCATTAGATTAGAGAAATTTGAGGACAACACATCAGAAGAAAAATAGGCTACATGAGAACCTAAAAATTTCAGAGTTCAAGGAAAATTAGAAGGCATAATTTGAGCAGCATTAATAGCTTCTAATTTTCAGAATTCAAGAAGGCTACTTGGAGAAGAGTTGAAGCCACAAAACCACAGTTTTGAACAACAAGTTAAAGAAGTTACAAAGCTAAAAATTGGGAGATTTAAGGAGCTGATTTGAACAACAAGAAGAGATGCAAAATAGACTAGTTTAAAGCAGCAAAGTAATACAAATTGAAGCTGCAAATTTATCAAACTCGGAGCAACAATTAGGTGATCCAAATCACCAAGAAATCTATCACCAAATAGAGATAAAAAAAGGTATGCAACATTGGTGCAAAAGGTTCATTAATTGAAAATTCATATTTGTCTTATTTTTAAGTTTTATTAAGTACTAAATTTAAGGTTTAGAGTTGCAAAAGGAAGATTTCTAGTTTAAGTCTTCAAGGAAGTGTAGAAGATATTTTTTTTACAAGGAGTAAAAATTGCACATAAGAAATATGAGTTAGATATTTTTCAAAGGAAAATAATAATATCAACTTCCTACTATCTATTGAAAGCAAATAAGACATTATTCTCAAGCATATATTTGATATACAATAGTGCAAAGCATAGCCATCCAAAATGTATATTATTTGCATGATTAAAAATCTTGGAATCATCATTTTAAAGTTAACCAAGCAAGGAGACTTAAGATAGAGTTTCCAAGGAGGAGAAGGCAACAATGAATCCATCATTAAACATCGGTAAAACTACAACAAGTCTTGGTGAAGAGAAGCCACCAAAGGAGCACTACAGCCACCAAGGAATAGAGAAAGTGTCACCTTACTAAAGACAAGGAAAAAAGCTACATAAAGAGAATAATAAAGCCTCAAAATCTAGGTGCAACTAAAGTATTCTATCTTAGTTTATAGCAGATTTATTTGCAATCCATAATAGAACCATATTTATCTTTTCCCAAACAACAAAATGAAGATAAAAGTTGAAGTGTCTGAAGACACCAAAGTGACATAAAGTTGCAGTCATTAAGGGATAATATTATCCAGTCTAAGGAAGAAGTTATGAAGCAAAGGAAAAAGGGCCAACTAAGGGCTCAAATTCATCTTAATTCAAGGTGTCTAAAGACACAAAATATGGTGCCATAGTCCCATGAAGGTAATGCTCATAGTGCAAAAAAACCTGCAACAAGAAAGGAGACTAAGGACAACATAGTGCCAATAGCAAGGACAACATAACACAACTAAGGTGCAAGTTGCAAGGAGAATAACACAAGGAGAATAATATAACAAATATACAAGTAGCAAGGAGTGTTACCCAAGCAAAAGAGGAGAGAATATTGGATGAACAACCACCTGGAAAAGAGCATTGAAACACCATAGGAGGAGCCACCTTCATTGGAGAGGAGCCACCATACGTTGGAGAAAGCATGCTTCAATTGCAAGAGAATCCAAACAACTTGCAAGGAGTTGGAAAGAGCATTAAGGATATAAGGTACGTTGAGTGCTTGGTTACATCCAAGGGAAGAAGACTCCACTTGCCATACCAAATAAAGGAATCTTGTACCATTTGGCACAAAGGAGAAGAGCACCTACGAATTCTTAGTGATGCCTCAGAAATATAATGCTTGCTCAAGGAGAAGAGCATCCAAGTCTAAAGTAATACTCCATTCAAACAATAAAGAATAAAACATCATTAATTCAATGTCCATAAGGAGAGATAATGCCTACACAAACTAAATCAATGTATTCTAAAGACTGTAATGTCCCTACACCACCTAACAAGGAGATCTACGTTCAAGGGCAACATAAATTCCATGTGTAATGCATTCTAAATGGATATGGAGAAGTATTAATAGCCTTTCCAGAGAAGATCACACATATCAAGCTTCCATAGGTCAAAGAGTATTGAAGGGAGAAGAGGACAGTCTGGAGTGTGCAATAGAATGTAGTGCAATTAGAGCTTAGTGTTATACCTTTAATACTGAGGAGAATACAACATTTAAAAGCTTTGAAAGTGCAGTCAAGAAAGAAACCAACCAACACATAGCACACCACATCAAAGAGAGGAAAAATGCAGAAATCAAGAAGAAGAAGAAGAAGGAAGAAGAAGGAAGAAGAGGAAGTGTGATAAAAAATAAAAGATGAAAGAAAATACTTTCAAATTGAATGTAGTTCAAAGTGAACCAAAGGAACAAAATGAAGATACTAATTATTTACTTGATCGGGATACAAACTTGGAGCAAAATGAAGAAAGCAAAAAATAAGAGTTCCAATTCTAGATTTAGGATGAAGTTCAATACCCAAATAATGTAATACAGGGGGATTTTGGAATATATTACATTATTTGGTACATGCCAATGTACCACCTTAGGTATATCTTTATATTATGAGTTTTTCTTATATTAAGGTTTGAGTACTTACTTTATGCAATGTAATAAATGCACAAGTGTTAGAATATGCAATGATGTAAATGTGCATGTAGTCCACATGTACATGAGTCATAGGTTAGGTATATGAAGAGTCATGGGTAGATGAAAGGCCAAGGGATATATCTCCCTATATATAGGTCTTTGATAGAGTGAAGAAAATGATTCAAGAGAGAAGAATATAGAATAGTAAAGCATAGTGATAAGAAGAGAAGGTAGATACAATGTAGATCATGCAAGAATTTTTGGAGTATTTAAGACCTCCATTATATTACATTGTGCTATTTTTGTGAGCTTTCATTAATGGCCATTTTTTGAGTTATTGCAGAAGTTTCTCATATAGTTTTCCTACATATTATATTGCCATTATCATATAGTTAACATTACTTTCTCATATTAGATCTTGTGGTTGCATTTCCTTTAATATATATCATCAAAAGCTAACATGAAGCATTTTAGTTACAATACATTTTGTCAAATATGAGAATCATAAGAGCTCCAACAATACTAAATTATGACAATCAAGAAGTTCTCAAATTAATCAAAATCCATTGATTCATGAAATAACACAACATATTGAATCTCAATGTCATTTTATTAGAGATCATGATATATTCAAGTAAAACATGTTTCCATTGAAGAATAGATTATAGATATTTTTACAAAACTCTTGGTCAAAACAAGTATCATATATTTCAAAGTCATCCATGTACATCAATATATTTTCATACCAAATTAGAATAATATGGGGGGATGAAGATATTACATTATTTGGTAACATTGTATGAGTTATATTTTATCTAATGTATGTGTCAAGTATATAAGATAAAAGTCATTGGTATTAGATGTCAAAAATATAAGTGAAAAATCACATGGTATGTGATAAGATATAAATTCAAGATACATGAGAGATTTTTCATATGTAATGAATAGGAGAGGTTGCATCTCCTAGATATGTGAGGAGAGAAATAATCAAAGCATTGAATGTCACTTCTAAAGCTACATTATGGAGACAAAACTCCATATGATATATTGAAAAAGTTAGAGAATTAACAAAAAAGCTTGTATATTTTTTAGTATATTGTTGATTTATATTTCATAAATATTGTGATTGAATGCTTATATATTGAGTTTATTTTTCTTAATATTTGGACCTATGATTAATCTATTTAAAAATTTAACACCCTCTTATACTATGAAAATGAACTTTTGGTATTAAGTGATATACCAAACTTCTTATACCTTTGAAAGAGTAACTTGACATGTTGAATGCGCTTACTCCTCTCTTTACAATATATTGTTAGATCATCAAGGTATAAAAAAATAATCTCACCAAGAAGTTTGATGAACACTATGTCCATATCTTATTAGAAGTTAGTTCTTGCATTTGATAGCCCAAATGATATCCTATGATATGTAATGATTCTCCATTTAGTGGTGAATGATATATTATACTTAACATAGTATTTGAGATAGATCTGATTGCACCCTAAGAAAAAATATAGAAGTTACAATATTTGGGACCCTACTATATTTTGTAGAATCTGATTGAAAGTGGGTAGAGGGTAGTGTTATTTCAATGAAGCCATCTTTAGGTTCCTAAAGTCTTCACACAACCTTATATCATCGTTTGACTTGTGTATAAAAACCAAATTACTATTTCATTTGGAATATGATCTAGGCCTATAGGAGCTTCAAAATTTCCTTCTTACTTACCACCATGATTTTGATATTCAATATATATTTAATTACTCATATATTATTGCTCTAGGGTGTTTAAATATAGAAAAGAAAATTTATGTGGAAAATAAAAGTTACACATTGACTAGAAATTTACCGTTCTTCTTAAAGAGCTTGACTGACAATGAAGGGAGATAAAGTTGAGCCACTTCTATACCAAGAATAGTAAGCTGTCCAACCAAGTATCATTCTACATACTATACCTCTAATGAACTACAACTAAAAGAATGTGCATAGGGTTTAAGCACATGATTATGCCCACATATAACATATTTGTTGGCCAACTTTCCTTGTTGTTTGTCTATGAAAAGATTAATTATGCTTATTGTTGAGTGTTAATTTTACCCAACTGTGAAATTACACTCTCCCTTAGGGTTTGGATACCAAGACCCTCTCTTTTTAAGAAGTAAACAAATAACTTCTCTAAGGTCTCCTCTATATTAGAATTTACATATGTGTATTAGTAATCTCAATAAGAATAATAATAGAATTCTAGGAACACCTTAGTGATTGTAAGAAAAGTAGGGTGTTTAAATATAGAAAATAAAATTTATGTGGAAAATAAAAGTTGCACATTGACTAGAAATTTACCATTCTTCTTAAAGAGCTTGGCTGACAATGGAGGGAGATAAACTTGAGTCACTTCTATACGAAGAATAGTAAGCTATCCAACCAAGTTTCATTCTACATACTATACCTCCAATCAACTACAACTAAAAGAATGTGCATAGGGTTTAAGCACATGATTATGCCCACATATAACATCTTTTTTGGCCAACATTTCTTGTTGTTTGTCTATGAAAAGATTAATTATGCTTCCTGTTGAGTGTTAATTTTACCCAATTGTGAAATTACACTCTCCCTTAGGGTTTGGATACCAAGACCCTATCTTGTTAAGAAGTTAAACAAATAAATTCTCCAAGGTCTCCTCTATATTAGCATTTGCATATGTGTATTAGTATTATCAATAAGAATAATAATAGAATGCTAGGAAAACCTTAGTGATTGCAAGTAACTATAAACAAGGGGCATGTGTTGGTTTATTTTACCATGCTGCTTTAATGATTGTTCATTAAACCAAAATAAAAGTAAATGTAAATTGGCCCTCATATGACCACGATGTAGTGCCTTAGTTCCTTTTATCTTGAGGGTTTTAAGGTAGATTTTATCTTCCCTTATTAAGTGGATTTTAATCAAGTTTTATATTGCATTAAATCCTACTTTAAACATGAAAGTAAAGATTAAAATCTATCTATGAATGTAAATCCAAAATGATGAATAAACTCAATAAATGTAGCTTCTTATCATGAAGATAAAGATATATTTTGATATGATTAATGAATTATTCCTCTTGGGCGAAATTAATTTTCACAAAGAGATAATAATTTATTGCTTTAAAATAAGGGCTTTAAAATGTCATTTAATTATCCCTCTTTCATGAAATAATTTTCATAAAGAAAAATAACTTAATGCTTTAAAATCAAAGCCTTTTAATGTGACATATAAAATTATCTCTCTTCAATGAAATCAGAATTTTCATGAAGAAAAGTGCACTTATTGCTCCAAAAATGATGGCTCATGAAATGCCATGAAAATTTCTCCTCCTTTTATGAAATTGGATTTTCATAAAGGAAAGGTCATCTTGTGCCTATAAATGAAAATGCAAAATTTAAAAATCTGGCTTGCCTTCAAAACTAAAAAAATCAGATTTCCGAAATTATAAAAACCCTTAAAAACAATATTTTTCAAGAATTATTACAAAATCGAAATGACCTCGGAATGAATCCGAATATGTTGCGTATTTATGATTGATGTTCATTCTAAGGTTCCATGTAATTATTTTTGTCATTTAATTTTTTTATGATTTTTATTTTAATGCCTGAAAAAAAAAAAAAAAAAAAAAACTTTGTGAAATAAAATTTGGAAAGCTGAAACATAAAAATCTACAATAAATCAGATGCTGAAAATGCAAACATGCAAAAATTTCTCAGTTTGATAGTACCCCGTCCTACAAAACCAAAGATGTGAGTAACTCATACATACAACCTAATCTATTCGACCTACAATTGCACAACCGAAATAAACTAAATGCTAGCTTCTATGGTTCAGAAATAAATTTTAGATCTCAAACATTCACATGAAACAACCAAAAATATGTATAAACTTCATCTATAAATTCAAAATTTGAAAAAGAAAAAATAAAACAATTAAAACCAAGCATACAGAAAAATCTCCTTCTTTCTTGATAACTGAAGGAATTAAAATTTCGAATCGCGATTTTAAATCGCGTCAAATATGCTTCAGAAATTTCTTTTCGGCGAGGGAGAGAGCTTCGGAGAAAAAGACTCCCGAAATATGCACTTCGGGGAATAAAGTGCCGAACTAGAAATGCTTCGGGGAAAATATTCCCGAAGTAAGTATTTCGGGGGAAAACCACCCGAAGTAAAACTACTTCGGGGAATGTCTTCCGAAGTGATTTCACTTCGGGGATTTCAATTTTATTTCGGGGATTTGTGTGCCGAAATGATTGCTTCGGGCAGGGAAGCAACGAAGCACTGCAGCTCGCGGCAACTTCGGCAAAGTGGCTGCGGGATTCAACTTCGGGAAAAACAAAGTCCCGCAATGTGCTTCGGCACAAACAAGTAATCCCGATTCCTTTCTGGATTGAACGGGTCTTTTGCCACTTCGGGGCAAACCCTAGCTGAGGAAAGTCTGCGGCAAAACAATATTCCGAGATAAAAGATAAATACGCAGAGAGCCAAAATATATTTTATATATTAAATATATTGCCGGATTTACAAAGGGCTTCCTTCTGAAGCGATTACAGACTTCGCTAGATAAACATCTGCAAGATAAAAGCACAAATAAATCTTGGAGACTGCTGCTCCACTCTTCGACTAATGGTTGCTTCTCCTTCACCCGTTCTGCTGCTGTGTTGGACGAAACCCTAGCTCTATGGCTGTTCTGGGCTCTCCAAACTGCTTCTCTTCTCTCCACTCACACTTCCTCTTACACTCCTCTGCATCTAAATGAAAAAATGCCCCAGTATTTATAGGCGGGGGATGAGGACAAAAGGCGGGATAACATCACCAACCCGTTGACAAACTTTAAATGCCAAAGTGGCTTTTCGACCAACTGCCGGACAACCCCAACAACTCGCACGGTCGAGAATTTAATGCGTCGATTCCCGTGCTTGATTCCCATTTCGGCTGATTTTCGCTTCGGAGGGCAACTTGAAACTAGTTCACGACGAGACGCTTTTCGGGGGCTGCCGATTTGTCTTTCGCGTCGAAGCATTTTTCGAAGGTGTTTCGGAAGTGCTTCGCGTCGAATCTCCTTTGGGCGTGAAGTTAGATTTAATTTTTCTAACACCCTCCTTTAAATCAAACTTCACACGTTCTCTGACGCCCAGCATATCTCGCAGTCTGGCGAAGTCCTCCTCCTTCAAGGGCTTTGTGAAGATGTCAGCCAACTGCTCCTTCGACCTACAGAACTGCAACTGTACTTCATCAAATTTTACCAGCTCTCTGATGAAATGATACCGGATGTCTATGTGCTTCGTCCGGCCATGGAATACTGGGTCCTTCGAGAGCGCGATGGCAGAGTTATTGTCACAAAATATTGTTGTTGTTGCTTTCGACGGATGTTGTAGTTCACTCAGAACTCTTCTCAGCCAGACTGCCTGGCAGGCTGCTGAGGTGGCAACAACATACTCTGCCTCTGCTGTAGATAGAGCCACAATTGGCTGCTTCTTCGAGGACCAAGAGACAACTCCGGATCCAAAATGGAAGGCATTCCCCGAAGTGCTCTTCCTGTCATCTACGCTACCAGCCCAATCGCTGTCGGTGTAGCCAATTAACTCCAGCTGGTCCTTTCTGGCATAGTGGAGTCCATGGTTCCTCGTGCCTTTGACATATCGCAAGATTCTCTTGCCTGCTTGCCAGTGAGTGTCTTTGGGCGACTCCATGAACCGACTGATTAAACTCACGACGTACATCAAATTTGGCCTGGTTGCAGTCAAGTACATCAGGCTTCCAACTAACCTTTTATAGAGAGTTGGGTCAACACTTCTGTTGTTGTCAGTTTTGCTCAGCTTGACGCCAGTGGCTGCCGGAGTGATGGCAGGTTTGTTGTCCTCCATCTTAAACCGCTTCAGGACATCCTTTGCATACTTGCCCTGAGAAATGAAGATGCCATCTGCTGATTGGTCAACTTCAATACCAAGAAAATATTTCATCAGCCCCATGTCTGTCATTTCAAACTCGGACTTCATGGCTGTTCTGAACTGCGTGAATAGGCTGCTGCTATTGCCAGTATATATCAGATCGTCCACGTACAAGCAGATGATTATCATCTCACCCTCTGCATTTGTCTTCAGGTACAGAGTGTGCTCATATGGGCATTTTTGAAACCCATTCTCCTGAAAATAGCCGTCAATACGGTTGTACCATGCCCGAGGTGCTTGCTTCAACCCATACAGGGCCTTCTTCAGCTTCAGGACCTTGTCCTCTTGTCCTTGTACTTCATAACCGGGTGGCTGGTCTATGTAGACCTCTTCTTCCAACACTCCATTTAGGAAGGCAGACTTGACATCCATCTGGTACACGCTCCATCCTTTCTGAGCTGCTAGTCCCAGAATCATTTTGACTGTGTCAAGTCGGGCTACAGGTGCATACACCTCATGATAGTCAACTCTTGACTTCTGCTTGTAGCCTTTCGCCACTAATCTGGCTTTATGCTTGTCAACTTCTCCTTGGGCGTTGAACTTCGTCTTATACACCCACTTGACCCCAATGGTCTTCTTCCCTGTTGGAAGATCTGTCAGCTGCCATGTCTCATTCTTCTCAATGGCTGCTATCTCCTCATCCATCGCATTCACCCATGTGCGATTCTGACTTGCCTCTTCAAACTCCACTGGATCACACTCCGTAAATAGGGCAAAGTCAGAATATTCTTCATCCATCTGATTACGGGTTACCTCATAAATATCTTGCAAGCTCCGAGTCTTCGTAGGTGTTCTCAGATTTTGAATTCTGCTTGCAAGTGAAGGTGATCGGGATGATGTGGTTGTGTTCTGGCACCACTGTTGTTGCTTGAAGGTATAGGTGGTCGCACACTCGTCTTCCTCCAAGTTTATAGGTTTAGCAACTGTTGGTTCAGCCGACTCGCATCTCGATTTCCAGTTCCAGGCTTCATCCTCCAGGAACTTCACATCTCGACTGATGACAAGTTTCTTTGTCACAAGATTGTACAGCCTGTATGCCTTTGCTGGTTCGCTATACCCTGTGAAGATGCATCTTTCAGCTTTGTCATCCAACTTCTGCCTTTTCTCATCTGGAACATGTGCATATGCTATGCACCCGAAAACTCGCAAATGAGCCACACTTGGCTTCATATTGCTCCAAGCTTCCTCTAGAATTTTGTCTCTCACACTCTTGGTGGGACATCGGTTCAGCAGATAAACTGCACAACTTACAGCTTCTGCCTAGAACTCATGTGGCAAACTCTTTGCCTTCAGCATGCTCCGTGCCATCTCCATGATTGTTCTGTTCTTCCTCTCAGCTACACCATTCTGCTGCGGTGTGTATCTGGTAGTGAACTGCCTCCGAATTCCATGTTGCTTGCAGAAGTTGTGGAATTCGTTGGAGATGTATTCTCCACCTCCATCAGTTCTGAGAGTCTTCACATAGTGCCCGCTCTATTTCTCAACCAGAGCCTTGAACTCCTTAAACTTCCCAAATGCCTCTGACTTCAACTTGATGGGATAAATCCAGGTCTTTCGACTGAAGTCATCAATGAAAGTCAAGAAAAATTTGTTGTCGGCATATGAGGTGGTCTGCATGGGACCACAAATGTCTGAGTGCACCAGCTCCAATGGCCGTGATGCTCTCCAAGACTGTCCTACAGGGAATGCGTCCCTGTGTTGCTTGTCGACAAGGCAACCTTCACAAACTTGGTTCGGTTGCTCAATAAGGGGTAAACCCTTCACCATCTGCTTCCTGTGCAGCAAGTTCAGGCCACTGAAACTCAGGTGACCGAATCTGAGATGCCACAACCAGGTAGCATCTTTCACAACTGCACTCAGAGACATCACTAATTCATTCTGAATCTGCAGCGGAAACATCTTGTTTTTTGTCATGGACACAGTTGCGATTTGTCCATGCACTTTGTCTCTGATTGAACAAACACCGTCTTTGAACTGAACAGTGTGTCCATTTTGCACAAGCTGTCCAACACTCAGCAGATTGTGCTTCAACCCAGGCACATAATAAACATTCTAAATTGTTTTTCTTTCACCGTGCCGGGTGCGGATGGAGATTTTTCCTTTCCCCATCATGGGAACCTTGCTATTGTTCCCCATCTTGACTTCAGATTGGACTGTTTCATCCAACTGTGAGAACATCTCCCTATTCCCAGTCATGTGGTTGCTGCACCCACTGTCAAGATACCATATGTTCTTCTTGCTCTCCTCCTCAACACTGCAAGTCAGCAGCATATTTCCTCCTGCCGCATTTCTGGTTTCCTCCGTATAATGGGCTTGCTGCTGATTCTCGTTCGCCATTTTCTTTCTGCACTGTGAGGCATAATGGCCGAACTTATTGCAGTAGTAGCATTGGACCTTTGACATGTCCTTCTGCTGAGAGCTTCCTTGCTGATTTCTGCCAGTGCCTCTTCCTCCATGCTGATGAAAGTTGCAACTGGGCTCGCTGTCATGAGGGTTTGACCTCCCTCCTTGCTTGTTACTTCTCCCACGTCTGCTTTTGCCTCTTCCTCCTTGAGAACTAGAAGCGCTGTGGTGGGAGTCTTGTCTGCCGCTGTCTCGGACTGAGACTTGTGCTTTGAAGGCTTGCTCCAAAGAGGACTGAGTTGAGCGGCTCAGCCTCTGCTCATGTGTCTGCAGGGAACCCATGAGTTCGTCCATCGAGAGGATTGTCAAATCCCTTGACTCCTCAATTGCGATTACCATAGAGTCGAACTTCGCTGGCAGACTTCGTAGAATTTTCTCCACGATCCTTTGATTCTGCACAATTTCACCATTCAACCGCATCTGGTTGATGACATCTGTCGTTCGGGTGAAAAAGTCGCTCATGGTCTCTGACTCGCTCATCTGTAGGTTCTCGAACTGCCTTCTAAGCATCTGCAATTTTACCAACTTGACTTTGTTGGTGCCCTGGTACGAACTTGCCAAAATTTCCTAGGCCTGCTTTGCCTTGGTGGCTGATGCGATTCGTGGGAAGATGGTCTCCTCAACCGCTTGCATGATATAAAATAGGGCTTTTTGATCTTTCTTTCGATTCTCCTTCAGAAGATCTTTGTCGGCTTGGGAGAGGGCGGCCTGTGCTGCTGCATCTGCCGGCTCCGGGTAACCATTCTCGACCAAGTCCCACAAATCCTGAGACCCGAAGAGGATCTTCATCTGGATGCTCCAGTAGTCGTAGTTCTTGCCATTAAATCGTGGGATCTGCAACTGCAATGAGTTTCTCTCGGAAGCCATGCTTCTATCTCCGTGTCACGACAACACAGCTCTGATACCAATTTGAAGGAATTAAAATTTCGAATCACGATTTTAAATCGTGTCAAATATGCTTCGAAAATTTCTTTTCGGCGAGGGAGAGAGCTTCGGAGAAAAGGACTCCCGAAATATGCACTTTGGGGAATAAAGTGCCGAACTAGAAATGCTTCGGGGAAAATATTCCCGAAGTAAGTATTTCGGGGGAAAACCACCCGAAGTAAAACTACTTCGGGGAATGTCTTCCAAAGTGATTTCACTTTGGGGATTTCAATTTATTTCGGGGATTTGTGTGTCGAAATGATTGCTTCGGGCAGGGAAGCAGCGAGGCACTGTAGCTCGCGGCAACTTCGGCAAAGTGGCTGCGAGATTCAACTTCGGGAAAAACAAAGTCCCGCAATGTGCTTCGGCACAAACAAGTAATCCCGATTCCTTTCTGGATTGAACGGGTCTTTTGCCACTTCGGGGCAAACCCTAGCTGAGGAAAGTCTGTGGCAAAACAATATTCCGAGATAAAAGATAAATACGCAGAGAGCCAAAATATATTTTATATATTAAATATATTGCCGGATTTACAAAGGGCTTCCTTCTGAAGCGATTACAGACTTCTGCCAGATAAACATCTGCAGGATAAAAGCACAAATAAATCTTGGAGACTGCTGCTCCACTCTCCGGCTAATGGCTGCTGCTCCTTCACCCGTTCTGCTGCTGTGTTGGACGAAACCCTAGCTCTGCGGCTGTTCTGGGCTCTCCAAACTGCTTCTTCTCTTCTCTCCACTCACACTTCCTCTTACGCTCCTCTCCTTCTAAATGACAAAATGCCCCAGTATTTATAGGCGGGGGATGAGGACAAAAGGCGGGATAACTTCACCAACCCGCTGACAAACTTTAAATGCCAAAATGGCTTTTCGACCAACTGTCGGACAACCCCAACAACTCGCACGGTCGAGAATTTAATGCGTCGATTCCCGTGCTTGATTCCCATTTCGGCTGATTTCCGCTTCGGAGGGCAACTTGAAACTAGTTCGCGACGAGACGCTTTTCGGGGGCTGCCGATTTGTCTTTCGCGCTGAAGCATTTTCCGAAGGTGTTTCGGAAGTGCTTCGCGCCGAATCACTTCCGAAACATTTTTATTTTTATGACACTTCTTCTATTCTTAGGTTACCGCCTTGTCAACTATGCTAATTCTCCTCCGTCCAGCCTCTGTGCTTCCCACAGCATCCCCCATTTGCCGATTTTCCCACTGCGTTCGTTCCCTAACTCTGTCCATGGGAATGAAATCCTTCACGTTGCCATTGTTTGCCAGTTATCCGGAGTATTCTCCGTATATCAAATGTTTCCATTGCGTTCAACTCGATCTTGGGCAGAGACCACATTCAACCCGAGCCAAGCCACTGTTTTGGCTTCGAAATTGGTGTCTTCTCAAATTTCGCCGCAGTCCCATGTATCTATCATAACCACTGCATTTGCCGGGTATTACCTCCGCATATTATCTAAATGTCGATGTATTCGTCTGACTAAGCACCCGCCTCTTTCTCGGATGACTGTCGTATAGGTCCAGCGTGCAATCAACTCATAGCGTATTGCTGTGTGTACCTCTTTGTGACACTGCCAACCGTGCAGTGTTTATCTGCACGAGATGCCGCTCTTCATCATCTGGTGTGATCGACCAATACAGACGTAGACTCCTTCGGTCCACGCTGTTCTGTACCCTGCGCCGTGCCTCGCTGTAATTTCCCATTACACTTTCCAACCACTCTTTGTTTCCTTCCACGTCGTCCGCCGTGGGTCCACCTATGAGTGCTCACACGGAGTTCCCATATCGTCGGCCGCTTCACCGAGCGTTCGTCCAGTTGCCCATGTCGCAGTTCAAGACTTTCTGCCAGGTCACCGCTGCAGTGACGCTCATGTGAGTCCCTCGCCCATCTATCTGGCACGTCTCTTCTGCCACGGTGTACTCCTCAAAACGCGTGTTGAACCCCACGTCATCGTCGTTCGTCTCACCCAGGACTCCACCATACATTCTCTGCCCTGCCACGTTGTTCGGTGTAACTCTGGTTCAAGTCGTCTCTCGAAACCGCTGCCTTATAACCTACGCATAAAATAAATTCAATAAGCATCACATGAAATCAATACATATATATATTATTATTTTTGTTTATTATATTTTATTGAATATAATTTTTGTTTCCCATAAAAGCTTTATATCTTTTATTATATATATATTATTATTATTATATAATATAATAATAATAATAATAATAATAATATTTATTTATTTATTTATTTATGTTTTTGTTTTTATAAATTTAATTTTATATATATATATATATATATATATATATATATATATATATATATATATATATATATTATTTATTTCAAATTTTATGTTTTATTCATTTATTTCAAAAATTTGAACTAATACAATTCAACCTATAAAACCACAATACAAAAGAAACTGAAACATGAGAAAATAAAACAAATTAATCAAAACCTTAGACTCCCTAACATAAAAGTAAAATCAGACACTAAGTCACATAAGATTGCAAAACTAAAAATCAAAGAACATAAGCATTCTCCAAACTATCCAAAACACAAGACACTGAAACTATGATTCCCATCAAATCCAAAAGACTAATTTCTTTCAAGAAGATAAGAAGACTTCCAAGTTTTGGAACTAGATCAAATATGATCGCTCAAAGACAAACAAGATCACTCAAAACCAAAATTAAAAGGTGGGTCCCCAAGTTTTGGAACTAATTGTGGAGCAGCGACAACACTTCCATAGAAGGGGCTTAACCTAGTAGGACTAAGAAATATTTCTTAGTGTGATTCAATCCCATACCATTGAACATTAAAGTAATTGTCATTCTTCCATATTGTAGTAGTGAATGAGGATTAAGCGGAGTTTCTTATTCCAAATCATTTCTCACCAACTTTATAATGATGAAAATGACCTATTTTATTCTAAAAATGTGCATTGCAAGAATTAAACATGCACCTTAATCCAAATATTACCTTAGAATTATCTTTCTTAGCCATAATGTCACTCATCTTGGGTGTTTTTTGATGCATCCATTATTACAAGATTTAGTATGGAAAGTTTCCAGCAAGTGCCACGTTGTTCGGTGTAACTCTGGTTCAATTCGTCTCTCGAAACCGCTGCCTTATAACCTACGCATAAAATAAATTCAATAAGCATCACATGAAATCAATAAATACATAATTAGAGGAGGATGTTTTTTATATATATATATATATTATTTTTTGTTTATTAATAATATTTATTTATTTATGTTTTTGTTTTTATAAATTTAATTTAATGCATATATATGTATTTAAACATAAATACATATATATATTATTTATTTCAAATTTTATGCTTTATTCATTTATTTCAAAAATTTGAACTAATACAATTCAACCTATAAAACCACAATACAAAAGAAAATGAAACATGAGAAAATAAAACAAACTAATCAAAACCTTAGACTCCCTAACATAAAAATAAAATCAGACACCAAGTCACACATAAGCTTGGAAAACTAAATCTCAAAGAACACAAGCATTCTCCAAACTGATCCGAAACACAACACACTGAAACTATGATTCCCATCAAACCCAAAAGGCTAATTTCTTTCAAGAAGACAAGAATACTTCCAAGCTATGGAACCTTGACAAACTGCATTGCAACCTTCCTGGACAAGGACCTATCAAATATGATCGCTCAAAGATAAGCAAGATCACTCAAAACCAAAATTAAAAGGTGGGTCCCCAAGTTTTGGGGCTAGTTGTGGAGCAACCACAACACTTCCATAGAAGGGGCTTAACCTAGTAGGGGTAAGAAATATTTTTTAATGTGATTCAATCCCATACCATTGAACCTTAAAGTAATGGTCCATTCTTCCATGTTGTACTAGTGAATGAGGATTGAGTGGAGTTTCTTATTCCAAATCATTTCTCACCAACTTTATAATAATGAAAATGACCTATTTTATTCTAAAAATGTGCATTACAAGAATTAAACATGCATCTTAATCCAAATATTACATTAGAATTATATTTCTTAGCCATAATATCACTCATCTTGGGTGATTTTTGATGCATCCATTACTTTTAAATAAATGATTACAAGATTTAGTATGGGAAGTTTCCAAGCCAAGGTAGAAGGACAACACTTATTTTTCAAAATTCAAATTCAAATTTCTTGCTTGCCTTTTTTTGATAAAGTGACCTTACTTTCTCATAGATTCTATAATTTTTTTATTAATTAGGAGTTTAAAAAAGGGTCCTTGAACCATTTACAAAATGAAACAGAGGTACTTCCAAGCCAAAACCAAGGATTGCCTCATACCAAAAGAGGACAAGGCTGGCCAAAAACAATCCAATAAGAAGAAAAACCAACATGGAAAACAAGAGATAAGTTACCCGAATTTAAGACATTCAACAAACATCGAAGGCCATCCTAAGACAACTTCAAATCATTCCCACCTAAAATAAGCACCCAAATTTGAATTAAAAATTCAAATTTTAGATGTACCTACCTAAAGAAAAAACCTTGAATTTAGAAATCTAGACCTCTAGGATTTGCCACACAACAAGCATGTAGCTGGAACTCCTGCAATAGGCACAAAAAATATATATAGCTGGAACACTATAAGAAAGAGTACTCAAATTTGAATCATAAGGAACATTGAAGAAATTATTGTCCATTAGGAGCCCTACAATAAAAAATATTGTCCATCAACTGCAAAAACACATCCTACAACCAGACATCCAATTTAAAACTTTCTTGCCTAAAGAGAAAATCATAGATCTAAAACCTAGGGTGCTCAAATCTGAATCAAAAAAATTATTAAGGATCATCTCACCCAAAATAGGAACCCTAACTTTGGAAAATCTGATCCTCTATAGTAAGCATAATATTGTAGCTGGAACAATCACCAACATGAGCCTCTAGGACCAAAATAACCAAAAAATCCTACACATATTTTTCTTAGGATCCACAAAAGGACCCCAAAACCATAAGAACTGGAGAAGCCTTGGATCTATAGTAGGACCTTCAAAGCAAGGGAAAGTAGCAATCCATTAGATCAACAAAAATATCACCAACAAGCTAGATACTAAAACGACAACCCCAAAAACCAAGGGAACTACAAAGAAAATATCAAGGATAATCCTCACCTGGCAAAGAACTAGGGAGTAAAAACCCTGAGATCCCTAAAAGGGATGAATCCACCTCCAATCCCTATGGATTCTAACCCCACAGGCACACAAAAGAAGATAATTAAGCCATTAAATATTTACATATGACAAGCCATCCAACCACAACAACTTTGACTATCACCCCTAAACTACCAACTCCACTAATCCAACCAAATCCTCAATCTACCAACCACCAAAATCAAGGAGAGAATCCAACATCGAGAAGGTCTGAAAACTAGGAACAAATAGTCCTCAAGATAAAACAAAACCACAAAGAGAAAAATTCATTAGGCCTAGGGGTGGTACAACACCACCCATAGCACCCAATTTGACATTCTATACCTTATTGGTTAAAACATCTGATGATCCATCTAGACTGCTCGAACCAAAGAAAACTGATGATCCACTATTGTTTAAATCATAGGAAGTGAAGATTGCTTCTAGTTCAAGAGGAGAAAAATGGGCATTCAAAGAGAAAAAATTTGAAACCCTATAAGGTAGTTCCCATAAAGCAAAAAGGGATTCAATTTAGCTAGAGAGAAACATGAATCCAGAGAGAAATATGACGATTCATTCGATCCACTAGATTTGACAATATTTGACATCTCGACCCAAAGTTTATTTTTCTTGCATATTTGAAGTGATTCTTTTTAAAGATTCTATATTCTATAAGGGTTTTCATGGATATTCTAAAGCTTTGAGAAAAATAAAATATCCTTTTTCCCATTCTAATCAAAAGGATGAATAAGAAAAAATAAAACAAAAGATCCTTTTCCTCTTATGTAAAAATAGCTTATGAGATATTAAGAGAAAGATCATCTTATGCTTTAGAAAAAGAAGAAGAGTATCCAAAAAACATTTCTATGTGACCAAGTGATGCTACTCCATATTGACTTTGATACTATGCCGAGATTCACAATATTTTCTAACAATGACAAGATGTAGTCCATCCACTCAAATATTATATAGTAATCATAAGAAAGGATGAAAAAGAGATAAAAATATAGTAGGAACGTGTAGGAACCATAAATAATTGTTGTATTATCTAGATAATCACACCACTCTAATTATAATATGATGGAATGGTTGGGGTTTTCTTGTATCAATACCAAAATCCCAATTACATAAATGGTCATAACCATATCCCAACATAACAAGAAAGAATTTAAGGTTAGTTACAAGTTATAATGTGGGTTTAGACATAACAAGGTTACCATGGCCAATGAGACTTACATAATAAAGTATATAATAAATTCAATACATTATACAATGAACACCCTTAGGTATATACAAGATTATATCCTAGAAATTCAACATTGAAAAATAATCAAATTAAAATTTCAATATTTTAGTATTATCTTGTGTCTATTGCATTGTATTCACTTACAAGAGGGATATTTTAGACACCCCTTTACATCATTCTAGTGTTGATACCTTTCCTTATTACTCTTCTTGTCTATGTATTTATTTGTTTCTTCTTAATTCCTACTTGTTTTATGTTCCTTTTTTGTTTGTTTATTTGTTTATCCTTATCAGTTTGTGCCTTTTCTTGAGCCTTGTCTATAATATTATTCTCAATTATATCCTTTTATTTTATTTTATATTATTGTGTGACTACTAGTCCTTTATCCTTCAAGTGTAAGAGTCACTCCCTCTCATAAGTACTATTATATCTTTACTTCCTATATTCTATTTCTAATATGATTGGAAGTCTCAATCAAGAGGATCATTTATCAAAATAGAATAAAATGGAATGTTATGACAACATCTAATCCATTCATACTAGCCTTTATCAAAACCAAATTTTCCAAGGATTTCATGTAGAAACATCTAGCAAACCCTATCATACGCTTTGTGCATATTTAGTTTTATAAGCTTACCTAGATTATTTTATGGAAAGAAGAGAAACCTATTATACAATAATTAAACCATCAATAATTTGATTGCCATGATAAAAAAACACCTTTTTACTCTAAGATAAAATAATATAAAATGCTTTTCAAACTATTTTCCATAGATTTTGAAATTGATTTATAAATAATATTAGAAATAATTACTGGACAAAAAATAAAAAAAATATTTTTTCTCTCCTTTTTAGAGACCAATGTATAAAAACTGACATTAATCTCACTTATTATGGCCTTGCTTTCCTATTGTCTTCATCTACAACTAACACATCAATAAAAGTATTGCTCCTCCTATAGCTCCTCTATAAAAGTATTGCATGTTAATATTTTATTCTATCCTTGATAATGGATGTAATATTTTGCAAATCCTTATATTTTTTTTATTTTACATGGTGGAATCGTTAGTCGCCATGAGTCTGGGCAGGTTGTTCATCTTTTATAGCTGCCATAGTATTTTGAACTGTCCGCCCCAGAAGCCGTCATACATATCTCCACATAGTCCACCCCTATAACCACCATGCCACGATTATTTTAAATATTTTATGCCACTGATAGGAAAGGGATAAGCGTTCAGTCCTATGAGGCCCGAGATTTGAACCTTGGACCTCCACCCCCCTTATAGGGTTTGGGCGAACCAATTGGTCTACAACTCGGACCTGCAAATCCTTGTATTTAAAACAATTAATTTCCTCCTTTCTATTATCTTCCTTTTACTTATTATTTCTCCCGTTTAGATAAAAAATGTTTTATTCAATTATGTGACAAATATTTGATTAGTTTTATCATGAAAAATAGTTTTTATTTCCACTTCCCTAATCCATATATACCTATATTTTTATTACCATTAGGACTCTTCCTTATTATATTAAGATAATCAAAACTAATTTTTGATCTTGCATATAACTAACTTAGACCATTCCCTTGTTTTTTACTATTTGTTGTAAATTATTAAGCTTGGACTTATTTCATATTTTGCTTTAAATATGTTTCCAAAAGATTTAGCATTACAAACCTTTATTTTTCCTTTCCATATTTTACATGTAAACAAAATGTACATACATGATCTTAATCATCCCTCCATAACATAACCATCTAAAAGAAATCTCGGATTTGAATCCACACAAACTAAAATTGAAATCACTTTGGATAATAATTCACATCTCAAGAGAATGAGTTTGTGAACTTGTCTTGCTCATAATAAAATATCTAAAATATGTATATTTAAATATTGAAGTAATAACATTCCAAAATCCATTTGAGTTGGCAAATGAAGTAAAATATTCCATTGATTAACACCATCCACAAATATCACCCTTATTTTCTAAATGAGATAGATTTGTCTAGTATATTTCTTGATAAAAGCTAAACTATCTTTTTACATATTTTGTGTTGGAAATCCTCTAGATAGGGACAATCTCTTGAATAATTTTATTACATATAGACACTTTACATATTTTTAATTTAAATTTCTCACTCAAATCATTTGATTAGTCTCCAAAATTTTTTTTCCCCTAATTCCAATGTCATAACTTTATAATTTTGCAATCCTATCCCTCCAACATTCTTTCCTTTGCAAACCTAATTTGACTAACAAAGAGGAAATCCAAATATTTTCTCATATCCCTTCTAAAATGAATCATATCTAATTTTACCAAACTTGGATGTTACGCCTATTGAAAATTTAGTCTTTGTGAGTTTTATTCTTTTAGAAATCACTAATAACTCACCATTCCAACTTGCTAAACAAAATATTATTCTATACAAAATTGAGTACCAAATATGCTTCTTCTTTTCTTTCTTATCAATAGGAATCACCAAATATATTTGATAAATTATTTCCATCTATAATTTCTATAATATCTATAATAATATAGTGTAAATATAACACAATATCAATTAATAAGATTCTAAATTTGATAGTATTAACCAATTATCCATCAAGCTTATTATCACATGATAATATTGATTTAAACTCCATAGATGCATTGATTACCGGATGATCCAATAAAAAAGTAACATCGATAAATTTGAGATAATTTTTGAAGGGACCATTTATTACAACCTAAATACCATTAATTTTTCTTTCCATTCTTTCACAAAAGCTATCCCGATAGCCCTCATAAAAATTTGAAATAGATGACACTGCTGGTCAGAAAGTTAATTTCAGTAAAATCAAGTTATATTTCTTGTACACCCCCATTCAGAGGCAAGGAAGGATTGCAAAAATTTTAGGGTGTGATATAGCAAACCTCCCCACTTCGTATCTTGGTCTCCCTCTTTTCATTGGTTCTCTCAGAGAGTCAATGTGGGACAGGAGTTATTGAAAGAATTCAAAAAACACTTGTTGGATGGAAAGGTCATCTTCTATCTCAAGCAGGAAAGCTGACCCTCACTAAGGCCTCTCTTCAGATCATTCCAGTCTATTTCCTCTCCGTTTTCAAAGCCTTTGTGAAGGTTTTCCAAAAAATTGAGAAACTCCAAAAATAATTTTTATGGACTGGATCTGAGGAGAAGAAAAAAAGGATACACCTTGTAGGATGGACCAAAGTGTGCAGACCCAGGGAAAATGGGGGCTTAGGTCTGAGGATAATTGCTCATATAAATTTTGCTTTACTAGCTAAGAAGACATGGCACCTCATTTATGGTGAAGAAAATGAATGGACAACTATCATCAAATGAAAGTATCTTCAAAATATGGAATTTCTAAGTGACTCAGTTCCAATCAGAGGTTATGCTTTTTGGAAAGTAATTCTCAATTGTAAGGAAATCATAAAAAAAGTTTAAGATGGGTTTTAGGCAATGGTGAGAAGATAAATTTCTAGAATGCCAGGTGGGCTAAGGATGAACCACTGACGCAATATCCTAACTTAGCCCGAATTAGAGATATCACGGAAGAACTCATTGGCAAAAAAGTCTCCGATTATATGGTTGAGAACAAAGACAGAATGAAGTGGAAACAAATAAGGATTCAAGGATTTCAAGCGGAATCAAATGATCTTTGTAACATTCTTGGAAAACATTTTATCCCCATGAGACCCAAGGAAGATCAAGTGACTTGGGCTCCTACGAAAAATGAGTAGTTCACTATTAAATCAGCTTACAAGCTTCTGCTTGATGACGAGGATTTTTTCCTCCAAAAGGACTTAGTTTGGATAAAAAATTTAATTCCAAAAATTGTAGTCTTTTCATGGTTGGTTATCTAAGGAAGAATTCTAACCATTGATAATATGATGCATAAAGGTATTTGTATCACTAATCACTGTTATCTGTGCAGGGCTAATTGGGAGACCATTTATCACATTTTCCTTGAGTGCCCTTTTTCCTTGAATATCCTAAGTGGGGTTTTTAAGGCCTTCAATATTTCTTGGGTTAAACAAGCCATCGTACTTGATTTGTTTGTCTAGTGGCTTTGACCCTTTTCAAGCCAAAGACTTAGATACATGTGGAAAATTTGTATCAATCACTATCTTTGGTAGGTGTGGTTAGAAAGGAACCATAGAGTCTTTAATGAGTCTATCCATGATCATCAAACTATCATTGCTAGGATAATATCCTTTGCCAATGAGAATGTGAACCTTATCCCTTTTGATAGTCGTAAACCTCATTTGTAGGATACGACAATTGCTCAATATTTAAGCTTAACCTTATTAGATGAGTCTGTGCCTAGGGTAGTCAACCCTGGAGCCAATGTTAAGTGGTCCCCACATCCTACGGGTTGGTTTAAGCTTAATTTTGATGGAGCGACTAAGGAAAATCCTGGTAGAGCAGGCAATAACAACATTGTACGAGATAATAATGGGAATATTATGCTTGCATTTTTTGAATATTTGGAAACAAGGACGAATAACGAAGCTAAAGCTAGAGCTATGTGGAGAGGCCTTCAAATGACTCAAGACTTAGAAGGTAATTTGATCATAGAAGGAGACTCTATGCATGTTATAAATCTCCTCAATAATTGGAAAACACCTCCTTGGAGGATTAAAACAATTTTTGAAGAGGCTAGGATCCTTTTCCACGGAAGACAGGATAGAAAAGCCCAACATGTCTTTTGAGAAACTAACAAAGTTATTGATAATCTAGCTAATTTAGGTGTTGATGGTGATAGACTTTTAAAATGGGAACACGGTGTCCCGAGAAAAGTAGAGGAGCTTATTCAAAAAAAATACCAAGAATGATAGTCAAATTTACCAGTAGGGAAGGCATTGTAAGTTCGAAGGCTATGAGTATTCCCATATATTTTTTGAAATGGACTCACAATAAAAATTATCCGAGCTGTCAGTCTTGGTGGATGCTACTTGGAAATACCACAAAGACTAATGGGGACAATCACATATCAGATAACATGGCTCCTAGTCATCTTAGTAATTTGATTTTGGTTGATAATCACAGGGTAGGAAAGAAACAAAAATATAAGACTTCAAACCAGAGCCACATGGACCACCAGATAGCCACCGCCATAAATCTAGCCAACAGGTTCATTTCTTCAAGGCTGATTGGCGAAGACGGGATGTGGTCCCAAAGCATGTCATATATGGAAGAAATCAATTACCAAAGAATTATTAAGAGTAACTATCAATACAGAGCTTGTGGGAGTTTTTTTAGTACTCTACTATGTGTGTCTGCAACTTTTTGTTTCTCCACTATTTCAAGGAAGGGATCTGTGTCTGTTTCTTTTTTTGTAATTATGATACATGTGTGTTTTCTTGGGGTATACCCAAAATGTTGTATGGGAAGTTTATTTTTTATAACAGACTACGTGCCTTACTGGATGTAATGGCTTTGGCGACATGTAGATTTTACATATATAGGATCCTTATTAAGGACATGTTCATCAACAGCCCTGGCCTGATTTTTGTAAAAGGTTTTGGGTCAACCTGTAAAACCCGACATTAATGCTATAGTATCTTATCTAAAAAAAAAAATTTAAATAGATGAGATAGTGGATTACCTTCCTAGTATCCATAAGATGATTCAAATTATCCAACAAAGGATCCAATATTCAAAATAGAATATTTTGGAGTGCTATAAAATATCTAGTACATTCAACCTTGATCAAAAAAAAATATTTTATCATGTAGAAATATCTCATAAAACTTATCATATGCTTTGTTCATATCTAATTTTATAAGCATACCTTTATTTTTCATGATATGAAGAGAATACATTGTCGCTTATGGAATGATCACACAAATACTTTTTTAACCATGAACCTATTGAATAAGGAATTGTATTGACTTCTCATAAGTGATTTGCTTCTAATTCTAAATTCAAAAAAGTTTAGAGGAAGAGCCAATGGATCCCCCAAAACTTTGATATGAGGTTGGTTTTCCACTATGTTGACATGATACTCCTACGATAACCTACATTAATTTCATGAAAAGTAATGTGTGAAAAATAAACATGCATAAAATATTGAGGGTGTGAGGGATTACAATAAAATATAGTGTTTATATGTGGTTATAAAATGTGCATGATTAATAAATACATGAGAATTAAAATAGCATTAATATTCTCCCATTCATTAAGATTGAAATTGCTAAATGAATGACTAGATGGGCAAAATGAAAATGCCTCAATCACCATGTGCTCAAAAAACAAGGAGGAAGGTGTAACTAATAAAATGTATAAGGAATTGTCAATTTCTCAACAATCTCATAAGATCAAAGAACAATGTGGATGGGTTAAACAATGTAATTCTAAATTATCTTGGATAAAAGATGAATATAATGGAGTCCATGGATCCTATTTATAGTAGGAATTTACCCTTGAGTTACCTATGGTGAGAAATAATTAATCCTACTAAAAGTAAAGAGTGTGGGGTCATCTCTAACAATGATGTACCTCCAAATGCTACATGCCTCTAAATATAGTTCTAATAGGTTTACAAGTCTTATAGAATGGGTTAATGCACCATACCTACTAAAATGTCACTGTCAAAGTTTCATTTCATGATTTGGAAATTTATTTTTATCCCCCCATTTGTCAACAGATAATTTACTCTAGTAAGAAATCAAATAATTTTATTTTTCAAATGAGTCACTTGCTAACCCTAATTGGTTTGATCCTTTAATCTAATTGCATCCTATTACAAGCAAATTGATCCCAAACCAATCAACTCCTAATCTAGATGTAGGTAATTTTGGAGAGTTTTGGGAAGCCTTTGTTGCTTGATTTTACTACTTTTTATCCCCTCAAAGTTATAAATTCTATGGTAGTGTTAGGTCACTATATTTATGATGAATTTACGGGATGCCTAGGTTGATTGGTGATACATCCCATATTATACCTTTATTTTTGGACATAAAGTTTTCAAAATGTGTTTCCCTATTACATAACTATAAAAATGCATTTCTCATTTCATTTTATATGGTAAGTCCTAGTAGTTTTTTCTCCTCTTTATTAATTTAAAAATGGGTGGAGGTAAGATATTTAGATTCCTCCATCTAATATTTAAATATTTTTTTGGATATCTCATCCAGCTTCCTGTTGAGATATTGTAGCTTGACATATATGGGCCCCAAATTATTATATATCTCAACTAAAATCCCTTTATCATTCTAATATTTTTTATATCTCAAAAATTATATCTACAATATCACCATCCAGGATCTTCATTTGCAGGTTAAAGTTCTCAAGCAATCTAGTAGTAACTAACCAATAAATTTTCTTAACAATTTTCTACACTAGGTTATTTAGGGATTCTTGAGTATTTTAGCAAGTCTAAAGGTCTTTTTACACTTCTAGAAAATTTTCTAGTTTTCTAACCAAGTCTTTTATTGTCATGACCCTCCCTTGGTAAAATTATTTATATGATAGGATTATGAATTGATATATTATTTTTAATGATGGATTGCATGGCTATAAGAATATTAGTTGTTGCAAACATTTATTTTAAGTAAAAAATTATGATGTTGGTAATGGATTTACACGTTTGCAGGAACGAGTACTCTCATGGGTGGAAGAAAGGATCAACCACTAAGAATGAGATGGCATGATAAAGAAAAATAATGATGATGATGATTTATTCATCAGACAACTCAGGGTAACATGGATGAATACCCCCTTCATGTAGTTGCATTCATGATTTGCATATGGGAAACATACCATCGATAGGGAAGTTGTTAATAACAATGGAGTCGATTGGGTAGAAGTTGGTAACCTTGAAGTTACTATAAAACCTTCTACATATGTGACCAACTAATGGTTGTATTAGATCCACCTTGTGTGAGTTCAATGCTTGTTTTCTTTTGCATTTTGTTTGGGATGTTTTGTGATGGTTTTCGGAAGCATTGATCTATTATTCTTTTTGGTAGATATTATTGCTTTTAATATCAAGAGTGCTTAAAAAGAATTATTTGATGATTGACATTATGGTTTTTACAATAATAATGATGGATTAATATTATTGCTTACTTTCATTTATAATTAAGAATAATTATTATATTCTCTTCATTAATAATTGTTATTTTTTATAAATATATTTTTTTAAATAATAATTTATTTTGGAAAGAGCCCATTAAGTAGGAGGACTTAATGAACTTCTATTTTAATATCTTGGCCATTAATCCATAGTGGCTAATGGTATTAATTATTATATTTTAATTTGGTGAAGAGAGCTTCCCAAGAGCCCCAAATGTATTTGTGGTGAAGTGTTCTGGGTGGCCCTGAGCCTTGGTGAACTATCGATGCACATCATTTATTTGGTGCCCCCTATCAACATTATATTCCCCCCTTCATGAGGAGGGCTTCGTGAGCGATGTGCATTGTAAGTCTGAGATCCTGCTATACCCGTGCCTTCTGGAGAGGAAGAAACCCATAAAATCATAATTATTAAGGCAGTTTAAAACAGTAAGCACACATGTAGACCTCAACTCACACATCCTATATAAATTTGTCCAAAGGATATGTTGTCCTATGTATATTAAAAACTTGCAGGAATAACATCTCAAAGTCCATTTGAATTTGTAGTCCATTTGAATTTGTAAATGAAACAAGATACTTCATTGATAGACACTATCCATAAATACCATCCTTAGTTTTTTAATGAAATATAACTATCTTGAAACCCCTACAACAATCTATATATCATAATCATGAATCATCATTGAATTTATCATAAATAGATTAAATTCCTTTCATTGAAAATATACATTAATAATTCCAACTTTGATATTTTAATCTTTCTTGCAAAAATGACAAACAACCTAATTAATATTTATATTTATAAATTATCCATCTCATTTGGGCTTGTCTTATATTGCTCAATTATCAACAAAAACTATTATTAATTACCTAATATGTCTTTACCAACCTAACTCAAGATGCCATAATAAGGTGTACAACTTTACCCTCAATGAATCATTAAACCACACACTAGTTTTGATTATTTATAACATTAACATGATAAACTGAAATTTATAAACTACTTAAAATATTAAAAAAAAACATAATAAAATAAGTATAAAATTAAAAATATTTAACTATATTAAAAGAGTAAAATTAAAACATTTGTTTGTTTATCTAATATAAGTTATCATAGTATACAACTTTAATCTAACAAAATTTAAACCTTAAACCTCTATTTAAAATTCTAAAGTTTATATAATCAAAATTATATATATATATATATATATATATATATATATATATATATATATATATATATATATATATTCGTGACATGTTGCTTCGTCGTGGCCAAAGGAGAAAAGTGTCGCGATATCGCGACATGTTGCATTTTCGTGGCCAAAGGAGAAAAGTGTCGCGATATCGCGACATGTTGCATTTTCGCGGCCAAAGGAGAAGAAGGAAAGAGTGTCATGATATCGCGACAAGTTGCATCAACTGACCATGCCGATCCCCCTGTTAGCTAGTTAATGGTTCAAGAGATTTGGCTCCATTGCAAATCTTCTTTTACTATTGTAAGCATGTGTTCTCTCTGATTTCGGGCTGGGAAAAGTCTCTTCTCACACTATAATTGATCTTTGTTTTAATACAAGTTTTTTCAAATTTTTCAAATATATATATATATATATATATATATATATATATATATATATATATATATATATATATAAGTTCAAATCTTAGGGTGAGAGGTGGCTGTGTGTTAAATTCTCTATTGATAAATATAGCTTTTGGTTTTATGAGGAATCATGGTTGAGAAAAGGCAGACTCAACAATACGTTGGTTGTAGAAGTTTCTCACTCTACTCAAATAAAAATATATATAAATCTAATATATATAAATCTATGAGAGAGGATTGAGGTAACCTGTTTCTTCATCTTCATGCTAACTATAAAAATAATTAAATCTTAGACAAGTGTGCGAGAGGTGACTTTGCGTTAAATTCTGTATTGATAAGCATAGCTCTTGGTTGTATGGTTGAGAAAAGACAACTCAACAATACTTTAATTGTAGAAGTTTCTCACTCTACTCAAATAAATATATATATATATATATCTATGAAAGAGGATTGAGGTAACCTGTTTCTTCATCTTCATGCTAACTATAAAAATAATTAACTTTATATATATATATATATATATATGAGAGACGAGACGATTGAGGTAACCTGTTTGTTCATCTTCATGCTTACTAACACTCTCTCTCTCTATATATATACATGAGAGACGATTGAGGTAACCTGTTTGTTCATCTTCTTGAGATAACCTGTTTCTTCATCTTCATGCTAACTATAAAGATAATGAACGTTATTATTATTTTACCAATTCACTTAATAAGCATCATGTTCCATCGTAAAATGGCCTTATACATGCGAAGCTACAATTGCTAGAAGCAGTTTCCGAGAAATTCGCCCCCGACATGTTTGCCTGAATCTTGAGAGAGCCAGCAGAAGCACAAGAACCTGGACCTGGACATGGAGAACAGCATGCCGAGATTCAGTGGGGAAGCGCAGATTATCTTTACTAGTATTTATGTGGACTATGCAGACATTATGTATGGCGTTAACCGCCAACAGTTCTGGGACTTTGTTTCAATCCTTGACGCACACCAGGCTCCGCAGCTGCACCTCCCCAATGAATTTCAAAGTTTCGTATGGGATTTGGGGTGGCTGGATATCAACCAGGATCCACACATTGGCCGAACCCAAATGCAAGCTGGAGGAATGCAACGTTTCTTTGCAAGTGTTGTTCTTGCTTTTCAAGATTACACCAATCGAAACCCAATAAGCCCAGGTGAGACTCGCACGTATATCCTTTGCCCTCATCTTCCTCCGGGACCTTTTCAGCATACAGAAGATTATGCAGTATTCTTCCAAGTTCAATGGGAAAACGAGGTGAGATCCATAGCTCCCTATGCCCGTAGATTCAGAGAACGTCTGGCTCAGTACAATGGTCACTATCAAGAGTTCTACACAAGATTAAGATTGTTCCCCGAGACTCCAAGTACAAGATCGGCAATTAGACACGCAGCTGTTATAAATAATTTTCCTATTAGTATCTGTCGAGATCTCTATTACGTGCATCCGCCTGATGAGTTTAATGGGTTTGCCACTTCTTTAACTGCTATTAGGACCGAATGTCAATATCATTCTCTTCCAATAATTTGAGATTGTTTTTTGTTTGTCTCCTATTTTCGTATTGTTTAATACGAGTCATTGTAGCTTTCAAGAATCTTGGGAAGGTTTTGAACTTGTCCCACTGATTTTGACAGTCAGACTATTGATATTGGTATTTTCAAAAACAAAATGGTAGGGGTATGATATACATGCTTATGGGAGTCTCCAAATAAATAGCAATTAATTTAAGATTTTTGTCTTTATTTTTATAACACTATTGTGAGTGGGCTCACTGTATTTACCAATTAAGTACAGAATGGGATGACTTTACTGTTACGCTGTTTAAAAGTCTCTTCAATATTTCAAGATTTATCTTCACAGGCAAGTCCCTGGTCCCTGATTTACTACAGCTTAGACATTGCAATGTGCATTTTAAGTGTGAGGTGGCTGAATAAATAGAATGACAAATGGAGTTCTGTATATACCAATATTTGTAACAAGCCTTTACCTGTCACAAAGCTTGGCAAGTCAAATAAAATCTATAAGAGATTCTATAATATTAAAACCTTTGAGAAGATTGTCAAATAAATAAATAAATAAATAAATGAAATAAAAGTATAAGAAATTTATTTATTTGATTAGTTATATTTATAATATAATATTTATTTATTTGATTGATTGATTAGTGTAAGAAATTTATTTAATCCAAATGAAATTATAAAAGTATTTATATATTATTTAAAAATATATATTTTATATATTAATTTGAATAAATTTATGTTTTTTATTTCAATATTTAATTAATTTATATGTAAATTTTTATTGGGTTATTTTTATCAAATAATAAGAATATATTATTTCTATATTTATTTAAAGTTAGTTATATTTAAATTTTCTTTTTTTGGTAGGTAAAAGTATTTTATTTACTATACAAGTTAAAGGGTCCCGTCCCTATTACAATAGGCGTAAGAAGAGTCATCAGTGCCCAACAGTGGCATCCAGACAAAAACAACAGGGGTTTTACCCCTTTCAACCTGGTCGAGTAAAGACCGAAACCAACAAAAACAGGGAGCCCGACTGCCTAACAGATAATTTTCCAGGCTACTAGGAATCCTTATTCATTTCTTTCTAGGCATTTGAGTTATGATCAGGGGAAAAAAGAGTCTTCAGCAGAGCAAGGAGATCATTGAGCTCATTGATGGCACTATAAAGAAGAGCACCACCTTCCTGGTAAATGTTAACAACCGTTTGTAAGTGACATACTAATTCGTAGACTCGGTTGAGGGCCACAAAGCGAAGATTATCCTCGGTATTAGTGGTGTGATGGTCATATTCATCGCTGATTATCTCTAGAGACGACCGATGGCCACTCAAGTTTGAGGTCTTCAACCTATTGGACTTCCTTCTTTTCTGGGAGGGTCGCACTGACTTTTGTTTGTACCTCGGGCACTTGCCAGTGAGAGTTTCTTCCTTAGGAGCAGAACCAAGGGACACATATTTCTTGCCAAGGTCGAGGGGGCGAGAGGATGCAGGGGAAGGGTGATTGGTGGGGGCTGCGGGGGGGAAGTGATAGGCTTGGAGGACGGGGGGGTGGGTGCATCGACATGGACGGAGTCGAAAGAGTGAGCGGGAGAAGGAGACCGAGAGGAGATTCCCCTAAAAACTTGGTGGGCTAGGGCATGCCTGTAAAGCACCAGAAAGAGACCCTAATGATGAGGGGTCATTGGGGATTTACTCTCCTTAAAGTAGGTAACAATGATACTGATGGATCAAAGGAGGAAATGAGGGATGTTGATGGGTCTAACGTCGTAAATATGATTAACAAATGAAAGGTTATAGGCGCAGAGAGGCCTATAGGGTTGTCGACAATGACATACTAGATAACGAGGACAATGGTAGTGTCCCAAGGTCGAGGTAAAGAAGAGCGTGCAACCCCTTTATTATCCCAAACTAAATTTTTCCCCTTGTCGAGGAACTAATCAGTTTGCTCCTTAAAGTTATTCCTATCTTTGTACACAATTATGCCATCGTGAGGAATACTAGAGACCTTGGAAATAGAATGGATGCTTACCTCAAAACGATGTCCTTGAACCTGTACTTCTCCCTGATTCCACGATTCGATGAAATCCTTGGTGACTTTCTCATTTTTCCCAGAGAAAAACTTGAACAAATTTATGAAGTGTTTTGCGTCTAACAGGGCCACAGTTCCAGAATCAATTTGTAAGTTGGTAGGCTCAGATAGGGCTATGGTGGTGATTAGAACAGGGGAGATAGGGTTGGCTAGTAGGGTTCTATCATCTATCTTGATGTGATTTGAAATAATGATCTTCACGAAAGCTGGATGAAGATAAAAATATAGCAAGAGATGAAAGAAGCGACCATTGAGAGTCAAAAGAGAGACAATCCGAAATAAGGGGATGAGAGCAAAAACCTTGGTAGAAGCATGGCTTGTGACGACAAGACCAGAATGGAGGGGAGTGGAGGAAAGAGTGAAGAGGATGACGAAAGAGGTGGTGGTAAAAACAATACAACATGAGTGGTTGGAATGCAAAGATGAGGGCAAACAGGGGAAGCATAGGGGATTGAAATGAGCTGAAATGCCTGCACAAAAAATCGTACTGACATCACACCAAAGAATTATGGAAGTGGCGGAATTCCAAAGGTTGATGGTGTTGATAGTAAACACCCTTGGTGTTGATGGAGCATCCTCGTGGTGGTAAGAACCACATTTTTTGTTGATATTCCTAGAAGAGGTGGTGTTAAGAATGAACACCTTTGGTATTGAAAATATACCATCATGGTAGCTAGAGCTACCTTTCGAATCTATTTTCCACATCTTGATTAGATTTGGTGATGACATCCTAGGGGAAGTCTTCTTCCTAGACAGACAGGGTGGTCTGATTGACAAATTTGTTGGCTAGGGTGTCAGCAACCTTATTTGCTTCCCTAAACACATGATTGATCTTGTAATGGGGAATGTAGATAAGGGAGACTTGACACTCCTGGATAATATTCTGGATGTTCTTTCCTCCTATGATCTTATTGATGATGTGGCCAACAATAATAACATAATACCCTTTGAATATGATTGGTTTGGAAAGGGTTTTTTTGACCTCAATGCTTCTCCACAACACTCTGCCCTCTGAAAAGTTGTTAGTTTGGATCCCCAAATTTTTGGTGAAAGCCTTGGTAATACTGCCGTTGTGATCTCTGATGACTCCTCCTTCCCCTGTGCTGCCTGGGTTACTTTTGGATACTCCATCAAAGTTAGCCTTGAGCCATCCCAGGGGAGGAGGGAACCATTTGGTATTGGTCTTGGGGTTGGGGGAATTTTGGACTTTATTGCATTTTGAGGGAATCCCAAGAGAAGCAAACAAGTATGATTCAAACCCAAAGTTTGGAATGTCAGTGCAGGGAATGAGGTTGTTGTTCTCAATGGAAAAGGATAGGGTTTGGATGGAGACAACGTTCGAATTTCTAGGCCTCTCATTGAAAATGCTATTATTGTACTCCAACCAAATTTACCATGTCACATGGTGGAGCAATGAGTTCCACAAAAAATCGAGTCTTGAATTTTTAAAGACCCTAGGCCATTGGGTGAACAAGTACTTGATGGACTTGGGCCATACCCAACTGACTTGGAATCTACTTATCAAGAAGGAGAAAATATCCTAAGTGAAGGGGCTTTCCAGAATAATATGCTGGGTGGACTCCCACGCTTGGGTATAGAGGTATAATCTGTTGGGAACAATGACTTCCCTTTGGATCAGGTTATCCATTGTCAGGATTCTATTATGGACAACAAGCTAGAAAAAGTGGGCCACCTTTAGAATCAGAATCTTGATCCAGATGCTCCTTGCTAATGACTAGCTGTCTCTGTTTCTAGGATTCATGTGTTGGGTTTCCATCATATAGGAAGCAAATTTGATAGTGAAAAGCCCATCGCTGGACCCCTTCCAACAATGCTCATCATTCCTCTAGGACTACAGAATGAAATTCACCATTAGGATATCCTGGAGAGTTGATATGGCTTTGTCAATGGCAGTATTCTTAATTCTGAACTGCACCTACTTCCATTTTCGAATTACCTTATCCGTAGTGATGAAATCGATAACTTTGGGACCGTATTTATTATCTGTGAGGTGTTTGATTGCGACCACTTTGGGGTCATTGATAAGGGGATATGATCTGGCCCAAGCATCCTTCCAAAAATTGATGTCCCTACCATTTCCCAGCTGCCACCAAGACCCTATTGTAGAATCTTCTTGGTGTAGACTGGATTTTTAGAAGTGGTAGCCAATGCAGGGAATATCCATGTCTAAAAATAAGTGATGCTGAAGATATTTTCTTTTGATGATGGACACAAAATATAGGTTGGTGTTGGTGATCACCTTCCATGCTTGTTTGGCTAGGAGGGCCTGATTTATGATGTTTATACGATGCAACCCCAACCCCCCTATTTTTAGGAGTGCAGACCTTATCCCAAGAAACTAGGTGGAACTTTCTTTGACTATCATTCCCGGTCCATAGAAAATGCTTCTGCACTTTTTTAATTGCTTCTCCCACCACAGAAGGGATTTTGAAAACTGATAGGAAATACGTTGGAATACTTTGAAGGAATGATTTGACCAAAGTAGTTTTTCCTGCTTGGGAAAGGAGAGCCCCTTTCCAACCTGCCAACTTTTTGTGGATCTTTTTTATGAAATTGTTCCACATAGCCTTGAGTGGCCTTCCTCTAAACATCGAAAGACCCAGATAGGTAGTTGGAATATCAGATATGGTGCAACCCAAAATTCCTATAATCTTGCTTTGTATTTTGATGGGGGTGTCGATGAAGTAGATCTTACTCTTAGTGAGGTTGATATTCTAGTTGGCAACTTCCTCGTAGAGGTTAAGGATGACCTTGATGACTTTGGCTTCGAAGATTGAAGCTCTAGTAGCCGACAGAGTGTCATCCATGAACTATTGGTGAGTGGAATGAGGGAGTCCAGAGGCTACCTTGATGCCAAAGATTAGATTTATGGAACATGCACATTTGATGGATCTTTCCAAACTCTTAGCCAAGATGATGAAGAGAATGGGAGAGAGGGGGTCTCCCTGCCTTAGCCCCCTAGTTCTAGAGAAGTAGTCGACGGTCGACCCATTAACCAGGACAGAGAACCAAGAGGAGGAAATACAACTGGAGATCAGATTCACCCAAGATTCATGGAAACTGTACTTGAGGAGGATTTTGGTCAGGAAATCCTGATTAACCCTATCAAAGGCTTTGTTCATGGCTAGCTTGAGCAAGAAGGCAAAGGAGTTGGAGTTGTCGATAGAATGGACCATATCATGAATGGTTATGACACCATCAAGAATGTTTTACCCCTTGAAAGTGCTGCCTTGGCAAGGATCAATGATGGTGGGAAGGATCTCGGTGAGTCTATTGACCAGGCCTTTGGACAAAATTTTGTAGATGACAGTGCATAGACTGATGGGACGATAATCAGAGAGGGACTGGGAATTCATCCCCTTGGGGATTAGAGCCAGGAAGGTGGAATTGACATCTCTGGGAATGATGCTAGATATTTACATTTCAGTGATGGCTCGACATAGATCAGGGCCCACAATGTCCCAGTAGGTTTGGAAAAATCTGGGAGAGAAACCGTCGAGCCCAAGGGCTTTATTAGGTTTCATAGAAAACATGGCTTGGTGAATTTTCTTGTGGGATAGGGGGCTAAGGAGAAACTTATTCAAGTCTTCGAATATGGTTCTAGGAATGTTATTAAGGAGGGAATCCATAGTAGGGATGAAGGTGGAGGGGGGGGGACGAGGAGATCTTCAAAATGACAGACGACTTCATTCCTAATCTGGTGGATGTTGAAAGAGTACAAATCCATCCTACCTGATGAGGCCTTTAATTCTATTGGATCCCCTGTGCCTGAGAGTAGAGATAGAAAAACAATTTGGAGTTTGAATCACCTTGAGCCAAAGCTTTCTTGATTTCAGGTACCAAAACATTTCTTCTTTGCGTAAGGTGTTGTGATATTAAAAAAAAAAACCCTTTCTTCATCTCTAAGCATGTCATCCCCCTACCATTTCTGAAATTTGTCCTCGATTGGTCGAGCCTGGTCTTGATATCATGCTTGGTTTAAAAAATATTCCCGAAGGTCTCACTGTTCTAAAATTTTAGATTTTCCTTGATCAGCTAGAGTTTTTGCATTACTTGGTTAGTGGTTGTCCCAAGGATTTTTCTTTTCCACCATTCTGCAATCTGATTTTTGAGATCAGGATGTTGTGTCCACATTGAATCAAACTAGAAAGGAGTTTGTTTTGAATAGGAGCAGGCTATGATCAGACCCTATATTCGGGAGAGCCTATAGGCTGGCATCTCCAAAGAGAGGAAGAGCTTCTTGGGATAGAAAAAAATTGTCAAGATGCTCTTGGATGAGATTGTTGCCCTTCCTTTTGTTACTCCAAGTGAAATGGGATCCCTACAACTGGACATCCATAAGGGCATTGGAGTCTA